>OU744722.1:58695829-59895829 GCA_916613615.1 Steromphala cineraria | reverse complement strand
TTTTCCGACAAAAAATGCTATCAAGTACGTTGAATTATATATTTCTAATAATGTTTGTCCCAGCACGGTTAGAGAGCAGAGACAATGAGAGACATCATGAGAGACACCAGTGAGACTTGAACCAGGGCTGAACCACTCTCCTCTGAAACGTGAAAGAAAAAAACTGTTCACAGTTCATGAACAATATGAATAGTGAAAGAACCGCTTTTTAAATATATTGTGAGAAAGATACATGTATCGTCTATGTGTAAGCTTAAGGTTATTCCGAGTATCTAGAACATAAGTTACAACATATTAAAGGGGCAGTAGCACGTTTTTAGGAGAAATATAAGGTGAATTCAGGAAAAGGAAACTTAAAGGTTCCAAATGAAAGACAATGTACTTAAACTAAATGGAGCAGTAATAATTCAAATATATACACAAAGAACTTAATGAAGCACCCCCCACTTTTTCAAACAGAAAAACACTGCTGATAATAAACAAAACAAATGTACAATTAAACAATAATGATTTTTAAATAGAACGATCATCTAGCATTGTGGAAACAAAAATTTAATTCGGTTTATGATTCACTGTCACTGAATAACTGGTTTTAAAAAAACTTGGTATTTTTAGTCAAAATCCAAGTTACCTTAAAATTGAAAATGAAAGTCAATATTGTTTGCTGCAATGTGATTATTATTATTCTCTCCGGTAGATTGATGCCTTCTTAGTAAATAACCTCAAAGCAAAAGTCAATCGTTAAAGCAGTATGAACCTTCAAAATCACAAAATTATCAAAAATCGAATTTTAAAAAAAGTGCACAAAGACGTTAATTGGCCACTGTCAAAGAAAATTTATTATCTAAAGGAAGAAGAAGTGTTTGATCAACAAGTTCAACTCAAGGAATCTCAAATTCACTCACAGATGTTAAGATTATAGGCATTTTATCAATTTTTGATGAAAAAAGTACTGAAAATTCAATGTCTTGCCAGCCTCTTATCATGCATGATAAAAAGGGTTTTGTGTATGGCTGTCAACTAGGGATCATAATTGTTATTTTGATTCATAACATCCAAAGTTTAATGTGTAGTTTACCCCTTATGACAATAGTTATATTAAAAATTTGGTCAAATTTCAGTAGTCTCACAGTTTTTCTCATATTTTCGTTATTTTTGCAAATTAGCGATTTTTAGTTCAATTAAATAGTCAATAAAAAACCAATTGTTATATCTGGAGTGATCAATACATCAAATTAATCCAAATGGTCCAAGAGCACCCAATTTCATTTTACAAAATAAGGGGGTGCTTAATTAAGTTCTTTGTGTATATAATATGTAAAGTTTAGCCATGCGATTCCTTTTTGTTACACAAAATGAATTAAAGGTGTTCAACAAAAAGGCCGCCGATGGATTTTATGTGAATCTTCATACTTTGTCCTCTGACTATTGATGATTGGCCTGTGCAGTGTGATTTTTGACAGTTTCAAAATAAGACATTACGCATTACTGTAAAGTATCAGTGAACATTTTAAAATATAAAATTATCCCAAAAAACTTGTTACTGCCCCTTTAAAGACACTTACGTCATTTGGAGTTTAACACACTTTTGTAGCAACTTATTGAACTAAGGCAATGTGAATGACTGCTTACTACATTTGTCAGCTTCTCGTGTGTATCCACTCTTACAGTCACATTTGTATTGACCAGCGGCCTTGTTGCACATTTCGTTGTCATCTTCCTCACAGTCAGTGTCAGCATCACATTCTGGAGCTGAAGCATTCATACATACATATTGATAAAATAAACAGAACTGCCGATCCAATATTCAATTCAAGTTATATTCCTAAAATGGACACCATCCCTTCAAATCAAATCAACTAAAGGAGCAGTTCATCGTCGTTTGAGATTGTTATCTGACATCTTAATTTTGATTGGTTTAAACATATTTTAATGACAGTAATGACAAAAAATGACTGACAAGTAGATACATGTAGTACCTGAAAGTGATTAATTTGATTATGATCATGTTTGTTCCGACTGATGTTTTTGAAAGTGAGTATTGAGAACAAGTTATTTTTGTGACATGTGTATCTGTTATGATAACTTGAATACAATAATTACGTAAATCAGGAATGGCTACCCATACCCTATATATAAGAGTGACAAAGGAACTTAAAGGGGCAGAAGTAGGCGTTTTTTGAAAATTGATAATTGTAAGTTAATGCTTAATGTATTTTTGATAGTGTCAAAAATATCATTACACAAACCAATCATCCATAGTCAGAGATTATAAACATTCAAATAAGTCCATTTGCGGCCATATTTGTGGGAACACCTTTAATCAATTTGTGTATGATAAAGTAATCTCATAGCGGAACTTTATATTATCACATTATATATTTGATTTATTACGGCTTCATTTACCTCAAATACATTGTCTTTCAATTGGAACCATTTATTTTCATTTTCCTGACATCACCTTATATTCCCCAAAAAAACGTACTACTTCCCCTTTAAGACTACAAGTAACTAAACAAATCCAAATTCATAACATGTTACAAAATGTTTACAGTTTAAAGGGGCAGTAGCACGTTTTTAGGGGGAAATTAGGTGATGTCAGGAAAATGAAAATAAATGGTTCCAATTGAAAGACAATGTATTTAAACTAAATGAAGCAGTTATGATTTAAATATATAACTTAAAGTTCAGCCATGCGATTCCTTTTTCTTACAAAAATGAATTAAAGGTGTTCACAAAAAACCGCCAATGGATTTTATGTGAAGCCTCATATTTTGTCCTCTGACTATGGGTGATTGGCTTGTGTAATGAGATTGTTGACACTGTCAATATAATACATTAAACATTTTCTTACAATTATAAGTGAAAGATTTCAAATATAAAATTATCAAAAAACGTGCTACTGCCCCTTTAAGGAACATAATACCTACAGTTCTTTGGTATGGAAACAGATAAGCAAAGGAACACATTACCAGCTGCACATTGGTCTCCTGCGTGTCCAGCTGTACACGTGCATGTTACAGGAGTGTCGCCTGTGTTACACGTGCCGTTTGTTCCACAGTCGTCATCTGCCTCACAGGCTGCAGATGAAACATGTATATTAAAGGTCTTTCTAACGGATAAGACTCAAATTGTTACTACTATTGAAACATCTTTTTGTTAAGCTTCAATTGTTAAGAAGATGATATTTCATTTTAAAATATAGAAGAATTCAAATGAAATATAAACAAATTTATCCCAAGGGCGGATCCAGGATTTTTGAAAGGGGGGGGTCCCAAAATAATTTTTCTCCACTCAGTGGGGGGGGGGGGGGGGGTCCATGACCTCTTATACATGGATTTGAAAGGGGGCGGGTGTTGGAAAGGGGGGGTCAGGACCCCCTGGACCCCCCCCCCCCCCCCCTGGATCCGCATAGTAATAATTTATTTACTTGAAGTATGTAGGCTCATGATAGATTAGATGATAGATGTAGATGTGTACGGAAACGATGTTCTTAGTTGCATGGCTACATATTTATATTATCAAAGCATTTTCGCAAACTGAAAATAAATACGGAAAAAAAATTCTGAGCTCTGCCCGGAGGTTAATGTATTTGTACAATTGCAGATAATGTTACCAAAATGACAATATTAAATGATAGTAGGTTTTTTCTCTTTGAAATATACATGTTCAACTGTGGCTTTTGACAAGATCTGATGCCTTTTACAAGAAAGACCTAGAAGGCTGCATCAAGCGATGGGAGAACTGTGTCACACTAAAAATCCCGCATTCCCCTCAAGAGGCATGGGGTCATACATGTAATTCGAAAATTCAGATTTCCTTCTTCCTGCAATATCTTTTCTGCCAAATTTCTGTCAAAATAGTCATATTACTTAATATGATACTCTTACGTTTTCATTAAAAGTTTTTGAAATGTCATTTTTTTTTAAATATGAATAATGTTATCAAAAGTGTTCCTGTGGTAGCTTAAGTATAATTTTAGGTATGTACTGCAATAGCATATTTTCATCAACTCAAAAAAATGATGACTAAATCAGTCAAATCTCACCGAAGAAATTGCATGATATTTGCACTTTGCAAACCACTTTTGTTAAACATCTGTACATGTCATTATGAACTTTGGATGCAATTGGAGAAAAACAAAAACTCACCATCTGAACAAGTTTCACCAAAGTAGCCACCACAACTACAGGTGTTGTCTTCACCTTCGACCACACTACAGTTCCCTCCATTCAAACAGTCACTGTCCTCTGAACACGCTAAAAATATTGTCAACATTAGTTCAATATCCACGCTGTATATTTATCTTTGTAAATGCACGTCAGCACATGCTTGTTTTTACCTGTCACTTATACACCATTTTCATGTCGTGGGCTTTTACACTCATATTCATTCTTCATGTATTACCCTTATACCATTATCATCTCTCATTTATGCATTTCCTCTCCTATACTCTCTCTATCTACTCCTCTTTAGTTTTCAATATGTCAGGGTCACTACCCCACCAAACTGTGATATTCTCTCTCAGGGGTAGTGACCAACAACCTGCTGTCCATATTTGTACCTTTGTGAAAAAAACTTTTTCCGGTTTTATCAATCAACCTCAAATTTGGCATATTACTTTTTAAAAATAATTGAGGATCTATGTTGCTTTCAAGAACATGTTTATAACATTGTTATAAGATTACGTGAATAAATGGGTACGGTTAGCGAAAGTCTTCAGATGACATTAAAAGGTAGTAAAAGTAAGATCGAATTTCGAATCCTTTAAATTCTCTCTCCATGGGGATGCATTTCAAAAATGGTATTACGTTGTAAAGAAACATTAATATAAACTAAATAAACAAGTAATAATGTTTTCATACAGGTTATTCTGGTTTTAACTGAAAACGACACAAGAATAAATCTAGTTTAGTTAGTAATACTTAACAGGAAAATCAGTCATCAATTCATTCTATTTAATGTACAGGTAGAAGTAGGTAAACTGTGTACAATACAAATATTTGAAACTTGAATTACCACCTGCAGCCTCTGTAGGTAGGAAGATTAGGCAAACGGTGACGATGAGGACAAACATGACTGCAAGGGAGGAGATAAAACACATATCAAAAATACGTATCTTGTTACAATTTCATAAACGGGAATGACAGAAATGTATTTGTAAGTTGTACAAATGATAGATGTTGACATTATTCAAATACACGTATTTAATCGTAAATGTTGAGACAAATAAATGTTTTGTAAAATATGTATACATTGTGAATCAAAATTTTACATTTATACTGAACTCAACTTAAAAAGGAAACAGAACACCTACCTCCGAAAATTTCAATCTGAAAACAAGCCATGATCTCTGTATAATTTCGTAATGATACCGTGTCCAATAATTCTGAAGATCTAACGGCTCAAACTATATGCGCATTCCTTTATAAAGGCAGTCGTTACCATAAAATTAATGTTTGTAATTATGGTAACAACACTGATTATTTTGTCTTTTCATACTCTACCATTTATGGTCAATACAAATGACCGCCAAATATGTTTCTTTTGTGATGCCTTAGAGAATTGGAAAGTAAAGCCTGGATGTGATCTCCTGATTTGACGTTTTAGGTTTATCGCTAAAGAATCGACGGTGTTGCTTGGTAGTGAATGTACCCTTTGATATCCGTTAGGCACAGTTGATCAAATTCTTAAACAAAATAGTGGTTAATTTATTTTATCTATTATCAAATGTGCTTAACGTATTGAAATACGTTTAAAGGGGCAGTAGCACGTTTTTTGACAATTTTATATTTTCATTTTTTCACTGATAACTATAAGTTAATGCTAAATGTATTACTTTGATAGTATCATAAATCTCATAACACAAACCAATCATCCGTTGTCAGAGAACAAAGTATGAGGATTCACATAAAATCCATTGGCAGCCATTTTTGTGTGAACACCTTTAATTCATTTTGTGTAAGAAAAGGAATCGCATGGCTTAACTTTACATTGTATATTTGAATTATTACTGCTCCATTTAGTTTTTATACATTATCTAAAGATTGGAACCATTTATTTTCATTTTCCTGACATCACCTTATATTCCCCCTAAAAACGTGCTACTGCCCCTTTAAATATAACGTTGAAGCATTCTGTTTTTAATGATTTTAAATTTCACCCGTTTCAAAAGTAAATTTATTAACATTTTGTAAATTAATTTTCATTTATACGTTGATGGGCATCCCGATTAAATATGTATTATATGGATCTCAATTTAACCTATTGAACCAACACGTTAAAGGGACAGTAGCATGTTTTTAGGGGGAATTTTAGGTGATGTCAGGAAAATGAAAATAAATGGTTCCAATTGAAAGACAATGTATTTAAACTAAATGGAGCAGTAACAATCCAAATATACAACGTCAACTTTAGCCATGCGATTCCTTTTTCTTACACAAAATGAATTAAAGGTGTTCAACAAAAAGGCCGCCAAAGGATTTTATGTTAATCTTCATAGTTTGTCCTCTGACTATGGATGATTGGCTAGTGTAATGAGATTTTTGACACTGTCAACAGAATACATATTAACATAAACTTACAATTATCAGTGAAAAATAAAAAAACGTGCTACTGCCCCTTTAAAGCATTCTGTATTTAATGATTTAAAATTTCGCCCGTTTCAAAAGTAAATTTATTAGCATTTTGAACAAAAAAATCATTTATACGTTAAATTTGTATTATATGGATCTCAATATAACCTAGTGAACCAACATGGCCTTCATGCATTTTACTGTAAGAAATACAACTGTTCAGGATGGTTACGAACTGAAAGTAATCATTAAGGTATGTGTCTACAGAAAATAACATAATTAAAATTATTCAAATAGTTAGATTATCAATGCAATCCTTGTTTAGTTGCAGTGTTAATTATGATGAATATCATATCAGTAATTTCAAAATGCCATATTTTGAGGAAAAGCATCATGACAAACACATATTACACAAGGAGGTATCTTTTAAACCGTTTATCTTACAAAAACAACAATTCGCTGATTACATAGTAGTTCAGGCTTTGGTGTGTCTTATATGAAAGGACGCCATAGATAATATCAATAGTTTATCAGAGGAAAAAACATGCAATTATCCTTTCAACAAACTTTAAACAGCCAAAAATAGAGAGAGTCAATATCAATGCATGAAACAAGTTCAATGCGTGAGAAACGTTGAAAGATCATTTGCAAATCAAAGAGGAAAGCGACTTTACTCAACGACTTTATCTTATCAGTGGGAAAGTTTTGTTATCATATATGCCAATTGTCGTGATATGAGGTGGTTAAGTGATATTAGGTTGAAAACATCAAACTGGGATAACATCAGTTTGAACTTCGTTACTAATATCCATATGGTTTCTATTACGGTCATAAATGATCGGATATCACGCACAACCACTAAACAGTAATCACTCGGTAAATAGCCCTATTCCCAACGAACATAATCCAAACTATGTATGTAAACAAATATTCGTATGTAAGAATTCAGCATTTATACTAATTTACAATTCAGATAGAATTGTACTATGTTTAACCCTTATCCAACCAAGTTGGTCATTTGAGTCCGGAAAGAGACATTTCACGACAAACTGATATTTCTATATCAAAATTTTCACTATGCCTCAAAATACTACCAATATCATAATCTGACATCTGAATAAGATTTTCACTTCAATTATATCGATAGTTTTCGATTTAATTGTAAAAAGCAATCATATACACATTAACTGCGATGCCGGGCCTTAGAGGCTCGACCATTGCATTAATATTTTTTGTGTACGTCCCTTGATAAGAGTTAACTGCATATCAATATGGCAAAACGATTTGATAAGCAATAAATGAGCTATGTTTTCACAAAGAGATCATCCAGTTCTGTTTCAATTGGTTGATTTCCGCGCGTGCGCGACACGGACCAGATGGGTTAGTAGCTAGATGTAACGTAAGGACTTAGGGGACGATAACATTACAGCTATAGTTTTAACTAGATTAATGTTTCATCGCATGTTCTTTTACATGCTAGAGATGATGATGCCGTACTTTTTAACAGTGGATCTGAGTTTGAAGATCTGTGGTAGATAAGTGGTAGGTGATGACTACTCTGATAGTGAAGAAAAACTCTCTCCACTGTCACCAGCAGCGTGTTATCTTGGCTTCAAATAAGGGAGATATATCTTCATAATCTTGTGTTACATGTCTTTGCCGCTATGGCAATCTGCCGAAACCCAGGGATTTTAATTTGGCAATATACGAACAAGAGACTTGTTCGGACACGACTGAGCTGCCTCTGTTGGGAGAGAATGACGCGGATGTTGTCGGAGAAGAAGAGAAGATAGATCAGGGAGCAAGGGGTCGAAAGGACGATAGAAAAGACTGAAAGAAAGGCATTGTAAGAGATAGAAAGCAGGTTTTGGAAAGACTCAAATTTGAAGAAGGGTAGGTAAAGATGGAACAGTTTTTGCTCATCAATTCTGACATCTGAACCAAAAACACTCAATCTTTCCCAAGAGTTCAGGAGAGCATCAGTTGTTACCATGTTTGAAAGGCAGTACAACTAGAAGGTAATTCAGCATACACATGTTAAAGGGAAACTGTCTTCATGAAAGCAGATTGGAACCAGTCATGAAAGAAGAGAGGAAAGATAAAGACAAAGTTAAGAGTCGTTCTCTTATTTCAAATCGTCTAACGTGGGCATCTTGAAGCAGAAAATGCTTGATATATATACTGATTTGGAGAAAGAGTTCTGATTTCAATCATCTACCATCAAGAAGGAACATTAGTACTTGGTATCTGATGTCCGTTTCTGCGCTAAGATAAACATGCAACATATTGCAATGTTGATTGATCTGAGTATTTCATCGAACTCGTAACTCTGAACGTTGTTACCCTCCAAGAGTAAGTTTGAAATTGGCACCAAGGAAAGAGACGTATCATGATTGGAGTGTTTCAAGACTATGGACGATGACTATATGCCCACATAGACAAAGCCATTATCCCTGAGTCAAAGTTTGAATTGTTCAGCTGCCCGGCATCGTTTTTCAGTCAGAATCGGTTGGCAGATTTACATGGAAGTGTCTGCAACTCACAAAATCCCAACAGCCCTGGGGTGCCATTCCCATGGCCTTATTCTTCTTTTCAGTTTATCAAACGTAGCGTGTCAGCAATTTGACTGACCTTCAAAATTTTATAGGACTTGAGTGTTGTGAATGAACATGCACTTTACCGATCAAAGCACGAGGTTGCGTTTGCACGTCATGCTCAAAGCTCTGTTTTCAAAGCTCAAAGCTCTGTGGTTGTCTGCTCAAAATGGTCTTGGTTTCGAACTCCACATGAATCATTATGACATTCTTATTATGTAAATAAATACCAATGGGTTTTTAATGGCGTTCAATAACCTTGGTTGATTTCGCGTTGCCAGCATCCGCAAGTTATTTTTAAAAGACTTGGATCAAAACCATTGACAAACATTGTTATTCAACATAATCAAATAAATTATAATTTCTAATCTTTGGGCACAAATGTAAAAACTCAGGACTATGTCCAATAAAGCCTCAATCAACTGTGTCAAAAATGCATACGTGCTTTCTGTAAAATAAGACAAATAACGTTGCAGATTTTCCGTGTCTAATCTAAAATATGATTTTTGTAAAAGTGTAATGCAGAATAAAACATTGTTGATCTTCATTTACATTTTGTTTTCTACTATAGTTATTGCTGTCGTATGCGATAGATTTACATTCTTGCTTTTGCAGTGTATTGTTTGTAATCCAGGTGGTCACTCTGATGGATTTTATGTACGCTTCATATTTTCATTCATTGCTTTTGTAAGAAAAGGGAGTAACTTAGATTCAAATAATTGTTTGCTTACTCTAAACCTCGTTGGGGAGGTAATGAGGAAACCAACCTATGTAAGTTGGATACCTTTGAATGCATTCCTGAGAGAACAAATCAAATTGTTTTTTATGTTTGGTTTCTGACGTTTTAACAGTGACGCGTTAACATAACAGTTTCCATAAAGGTTATTGATGCTGGTAACGATCATATTTATAAAGGTAATTTAAGGTAAAAGACAAAATTTATGTCTTTTTCTTATGTATTTACTTTTTGCCTCTCAAGAATCTCATATTTATACATACTACAATTTTAAAATTCCAAAAAATCTCAAAATAGTTTGGAGCCAGAATGTAAAAGAGATACAAATATCATCCTCAGATGAATAAAATTGTAAACACTTTTTGCCAACATGAGTTCATTTTACGGACGTTCAAAGAAGCATTTCAGCTACCAGTGGTATCTTCTTGTTTTTCATTTTGTTGGAAAAGTGGTGATCTTTTTTTTGCTTTCGAGATTATCAGTATGTTCTGTAAAGAATCGAATCTTTTTTCCGCTTATTTGTCATTATGACATTTTTACAGTATTTTCTTCCATAACATTTTTCGTTTCAAACATATTCATGGAAAACATTTAAAAATGTCAAGTTTATATTATACAGGTGTTTTGCATTTTGTGGACAATAGTTAAGTTAGTGTTAAAGGGGCAGTAGAAAGTATTTTTAAAATTTTATTTTTTTTTTTTTTCACTGATAATTCTACGTTAATGCTAAACGTATTATTATACCCCCGCTACGACGTAGTCGGGGGTATATAGCGTCCGTCCGTCCGAAATCGTTTCCGGAGAATTACTCTAAAACTATACCACTTACAAACTTCAAATTTGGTATGGCAGTAGCCTATATGATGCCGTTGTGCCTTTTAGGGGTTTCATCTCAATGGTTCAAATAATTTTGGAAATTTTGATCAAAAACCATCCGATTTATGGACTTTGTCTCGTTTCCGGAGCATACTTAAAAAACTATACCACTTGGAAACTTCAAATTTGGTATGGCAGTAGCCTACATGATGCTGTTGTGCATGCCTATTAGGGGTTTCACCTCCAACGGTCAAATAATTTCTGAAATTTTGACCAAAAACGGTCAGATATTCAGACTTTGTGTCGTTTCCGGATCATTATTTAAAAACTATACCACTTGGAATTTTCAAACTTGGTATGGCAGTAACCTATATGATGCTATTGTGCCTTTTAGGGGTTATAATTCCAAAGTTCAAATAATTTTTGAAATTTTGAACCAAAACAGTCCGAAAACAGTAGGTTGGGGGTCAAGCTTGTAAATATATTTCTTAATGATAAACACATACCATATAAACATTGTAAATTGCCTTCAAGTTATCTTTTTACAATGAATGTTGCACACATGATCAATAGACATTTAGTCTCAGAAGTATATTTTCAATATTGATAATATTTTTAAACAAATCATGTATTATAACAAAATGGAGTCCGGAAGATGCTTTAACTTCAAAGCTGAGCGATCTAGACTTGCTATACTTTTCTAGACTTGGTTGGTCATCAAATAAATATTTTTGCTTTAGGGTCTGGATGACAGACTAACATGATCACTTGATGATAATAATAATAATAATAATAAATAGTATTTATAGAGCGCATTACTCCATGATACAGACTCAATGCGCTATGGAAAAGAGCCTCACAATTGGGAAATGGACGTGAAAGTTCATGGAAAGGCTTGCTTAAAGAGATAGGATTTAAGATCCCTTTTAAATTGCTCAAGTGTTGGTGTGCTCCTCAGAGAGCAGGGAAGAGAGTTCCACAGAGTTGGGGCAACATAGCTGAAGGATCGTCCTCCAGCTGCTTTCAGGTTGTACTTTGGGATCCGGAGCAAATTTTCACCAGAGGATCGTAGGACACGGGTGGTCTCGTATTTGGTCAGTTTGTTGGTAAGATACGCTGGAAGGGTTCCATCGAAATGACGATATGCCATGACAGCAAGCTTATACTGACAGCGGTAGGACAGTGGGAGCCAGTGAAGCTCTCTCAGTAGAGGTGTTACATGGTCATATTTCTTCTTTTTCATGACAAGACGTGCAGCGCTGTTTTGGACTCGTTGGAGACGCCCTATTTGGTCTGCTGGAAGCCCGACTAGTACTGAATTACAATAGTCTATTTTAGATGTTATGAAGGCATTTACTAGTCTGGCTGTGGCGTCTTTTGTCAGGTACCTCCTGATGGAAGCAATCCTCTTGATGTCAATATAGGATGAGCGGCAGATGTTCTTGACCTGCTCCTGCATACTTAGAGTCTGGTCTATGTGGACTCCGAGGTACTTCACACAAGATGTAAATGAGACAATAGTATCACTGATGATGGCAGAGTCGACGTCAAGAAGCTTGAGACGGCAAGGTGCGCCTACTGGCATGAGTTCAGTCTTGTCGGTGTTGAGCTTCAATTTGTTGCTTGTCATCCATTTCAGTGTGTCCTCGATGGTGAGCTGTATGTTTGTCCTTACAGAGTGAAAATCACAAGCTGGTGCTCCGTCAGATAGTTCAGTGTCGTCTGCATACTTGTGGAAATCGTTTAATCTGGTAGAAATTACATCAGAAAGTGGCTGGGAGTAGAGTGTGAACAACACAGGGCCCAGGACAGAGCCCTGTGGTACTCCATATACTAGAGGATGAGAAGATGATCTGACACTTCCTACTACAACTGACTGACTGCGACCACTGATATAGGAACGAAACCAGGAAAGCAGTGCTGCTCGAATCATTTGATTGACGTTTAAACACAACCCAAATTACATGATTCTTCACTAAGATACTGTAGCAAGTGAAAAAAGTGAAGGTATACAGCTGTATGTAAGAATTCATTTGTTTAGAGAAATGTCACAGTGGTTCCATTATAACAAATTTGAAATTCAAATCTGTTAAATCAGCATATTTGTGATAATCAGTTTGTACAAAGGGACATTGACCACAGATGCACCTCTTAGAAATTCAATGATAAGCCTTTGGTGACTTAATGTTTGAAAATGTTTATGAATGCTTAAGATATCACATACTAATCTTACTACCACAATTTAGTATTCTTTACTTAAAGAGACACAGAGTACATGTATGTTGATAGGATCACATATGTCAAATTTTGAAATCGATGTTACTACATCGGGAACCACTAACTGTTACTAAAAATAACAAGTTAAAGGTCAATCAGTACATTAGAGCGAAAAAACGGCCATTCAAAGTCGGGATTTTGATCGAAAACCGGACAATGTGGCTCGAGTGGCGCTGGCAAATTTGCCAAACGTAATTTTGAAACCTTATCATAAGCTGACAGGAAGATATATTCGATTCGATAGTGTTTATTAGGTATTGTAAATAAAAATAGGTAGATTAACTGGATGCATAAAGTCGAATTTTAAACGAATTTGAGATGTTTTCTAGATTTTTCCATAAAATCAAGCATTTTAGAGTTATTAAGCATAAATGAATATATTTGCAAGTCCAGTGATGAGATATGAACTTCAATCAGCATATTAGATATTTTGAAGCTTAACAAAACCAAATAAAATTTTAATTAAGATACTCTGTGTCACTTTAATGCGTGAAACTACTACCAAAGTAGATCAACTCAGAAGAAATAATAAATTGAATGTTGTTAATCGTCACTGTAATTCCCGTATCTGTAAATCATTAACCAATCTAAATAAATCTAAATAAATGATTTCAGAATAGCAGGCATGTTTTTCATTGACAACAATAGATGTACACCTACAGTGCATCATGAATTCAGAAAGGTGTATCGTCACAAACTACCTCGGTAATTCCACGGAGGACATTCTGGATAAATGTATCTTTTTGTGACATCTAATCTATTACTTGAGTAATGAGACCTCAAACTGCGCATGCAACATAAATAGGTTCGAAGGTTTAAACGGACAGAAATTTTGCTTCTTCGAATTATCTCAAATAAATGTTAGCTTATACCAAACTGATTACTTCAGAGGGTCAAATATATTATATGTCAGTCCAATGATTTGCAATCTTAGAATAAATAAGCACAAATTCAGCGAAAACTTGTGCCGGCCATTTTGTTTGAAAACCGTGTATTCATTTGATTTAGCGATTTATATCTGTGTTGCTTGGCTCTATGTTTGAATAATCTTTTACTCTAAATAATGTTCCGATATCACATGATAGCCATTTAATTATAAGAACTTCTTTAATGATGTTGCCAGCAAGGTGATTAGATCAACGAGAAACTGGAATAGCGAATAGATGGAAACAGGTAACATTCTCCAAAGTATTTAGTCACCTAATTTTGACTAAAAGGTTCATTGTAGTTTACTTGTAATCTGCAAACTGTAGACGGAAGTACTGAATATCAATGTATGAAATGACACTAAATGTTAATATGATGATCTATCTCTCATGAATTTGGTAAAATATTTTACACATAAGGTGCTTAATGATTTCAACTGCAACCTTTTGAATAATAAACAGAAACATCGTTCGTGTACTAAACCGTTTATTCAGCGGAACAACTGATTTGATCCAGGAGCTCAACACATCATCCAGTTTAAATATACAGAGACTGGAACATGCAAATAATTCATTTGTTTTATCTCGTTCACTTGTTAATTTGGAAATAGTTGCAAACAGGGTCGTTTCAACACGTGTTGAAATGCCCAACATTTAGTCATACCAAAGGTCCGAATGATTTAGTATGGAAGCATTTGTTTATCAGAAGACCAGAGGTCTTACATCATCTTATGTTTCCATGGGAACTGCAATAAGAACTGGCAACTATTCACTAATAAAACGAGTTGATGAATGCTCTCACATATCGACTCCAAATGATTTTGTTTGAGAAAATTGACCCAAATGGAAGTAAGGATATGATTATGAATAAAAATACGAATAAAATGTCATGAAATAGAAGAAATATTTGGACGTTCCAGGCCCGAAAAATTGATAATCATAAACACTTATTTGTAAATAAATTCGTTCAAAAATTATTTATAACAAAGGAACGTTAACAAGATTAAGTTAAGTTTAAAATATTAGTCTTCACAGCACAGAAAACAATCGTTGGTCGGGGAGGTCACAGTTCAGCTTTGGAGTTGTCATGATTACAGAGCGGAGACAATCAGAGACATCACCAGAGACATCAGAGAGACATGAATCATGGTTGCACCAGCTGAAACGGAAAAGAAAGAAACAATACAGCTTTTGAGTTACATTATCATGGTTAAAGACATATGGTTGAAACAATCACACTGTTTTGTAAAAAAAACTTATCGGGAAAGAACAGATTTAAACCAGTAAGTGGCATACAGATGCATTAACTACCTTACATTACTGTATGTATTACATTACATAACTATCTAAAACATTAAACAACCATTATTTGATTACCACTTTTTTTAACGTTTCTTTGAAACAAATCAGGTAAGTTTCCATCGAACGATTTACGAAAGACATAACTGCATCTGCAAAGCATTCATTAAAAGACAATTGACAAGTAAAGATAATTAATCGCAACTGTATTAACAAAAGTTATAATAGAATCGCCCATGATGATATTTTAGTGTATTTCTAGTGTATCTAATACATAAATGAATATCAAAATGATGTTGCACAGCCAAAACATTACTTAACCCAAACATTAACCTCTATCCGCAATTGCCTACCATAACCTAGACAACTGTCTGAACCATGAGAGCCGGATAGGACTGCTTAGTTATCTTGGTAAAAGCCAAATGTTTGAGGTTTCGATTCAAAATTGGAAATGGGATTTTCAACTTTGAATTATTTATCTGCTTAGTATATATGGCGTACTACTCGAAATATAATATCCTTTTCCTTCGAATAACTTCCAAATAAATTACTTTGGAATAATATACCCTCACTTCCCATTTTAAAATATCTTAAGAGGTTATCACGGGAAAAAATTATATTACCAAAAATGATAAAACGGAAAAAGTAAAACGAAATAGTTCTTATGTATTCAACTCGAATAAACATTATCTTCAATGATAATTTCATTAATATATCATTTTACACTTGGTGTGAGTTTAAGAGTTAAAAATGTGTATATAGCCTTTTCAAAGAAACGCCATACCAACACCAGTTTTAGACTTTTCAGTTTCAGTTTGGGTAAACTAGGTATCGAACTAACTTGTAAAATATGCGTTTACTTCTAACAGAATAAACATTTGAAAGTAAAGATAATTTACATTGGCACGTATCACCAGTGTACCCCGTAGCACAATCACAGGAGTAGGGGGATGTAGTCTTGTCACATGTTCCGCCATTTAGACAGTCGGCATCTGCAGTGCATTTTGGGGCTGAAACATAGGAATATTGAGATCAATTGAGGTTGGATTTCATTCATGGAAAAAACTTATGATAGTTCATATTTAATTTTCGGTAGTTCAATTGTTGCCGTTTGAATTAGTAATTAGATTAGCTGCAGGGATTGAAACATAGGAATATCAGGATAATTAAAGGAAACCTTAAAGGGAATCAACAACCTAGCTCGTGAAACCTAATTGACCATCCTTAATGAGAGCGTCCAGACGGGTAAGGGGGGTCACATGACACAAACTTGGTTCTGGCTGTCAGCTGTAAGCGGTTAGTAACCAAACGATTTCGTCCCTACCGAGTATTTTCGACTCTTTCCGGGCCCTGCTAATAAAACTATGGAAGTTAAAAATTCGGGTTGCAGACCCCCTTTAATCATTGGAATATTTCAGTTTCGTGTTGTTAATAAATTATGTAAACCTACCATCACCACAGGTGGCACCCCCGTACCCAGCAGCACAAGTACAGGTGTAAGGGGAGGAACCTTTTTCACAGGTACCTCCAGTTCCACACTCGGTATCAACAGTACATGCAGGCGCTGAAACATAGGAATATATGGAAAATTACAGGTACCCTGAATACTTGAACATCGCAGTTCGTGTTGTTGATAACTTTACACTTTTTCTTGAATAACATTAACCTACCATCACCACAGGTGGCACCCCCGTACCCAGCAGCACAAGTACAGGTGTAAGGGGAGGAACCTTTTTCACAGGTACCTCCAGTTCCACACTCGGTATCAACAGTACATGCAGGCGCTGAAACATAGGAATATATGGAAAATTACAGGTACCCTGAATACTTGAACATCGCATTTCGTGTTGTTGATAACTTTACACTTTTTCTTGAATAACATTAACCTACCATCACCACAGGTGGCACCCCCGTACCCAGCAGCACAAGTACAGGTGTAAGGGGAGGAACCTTTTTCACAGGTACCTCCAGTTCCACACTCGGTATCAACAGTACATGCAGGCGCTGAAACATAGGAATATATGGAATATTACAGGTACCCTGAATACTTGGAACATCGCATTTCGTGTTGTTGATAACTTTACACTTTTTCTTGAATAACATTAACCTACCATCACCACAGGTGGCACCCCCGTACCCAGTAGCACAAGTACAGGTGTAAGGGGCGGAACCTTTTTCACAGGTACCTCCAGTTCCACAATCGGTATCAACAGCACATGCGGGGGCTGAAACATAACATTGATGGGCGAATGATAGATTTGTTAATACTGTAAAATTGCAATGCGGTTCAAATGTTTAAAAAAACACAATTGGGATTGAGCCTTTTCTTACCATTTTCGCATTGTATTCCTTCATATCCAGCTCCACACGTGCATGTCTTAGGATCGTCGCCTACTTCACAAGTCCCTCCTGTTGCACAGTCGTCATTGGCGTCACAAGCTGCATGAGATAAGTCATAAAGTCATTTACAATAAAAGAAACATAGAATAAACGTTTTAATGATTTTCCCTTAACAAAAAAACCCATATTCTATCAAGAGGTTTGAAATCTGATATTGATTTTGGCAAATATAGGAAAAGTAAAATGTCAAACAACACATGAATCCTCTTGTTAATGATACAAAAGCATAAAGGCAACTATGGACTTACCTATTCATAGGAAATGCATTACGTATTGTTATGTAAAAGCCTATGCTTTCTAATATGTGTTTCATTTCTAAACTCCTGAACGACAAATAGAAATAAACAATACAAATGTGATATGACACACACATTGACGGGTTGTCTAAAACATTACCGTCCTTACAAAGGACTCTGACATAATTCCTCAAAACACGCGCATGATCCTGAACTAAAAGTCCGTTCCTGAACCTTGAGGATTGAGAGAATAGAAAACAATTGAAGAGAAGCGTTTATACGATGGATGAGGTGAAAAGAAAGCTTACAATCTTGACAAAAGTCTCCTGCAAAGTTCCCAGCACACGTGCATGATCCGGTGCTGCAGGTCCCTCCGTTCAGACAGTCAGCATCATCGTCACAGGCTGCAAAACATGGCTTGAATAATAACTATTCACAAACCTTATGATAAAATATTTAAACTTATTGATGTGTAAAAACTTCAGAAATTCTGTTCCTTCGTGATTTAAAGTGACACAGAGTATCTTTCTTCAAAAATTATTTTGGTTTTTAATATGTAATATGCTGTTTGAAGTTCATATCTCATCACTAAATTTGCAAATATATCCATTTATGAATAATATCTCTAAAATGCTTGATTTTATGGAAAAATCAAGAAACATCTCAAATACGTTTAATATTCGAAATTATGCATCCATTTAATTTACCTATTCGTTACAATACCTAATAAACACTATCGAATCGAATATATCTTCCTGCTATCTTATGACAAGGTTTCAAAAATACGTTTGGCGAATTTGCGCGCGCCACTCGAGCAACATTGTCCGGTTTTCGATCAAAATCTTGACTTTGAATGGCCGTATTTTCGCTCTAATGTACTGATTAACCTTTAACTTGTTATTTTCAGTAACAGTTAGTGGTTCCCGATGTAATAACATCGATTTCAAAATTTGACATGTGATCCTATCAACATACTCTGTGTCTCTTTAAAGAGATTCTAACTTAGTGTTTTGATGACAATTGGTCCAAAATGGGGGACTGAACAATGACAGTAAGTATGACAAGATCAGGTGCAGCACGTGTCCAACACAAACACAAACAGAACCAAATAATTACTTGTTTCTTATGAAAACTCGAACAATCCATATACATTTTGTGTTTCCTCATTGAATATACTGTTATATATTATATATCACATATAATGTGTGCATTTGTAGATACTGTCGACTATAGGCATTGTCATTTATACATGTTATATATAATTGAGGGCGAGATATCATATCAGAACCACGTTGATATGATATGCACTTTAAAAAAGCGTTTTCCACTTTTGAAGACTCAGCAATTGTAAAACATATTACCATCCTGACAAAAGTCTCCAACATATCCGCCTGCACATGTGCACACTGCATTAGTGCCACTTGTGTCACATGTCGCCGAGTTTTGACAGTCACCATTAACGGCACAAGCTGCAAATGGGAATTTGGTATATCAGAATATTCACAACGACTATTGGGCTGCTTGGCAAACATCTCGTCGTTATTTGTGCACAAGACGTTACACAAAGACGACTTAGTGTATATTAAATAAATAATAAATACATTTTTTAAAAAGTGTACATTAAAGATACATTGTGTAATTTTCAAGGTATTGTGATAGTGTAATATGTGTCAAAACACAAATAAAACATGCAAAGCAAGTGAAACTCTTCTAGAAAAAACAATTTATGTTTGTGTTTATCCTGAAACATGAATATTATTCAAATATCTATTCAAACTTTGATTAAATTGAATTAATACTTATAATACGTTAACTGTGTATGGTCGATCATAGTGGAAATATTGTCTCAATATTGAACCAATAGGCATAATAACGATAATTTCAGAAATTGCTAGTATTTACAAATATTCTAAAGCATACATCTCATACAGCATGAATCCTTGCAAATTATTAGATTCAGAGTTGCATTTTCTCACGAATGTTCTCGCTCTGTCGAACCTTTTTAGTGAATATTAGTTAAAATATGTTTATCAAACAGCAAATGTGTATTTATGACTGTATTTATCTATCCTGTTAGATGATAAGGAACACTTACTTAAAATATATGTCAGACAGTAATAAGTACAATCAACATGACATGGGGAAACCGTCAAAGGTAAACGACGTAAAACTTCTGATGAAGAAAATTAAACGCCAAAACATTAATTATTGGGTTGTTCATGCTTTGTAGAAATATACTTCTAAGCGAAATAAACATATTTGTTTTGTTTCCTAGGTATATTTGTTTGAAATGGTTGATCAACAACTCAAGGGGAATACTGTTTAATGAATTAAGACTATGAACTTCAATCGATAAACTCCCTTGTATATATTTCATTGAATCATGCCTTCGGTAATTTATGTTATTACTTGATTCTGATTGGCTAACCGGAAAGATTTCCCTTCGTTGAATGACAATGAACACCCGCATATTTGCTAAGGCGAATCACCGCGAAATGATACATCATGTCCCCTAGATTCGGTCCGACTCAAACATTAATTGCACTGTTTCTCTCAAAATCCCTGCGCTATTTCAATTGCGTTGTTGTCATTTTTCTACTTTGCGTTTTGCGGTAGATGCCATAAATAACATACTTTAGATTTGTAGTTTTGCTTCTTTCGAATGCCGTTCCCATAGCATGACGTCACAATGGTTTGGGCGAGTTTGGGTTTGGTTTTTGCTTGTTCATCGATGAATTATATAACTATTTTCTTCCTCAAATATTGCAAAGTGAACATTGTAAGATCTCACCGTTACGAGTGCAACTAGTTTGTTTTTATGTACACTATCTTAATGTTCATAACACTCGGAAATTGCCATTTGTGTTTAGCTGCCCACACCTCTTACAAGAATGGAGCAGTACCTTAATCCTTTAAACTCAAGAGTTTTCTACGCAAAAATAGAGTTCACCTTGAAAATGCTAACAACTAATTGTCATGTTACGATATCGATAAATAATTGCGTTTGTAAATTTCCCGGATTCATTGTTATTTCAACACCAGCAAATTCAAGCGTTGAAACGCCGTCGGTTTTGAACTAAATTTGCGGGTGTTGAATAACAAAAAACCTCGGAAATGTTTGCAAATAAAACTATATATTCTAAATGAAGGTAAGTGATATATTGCAATACGAAAATAAGGAACGAAACTAATCTTTAATCCTCATCTCCCTTTTCAATAACAGCATAGTTATATAATCGTCTGAGTACATGTATGACCAAATATAAAACCTGTTGATCTAAATTTCTTTAGATTTGGATGAGCCCTTGCAAAGTTTGAAGGGAATCCCCCATACGATTTTGTTTTGATGCGATGGAAAAAGGTGCATCAGTTTCGATGTCAGGTCCAGCAGAACTATGATATTGACGACTATAAATTACAATCATTCTTACCATCTGCGCAAGTGTCCCCCGAATAGCCAGTAGCACCACAGACACAAGGTGCCGTATCGTCTGGACATGTTCCACTGTTCACACAGCTAGTATCATCAACACAGTTACCAGCTTCAGCTGTACGAGTGTTGAGCAGGACAATCACAGTCAGGACCAGCACACCTGTCATACAGAAGAACATGCCATGGATTTTGATTTGAATTGGAATCGTTTTCCTGCTTAACTCAACACGTATATTACGCCTCAGGCCTCTCCCAGTCTCACGCCATTGACCCGAGTTCGAATCCGAGCGGAGGTACATGTTACAAGGTACAATGCACAGGTTAACCATTGGGAGCTCACAAACTTGTTGATTTTTCAACGTAAGATTATTTAAACAGACAAACCAGTAATGAATGATAATTCCTTTAAACTGCTATTTTAGGATGTAGAATTGAACATTTTATTGAATATTAAATAGATTTTTCACATTTGTATTAAAATTAGTTAAAGTTGTATGTTCAAAATGATAACTTTCAAATTTAAAAATTCTTGAGGGCATGCACGTATTTACCCTGTAAGATACACGTTTACCGAAATTCTTTGTAGCAAATCCAAATTAATATTAAGACCGCTTACAGTTTGTGCTAAATAGTTTAAATTTTCTTATGTAACATCATGTTTGACTCTTAAAAGATAATACATTTTACATAATGCTAATATTCATAGAGGTTATTGAATTTGAATTTGCCCATTTTAATCATATTGCTTATATCATCAACAACAAAGAACGAAAACTGCAAGACCCTCTGGGATGTTAGTAGGATCAAATATATCCAATCTCATACAAAATGGTGTTATTTTATCTAGAAGTGATGTTGTTTCTGGAAATACCATTATAGTGCCTATCAATAAAGTATTGTATCAATAAAATAATTAAAGTCTCGCGCAATTGATTCAATTGTAATCACGGAAACTAAATTACAAATTTTTGAATTTTTCAAAACAAGTAAAAAGCAACATTGATATTGTCTTTATATATTATATGTCCCAGCCTTTATAACGCCACGTTATGTTTATCCAAACAACTCCCAAGACATCGATCATCGACAAGGGCCTCACTTAAAATCAATGAATCTATTATTTTTTTATAATGCCCAAAAAAAAGCCACAAATCAAATCGCAATATGATTTAAACCACGGAAATGATACAACTGATTTATAGTAGTGTACATTCCTCGGTACGGGAGCCAAATCACTTTAATTTAATATTTTAAACTTTATCTTTCTATGTTTGGGGAAAACACGCTTTTAAAAAAATACCGTCGATTTGCAATCTCCTTAAATAGACCAGACAGAAGATAGAGAACACGTTTGATTGTTTTAAAACGTCATTCAATGATAAACGTGAATGTAGAATATTTTGCTAAAACAAAACAGTATGAAATTGAGATTTATACACCCCATGTGTGCTTGAACAGCCACACAATCAAAAGTAACTTTACTTAAGATTGAAATTGTACATTCATGTTCACAAGTCATATGCCTATCAAATATTCAAAATAACATTCTATCCGGTTAAAGAATTTTGCTTTTTGACGATGTTGAAAACATGGTAGGATTTCTTTTGGATGCTATCTAACTTAACTTTAACTTATTTGACTTAACTCTTTTAGAATCTTTATTTACAAAAAGAATAAATTATGGTAGGGAGGTTTTTGCAATGATTGTAAGCTGAAAATTATCTAACCTTTTAATAAAAAAAATTTAAACTTGATTCGCAGATGTGTTAAGTTGAAATACATATAAGTTCAGCAAATTATAGTAACCTCATACTAGTGTTTTCTTGGCCTGTAAAGAAACAATACCTTAATTTACTTACCGCCGGAAACGAAGTTCTTAAAAAGCGCCATGTCTTTTGTGGGTATGAGAACAACGAAACTCCAAGTAGTTCAGGGCGCATCAGTTTATAAAGCCTGTTGTCACCATGGCAGTACTGTTTGTTGTTAGATATGTTTTGGTAACAAACATTCATTCCTAATACCATACCATATTAAGCAAACCCAGCTGACAATCATATATGTACTTAGGTGTCGTCCTCTAAAGGAATTGGTTGATAACAAGAAGAGTTCTGGCCATATGTTTTGATTGGTTAAACACTCATCTTAGTTTGTTTATTCGTTTCTGATTGGCTGTTTCGAGGAAACGGACATGATACAAGACACTGATCGAGACACCATTGCTTTCTGCTACAGGTACTGTACATGAATATTCATGAGGCATGAATGAAAAAAATTTCTTGTCGTTTTTTAAACATTACTTTAACAGCAAAATGAAACTTTTCTAGAGATCGAAAATATTTGAATTTTTTACCATTTTAAAGTGTTTGGGTGCATTCGAGAACAAGCTATAATAATGTCGTCAGAATGTGTATGTTTTGTCGCTTCATATTTAATTATTTGTTCACATTCTAAATTATTTACTTGTTGTTTAATCATAGAAAAACCTTAGTATTGTTGACATTATTGTTTCAAATCTCAAAACCAGATTCTAAACAATAGTGGTGCGTTCGAATATGTCGTAAAGATAGCAGTATATAGTCATATTATTGAATACTGGTTCCTTTTGATATTACGAACATTAAGATGGAAATGGTTTGGTTATATTGAAAAAAAAAGAACACGAAATATCCAAAGTTACATGCATTTCTAGTATTTTCCATTTTCTAGTATTTGAGCAATAATTCAATTTATATAATATAGCTAAAGTATTTTTTTAAATCCACATCGTTTCAATCTATGCATATCTCGTGTCAATGTATTTGGCGATGTTGTAGCTAAAGTCTCCTCATATCAATAATTGTTCGCAATTGTATTAAAACAATGGATTTTCTTGGGGAAAGCGACGTGCGTTTTCCGCATGCTGAACAATCGAAGGAAATCAATAGTATTTATGAAAAAAATTACATAATGAGTCAAGAACCCAAGGGTTCCTGATTTTCATTAATGCCTCATTTCTTTCAAAGCTGTTAAACGATGTTGTCCGTTTATTTTTTCCGATAAAATCATATCTCACTAAAACCACTTAACATTCATGATATTAAATCAAATGATAACAACTCATTCAAGTCTAAATATTTTTTAGATATAAAAGATCAAACTAAACCCAAGCATTCATCGGAATACAATGCGGCCTCCAAAATATTCTGCGCTTCAAGGTAAAAAAAAGGAGTTTTGTTATACTCACAATCTTCGAGCAGATCTTCGGCTTCTCTGACCAGGTCAATCCAGCACTATATATGTTTTGTTGAGTCATTTATCATTTCGGGAAAGATGTACTTTGATTCAACGATATTCACTAGTCATCTATTAGCTGTGAAATGGACATCTGTCCATGGGTACATCGCTTTGCTATTTTATCTGTCCACCACTATTTGTGTGAAACAGCAATGTATCGGTTACAAGGGTCAAACGATCGAGTTTCAAGTCAACGTATAGTGTTGTGTGGAAAAAGAAAACGAAAACGTGTCCTCTTTGGGGACAGCTTGGTCTCATATACTGCTGTGCAAAAGAAAGTATAACTATCAATAGTGCCAAATGAATATGAACGAACATTTATTATGATCCATAAAAGCGCATTACTTGGTGTATTGATGCTAAATGTTCCAATGCGAATAGAGAGGAGCTCTTGTTTTGTAATTGAGTCTGTAACATGTGAATTCTGACTGACTGAAAAAATGATAATCTTTTTATTTTGACAACCAATGATGTCTTAAACTTGTGTATATTTCTCACTATAATATTGAAAATATTACAACGATCTGTCCACATATCAATGACTGTTTGGATGTTGTTCTCTCAAGAGAAAGAGCTGGATACGTTTTACACTTTAGTCTTTGACTTTTAAACTTTTGAGTGTTAGTTTTACTAAATATTCAATAGACTAGAATTAATAATTTTAAGTTAGGGCAGGTTAAAACAGAGTTCATATCTACATAAATGAATAAATTTGTAAATTGCAAATTATTACTAGATAACAGACAGCAAATGAAGACTTTATTTTTGAACACATTGTAAGGTTTATGGAAAATAAAGCTCTTTCATCTGTCACTCGCTTTTCTCCATTTCTAGTTTTCCTCACCTCTCTCCGCTCTTCTCTCTGACACAGTTACATATAAAGTCATTGATCAAACGTGTTAGCACTAACGTAATTTCTCATATACTTATATGTCAATTAACAATTACAAGAAAAACGTTCACGAATTAAGTAAAAGTCTATTCAATGTGATACTTTGCATATGGTTGGGATATCATCTAAGCAAACAACCACACAAAAAACATTAATCTCTACATTGATTAGTTATTGAATGACACTCATTTAATCATCACTTGTACAACTTATGATTTCAATGCCAATTGACAGCCATGTTAAAATCGACATGTTTCCTATGTAACATTAATGATTTACATGTATTTTTCTAAATAATCATTGGGCAATTAAATGAAAAGTATGTGTCCGTATCCCTAATGATTTCAACATGAATCAACAAACAATTTATTGGTAATTGATATGAAAGTATATTGGAATAACGTCAGTGGTAACATACTTTTGGCCACCGACTGCAAATGAGACAGTCATATGGATATTCCAAGTAGGGGAGACCGGGGCCGGTACGTCCCCTTATCACTTAAATTGAGATAATGAGTCGTTCTCTTGCAATATACTAGTGTACGTTTGTACATATATTGAGACATATCTTAACTTTATTGCTAATTTTTTTGGAAGTGCCTAACTCAACCAGTTTGCCTATCACTATGCTTTTAAGACGACGAGTTGAAAAGACGAACATGCCCCGCATCGGGGTAAGTTCGGTTTCCCTCAGGAGCAGGTTCGTTCATCGTTGGGAACAATAAGTACATGTTCAGGCTACAAGAATTAAAGAGAGATAAGATGCTATTCATAGTATTCGATATTTGGGACAGAAAAATACTACATTACTTCACAAAGATATATTTTACAATGATGTAGAATCAGTTACCTTCTATTACGAAAAGGACTCCGATTTCTTTCCAATGAGAGGAGCCAAGTTTTCAAGGACCTTCAAGAGAGTCCTTTTGATGAGAAGGACCTTTAAAAAATGGTTTCGGGGACGACCTTAAATTTTTTGTGACTCGTCCTCAAGGCCGAATGTGCCCCGCCTGTAATGACCGAACATACCCCACACGCCACGTTTGTTCGTTTTTATATGCTGCGAAAATACACAGCCCTCATAACAAAATAACTTATTCGTTACATATACGTCTTGGCATATTCGTTTATGCTCACTTAAGAACATATTCCTAAGTGCAGTCAACATTTGTCAAAAACATAGTGAACTGAAGTCAAATATTTTACTCAACTAGATGAAAAACGGGTTTTCTTCCACAGTTTGTAAAGAACATTTTGGACTGTCGCCATTTTAAAGTCAGTGTGAGAGTAAGGTCATGTTGTCTCTTAGGAATTACCAATTTGATTTAAAGTGGCCCCGGAAAAAAAATACAGCGAAAAGACGAACATGCCCCGGGGCCGTGCCTGCCCCGGTCTCTCCTACTTGTTTTGTTTTATCGTGGTTGTATAGAATTTTACATGTTTAACAGTTTATTTCTTCCTTTATTCATCAGTTCGAGGCAGCCATCACGAACAAAATAAAAGCACAAGTATGACTAGAAAAGGGAAAGAGGAAACTTTTTTTTTAAATTCACCTCTCCATGCAAGGTTTTCTGTACTGCATTTACGTGACTAGGTGTAAAGCCCCAGTAGTGAATGCGATTCACATAAGGCGAGCAATACCGAATACTTGTATAATGATCATGCAAATGAAATATTTAGGATCACTATCTTTCAAACGTGTTTACATTCCAATAACTCCTTTCAATCAGTATAATAGACTACAATAAAGCATCAACTTTAATTGGTATATCAAAAGCAATAGCCTATTTTCAGACAAATGTGTCTTTTAAGTCACCCATCAAATATTCAATAAATTTATTATTATTATAATTATTATTATTATCATTTAAAGAGGCATGGGATGGCAGTAGCACGTTTTTTGAAAATTTTATATTTCTTTTTGTTTTCACTGATAACTGCTAAATGTATAATTTTGATAGTGTCAAAAATCTCATAACAAAATTCAAACATCTACAGTCAAAGGACAAAGTATAAAGATTCACATAAAATCCATTGGCGGCCATTTTGTGTGAACACCTTTATTTAAGTTTGTGTAGGAAAAAGGAATCGCATGGCTAAACTATACATTATAAGTTTGAATTATCACTGTGTATAACCGTACACCGGAACTAGCGAGGTGTACGGCGGAGAAATGTTGCTAGCGAGGAGCCGAAATCGAAAGTTAGGTAATAATTTACTTCATAACTTTCAAATAATCAACATCATGTGGTTATTTTAGCACACATACTTAGTAAAATGTATGTGCTTGTCATTCTGTATCCAAGGGACAGTAACAATGACATTTGCGAGTAATGCTGTTGTTAGTAACATATTTGCTATCTCTGACTATTAACAGGATATGACATTAAATAGTTATGTCTCGAAAAGCTATTGACATGATAATAACAAAGTTGATGAAAAGGCGATGATTGCTTTTTAAGTTATCTCGTTTGCGATCACGCTCCTCGCTAGCAAAATTTCTCCGCCGTACACCTCGCTAGTTCCGGTGTACGGTTATACACAGTGACTATTACTGCTTCATTTAGTTTAATTACATTGTCTTTCAATTGGAACCATTAATTTTCATGTTCCTGACATCACCTTATATTTCCCAAAAAACGTACTACTGCCCCTTTAATCTATTACTATTTTAATTTAGGGGAGACCAGGGCAAAGCGCGCCGTCGGGGCAAAGTGACTAAGCGTTTTTTCTCCTCGACGATCGACAGACGGCGTGGTTTGTCATTATCAACCAATGAAAGCAAACGTTAAGAAAGGTTGTGTTCCGTGTTTGCATCGTAAGCGTAAGTTGGAGACCTACCGTTTCAAAAAGTTGAAAAAATTTCAATTTTCATTAAGGAAAGAATATGTCCGAATTCCAATATTTCATATAAACGCAAAACTCAACATTAAACTCTAAAGCACCTATGACACAAAAATATATCTCCTGTTCATTGAATAAGGAAATTTGTAACTCATTACTTCAAATCTTTTTTATGATGCGCAAATCCAATGCTACCCTCAATGCTTTGCCCCGAGTGATCTAAACTATTTCTTTATGTTCAACACATTATAGAGTCAAAGTTGTCAATTAGTATTCATAAGCAAATATCGTAAATTAGAATTAGAATTTTCATGATATAATTTTCCTGTAATTATTGGAATTGATATTAAAACTGAAGTATAAAATTATATCATAGTATTTTTGTTTCATTTAGAAACACTTATATTTCTTTGATTTGTTAACATTAGTTTGATATTCATCATATATTTTGTTTTATTCATAAACAATTACGAAGATATGTCGTATATAGGCAAGCCCGACAGAGATTTGATGTTTGTGAAATGTTAAATTTGTTTTTCAAACCAATCAATTTCTTTATTTCTTTCACATATTCACGGGTTTCTGATAGTAAATGAGTTAAATTGTCAAGGCACCCTTAGTTCTCAGAAATTCGTTTATAGTAAACATGTAAGGTTTTGAACAAGAAAATCAAAACTTTAGGTCAATGACATATAAAAACATATTTTGTCCATCTCTGCATACTGAGTCTATAGCTTTTTATTATGTGTTTAGTTTTCATACGGGTGCCTGTGAGCTGCGTGGCACTTTTAAAAATCTTTTGTGTGTGGTAATGGCTTATCATAGGTGTATGACATATCAAATTTGTGTGTCTTTTCGCTGTGGGCGCTTTGCCCCAAACTACGGGGCAAAGTGCACCGCCTTTGTCGAAATAAATTTTCGTGTAATTTCATGCCATGTTTGATATAAATCTAACATTAAGTTAGCAATAGCTGGTAAAAGCTTTTTGTCTCGATTTTGTAGGCGAGAATAGAATCCTACGAATGGAGGGACTATCATATTTCAAGATGAGACCCATTTGTCCATCTGAATTGACCCGTTAGGGGAATAACTATCAACTTAATCCTCTTGCTATTGAGAGCTGTGATAAAGAGATTGCCTCGCTTCATCTGACTGACCCATGTCCGTGATCTCATGCTACCTTCACAAGGATCCCAATGTCTAATAGTCCTAGCATTATCTTTACTATTCGGCGCTATTGTGTTTTATCGTGAGAAGAAGCGGTTGCGTGATGGTGGACGTTCAGTTCTCTGGAAGGGGTGGCAGATCACAGAAGATAAGTGGCTATTTGACTTCAACTCAAGAGTCAAATGTCATCCGCTGAGACAATTTACATTGTCCTTCAAGGGTCGATAGGTTCCTTGGACGACCAAGATTTATTTGCCGCTCAGAGAATTTTCACTAAATGGAATATCATGAAAAAAAATATTTCAAAATATTTTGGATTTATAATGGTTCCTGTAACTTACGATTTTCTTTTTACGATGTTGAATTCAAGGGATAAATCGGCCTCTGCTTGCTACGCCATGTTTCTTAATAGGTTATTCGATATATAGAAAGCAGGTATTTACCTGTCTCTGATGGGGTAATCTAAGTTTTGAATGGTCAGATGTTATTGAATACCCTATGGAAAAATACATTTATTCCATATTAACACGTCCAACAGTTTTAACAAATGGCCATTTTTGGCAGTAAGCGTTCACTCACGGGTTTTAAACGATTCTTTATATCAAAAGGAAAACATTACTTACATTTGAATTTTGTTCAGTTAGCTATATATTATATATATATATATTAATCATTTTATAAAAAAACAATTAATATCTCTGATATTTCTTTTTTTGCATGATAAACGATCATGTTGACAAGTGGCGTAGTATGAGAACAATCATAGAAGCATTCAGCCAATGTAGGAAGAACAAATATTCCATTTTAATTCTTATTCGGATGATTTATGTTTTAAGGATTGACACTTAAGTATGCAACGTTAGTAATTATTGCAATGTGATGTATATAGTTTTGACTTATTGTTTAATATAAACGAACCACTACTAGTTCTATTATAGCTTGTCTTTTATTGGTTTAGCCACTAGCAATGCAGCGTCGATTAGACCTGCAAACCATTCAAGAGACCGACAGACAGACAGACAGACATTTTATTCAATATAAGGCCACTCTCCGATATTACAGAAACGGATCATATAGCATGGTCTTTACAAGTAACAAGTAATAGTATTTATTATCCTAATTTATCATAAGAATATGCATTTTTTATATAAGACATGCATCTCCAAATCCAATAAAAGACGTCAAACACAAAGAGTTCTACTATATACATCGACGATTTCATCCAATCAGATTGTTTGGTCACGAAACAATTCAATTTTCCATAAACTCATGTCAAGCCTTCCCATTGGTTAATGTTTATAGGAATAGTCATTGCTACGCATTCCCCGCCATTTATCTTGATAAAGATCCCAGGGGTGTTAACACGAAGAGTGTCTTTAGATTCAACCCTGGGTGACAGAGGATGGGACCGGCGCGGGAATAATGCATTTTTATACAATATTTCAATTGTTGATGATGCGTATATTCTCTAAGCTATTTTCTTGCTGCACGCTATCATTCAAATGACAAAAATGTTTAATTTTTTCAACGAAAAATACACCCAACACATAAAATGACAATATTGTTACAACTTAAAAATAATTGACAATTACGTCGATATCTGCACATAATTTGTGTATGTATGTGTACAATGTCATTGACCATGACATATGTTGTCCGCGCAAAATGTAATTGGAATTTGCGCGTGCGTCACATTCAACTTTCCGATCTCTTGATATAACTTATAAAATTTTGTTATCATTGGCGAACCGTATTTTAGACATATTATGCATTCTCTCCCCACAGAGGCAGCTCAGTCATACCCGAGTTAACCTCTGTTCTATTACGGCAAATACATGGGATAGAAAGGTAGAAAACTGATTGGAGGCAATCAGCGACGCCGTTTCAAAAGTGGTAATTCGCAAAACCTCGGCTATTTCCGTGTCGTTCGGCAAAGCTTTCGTTGAAATTTAACATCCAGGGCAGATAATTCTTCCTTCTACAACACATCGCTTTTTACCTTCTCATTCGTTTTACATTTGGTAAATTTGTAAAATAAAATTTATCATAAAACAAAAAATAATTTACACAGTAATAAGAAAAGTATCTTTCCAATGAAAAACCCTATCCATATCTGATTTTCAAATATTTTCCCTCTCACACTGTTAATGAAAAATAATCATAAAGGCATGATACAACTTTTTGCCGATAGGGCAGTCTGCCGGAACCCCGTGATCTTGGCGTAATAGAACAGAGGCTAACTCGGATATGACTGAGCTGCCTCTGTGGGGAGAGAATGCATGTCATGAAGATAACTCAAAAACGTTGAATCATTGATTGAAAAATCATCTAAGTTTTTAAATCTCTAATATCAAACGATTACAAACTTGTAGTGGGGCTTACATGTACTGAGAGTATTTAACATTTAAAGTTGTTAATGTTAACGGTGTAATAAAACAATCTTTTTTTGATTGCCATACGTAAACTTTGTATTGTAACACACATAATGTACACTTAATAAACCGCAAAGCAGAAGAATGTATACATCACAGCTTGTTTAAATTTACTTAAAGGGACAGTTCTATCATGGTATTTTTTTCTGGAGAAAAATTCAAGAGTACTTCACTGTTTATACTTATGCATGATTATTACGTGATTATTTCATCTTTATTTTCTACTTTGTAAGAAAGGTTAACATTGTAGATATTCTAGATTTAACAATTTGACAAAGAAAAATACGCCGATAGGATTTTCCCTTTAATATCTAGAGGAACATGTGATGTATTAATTTATAAAAGTAACACGTTAAAGTATTCTTAAACAATGGTTTAATTCTTGTTCTTATCAGTTTGATAATAGAACATAAAAATCGGAAAAAATCTTACATACGAGAACCGGTCACATGACAGTCGTCAGAAAGTGATAATGACTTGACCCCCGTGACCCCGAGTCCGACCAAAAGTGATATTGACTTGGGTTACTAAAAAAAGAGCCGATGACGTCAAACCGATGTTTCATGACGTCATGCTATTGTTATCATTGGTCCGTCCTCGGTCAATATTGTTTTCCTCGGGTCTATAAAAAACAGGTATTGACCTCATCACCAGTCTATACAGTCTATAATTATAAAATATCATAGGTGCACATAATTTCAATGGTCCATTCAGTGTTTTATAAAATATTAGACGTAGCCATTCGTCATAGCAAACTTATATATTTCGAATATGTAATCCTAAATCACGTATACGGGCTGTCTGTCACAACGCTTCATTCTGTTTGCTTAAACCTATACTTTGTATTAATGTAAATGTGAACCTGTACCACAGTTGATCACGAAACATCTATACACGTGAAACTTGCGCCTATCATTGGGTGATATTACAAGAACACGATACCATGATATTGAGATGCGATCTTGAAACTTCCCAGGGGATAATGATCACATGCGTGAGGAGTAGTGAGCGCTGAGCTTCCAAACAATCACATTAGCCAGAGTTAGTTATCTAAATTCTTCGTAGTCATATATGTTTACAAGGAATATTCTATGATATACCCATTCTCTCCCCACAGAGCACTGAGCTGAGATGTGATGATCATGATAATGTGTCTCATAAAACTATAGGCTGGACTTTGCTTTTTTACTGTTGCATTATATTGTTGTGTCATTATATATATACATATGAAAAGTGTGATCCATGAATAAACATTAAAAACATGATTATCACGGAAATCGAACGCAGGTCTTAATTTGACGAGGAACGGCTATTTTGCGATGTTTTCGGTACGAAATGAAAGATCTGTCACACCAACATAGCAGCTTCGTTCACTGTATCAGTTTGAGTCAAAACTGATTTTCAAAAATGTAACCAAAAACATAATTTATATCTGATACTTATCAAACATTCACAAATTATATAAATACTAATATTATCTTTCCGATTTAATATCGATTGATTTTAATCGAACTATTTAATACCGGGAAAGGATAAAGAAAGTTGCTAGAAAATCATTCATCACAACAACAAAACTTTTCCTTTCGATGTCTGTAAACTGCGTTTTATGATGGGAAAAATATATAATAAATAGACTAATTCATTGTTTTGGCTAAGTGTCATTTCCATCTCATTTCATGAGTTAAGAAAGAGTCATTTTCACTCGTGGCTGCGCCGCTCGTGAAATTATCACTGTCTCACTTCACTCGATAGAAATGTTATTCGGCAAAAACAATAAAAATCTCTATTTCTTCTTCTTATTCTTCCCTACTTTGATATTCCCTCTATATCAACTAATGATTAGATATCTATAAAACTGTCAAACATTCTGCACTTTTTGTTTCTTAAGTTCATTCCACTCGATTGTACATGTATATTAGGTGTATATATTAAAGTATATTTTAAGTATCCTCAATTGTTTAGTAAGTATGTCTTTTGCGTGGAATGAGGTTAAAGCCCCGTCGTCATACTTATATTCGGTTCGTGAAAAAAATTAGCCATTGAGAAAAGAAATTTATTATCCAAACTGTGTTCCACAGGAGATGTTATTACATCACTGGTTAAGGACTTTAAGGGCTACGCGGTTTTCAAAGAAGTACATTTTTCATGCTAATGGGATGAAAAATTAATTTGGATGATAAATAGAATACCACCCTCGTATCTTCTGATATTAAATATATCAACACTCGTCGATAAAAGTAAAATATCCTCGGAAAGCCTCTGATATTTGTTACTTTTATCAACTTGTGTTGATGTATCTGATATCAGAAGCCACTTGGTTGAGATTCTCTTCACTTGGTACTAAAATCTTTCGTCGGAAGTTTGATATCATATTTACATGTTTTAATCAAGAATGAAATACTTTATTCGATGCCCAAAGTACAGTACCCTCTGCAAAAGTGCCATAGCTTTTAACGAAACCGCTTGCCATTTTTAAGTGTGTATGATTTACACCGCGTCTCAGTTATCTCAATTGCGTCAGACGGGCGGCAACGAGTACCTGATTCGATAAAAAAGAAAAGAAAATCTAGTCGTGCGGGCCAAAGACGGCTTTCAAGCGTATGTTTAGGAAACACAAATTGTGAGATGGGAGAATGTGTATGAAACACTGACTGTAAATTTCAAAGTGAACATGAAGATTTTATTTCCATGGGTGAGATAATAGTTTCTTTCGGCGAGACAAAATTGGTTGTACGGTAGAGGACCGAGTGAGATCATTTAAGCCCAACTCACACTACACACGATTGTACTACGATAACATTACGATTCGATTGTATTGCTATCGTACCACGTTTTTTACGATTTACTATCTCAATACGATTTATGTGCGGGAAGTGCACGATGCGAGTACAGTCATTGCACGAAAGAATCACAATCAGAACACAATCAACACAAAGTCGACACGACGCTAACACGATGCCATCACGTCTGGTGTACGGATAATGCACAATTCAAAAACAATTGTACCCAATCAGAATTGTTCCCTCCAAAAAAATTTCATCTCGCTTCCTACTTGTGTATTTAAAACAGTGGCATTGAATGCATGGCGCTCCGGTGTAGTTTTAAAACATTGTAGTTTATTAGTTTATCAAGATGACAACTAGAAAAAGACTAGAGCTTCAACTGGAGCTGATTGATGTTGAATTTGATTTGATAGAGTTGAATGAGAAAACCAAGAAGAGAAAGAGAATGTTGGAGCTGGACGGACCACCAAATAGAGAAAAACAAGAGCTGAGAGAACTGTTTGGACACTTGGTTGGCTGTTGCAGAGACCATTATATGGACACTATGAGATCCTGTTAGCAGAGCTGAACAATGAGGACAGGGTCAGTTACAAGACCTTCCTGAGGGTGGATAATGCTCTCTTCCAGGAGTTAATAACTCGAGTCGGTCCTCGCATCAAGAAGAACGATACTTCTCTCAGAAAGGCACTCGACCCAGGCTTGAAGATTGCAGTCACCCTTCGTTATCTTGCTACGGGGAACAGCTACTTGGACCTGCAGTACTCCTTCAGAGTCGCTAGCAACACCATTGGGCGCGTCATACCAGATGTTTGCGAGGCGGTAATAGAAGAATATTCTGCAGAAGCCATGCCTCCATGCGTAAGTCCAGAACAGTGGAAAGCAATTGCTGATGGCTTCCTTGACAGGTGGAACATGCCCCACGCTTAATTGTGGAGCTCTGGATAGGAAACATGTGCGAATCAAGTGCCCGCGGAAATCTGGATCGCTCTATTATAATTACAAGCGCTATTTCTCCAAAGTGCTATTCGCTTTGGTGGACCATGAGAACAAGTTCATATATGTTGAAGTCGGAGCCAATGGTGCCTGCTCAGATGGCCAGATCTTCAAGCATTCTCAACTCAGACATTTGTTGGAAGATGGAGACCTGGGTCTCCGTTAGCCAGAAAAACTTGCCGGAAGCCAGGAAGAAGTGTCATATTTCATCATCAGTGACGATGCGTTCCCATTGCGAATATGGCTGATGAAACCGTACTGCAGACGTCAGATGACTAGACAAGAACGAGTTTTCAAGACTCTGAACACATGTAAGACAACACGTATCAGTCCTCTTCATGGATACAATTTCTTGAAATAAAGTTACTTGTAATGTCTTAAATCAAGAATGGTAACTGTCATCAATTTAATTCAAATATTGTAAGAATTTATATTTACAATTACATACTTTGGGAAGTAATTGTATTTGGTTTTGTTGAATATGTCATAACGACAGATTAGTTAACTCATGAGATGTTCAGCCAACGCAAAGGAACAGACTTGTAAAATTAAGAAACTGTATTAAATTAGAAATTTATGATTTTTAAGCTGTGAAAGTTGGATTGGAACCAGGAACCTAGGTGCCATCATTCGCCTTTCTCAAATGAGCCAGCTGATCTATAGTTTGTTTTGTCATGTCTGTTTTGTCAATTTATATATAAGCAATAGTTTTTGTCTAGTTTCAATGCAAGTGTTCAAGTTATTAGTTTTAAAATCTCAAGCAGGAGTTTCAGAAGTAAATATCCTTTAATAAAACTGTTATAAATTATTTGTGTACAAAATATTAAGTTCGAAAGGATTGTAGGAGTGTAAGTGTAAGACAAAGCATCGGATTATGGCAATAAACTCTGCACAGGATAAAGCCTTGTGAGTTTATATGGCATAACAGCTCACATCGGGTTGTTAGTTACCACTCAATCATGGTCAATGACGCCAAGTAGTATGCATTTCACCACAAGTTTTCAAAGTCATGTCTCATGGTGGGATAAAACCTAAAACACGTATTAAATTGAGAGCAAGCACCTAAGTCATACCAGGTTTATATCACAATAATGCAAGTTGGGAAGCATTCACGATAAAGCAACAACACATCACATGTATATTGGTGAAACATTATTCTTTTATTAAAAAAAGAACAAAAACAAAAGCAGTATTGCATCGTGTAACGATTGTATCCTGGTCGTATAGTAATCGTGTTGACTTCGTGTGCTGTTCGAGCTGCTACTGTTTAGCAGTTTAAGGGTTAAACTAGAAGTGTACGATAACAGTACGATTGTGAGACGGACAGTTTATCAATTGTGTTGTGATTGTGTTGCTATCGTGTCGAGATGCTGAAGCACAATCATCACAATCGCAATACAAACACTATACGATCACCATACAATCATCACTAGATCGACACGTTCACAACACGATTTTCTGAAATCAGGAACATGTTTCTGATTTGGACGAATCGTGTTGGGCATACAGCACGATCAGCCTAAACGCCACGATCACAATCACGATGACAACACAATAACATCACAGTAACAACACAACAAGGACACGATGACCACACAAAGTTTTTGTGTAGTGATCGTAGTCGATCGTACGTAGTGTGAGACAGGCTTTAGATAACTTATGAACTTATGAACAATATTTTAGTTGGCAAGATCGTGTCCCATCAAAATGGCCATGTATAGAAGCAGAATAATTATGTAATCTTTCAAATCTAAGTAAACAATTGAATTTATGAAAACTCACTTCTCGTCTTCTGAATAATTTAATCTTAAAATTTCCTTTCCACACACAAACAAACGTATCATGATTAAGTTCATTCTGTGGCTCTGTTCCAATCTCATTATCTCTATCGTAGTCTTTATTATTCTTTCTAAATATATATCCATCAATCTGTCTCGCACTCTAACTATCTTTACTATTTCTCTCTGCCATCTGACTCCAACCGTATCGCTTCCTTAACTTACATATATAACATGGTTTTCCTATAAGCTAGAACTTCTCGTTCTACTTATGATTTCAAATATTGTTTCCAGACTAAATCATGAGTTTTGGCAATTTTTTACCTGTACAAAATAGAGTAATTAATCTTTGTTGGTTGGTTCTTTCAAAAGTACCTATCATATATATAAACGGTTACAGGGCATTTGAACATGTGAATACTACATAATAATCAACTTTGCGCTTTTTCCATTCCATTTTCTATTTTCCATTGTTTCAAAATTGACAGAAATGTATAACGTTGTTGTTAGATATGTATGTTTGTTTTTGTATGTATTGTACGTTTTATTACCCAAAAAATTGTTATGAAAATAAAGTATAGATCATAGGATGGGCATACATTTATAGGTTATGTCCCAAAACTTCTACATGACATAACTTCTACTTCTACTTCCCATATATATACTTGACATCTCCGAATAAAGCATGTACACCTATTCAATTGAACTGCACGTTTTACGTGTAAAACTTGAAAGACATAGGACGAATGTATTAATTTAAAAAGCATTTATTTTCTGAATTTTCATTCAACTGGCGACAAGTTTAGATGTACTGAAGCGTCTGTAAAATATGAACAAAGCATGTGATCCGAAGAATATAATGTTGACATAACAACTATTCCATTGCCTTAATATATATATGTTTCGTTATCAGTGATGAGCTAGAACTCTTATCAGTTAACATTGTTCTCAAATCTGTTCGAAGGTGTCAAAATAGTAGATAATCAGCGATAACCATTGTACAAGTGTTTCAGCCAATCAGATTGCTAGTTTTCGACGACGCCAAATCGCTTGGTGCGACTTGGTGCACAGCAAACCATGTTATTTGAATGAAATTAACATGACGTCAGGTTTACGTTGGGATTTCCTATTGTTCATGCGCTAAATTAGATGGCTTACGGGTTCTCGACACCAAGCGATTTGCTTGTGTCTGGAACCCATGAACCATCCATTACTTCATTGACCCTCCTAATATGCAGGTAAAACCAGGTATATCGTGTTTAATTTTGATCTGTTTCAGAATGTTGAATCTGGTCTATACCAATCAATGTACACGTGTGTACAGTTAGTTCCTTCTCCCTTCAACGGATTTATGTATACATGAAGGCAATTATTGTATTAAAGGGTTCCAGCCCATACACTGATAGTTGCATCATCGTAAATTTATGTTTTATTATAAACAGTTTAGTAAAGCAACTATACACAAGTATCTAAGGTTTTACTTTTTATGTTTTTTAACCTGATGCGTATCTTACGTAAAATAATGTTTTCAGTTGAGATATTATAAAATTACATGACTTAGCTTGATTGTTTTGATTGAAGATGAATTGATATATATTTCTGTCATAATAACAAGGATAAAACCACAGGCGCCAATATCATTAACAGGGGCGTAACTAGCAAAACATCACTTGTAAGCTCATCGATTGTTGTTTCTTAATACTAAAAAGTGTTTTAAAGAATCACTGCAAAATGAGTGAAAGAACAGACGAACCAAACAAGCAGGTTCTAACAAACATTATCTGGAATATAACTAAGACAATAAAACAACTTGTAACTACCCCAACGTTATATAGGGGCAAATGCTGAGCAATTGCCTATAACGTACATGTACAAGTACAATAAACAATATCGAAACATTGAAAACCGTAAGAAATTGAACGTTGGAAAAGGAACAAGAACAGTTATAGAATTGTTTGAAACAGTCAGGAAGCTATCTGATGTGTGCACTCTATGCCATCAATTTTACTTAAAGAGAAGGGCCATTTTGCGAGTTTTTCCCTCTGCAAAATTATCAACCACCTTATCAATTTTGAACTTGAAATCCCTGTGAATATGAAGTAGTGCAAGAACATTAACCCGCTCCGTTGCCATTGTTGACTTGAGATACGTTTTAACACGTCTCATTGCCCCGATAAGGAGTGTTTTGAGGGAAACATGGATTTAAGAAATAAAGTAGCCCTAACCATCATGTGTTTTGCAATAAAGTATAGTTTTGCCCTGAACTATTATAGTTAAAGCATGAGGCCGAAGGCCGAATGGTTTGACGTTATAATAGTTCAGGGCAAAACTATACTTTATTGCAAAACACATGATGGTTAGGGCTACTTTATTACTTTTCTAGTATGTCGATTTTTACTCGTTAAAGTTATTTCTACTCCAAATATAAAAATATTTTGTAAATCACGTTAGGCCGCAAATTGAAAATCCTCGATCAGGGCCATAACTAGTGACGTCATAGCCAATTGTTATTGACGTCATGGGCCATTGTTTCGTGACGTCACTCAAAAACTATACTTTATTGCGGATTCTAGTATTGTTCCCGTAAAGATCAAAGGCGCCGCCCACCCTTTATTGCGCAATAAAGTATAGTTTTTGAGTGACGTCACGAAACAATGGCCCATGACGTCAATAACAATCGGTTATGACGTCACAAGATATGGCCCTGATCGAGGGTTTTTAATTTGCGGCCGAACGTGATTTATATATAATATGTTTATTTTGGAGTAGAAATAATTTAAACGCGTAAAAATCGACATACTAGAAAAGTAATAGAGTAGCCCTAACCATCATGTGTTTTGCAATAAAGTATAGTTTTGCCCTGAACTATTATAACGTCAAAGCATTCGGCCTTCGGCCTCATGCTTTAACTATAATAGTTCAGGGCAAAACTATACTTTATTGCAAAACACATGATGGTTAGTGCTACTTTATTTCTTAAATAAAGGATGGGCGGCGCCTTTGATCTTTACGGGAACAATACTAGAAATTCGGATAAAGATCTTCTTTTACGAAGTCCAGTGTTGCCAACAAACACGAGGGTTTCTCGTCTGCTGGAACATCTTGAAAACGTGATTTCCATCGCCTGATTTCTACTGTCTGTTGCTCATGTGAATTGTCTTTCAACTCAGTGAACTGTGCGAATATTCGCATACCAATGTCCTCGGTCATATTATGGACAGAAGAAGGTAAAAACTCCTGAGCTTCGTATCGGCCCTTTGGGCGGTTAAACCTGTCCTATAGTTGCTGAGACATATGATCCAGCAAAGGGTAAAACAGATTCCTCTGCCAGTAGGCTTCAGGTGTAGACGGCATTGTCACGCAGTGTCTTCACGAATCTGTTGCAAACATCTGATGACAACAGAAGCCTCGCTTGAAGCACGGATTAGATCTATTGTCGCAGATTGCAACATGAGAGAAAGCTGAACTGTGTTCTGGATGATATGTTGAGTCACAACAAGACCAATAATAAAATCAAATGAATGAATGGAACATCTGAGTGATCTTGCCCTAGAGACGCCATCCTGTTCAAGGGCAGTCAAACTTTCAACTATATAACATCAAAAGATGCTTTGAAAGTGGATAACGAACCCGCACGACTTGCCCAACGTGAAGCAACTATGAAAAAAGGCTAGATTCAAGCAATGCGACTTGCAATGAACATAGAAAGCATCAGGATACTGACGTCTAATGATGGCTTGGACACCATTCAAATCGACACTCATTCTTGAGGCACCGCCATAACCTTGCCCCCTCATATAGCCTTTGTGTACCATATTTGTCTAGTTCTAATAGAAAAGATTCGGCTATGGGAGCCCCCCTTGTGCTTTCAGCTTCAGTGAAACCTAAAAATGAATCTTTGAGAGTACTTTGAACCTGATCGTTTACAGAAATGTGTCGGACAGAGATAGAAATTTGTTCTTTGGTTGAGGAATCTGTTGCCTCGTCAGCAACGAGTGAAAAACATTTCTGCAAATTACAGTTACTTTCCAACTGTTTTCTCACTTGTGACTTACAAATATCAAGAAGGTAATTTTGAATGGCTGGTGATAAGTATTTGTTTCTAATTGTGTTGTTGTGCAAATGCCTGTTCAATAACTCATCTGTTTTAGCACAAACTGCAAGAGAACTACAAAATTGCTTTTCTAATCATCATGACCTCTGATTGAAAAATTCTGTCTTCCGCGCAAAACGAGTGTCTCAATTAGTGTTTTGAGAATTGCACGGTTTCTTTCAACTGTTTCTTTGTGGGCATTGGAAAATTGACAACAAATATCATCCAGTTTATTACTGACTACCGTTCTATAGTCAAAAGATTTCTCAGTACAAAAATGATGTGAATCAAGTTTTGTGTGCCTCTTGAGAAGTGTCCCGATATTCGCCCAATCGTGAATGTACGAGGTAAACAAATGCACCTTTTTGGCTGACACTTCCAAAAAGAGCACATGGTAAGCAAATGACGCCATCTTTGGAAGGAGAATATCGGAGCCAATCACGGGTACTTCAGTGTTTTGTCAGCTCAGACATCGGTTGAATCTAAATTGCTCAGCAGAGAAGAACGGATTTGTTTTTATTTTAGATGCTTTCCTGTATACAAGCCAATATCGGTACTAGAGAAACTGTCAGATGGTTTCTGTGAATCAGAAAGCAATGACGGTTTTCAAGTCGCACCTTCTTTCCCGATAGAGCTCAAAGAATTATTTGGAATTCGAAGATTGAACCTCTGTTTTCGACTGTTAATTTTACACACAAAAAAGAATCAATTTGTGTACAATTTTCACTCTTGAACTTTTTACTCATGATGTCCGAAATAGTCGACTCGAAATGATTAATGGTCTATACTGCTGTGCAATTTCCTAAACACAAATTTGCTCACACACCTGTACTGAGAAGAGAATAGACTTAAACCACGTGACAAAACGGCGCTGCCATAAATGTTTTGTCTAACACAAGCTTGACACGCTGCTAATGCCAGACGACTAAATATAAACATTTTTGACACTTCTATAAACATTGCTACACTAGTCATCACCGATTGGTTGGTTAAGATTGTGTTCTGCGAAAACTATTGCTATCTGACAGGAAAATGAACATTAATGGTTCCAATTGAAAGACAATTTTTTTAAACTAAATGGAGCAGTAATAATTCAAACATATAACGTAAAGTTTAGCCATGCGATTCCTTTTTCTTACACAAAATGAATTAAAGGTGTTCACACAAAATGGCTGCCAATGGATTTTAGGTGAATCTTCATATTTTGTCCTCTGACTATGGATGGTTGGCTTGTGTAAGTAGATTTTTGACCCTGTCAAAATAATACACTTACATGTAGCATTAACTTATAATTATCAGTGAAAATTTCTAAATATAAAATTATCAAAAACGTGCTACTGCCTCTTTAATACATACCTATTATGTAGTCTCATAGAATAATACAGATAGTGCAATATATAATTATTGAAATGTTAATTTCATTGAGCAAGCAAGCACCTATACTAACGTTAAGTCAGATTTATTCAAATATTTATCTTTAAGGAATATGTAATAAATTGTTTTGATATGCAAGGATGTCTGATGAGCTGTATTACAAATGATAGTAGACATTTATTGATATATATGTCACCATAATCTATTGGCAAATCTGATTCTTTTCGGGTATTTTCTAATTTTAGAAAGATCTTATTAAATCAATGTATAATGTTTGAATTGCATTCAAAACATTCGTTCATTGTAAACATGTACTTCCTTCGAAATAGGCAATATTCTTACAATATTATATTGAAGATTAAAACGTATCACGATACCAAAATGCAATTCTCAGCCCTATTAGACAATAGTATCTCATACGTAGGACCTACTTCGTATTAGACATTGCTCTATCAACTGGGTTTATTTATTCATTTGGTTGTGCTTGCGTCTATATTATTTCATGTTATATTTTGATGTTAATATTACATACTATTCAAAGATGGAATAATGAATGAAGTTATTGAATTTGTTGATTAAAGTTTTATGGTCATGGGATATGTATAGTTTTTTTTCTGACTGATATGGGTCATCTAAGATTAATTTTCACTCATGTGTGATATACTTCCTTTGTGTTAGTAATGCAAATTTACTGTAGGCATCCCCAACAACCTTTGGCCTTGACGATTTACACAAAGTGCTTTGATGGAGTTTTCATCACCTTTTTATTTTTCTGATTCTGCTGTTTGTAAGAGTCTTACAAACAACCAATAAGCCTTGTGGGTTGTTCGATAAACCATTTTCCATTCCATTGTGTTCAAACCAGGACTAGACAATATCGAAGCGCACATTTAGATATTTGATATTGTCCGTTCTTCGATGAAGTATCGGATGAAGCGATAATCGATAAAAAAATTAAACTTTAAATAATATATATATATTTCAACATTCATAGATGAATTAAGGTTACAGAAGTGTAGATGTTGCAAAACATTGCGTCAACTTATGTGAACCCTCTTGCTGTATACATTACTATCTTTTTTTAATATGAATTATTGCCAGTGCAATACTGACATCTTTTCAACATATTTTCGTCAAGGATCTTTTGATAAACATTATAATATACTTTGTGAATGTACTTGAGGTAAAACTAGTTCTTTTTTATAGTAGATTTTGTTAAGTAAGCTGCATAACGAGAATACGACTTTCTGAGACAAATAGATGTAGGCTTTATATAAAAAAAATACACCCACAATGACAATTTGCCATTCTTCCTGCCATGTATCCATGTATAAGGGATCTTGAAATAAATGTAATTTCGTATTTACCTCAAGTCAGCATTACAAGTCCAATATAACTTAATATTGTATAAAAGACACAGTCACAAGACAAAGCCACAAAGAAAATGACGTCATAAAATAATAATATTAAAATCAATAATATTTGTATGGAAAATAATAATCGAGAACGCATTTCTCACTTTATTGACCATATAACCAATAACGAGATTATGAACACACAGTAACCTTAAGTGGATTTCCAATTCATTTTATAACTTACATAGAATATATATCTGCAAACCATATAACTATTGTCATTGTATATAGACGCCCTTCGAGCTTCATGCTTCAACTGCTACAAGTATGTATATTTGAGGGTTCAGTAATGATGTCACCATTTAATGATACATGCGAACAATAACTTAACGTTTACAGCTTTCAATCCAGTTTCAAGATGTTACCAGGCTATATCAAAAGCGTTACCAACAAGTGGTAAATTTCCAATATATCAAACATGCCAACTCGCTGAATTGACTTCGTCTAACACTGACACATAATTAAAAATGCTTCACATTCTGTAACATATCTAATTAGTTTGCCATACATTAAACGCGGATCGAAAAGAAACTTAAGTACAAATCGTTATCATATGTGACTGAATTTCACGAAGGTTCACTTTCCATCCGATTCTGTACCAGTTTGATTCTAATGTAAATGTAACTGGTTTGGTTTAAACATATTTTATTCACAAAGAATAGGATTTGGAACAAGTTGTCCAACTTAGAACACCCTCTCCTTGGTATTTACAATATTGAACATACATATGTTTATACACAAAGATGACAGATACTGGACAGTAAAGGGGTACAAAAGAAAGACAATAACAAGAAGATAACTGTATACACTTATACCCGTATTACTCAAATCGTTTGGTATCATGAATGAATGATTGAACTGATTTAAATACATGTACATTTTGAGAAAATGAAAGGTCTGTACTTCCCTCTAACAAAAGTTTAAGATCGATGAAAAGATTTAAGTTACATGTGCGCTTCAGTGTTAACATGAAATTGTCTCTCTGGTTTTGATATAGTGGACATTCAAAAAAATAATAATAATAATAATGAACTGTAACTGTTCTAACTACACATAATGCAGTAATTGAAGGCACTCATACACCCGATGTAGATTGTTTGTTTGTTGTGATAGAACTGTTTTCCATATCCGCTGTTTCTTTCAGTAGATTCTGATGAACGGTCACCTGTCGGGATAAAAGTATAGAATAGTTTCTTTTCGGTATAGTGATACAGACACTTGTTTTCGTGAGACATACATTTTCTATTTTGATTCGTGTAACGAGCTTCTTTTCTTTCCCTTGATTACTGATGAATATTGTTTCCAAAATGTAATGTTATCAGAACTTACAACCATCGTGGAATGGTTGTCGCAAGAAGAGGACATGAGTTTCTACGCACTCTGAAAATGTAAATTGTTATAAGTTCATAAAACTTTAGATGAAATAGCTGTTAAAATAGACCATCATAATGTACATTTTCGTATCCGAGGAAGTCTCTGTTCTTTTATGGCAAATACATGGGATAGTAAGTTTAAAGCCTGATTTGAGGCAATCCAAGTTAGTTGTGCAATCAGACACGCCGTTTCAAAAGTGGTCATTCGCAAAGCCTCTATCATTTCCGTATGCATCGGCAAAAATATCAATAGAATTTTACATCCAGGGGAGTTAAATCTTTCTTTTTCAAAGCAACGCTTTTAACCTTTTCATTAGTTATTTTAGGTTAATTAATAACAATATTTTATTTCATGTCTGATTTTTTCAAATATTTCCACTCACACTGTAAATGAAAATAACATAAAGGCATTTTCCATGTCACTATACGGCTGTTAATGCTCACAGTCAAATTATCCAAGACGGGTTTTCATTGGCTGCAAATAAGGGATATATCTTATGTTGCACCTTTTGCCGCTAGGCGTTATGTCGGAAACCCGGGATTTTGGTTTACAAGAACAAAAGGCTAGAAAAAAGTAACATGACTGAGCTGACTCTGCGGGGAGAGAATGATATAAAGCATGCTTAAAATGTTTAATTCTTCTTTTGCCATGGCGATGTATTTTGATTCCGATAACATTTTCCAAAAAGTTGTTTCAAACACTTTATCTTCTTAACGCATATAACTAGTTTGAATATGTCTTACGTCATCGATATTGTATGAATTCATGTCATTTCGATGTAGATTTAGATAACATTATCCAGCATGTTCGATTATTTTATCTTCATGAATTTGGAATTGGCTGATGGCTGACCATATATGAGACTCAAATAGTGTTCACAGCCAGTCACCACCAATGTAACCAGGGGCGATTTCGAGGTGAAATAGCCGAGTTGGTAAGGTGCCTGTAGCGACAGTGTAAGCTTTGGGTCTGACATCGAGGATATAGGTTCGAATCGGGCAAGTGACTCGACCCGAAAAGTACAAGAACTTGTACAATTGCAATTAGTGTGAGATAAAGATAAAACAATGATACATTTATTAACTATCTGAATTGCATTTATCTCTCATGTTCAAAGAGGTCTAAAGATGTATATTCTCTCACCACTGTATCCTCAGCGTGAATGACCCCACGGGGTAGTTTCCAGAGGCCTACATCCTTTCGCTGTATAACTAACTCGAGGTCCGCTGGCTGGCTGAGGCCACCTTAGCACAAACAGAAAGTAATAAACAAGATTAAAATAATCTAGGATAAATCGAAAGTTATACAATTTTGTCATAATGTCACCTGTACATTGATAATCTGTTGAAATATCAATAATGAATTTAACAATATCCCAAACTCATTTTTCAAGTTATGTGTGGCATACTACTAATCATAAACGAGATATGCAAGAGATACATATAATATTTAATTGTGTTATTGCTAAATAGATTGTATAGGACGAACCTGTTGCACAACTGACTGTTAGACCAACGATGAAGACAACTAGTATTGACACTCCGCTGTGCAGTGTGTAGGACAGATTGTACACATAATCAACACCTGATCTGTCAAAACAAGTACTAACGTTATAAATGTTCAGCAATACATAAATGTACCATGTATTTCATTTAAGTAGATCTATTATCAATATATATATAAGTATTGCTCATTTGTCAAACACGTGTGAAACCGTTACGAAACAATGTTGACAAAGTTAATGAATGAAGGTTTATAAGGATATATTCATAAATACATGTATGTCAATCGCTAAGAATTTAAAAAACGATTTTAGAAAGAGGCGAATGGAAGATATGCACATAAAGATAATTTGATAGAAAGGATCAAATACCAAGTATACCCTATGTAATGACTAACAGTTAAATGACAGGTATTTATGAGCGCTTCATTTAGAGCAAGTGCGGGTATCATTTAGTCAATGTCAGATAGGAATGTACAACGGAAAAGTAAATTCAATGACAGAAATTTCTTCCAAATCATTAGATTAATCAAAACGATTGCTAAATAAACGTTCAAATGCAAAATAGAAAAATAGAGCCATGGGCTCTGTAGCTCGTCAGACTATTTAATGGAAACAGGTTTTTTTAAGGGTTTGACCCCTGTGACCTCATTTGGGGTCATGGGGTAACCAAATTTACAATTTAGAATCCCCATTGGCCAAGGAGTCTACACACAACTTTTCAGCTCTCTAGACCTTTTGAAACTTGAGAAGAAGATGAAAATAGGTTTTTAAAAGTGTGACCCCTGTGACCCCATTTGGGGTCATGGGGTCACAAATTTTACAATTTAGAATCCCCATAGGCCAAGGAATCTGCACATTAAATTTCAGATCTCTAGAGTCATTGGTTCTTGAGAAGAGGTCGAAAATGTTAAAAGTTTACGGATGGACTGATGGACGGACGCCGGACGCCATGCCATGCCATAAGCCCATCGGGTCTTTCAGACCTGATGAGCTAAAAAGCGAAGGTACACTTTACATCACTTGATGATTTTCATCAATCATTGACGAGTTTCCCTTGATACTAGACCAAACGATCGACACATTCGAATCTGGACAGTGGTCAGTTGGAGCAGACATCAAATATGGCGTATCCAGCACGCTCTGTGACGTCATAGAGCCCACCACAATCCAGCCCGTGACGACCACACCGCAGATAAGACCTGACAGAGCACCCTGTAACATTATGATCAACTATCAATAGCATGGAACTTACAAATACATACAATATTTACGCCTCACGGCATATCACTCCGCAAACAAATCGGGCTAATAGGAAACAAACTTGGCCAATATGTCACTGAGACTGCGCAGACACACACATACAAATATCAAAGGTATCGTTTTAAAACTTTCAACAATAACGTTAGTTCATCAGTCATAAATAAGAAAGAAAGAAAAACTCACTTGTACAGTGCAAGTAAGAAATGAAGTGGTTAATTAACCAAGACTTTGTATATAGTAGTGTATATCCGTACCAACTGATCGCGAGCTACAGAAATTAAGAAGTTACAGGGCGATACATAGAGAATCTCACCCAAAAGTCTTCTGATATTAAATATATCAACACAAGTTGATAGAAGTAACTCAGATCAGAGGCTTGCCGATGATATTTTCCTTTTATCAACGAGTGTTGATATATTTGATACCAAATGACATGAGTTTCTATTTATCATCCAAAATCATTTTTCATTACATTACCATGACAAAAGTATATCTTTGAACACTGCATAGCCCTTAAACTCCTAAACCAGTGATGACATAGCATTGTGACGTCATCCTGTTTATGACGTTTTAGAGTTGTGACATTGTGTTTTTATTACGTCATAATAGTGTGACGTCATTGTGTTTATGACATTAAAGCATTGTGACGTCATTACTGATAATGCAAAACGTTTGTAATGACATGTACCTGCTGATGACAGGACATTGTTAAGAATCTACTGTTAAAAGCGATATCTCTTATCATATATCGCTTGATCTTCCATAAGCGATATCTCCTGTGGAACTTAGTTTTGGATGATAATGTTACGTTAAAAGAACAATGTGGCTGTGCAAAGAACGTATTTTTAATAAGGTTGAAGATTAAGTTCATATTGTTATGGTGTGTCCAGCATATATGAGCCTACGATCTACATATGAAACGGTGTATGTATACATCACATACATTAATAATTTATCAACTAACTGACATCTTTTAGACGATTGGTATCAATGCGCTACAGCCCTTTACCCAACGTGCACTGTGTCTTAGATGACAACTCTTCAAATAGTGTATATTATTATCCAAACTGTTGAATGACTTACAATGGATCATCGTATGTCGGTAATAGACATTGACGTAACTAGCATGTCTCAAAAGCTAATGTTCGAACTCTTGCTAAAAATGAAATTTAACATTACGTTATCAAATTTCCCTTAAAAGGAACAATGCATACCACCGAGTATGTACAAATAATGTTTTACTAAGTTGATCAAATACTGTAGATTTAAGAACCTGTTTTTCCAGATTCTAATTTCTGGCAATTTCAAAGGGATTTTAAAATTGTTGCTGTTAAGTGTTTCTATGACATTAGAATGTGAAGCAACAAATGTATATAAGTTTCCAACCTGCTCATTGTTTCCTGTTCAATCATTTCTTTATTTCAGTATTAAGGCCCATATACATACATATATAATACATCAAATTAATAAAGTATTTACGTTAATGAGCCGGAGGCACACTTACTGAAGTAGACTCTGGGTTTCAGATCCTTAGTCAATTGCATTAGCCCTCGACGTCGTCTGATTTGCAAAGCATCATCTTGTCAGTATCCCCACAAAACAGATTAGAATCGAATTCGGATTTATTGTTGTGATTAGTGTTGCTTATGTTACAGTCTGAGTAAACCTAGCCTCAATATTAACCGTTTCATTACTATGCAGTATACAAGTGAAACGAATAATATTAAGGCTAGGTTTACTTAGAATGCTTAAGTCAGAGTATCAAAACTGCTTCATTATCCATATCATGTTACCTTGATGTTGGTAGTCCTGAAGAAGGCTCCAATGTATATCAGTGCAACTAGGGGGAAGTACATCATAGCATCCAGGGACTGGATCACCTGAAATTCTCCTTCTGATTTACCATGTGCTACTGATCTAGATGGATATATTGATACCATGTGCTACTGATCTGGATGGATATATTCATACCACTTATTCAATGGTTTTGTATACCGACATGGGAACCTAAAATTTCCCCTGTGTTTTAATATTACGGCTATTTTGAATGTTTGATTTACCAAAAACGGCACTTAGAATTCAACATGACTTTGGAACATATAGGTCGTCTAACGTTACTTGGGAGAAAATTCTTTGGTACAAGGGATGACAATTTTAATCCCTGAAATATAGTCCTACAGAAGGTTATAAGCATGGTACCTGGAGAAGAGTTTTGCTGCGTGTTTGTGAGACTAAAACAGCAAGGCCAGCAGCTACCACACCGTAGAATATCACTGTAAGAAAGCCAGCAAACATTCTGAAAATGTCTAATGATGAAATGAAACTATTTAGAAGTTAAAAGCTTTTAATCATGAGGAACGAGTTTGTTGATTAGAATACTGCGCTTTCTGATTTTCATTGTGTCATGATTTTATTATTGTCACAACACTCATTATGATATACATTTTAAACATTTCACAGTTTCAACTTCTTTGTGTGCCTAATGGCCTAATTTACAATGAACAACCGAGGTTTATTTAATGACATATGAAATATAATATCCGGGTGCTTCTGTTTAAAATCGGAATCTTGGAATCCACATATACTTCATATACTTTCAATAACATTTTCACAGGGGGTTGCCAAACTTCATCACTATGAACCTATAAAGTTAATCTGTCCCTCTTGATATCTTAAGATGTTAATTGATGTAACCTACGCGGCAAAAGAAAGTATAGGTTCAGAAAATAATGTTTTACGAAAAACTTTCATAAAAGTTGGAACAAAATTTGTGCCCAAAATTATTGTCGGAGTAGGATACGGTTATAATCACATCGTTGAAGCGGATCGTTATTCATGGTTTAGTGACTTAAGTCCAAAATGGAAAAAAACACGTTTTAAGCCATTATAGTTCTTAATGCGAGTATAACTGAAGAAGAGTATAGATATGCCCATACATGAGGTTGGAAACATAGCTGATGAAAGCACAAAAAAGAACTGCCACGAGTAAAAGGAGGGAAGTTAGAGCCAGCTGTTAATATTTGAGAAAAGGGGACAACATAGGTCCAGGTTGCAAGAAGGCTCCTGATCTTGTGCACGGCTTTAACGCGTACGGTGGCCAGACTAATCCAGCAAAACCAACAAATGTAAACAGGCAGGACCCAGGCCAAGCCCAGAACCGGAAGACCACGCGTCACAGCACAGGATGATCTACACAAACGGCGCATTCACTTGTGAAATTGATTCTTAACTGCGGCGTCAACATCAGCAACAGCTCTAGGACTCGCATCAGTCAACGCACAGTACTACGGAGATTTTGTTCCTTCAGAGGATTGTTCTTGATCACCCAACATCGGCGTGAGAGTCTATGGTGGGCCTCAAAATGTTTACGGTCTGCGATGGCAAGTCTGTTTCCCTGATACGGACCCAAAAGAGCAACTATGGGACCATCGTGACAGACAATGGAGGTACCGTCAGCGTGTGGCGATAAATGAGATGGAAATGCCTCTAAGGGAAGTATTGCAAAAATTTCAACTAACGTCATCAGACGTTTGATGTCATCGATAAGGAAACGTTTCACTGCCTGCACCGATGCCAAAGGTGGACAAACAAGCTACTTAAACCCGTGGTGTAACGTTTATGAAATTTTACAATAAAAAATATCGATTCTGATATCGCTGAAAAGTACGTTTTTTTTAATCCCACCACTGTTCAATGAGCGCCTAAAAATCATGTGTAAGCTGTATGTTTGACATAAGGTGTCTCAGGTATAATTTAAAACCATTCTTTTGTATAAACCAAACTGTCTATTGACATGATTTGTTTTGTTTTCTTGATTACTCTTCAAATTCGACAAAAACTTTCTTTTGCCGCTTAATATATTTTTCTTAGAAACGTGGTGTCCATGATTACACGTGATTTGCGATTCAGGGCACCAGGTTATCTTGATTACACCTGTCGATTAGACTACCTGTAGCTTTTGAAATCAACAATCCTCGTTTGTCTGGCATGTTGGGTCTGCAGGTGTGTACAACGTCGTACCACGTTATAGAGGCCATGCATGATAACAGGGAGGATACAGTGCTGAAATAAACAGCGTTGTATAGCATACAGTTCTGATATATACATCGTTATAAAGCATACAGTGCTGAAATATACAGCGTTATATAGCGTACAGTGCTGAAATATACAGCGTTATATATCACACAGTGCCGAAATATACAGCGTTATATATCACACAGTGCCGAAATATACAGCGTTATATATCACACAGTGCTGAAATATACAGCGTTATAAAGCATACAGTGCTGAAATATACAGCGTTATATAGCATACAGTGCTAAAAATATATAGCATTATATAGCATACAGTGCTGGAATATACAGCGTTACATAGCATACAGTGCTGAAATATACAGCGTTATATAGCATACAGTGCTGATATATACAGCGTTATATAGCATATACAGTGTTGAAATATACAGCGTTTTATAGCATACAGTGCTGAAATATACAGCGTTCAATAGCATACAGTGCTGACATATACAGCGTTATAAAGCATACAGCGCTGAAATATACAGCGTTATATAGCATACAGTGCTGAAATATACAGCGTTATATAGCATACAGTGCTGAAATATACAGCGTTATATAGAATACAGTGCTGAAATATACAGTGTTATATATCACACAGTGCCGAAATATACAGCGTTATATATCACACAGTGCCGAAATATACAGCGTTATATATCACACAGTGCTGAAATATACAGCGTTATAAAGCATACAGTGCTGAAATATACAGCGTTATATATCACACAGTGCTGAAATATACAGCGCAATATAGGATGGTGATGACATACATGTATACAGCGATATATAGGTGACGGTGCTGAAATAAACAACGTTTTATATGGTACAGTGATTTGATATACAGCGTTATATACGATACATTGCTGAAATATACAGCTATATATGGTGCTGAAATATATAACGTTAAATAAGATACAGTGCTGAAAGATATAACATTTTATAGGTTACGGTGCTGAAATATACAACGTTTATAGGGTACAGTTATTTAATATACAGCGTTATATATGATACATTGCTGAAATATACAGTGTTATATAGGATACGACGCTTAAACATACAACTTTATATAGGATATGCGGTGGTGAAATATACAATGTTGTTAAGATACAGTTCTGAAATATACAACATTATATAGAAAACAGTGCAACGCTAGAAAGGATACAGTGCTGAAATTGTAGAAAGTACAAAGGAAACAGTTTTGACATTGTTCCACGCTAGAAAGGATACAGTGCTGAAATTGTAAACATTATATAGGATACAGTTCTGACACTGCACCACGCTAGAAATGATACAGTGCTGAAACTGTAGAAAGTATTTAGGATACAGCTATGACATTGTACCACGGTAGAAAGGATACAGTGCTGAAATTGTACAACAGGCAGGATGTTTATTCTCTTTGTAAGACTCAATGGCTCATAGTACAGTCGACTTTTCAAAACGTTTTCGGTTAATGGTTGCGTGACCTTAAAGAGGGTTTCACATTAGACTTCATAAGGTACATGATCAGCTGTTTTACATTTTTTAAAACGTTATTGACATCTTTTTGGATTGACATTATTTAGCACATTTCAATTTCTACATGCAGAGAAGGCTTCACAGACAAATAAAAAATGAACTTCGTTTTCAATTTCGCCTTAACAATGGTATTAAACATGCTGTATTAACCACGTGGTACTTCGTAAAGGGTTTCATAACAATTTGTTATGACACATATGGGTCATAACACCCATAAGTGATTTGATTGGCTAGGGGTGAACTTTGACATTGTCCGACTACTTTATTCATTCATAAAACAAACGTGTTTTCATTCAAAAAAATTGCATTACACGGAGTGAATCTGAGCCAAACTTCAAAAATTCAGTTTATCTTATAAATCTTATCTACAACATTGATAAGGAATAAATAGGACAAAAGAAAAAAAAAATTGAATTCTAACTGATTTCGCAAGGCTCATTTATAAAAACGAAAGGTCTTATATTCAGCACAAATGCTTGTTAATTTGCTTTGTGTCGCTCCAAATGCACAAAAAGGCATTGCCTGTTATCTCGATAAGATATAAAGACAACTGAATAGACTTTAGACAGCATTTAACCAAAATGAAGACATAATAATCTTACTTTTAGGTGGGTTTTTTACATATTTTGACGAAAAGATACAGGCAAATGACCGCCGCCATGACATTCTGTTAACCAAAGAAAGATAACTCTGACCTGCTCTTGCGTAAGAGAGATTTTTCTTTGACGTACGCTTCGTTCATGGCTAGGGATCTTTACTTCCATTTTACCACAAAGTGAATATTTAGCGTCGTATTATTATAATTTTTGACGCTGTGACGTGGTTGGGTATTCATCCGCCGTTCCGTCTCTTTAAAGGCACAATAAAAAGTTGTTTAAAAAAGCAATAACTCGTGTGAAATGCAAGCTGGTAATTAGAAATATGTGCATGTGATGCACTGTGATGTCCCCCGTACAAACTTTTAATCAGAAAATGACCCTAACCCCATTTGTACTAAGTTCAAATTGTTTCCATAAAAACAAAAAAAAACCAATAATTCAGAATAACCGAAGGAGCAAAAGGCATCACTCCTCTTCTAGATGCTACTATGAATCAAGTGAAGTAAAACAATCTTTAACAGTTTTGGAACTCTAGCTTGGAAATGGACATTCTCCAAATATGCACTAAGTTCAAATTGTTGCCATGAAAACCATCAAAAAGTCAGAATTTCAGAATATCCAAAATAGCAAAAGGCACCACATCAACACTAGATCTAACCTCATACCAAATTTTGTAAAAATAAATTAAAAGTTTTATAGTTCAAATCAACAAATCAAATCAATCTTTATTCAATACTCATAGTCCTCAGGCCTATATTACATTATATAAACTCTCTCAAAAAAGAAACGCAACCCCTTATTTTATGCAGTGTTTCTTTCACTCTTTAACTTGTCATTTTACATAAATTATTAAACATAACACAATGAAATTTTACATGGTGAAACACATGTATGTGTAGTGTAAGTTCTCAATCTCATAGGTCTCTATCAAACATTTGACGGAAACCAGGGGGCGCTTTCTTCAGTATCTAGTATGAGCACCACGAGCTGTAATCACAGCATTGCACCTGCTCGGAACAGAACGGATCAGACGACAAATCCTTTCCTGTGGTATTGCTCTCGACTCATCCTGTAGTGCTGTAGCCAGTAAATCTAACGTCTGCGGTGGTGGTGTACATGCCCAGATACCACGATTAAGATGGTCCCAAAGATGTTCGATGTTGTCAATGTTGGGCGACCTTGAAGCCATGGAAAGGGGTTGACATTGGAATTCCATAGAAAATCCACTGTTGCACGAGCTGTGTCAGGGCGGGCATTGTCCTGTTGAAACAGCTCTCTCTATTGGTTGATTATCGGAAGGAGGTGTGGCTGTAAAACGTCATTGATGTTGCGTTGGGCCGTCAAATTGCCGGAAATGATGACTAGGTGTGATCGTCCGTTGTAAGACATGTCTCCCACCACAATGACGTTCCCTCCTGCCAAATCCGTCGACCTGTCGAACGCAGTTCGGTGCAAAACGTTCAATTCCTCGTCTGTATACACGTTTCTTGCCATAACATCTGTGAAGTAGGACACTGAAACTGTCATCGAACCAGACATGTCTCCAGTTCTTTAGGGTCCATATCCTCACGTTAGTGCACCATCTGAGACGTTGACGTCGATGTTGCCGTCTCAGAACAGGTCCGAAAAATGGTCGTCGTGCATGAATATTAGCCTCACGTAAACGGTTGCTGATTTTTTTTGGCCGACAATCTCCTCAAACCAGGCACTTTTGTTGCAGTGAGGGTTGGTGTTGCTTGCCAATTACGTAGGTGGATGACCCGGATGAAACAATCCTGAACCGAGGACGGTCTTCGGTTGCGTGGAACTGTCTACAGCGATTCCAAATTCGGGAAATCGTTGTTTTATGGACATTAAGATGGCGGGCAACTGTTACAAATCTTTGCCAGGCCTGAATCCGACCAATGGAAAATTTTTGATCTGCTGTATTCAGTCGGGGCATTTTCGACCTTGATTTTCAAAGTAAACGAATTGAATAAAATGTCAAACAACGCGTCGTTTTATAGACCTCGGCTTAAACTTTGATTTCCTTGATTTGCACGTGCAGTTCACTTTTAGTATTATGCATATGACTGTTTCGCACATTCTCGAACAAAATCGGATAAATGTCGACGTGCCTTAATAAGGCTGCGTTTGGAAGCTATTACAAACCATACGAGAACATATCAAGAATACATGACTAAAAAATCCAATTTACATTCACCATTTTTGTTCAGAGGATGTTGTCAGATATTTATAGAGGGGTTGCGTTTCTTTTTTGAGAGAGTTTAGTATGATACAGTTCAATATACATATAAATGTGTTTTACACACAAAAAAATGAAATGTGATTTAGTGTTACTACTGTCTCCAAATTCCTGCGTGGTATATAAACATTGCAAGATTCTCTATTTCTACCAATTTTTTACAGTTTGATAAATACGAGAATTTATCTTTAATGGATGGACATAATAGAAGTCTTTGAGGTATTTTTAACGTAGTTCATTATAAAAAGGACACACAAGCAAAAAATGGTATTCATCTTCCAAGAGGTTATTATTGCACGATTTACATATTCTCTCTTCTCTTTTCATGTAAAGAAATCTGCCCTTTTCAATCAATAAATCATGCGAGGAACATCTGAAGCGTGCTAGACTTACTCAGAATTTTCTTATAGTAACACATGATAAATAATGCTCAGTATAGATGTAGTGTTAAAAAGCTGAATGATAGTCACATTTTGTGGATAAATGCAGGTTGGTAAGCCATTTTTGTTGGTAGATATTATGGTCCGGAAACAGATCCTATCCTCCATATGCACTAAGTTCAAACTGTTTCCATGGAAACCAGAAAAAGAGATACATCAGAATAATCAAAATACCAAAAGGCACCACTTCTAATTAGGATTAACCAGATACCAAGTTTTGTAAAAATATATTGAACAGTTTTTTAGACATGGCCCTGAAACAGACCCTTCCCCCTATATGCATTAAGTTCAAACATGGAAACCAGAAAAAAAATCAGGATATTAAAAATAGCACAAGGCACCCGCAGACCACTAGATCTAACCACATACCAAGTTTCTTAAAACAATACGGAACGGGTTTTGAGATATGGCCCGGAAACGGACCCTACCCCCTATATGCACTAAGTCGAACTGTTTCCATGGAAACCAGAAGAAAAATTAAAAATCGGAATATCCAAAATAGCAAAAGGCACCAGCCCACCACAAGATCTAATCCCATACTAAGTTTCGTAAAAAAATATTGAACGGTTTTTGAGATATGGTTCGGAAACGAAGCGTTACGGAATAGCGGAACCACGGCACCACAGAATTACGAAACCACGGAACCACGGACGGAACTGTAAACTTTATGTCGCAAAGCTTTGCGGGGGACATAATAAATAGGATACATAACTCGTTCCCCTTTCATATCAAGTTTATGTCCCTCATGAAATATGTTTGTTTTGTCAAACTTGATATGAAAGGGGAAGCGCTTAGATTTAGATATCCTATAAAAATCTTTCAATGTGTGATTATAGTTTTAAAGCATAGAATCTTAGGGTATGAAGAGATATTCAAAATTTATATAAATACTTAAAAGAGATTTGATTTTAAGGACACAATTACTGATTTACAATTAGAATAATGAGTAAGAAAAGTTGGTGAATCAAGAGTGAAATGTCTTTTTACGTTGATTAAACAATTCGATAAATACATGTCTTGGTTTATCCGGACATATATAAAACCGCTGGCGAACAGCGTATTTCTCACACCAGCTGACTATGAGTGCTTTCTACGATTTTCTAAATATTACAACTTTTGATTACATTGGTACGGTAGTCTATACTGACATTCTCATAAGTATATTCTAAAATTTAACAAATTCAGACTTTAAACTCTTAAGTGTAGGTTATACAAAATAACCGTCGCATTATAGGCAAAATCCTGCCTGCTGTGGATGAAACAAGGCCATGTAACCATAAGGACAATTTAATAATGTATCATATAGCAGTGATGAAATCACAGATATATTCATTACTGAGTTTATAAATTGATGAATTAATTAATTAGAAAAATATAGGAGGATACTGAGTTGAAATTGCACATTTGTTTCGAGGCCATTGAAGGTAAGAAGGATAACGTGTTGAAATTGTACATTTTTTAATGAGCCAAAGGAAGGTTAGAAGCCCATGGAAGGTAATAAGGTGGATACATTGTTGAAATTGTACATTGCTATTGAAACCATGACGGATATTTTGCTGCAGTTGCATAGTACTTGGAAAATGTAACTACGACATAGATTCCATGATAAATAGTGTTTCATAGCTGTGAATGTAACACCCTATTGAGGAGAGGAGAGTAGAGAAAGTGCTTAAATTGGACGATGTTGATTAGGTCATAGAATTGGCAGCTCATTGTACATACATGAACAATAAAATCTTGAGGCAGTGGTCTATGGTACAACAAAGTTTTGTCCAATAAAACCAAACATAAATCAATGGCCATCAAAACATATCTTTTCAGGTGTCATTTTACAACATCATACACGTAAGCGCACAGAGCATCTCATAGTGAATGTTGCGCTACATAAATGCAATATTATTATTATTATTACCTCAAGGAAGCGCTGAAGAGTGCAGCGAGATAAAGCCCTGGCATCCCGGGGAGGTTGTGGAACACGTCCATTATCATCAACAAAACTATCTGGAAACAAGCAGACTATGTGTGATGCATGTTCTCCCCACAGAGGCAGCTCAGTCATACCCGAGATTGCTCGCACTGAGCTGCCACTGTTGGGAGAGAATGAGTGTGATGAGAATGATATACATGCATGAATTCTTACACACATAAGGCAGCTCAGTCATACCCGAGATTGCTCGCACTGAGCTGCCACTGTTGGGAGAGAATGAGTGTGATGAGAATGATATACATGCATGAATTCTTACACACATAAGGCAGCTCAGTCATACCCGAGATTGCTCGCACTGAGCTGCCACTGTTGGGAGAGAATGAGTGTGATGAGAATGATATATTCTTACAAACATAACCCATTATCTCCCCACAGAGGCAGCTCAAGTCATATTGATTTAGCCTCTGTTATATTACGCCGAAATCACTGGGTTCCGGCAGTTTCCCCTAGCGGAAAAAATTTCATCACACTACATTAGAATTTCTGTATCAAATGATGAGGCTGCTCGCATGGAAAGGATGGTTCATATCACAACGCTTTTGCCTTGATTCAGTAGCCAAACTGATGATTTAAGAACAGCGTCGCTGATTGCACAACTAACTTTGATTGCCTCCAATCAGGTATCTCCCATTCTATCCCACAAACTCCGCGTAATATAACAGAGGCTAAATCAACATGACTTGATCTGCCTTTGTGGGGGAGAGAATTACATAACCCTGCTTCATCGTTTGTTCATTGATGAGGCGTTGCTACATATGCGTTGATGTAGCAAGATAAACCAAACCTAACACATTTACTGTAAAAACACTTTAACGGATTTGTTATTTTTTTAAATAATGAACGTTAACACATTTCTTGATCAATCCCGGATGAATTATTGATGTTAAAAACTATAATATCACTTACATTTTTTCCAGCATACCTTGTTATATTTTTTTCACAATAAAAAAATTCACCTTTTTATCTAATTCAATAATCTTGTCACAAAAAGGCTTTTCAACATCTTAACATCATACCTGGTTTGGGGTATCAGCCCGGTGAGAATCAAGGGGGTCACACTGTATATAAGTGTAGTAAGCATAGGCGACCACGCCCACTACTAGAACGGAGCAGGTAATTACAGCCAGTCCTAAGGTGCTGGTGAGTGCTACTCTGAAAACATAGTTTTTTATATTACTTTTCTTTCGTTGGAAAAGTACAATATTTTCGATGTATCACAGGGTTAAAAATCTATATTAAAAAATCTGCATGTACCTGAAAAAGAAATAAAATAATTTGACAAATCTAGTTATGCAAGTGAAGTTAAGGCTATGCATCAGTTAATTTCGTACCATCCTTTAGTAGCATTAGTTCATCGAGAGAAGTAACACGTAACGCTAAGTAAATAATAATGATAAATAAATATAACGCTGATAAAACCATTTTTGTACACATCATAAGAAATCACTTACAGATGCTTAACAGAAGTTTCTTTTAATACTTTGAGTGTTTGTGCAAATATGTAATATGGTATTAGGTAACGATCAATCATAGAACCAACACGTATGATTCTTTGAGTAGATGAAGCAAACTCATGTGCTCGTCATATACACAAAGAACTTAATTAAGCACCCCCTATTTTGTAAAATGAATTTGGGTGCTCTTGGACTATTTGGATTAATTTGATGTATTGACCACTCCGGATATAACAATCGCTTTTTCATTGACTATTTAATTGAACTAAAAATCGCTAATCTATAAAAATAACGACAATTTGAGAAAAACTGTGAGACTACTGAAATTTGGCCATAAATAACTATTGTCATAGGGGGAAAACTACACATTAAACTTTGGATGTTATGAATTGAAAATAACATTTCTGATCCCTAGTTGACATTCATACACTAAAACCCTTTTTATCATGCTTGATAAGAGGCTAGTAAGACATTGAATTTTCAGTACTTTTTTCATCAAAAAATGATAAAATGCCTACAATCTTAACATGTGAGTAAATTTGAAATTCCTTGAGTTGAACTTGTTGATCAAACACTTCTTCCTGTTATTCAGTGACAGTGAATCATAAACCGAGTAAGTTTTCGTTTCCGCAATGCTAGATGATCGTTCTATTAAAAAATCCTTATTGTTTGTCTGTACATTTGTTTTGTTTATTATCAGCAGTATTTTTCTGTTTGAAAAAGTGGGTGGTGCTTAATTAAGTGCTCTGTGTATACTTTAAGTTGAGACTCACAGCACAAAAGCAGGCATGCAACAGTGGAGTCAGAAGGGTAAAAACTATAAAATGTAAAAATTTACTAAAAGTGTCAAAACAATTGTTTAGCAGCTGTATATGTGATTTTATTGTTAATATACACAAATTATGTATGCGTGAATAACTCCGAGAGGTTTTTCGTAATATTCTTGGCGTGATAAGTGCACATATGCCCAAGTTTTTATAATGTAATCACTTATTTTAAAAACGTTTGCAATTGTTTTGCTTATTTGTTAGCAAGAAAAATAAATTTAATCATGTGCGAAGTTTTTGTTAAAAGGTCTCTTAATCATACTAGTTTTAAACTCAGTATCTTTTCAGATTTAAAAAAATTAATCGATCATAAGTTTGCGTATATTATAAATACACTGAAAGTTTGACCTCATAATGCAAACTCAACCGTGACCAGAGAGTCAAAACTGGTTAGCATCTAAGTTAAGTAGTGACTGAATTACATTTTCCCAGGTGGCGGGATAGCGCAGTGGTTAGCGTTTTCGGCTTCGGATCGGGAGGTCCGTGGTTCGAATCCCCCCAGGGGCTCGGCAACTTTGTCTGCAGTAGAGAACTGTTCTACACGCAGTCAAGTTTGAGTGCAATGCTACACTGAATTTTAGCGCAGTACCAACCATGGTTCGCTAGTCCCATCCGATGCTCGCTTAGCCACAATGATGTTGCGGGCTTTCTCCCTGCTAGCAGCCGCAATGTACGTGAAATGGTCTTGAAAGCAGCGCTAAACCCCAGATCACCACCTCACACATCATACTAAACTTAACAAATTGGCGAAAGAAAGTTGTTACGCTACCTCCTTGACTGTTTGAAACCTCTTGTTGAATTGACTCTTTGCAGAGCAGCAGGGCTAATGAGCTGGCCAAAGCCAGTCACGAAGCGGCCGAATATTAGGTTCCATACTGTGTGGCGTATGGTAGGATCCGCAGAAAAACTGAGTCGTAAATAGAATGAAACACTTCATTAGTAAGTTATTACAAAGAAAGGAAAATAAAACAATCGGTGATGTAGGCCCTAAAGCCTAACCAATATTCCAACCCTAACACTGTAGTTCAAACATAAACTCATCCGTAACATTTTCTCTTCAAAGTGAATACTGGACAAGTCCATTAAATCTCATTTCTCTCAATGTCCCTTCAAATCTAAGATAATATACGAAGACATTTAATAAACTGGCCTTTAAGACAAGAGTATTTCGAAAACAAGAGCCATCAGAAGAGATTATTTCCACGGCCCCCCGAAATTGAATGATCAATTGAAGCATATATGTTGATATACTGATTGTGTGAATAATGTTGTATTCATACATGCAGCTAGTTTTGTATGTCTTTTCATAACCAATATAAGACAATGATAAACCACAGCTAGGTCATTTTGATAATTAAATGCTTATGTTATGCCATCGTTAACTTCCTCATGCTAATGTGAAGAGAGAGGAAAACAAATATCCTGTTTGATTGAATATGCTGTTTGATTAAAACATCTTGATTCCTTGGCGAGCCACAATTTAGAAATTAATTGTAATGTTGGAATGAAGAATGTCCCTATGTAAACTCCCTGCAATTTGAAAACACCAAAAGACACATTTGTAAACAGAGTCATTGAATTAGCCCTAATCGTTTTTAATTTCTGCTCCGGAAACGCATTTCTAAATTGAGTTTCTATGGAAACCAGAAAAATAAAAATTCCAGAAAGTTGAAAAATCCCAAAAGCACAACTACATGCGATTATGAGTCAATATACCAAGTTTCATTGAGCTAGTTGTAACGGTTTTCAAATTCTGCTCCGGAAACAATGTAATCACAGAGACAGACGGACGGAGAGATAAACGGAGCCAACGGCTATATCGGATAAACAGTAACCGGGGCATATAAAGAGATTTACGAAGTCTTGGAGAGTGTTGTTTACTTGAAATCCAGACGTCCAGTTTGTGCAGCCACAGACCATACCCTGTCCGTCCCTCCAGCTGCCATTGTGCCCTGAATACACGTATACAGTGGTAGTAAGTTTAATCTTATATCTTAATGTCAACAACACTACAAACAGTGGTAGTAAGTATAATCTTATATCATAATGTTAACAACACTACAAACAGTGGTAGTAAGTATAATCTTATATCATAATGTTAACAACACTACAAACAGTGGTAGTAAGTATAATCTTATATCATAATGTTAACAACACTACAAACAGTGGTAGTAAGTATAATCTTTTATCATAATGTCAACAACACTACAAACAGTGGTAGTAAGTATAATCTTATATCATAATGTCAACAACACTACAAACAGTGGTAGTAAGTATAATCTTATATCATAATGTCAACAACACTACAAACAGTGGTAGTAAGTATAATCTTATATCATAATGTTAACAACACTACAAACAGTGGTAGTAAGTATAATCTTATATCATAATGTTAACAACACTACAAACAGTGGTAGTAAGTATAATCTTATATCATAATGTTAACAACACTACAAACAGTGGTAGTAAGTATAATCTTATATTACAATGTTAACAACACTACAAACAGTGGTAGTAAGTATAATCTTATATCATAATGTTAACAACACTACAAACAGTGGTAGTAAGTATAATCTTATATTACAATGTTAACAACACTACAAACAGTATCATTTCTACTTAAGGTCTACTTTTTTTCAATTTTAATTTAATTTTCAATCGTAGTCCATTATTATTTGATGATGATAGAAATGATTGATATCTATACATTTATATTGTCCTCATGTCCATGTTCATAGTCAATTCTGTTTTTGCCTTTGGCTACATGACAGTGTCAGGTAAAGTATTTCTCTAGCCCTATTATTATGTTAAGCTTCACGCAGAGAAGCAACAACTTATTTTTTAACCTCCTTTGGTACGATCAAGCCACGAATCTAGCCCCGACCTTCCAAGCGACGAGCCTTTTAAAGATGCTGTATCATACTTGCAAGAGGTTCAGGATGACATTTAACTATTGAGAAAAGAAATTCATCACTTTGTAGAAAAATCTTTCGTCCAAATTTTGATATCATATTTAGATTGTTTAATCAACAATAACATACTTATTTCGACGCTCAAAGCACAGTACCCCTCCTAGAAAGGGCATGTCATTTAACGAACCCGCTTTCGGTGACGTAATCATTATGCCTGTAGGATTTACACCGTGTCTTAACTACCGGAATTGCGTTCGATGGGTATCAACTTTGACAGCAACGAATACCTAATTCGGAGAAAAATAAAATAAAATCTAGTTGAGCGCGACAAAGACGGTTTTCAAGCGTACATTTAGAAACCGGAAGTTGTGAAATGGCCACACTTGATTCGCCCTTATGTCGACTGCCATCTGGTATTTTTTTGTAAATTATCTCCTATTTAATGAATTTTGCTCCGATTTTCTCAAGGTTGGTCGCTAAATTTTTCTAAAAATACAACGAATACATTAAATACTTTTCAAAATATTGCAAGTATGATACAGCATCTTTAAACTTTTTTAAACACTTACACATACTGATTTTTTTGCGAGTTTATGCTTGGAATACCATACCTTTATCAATGCAGCCATGATCCCTATCATCATGATAGAAAATTGTAGAACGTCGGTCCAAATGACAGCCCTTAGACCACCCTGGAACGATATTTTCTCTAATTGAGTATCAACACCTTTCAGTGTCAAATTTTTATAATATCTTTACAGACTTCCGTGTCTGGGTAGAGATGATAACATGAACAAAGGTACAAATTAAACTATCATTACAAAAATATAGAAAGTGTTATAACTTACAATGGTGGTGTAGATGACGGCGGCTGATATCGTTAATATTATTGACAAGTACACGGAGAACCCAAATGCTGGAAAATGAGTATTTCATTATGACATTATTTAATTTTTTTGAAATTTAATTCCTTTAATCGGTATGATAACCTAAGGCCCATGAAAAGATAACGATCTTATTGTCACAGATGTATATCATTTATTACATTTCTTGAAACATAAAACCGAAATAATAAGAAGACTTAGATAAGTTATGCTTTAACATTCTTGGTTTTTTAAACTACTCGTAAAAAAATAACATTCATTAAATTTATTTCATGATAGAGAAAGCATTTTCATCCAATAGCCTGACGAGAATATGATCAACCAGTAATGCTCTTATTCTCTATAAAAGAGAAAAGGATTTGTTGGAGAAAAAAACAGTCAAGTTTTGAATTCATCTGATACGAGTTTAATCAAAGGGTATTCAGCCGAAGCGAGGTTTGTAGTCTGTTAACAGACATTTATCATGATAATGTCTAGCTGTATAATATCATTGAATTAAAACAGGAATGACAAGTATATGGTGTAGATGTACCCACCCGCTTGAAGGGCAATGGCTTGACCGTAGACTACAACACTCATATACAGAAGCTGTGAATACACAAAGTATGTATGATAAGCATTTTAAAGGGACAGTAGATTTTGGTCGCGCGGAAACGAAATTGAACGTTTCAAATTGTAAGACATTTTCACAAATTAAAAATCGCAGTTTTATAACGAACGCTACCTGTTTTGTTGAGGTACGCGAATCCATTTATCGCAAATCATTAAAAGGTGTTCACACAAAAATGGCCACAGAAACATTTGGTTTGATATCTATCTTTTTCATAAAAGACTGAGGAAGTTTAGGGTTGAGTTATGAGATGTTTGACATTCTTAAGGTGATACAAGTGACATACACTATTGGGAAAAAATCAAAGAAACATTTTTTAACCTTGTCCCTGTGAATAATGCTGTTTTAATAAAAGAAATTATCCGATTGGATATTATGATTGGTTTGTAAAATCTAAACCGGTACACTTTCTTGTATTTTTATCAAATGAAAATTACATACAGTGATCATAACAACACAAAAATCAATCAAATATTTGTCAGACATAAACAGCATGTTGCAATGTAATGCAACATGCTGTTGAGATTGAACTTACGTTACTGATACAAGACGACGCATTCGCTAGCAGTCTCAATCTCCGGGATTTGAACCGTCTTTCTAAAAACTGAAACACAAATCCACCCATAAAAGCCATAGTGTCCCCTCCCTGGTTAAAGGGGGTCTCCAACTTCTAATTTTTAACTTCCAGTGTTTCATTAGCGAGGCCCTCTCCGACCCTCTCGGGGCCTCGCTAATAAAACACTGGAAGTTAAAAAAATAAAGGGGGTCTCCAACTTCTAATTTTTAACTTCCAGTGTTTTATTAGAGAGGCCCTCTCCGACCCTCTCGGGGCCTCTCTAATAAAACACTGGAAGTTAAAAAAATAAAGGGGGTCTCCAACTTCTAATTTTTAACTGCCAGTGTTTTATTAGCGAGGCCCTCTCCGACCCTCTCGGAGCCTCGCTAATAAAACGCTTGAATATAAAAATTAGAAGTTGGAGACCCCCTTTGAAACCTCTTCAAAAGCAACTACTTTTAGTATTTTTTAAAATCCATCTTTAAATTTTGAACAGTATTTAAACTCCCTTCATTACAAGAACTTATTGAAATTCCGTACTTCTAATCGTCTCCCAATTGAAACAGGTAGATGACGACGAATCCCTGTAACTGACAGGATATGTACTCTGTATGATTGAGATGATATTGGTGATGAATTTCATTTCTTAATTTTATGTTCGAAATTAGAATTAGAAAGAAAAAAGGATATTCACAAATATGTTTACAACAGACAAACTATGTACAAAATGAACACTCTGTTTAATACCAACAAGCTAGTTCTAGTTGTCGGTGGTACAATATCGCGCCTTGCGTGTAGTTTGGCTGGACATTAGTCAACGAGTGTAAATTATGGTTTAATGGTGTATTTTTAATAAAATGGTTTTGGTTTAAACATATTTATTTCAATAAACAAATTTGATTGGTTAACAAACTAAAAGCTTATGTTAATGACCGCTCCGGTTGTTAATAAAATGGTTTTAATTATTATATGTATGTGTTAGTGTAAAAATAATATTTATTTTGGTGAGGTGATATAGATTTTGTTCTGTTTTGTTTGTTAGCATGTAGCACGTTTCTAGTATAAGTAAATATAGCGCCAAAAAACCGACTTCAAGCAAAGGACAATCACCGCTAAACTGTACGTGCATCAGCCCTTGTTTGTCAGATATTTCATGTTCTGATAAACTTATAAGAAATTTTTTAGAAATATTTAACGGAAAACTTCAATTAAATGCGTTCAATAATAATAAGAATAACTATTTAGATTCAGTCATTCAAAAACATTTGATGAAGATGTCGACATTTTAAAATATTGTTTGAAATAAATGTGTTTATTAAAAACAAGAATTCCGCGTGTTATGTCTACCGACAATATTTATGGTTTGTGAGGTGTTTTGTCAGATGAATGCAATAACACTTAACTAAGAATGTCGAGAATGCAACTATAACAAGAGGAGAGTGCAAATCCACCGAGTACAAAAATAACCTTGGTACATGAAAATCGTGTAAATACTGTAGAGTTCATTGATGAAATAATTTAGCAAAAACGTTTTAAATTATGCAAATCAAATGATATGAATTACATCTGGTATTGTGTCTTCTGAAGCACACTTTGAAACTCTAACAAGATAACATGCAATTACATAAGCAATTAACGATAACGGTCAGTATTTAAAAGAGTCTATTCCTTCGATGAATGAATTGATTTCAAAGTATATTTACATAGATATATACCCCATTGTTTTCAAAGCTAATATATCCTTTCTAGGCTTCATTTATCCCATTCTCTCCCCACATGCAGAGGCAGCTCAGTGCGAGCAAGCCTCTGTTATACTACGGGAAGATCCCGGGGTTCCGGCAGATTGCCCTAGCGGCAAAAACTTGTAAGTCGATATATCTCCGTTATTTGCAGCCAATGAAAACACCGTTTGGATATCCATGACTTGAAAAATAATTAACGCTGGAATCGTGACATGGAAAATATCATGCCTTTGTGTTTATTTTTCATTAACAGTGTGAGAGGGAAATATTTGAAAAATCAGATATTGATTAGTTTTTTCATAAGATATAAACTGTTTTATAAATGTTTAAATTTGTATTTGTTTTATGATTTTTTTTATTTTACTAATAAACCAAAAACAACTAATGAGAAGGTAAAAAGCGATTGTTTTGTAAAATAAAGAGGTTTATCCCTTGGATGTTAAATTCCAACGATAGCTTCGCCGAAGCATACTGGAATGACCGAGGTTTTGCGAATGACCACTTTTGAAACGGCGTCGCTGATTGCACAAATAACTTCGATTGCCTCCAAACAGATTTCTACCTGTCTATCCCAAATAAAAATTGTGTGAATGTTTTAGATATTCTGCCCTGCCTTTAACTGCTGCCACCCACATTTAGAAAAGCATAAACAGTCTGAGTTTGTAAGGAGTTGCATTTTCACAATGCAACCAGAAGTCACATACTTAATAGAGCAAACACAGAACTTTGCAATCGCCAAAGGTGGTAAGGATATGATGGCAGTTTACGATAAATTCAAATGGGATGTCATATACCTCATAAGGCTTTGGAAGTAATATCTAACCAGATGAAATTCTACAATAAATGTAATTTGGAAGTCACATACTTCAGAGGGCGTTTTTTCAATATACGAAGTTGTTGAAGTCACATACATTGAAGAGAGTTGCAGTCGCCAAATGTTCTAAGGATAATGAATTCAACCATAAATGCAACTGTTAAGCCACATATATCATACTCTAAAAAGAACAGCAATCTTTGATTGAAAATCAGATTATGTATTTTCTTAACATACCCCTCTTTGAAGATGAAATTTTACAACGAATGCAATTGAATAAGTCAAACGCCTCGAAAAGAGATGCAATCACAAAAGGTAGCAAGGATATGGAATTCAACAATAAAGTCAACTGTGAAGTCACATACCTTATAAGGCGAAGATAGTTGCAGTCTCCAAAGAAAATTAAAAGCCCTTGCAATCACAATAGGTAGCAAGGATATGGAATTCAACAATAAAGTCAACTGTGAAGTCACATACCTTATAAGGCGAAGATAGTTGCAGTCTCCAAAGAAAATTAAAAGCCCTTGCAATCACAATAGGTAGCAAGGATATGGAATTTGTGAAGTCACATACCTCATAAGGCGAAGATAGTTGCAGTCTCCAAAGAAAATTATAAGCGCTTGCAATCACAATAGGTAGCAAGGATATGGAATTCAACAATATAGTCAACTGTGAAGTCACATACCTCATAAGGCGAAGATAGTTGCAGTCTCTAAAGAAAATTAAAAGCCCTTGCAATCACAATAGGTTGCAAGGATATGGAATTTAACAATAAATTCAACTGTGAAGTCAAATACCTCATAAGGCGAAGATAGTTGCAGTCTCCAAAGAAAAGTAAAAGCCCTTGCAATCACAATAGGTAGCAAGGATATGGAATTTAACAATAAATTCAACTGTGAAGTCAAATACCTCATAAGGCGAAGATAGTTGCAGTCTCCAAAGAAAATTAAAAGCTCTTGCAATCACCATAGGTAGCAAGGATATGGAATTTAACAATAAATTGAACTGTGAAGTCAAATACCTCATAAGGCGAAGATAGTTGCAGTCTCCAAAGAAAATTAAAAGCCAGGAAGATTTCCAGGAGTCTGCCAAAAGCCATACTGAGCTCCCCTAGCACGAAGGGGACACCATACACGTACCCCTCAGCCGGCGTCCCCAGCATCAAGATGGAGGACTGGTAGGAGGCGATAAGGGAGATGGTCACGGGGATGAAGGTCATCGAGTGTCCAGCAACAAGGTACTCGGTCGTGCTCTGGCGTGCACGTGTCTTCACGGCGTGGTACACGCCAATAATCAGAGATATTCCTACCATCACGCCAAATATTGCATAGTCCCATGTTCCGAAAGTCGTGGAAAACATCTCGCTGTGTAGAACAAATTAAAATTTTTAATTATTAAAAGACACGAACAGTAGCACCGAAGGTACGTACTATGGTAGTAGAGAAGATATCCGCAGCGTTTACTATTTGTAGGTCTTGTCTCGAAACCTACCAAGCAGTTATCTGTTGATGAGATATAATGCGTTTTATATTTGTGTTATTGGTTTTTATTAATGATTCTTATGAATAATTTGTCCCGCATGAAAATGCTCATATACATATCCTGATGAGTGAATGTAGTTCTACAAGATAGATCCACAATGTAAAATAGTCCAAGTTTCATCGAAAACTTTGATGTCATTTATTTTGATAGAATAATATCAAGACTAAAAGTACTCACTTTATCTGCATCCACTGTATTAAAACTCAAAGTTCAAAACTTAAATCAAAGCACAGCAGTACATCTAACTGACTGATTATGCAGCCAGTGTAGTTTAAATAGCCTGTCATGCATATTTCAAACACTCGGCAATCACGACATGCGTTCATACATATCCCATTAAATTAATCAGAATAATTGTCGTATTGATAAGGTCATTTCAAATTAATTATTCCACTATATAATGAAACGTGTTATGCTGTACAAATTGTCTTTTATGTTTTTAATTGGTTAATCAAGGTTTGATGGAAGGATTTTTTTCTCAAACAAAGTTACCGGTCAGGTATTGCACCTAACAGCATAAACCATAGCACAGTAACTTGTGAAATACTTTTCTTTATTTAGTCGGTCGTTAAGTTTCACGTACAATGTTTTAGAAATGCTGGTATTCTTTTATGAACAGGCGAGACAGTAGATCGCTTGTCTTTTTACCAGTTTAGTCCAGTTGAAAGCAGTCGTTAGTGGACCAATGACATCGTCCTGCTTATAGTCATAAGGCCGCGAACGGTGTTCATGTTAAAATATACAAAGTACCTATTTATTTGTTTATTTTCATATAAAAGATGTTTTAGACTTATCATTCTTGAGCGATATGACTGTAAGCAGCTCATATTATCAAAAATCAAAACTTGACAGTAGTGAATTGCAAAAGAAATATCACAAGATAATGAAGTCATCAGCGTGGTTTAATTTAAAAGATTCAAATGAGGAATGTACACTGTCGCGAACGCTGAATATAAAGAAACAGAAACAGGCCATGATATCGCAACGTTCGTTCTAGTGATCAATTAATAAACGAACTAGTGCAGTGTGTACTCTTTTAAATAGGGAGCATGAGTATATAATTATTTCCGAAATAACAAACGAGGTAATTCATATGCATAAACAAATCCTCACCAAGAAGTGCAATTGAAGTATCTTACATGAGTGAAAATTACTTTAAAAGGGCAATAGCACGTTTTCAGGGGAAATGTAAGGTGATGTCAAGAAAATGAAAATAAATGGTTCCAATTGAATGTCTACATATTCAAACTAAATGAAAACATAAAAAAAAAATTTTTTTAAAAGTTCAGCCATGACATTCCTTTTTCTTACACAAAATGAATTGAGCTGTTCACACAAAATGGCCGTCAATTGACTTAATATGAATCTTTATAATTTGTTCTCTGACTATGGATGATTGGTATGTGTAATGAGATTTTTGACACTATCAACATAATACATTTAGCATTATCAGTGAAAAATTGAAAATAGAAAATGTTGAAGAAACATTGCCCCTTTAAGTAGTAGAACATTTGTTTCATGGATGGTCTATTTTTTCACGTGCAAAACACGGCGACGTTTCGGTTTAGGTTCCTAAACCATTAACTCGTTTCATATTTTTACAAAGAACTCAATTATTGTCAGGATAATGAGAAAGGCTTGTTGGATATCACAATTCAGACAATCAGTTTTATCACCCATTAAAATAATTGTATTCATATACTCATGATTGAATTCTTCGTGCATGAACATTTAGGGCATGGATCTAATATAATGGCCGAGTTACAAATATTCATGCGCGTTTCGTAAAGTCAAATGACATTCTAAAAATCTATATAGTGTTTACAATTTAGAAAATCGTCATTCTTGTATGTCCTGCATTAATGTATAAAATTTATTCTTATTGTCATAAAGCAAATTATTATTCTTGATTTGAAAACACACAAAAAGTACAATTTCAGCGTTAAGAATAGATCGATTTTGTACTTTCTGAACAGTATATACACTCGACTATAAGAACCTTTATATTTAGCTTTTTAATTGCTCGAAAAGCAGAGGACCACACCAAATTGGATATATTATCTTTCAGGTTCTGTACATGAAACAAATTGATTAAGTTAATATAAATATTATTATTTCAAATTTTATGACACTTTAATTTGAAAAAATATAAAACATAAAAAATGATATAAAATTTGTTGGAAATATATTAAAGAATAAATGTTTTTACAGGCTAATGGCGTAAACGGCAAAATGAGATAAAAATAGTGGGCGATTTAGTAATGTTGCATCCTGTTCAAATCCAATTTTGCCAACAACAAAAATTTAATGTTGACGCCAAATTTTACACAAGGTAAAGTCCTCAAAAAGATTCATAGGTCACCGTTGCAGAATTGATGAATGCGTTACAACCTAAAAACAAGCATTTTGTGCAATCAAAATGGCTGAGCGATAGACAATCACATTCTCTCCCCACAGAGGCAGATCAAGTCATGTTGATTTAGCCTCTGTTCTATTACGCCGAAATCCGTGAGTTCCGGCAGTTTCCTCTGGCGGAAAAAAAACCCGCATGACAATCCATTTGAATTTCTTTATCAAATGACAACGCTTCTCGCATGGAAAGGGTGGTTCAATGCTTTTGCCTTGATTCAGTAGCCAAAATGATGATTTAAGAACAGCGTCGCTGATTGCACAACTAACTTTGATTGCCTCCAATCAGGCATCTCCCATTCTATCCCACAAAAGTCGGCGTAATATAACAGAGGCTAAATCAATATGACTTGATCTGCCTCTGTGGGGAGAGAATGAGACAATCAAAGCTTCTGCTTGTTAGTCGAGCAGCATTGAATATCATCAAGAATGTAAATGTTTATGTTAGAGGTTACCAATACAAAGATAAAGACTTAGTGAGCCTTACATTGGTTGATGATAACAACTGTATATTTTAAAGGGGCAGTAGCTCGTTTTTAGGGAGAATATAAGGTGATGTCAGGAAAATGAAAATTAATGTTTCCAATTGAAAGACAATGTATTTAAACTAAATGGAGCAGTAATTATTCAAATATATAACGTAAAGTTTAGCCATGCGATTCCTTTTTCTTACACAAAATGAATTAAAGGTGTTAAAAAAATTGTCCTCTGACTGTGGATGATTGGCTTTCGTTATGAGATTTTTGACAATGTCAAAATAATACATTTAACATTAACTTACAATTATCAGCGAACATTTTCAAATATAAAATTATCAAAAAACGTGCTACTGCCCCTTTAAGGTCTGATGGATTATCATCATAGTATTAAGGTAAAAAACTGTTTTATACTTGCATCATATTACGGACAGATAAATAAAAAGTTGATTCGTCCTCAATAAAACCAAGCACACACTTCGTACATAACAATGCTTTGGGGTTATCATAGTGGGTATATTGGAACTTACTAACTAACTATTCTACTAATTACTGTAATACTGTTGAGTCTGTTCAGGTCAAATTTTGTAAATATTTCTTGAAAGATGGTAAATCTACTTGTAATAATATGGTTCCTGGTGAGTGTGGCAGATTACCCCTCCAAATTGTGTACATGACTAAAGTAATAAAATATTGATGTCATCTGTTAAATATGCCTCAGAATAGATTACCCAAACAGTTGTACAGCATGATTAAATCCCTAGATGATTCAGGCCGCTTTACTTGGGCAACATGTGTTAAAAATATTTTATATAGATATGGTTTTGGTTATGCCTGGATTAGCCAGGATGTTGGCAATACTGATTATTTCTTATATTTATTTAAGCAAAGACTTTCTGATAACCTTAAGCAATGTTGGTATGCCTCATTACAAAGTTCAAGTAAATGTTTTTATTTCTGCCAGTTCAAGACACTAATAAATGTTGAACGATATCTAAATTGTGACATCCCTTTACACCTCAGATCAGCTTTTTCAAAATTCAGATGTGGCAACTTTCATTTGTCAGTTGAAGTTGGTAGATATAATAATGTAAATCATAATGAGAGAGTGTGTTTATTTTGTAAATCCAAAGGCATAAATGTTGTAGAAGATGAGTTTCATGTTTTCTTGAAATGTGGACGTTTCTCAGAACTAATGCTACAATATTTACAGAAATATATGAAGGATCTTGATCCCATTGTAAACTTCATAAATATTTTGAAATCTGACAAAGACCATATTATAAATGATACATGTAATTTTCTTAATCGTGTACTTAGATATATTAGAAATGTTTCCACTCAACGTGTGCACCAGCCTATGAATTAGGCAAACATTCTTGTATTATGGGCCTGTGGCCTTTTACTGAATAAATATGTCTGTCTGTCTGTATGTCTGTCTGTATATTGGAACTAACTGTACCGTCACATTGTGAGGACCACAATTGAATTGACATTCTCAACAAGTCATTAACAGAGAATAATTCAAGAACACATTTTCAAAAGTTTACGCAGATTTAAAACCACTGTAGGTTAGTGTTTTAAAAATTGTGATCCTGAAACTTTACTATGCCAATTCTGAACTTGTATGTCCTTTCATCTTTAAAATACAAACTTCTAAAACCATAGATACTACCACATTCTTGACGTACAATATGAAAAGCTGGTCAGAATTAAAAGCATTCGAACACCAGTCTTTTCCTGTTCTACTATCATTTCATAAGACACCCTTGGATATCTAGACCTTTCATAAGAATTATGCTACACCAATAATTTGTGCAACGATTGTAAATGACGACTGTAAATGACGTATTCCAAAAGCTATAAAGACAGATACAAAATGTAAATGCTTGACATGTGTAAAACAGGCGAACGTCATACCAACACGAAATGTGGTACACAAGGCCTTTGAGGTGGTCTTACCATTCTATTGTAGGGTAGAATTGCACTTAATCTGAAGCTACGGATGGTAATAATTTGTAAACTTTACCGAAGATGGAAAATTAACGGAAGAGCTATCTGCCGTGTTGATCATGACGCCTGTCCTCATTGTGTATTTTATTCGGATCGTCACAGAAATCTCCTTTTGCAAAGCAGGATCACATTTTTACACGTTGCCGAACTTCCCGTGTGGTCTCATTGTCCACATAAATAACACAATTTTGGCAAAATCATCGCTCATTGATGTAAATAAATTCATTTCCTTGTGGAATGAGATCTAAGGAAGATTTTCTTATCGTAACCAACAATTCTTATCTCATTTGACAAAACGGCATTAGTTATGTTTGGCAAAGTTACGTTTTGTTTGCATAACCACATGTGGCCCTTGTAAAGTGACGTCAAAGCTATTCAAACCTTCAACGCATGTCTACCATAAATTGTGTGTTTAAGACCAGTGTGCTAAATTTGCAAATATGTCTTCATTTTTGTTGTATTTGATATGAGTAATATTATTAAAAAATAAGTAATTACTAAGAACGCATATTGATTATTGTGACTTATGAATGTTTATAGAAACAGTTGTATGAGTAATGGGAATATATTATACGGTAATGCAAAAGATTGTCATATCTTTTGTAAATGTATCCTGTTTGTATGGTTTGGAAGTTTATTTATTATTCATAAAAATATTATCTGCAATCGTCTATGAAGGAACAATGACTTCTAGATATGCTGTATTTCTTTGAACTAACAAATCATGACTTTCATACGAAATAAAATGACGAGATTTTAGATGCCCAAAAGGCAAATGATCTTGGTTCATTGGGGGGGGGCGAGAATTGATCGAATTAAAAGAGATGTTAACGAATGACTGAACTTTAACAACCTGTTCGGTGAGAGCTTTATATGGAAATAACTCATTGAAATTGTCCTAAAAAGGTTATTCGTTTTGCTGAAAGTGGGTACAATTTCTGCTTGCCATTTTGTGACAGTTGGAGAAAATATGGTCTACCAAAGTATCATAATAAAAAAGCAATAACTCAACAGACGCTTCCACAAAGTTTTAATAATAATGTTTATAAACATGATAAATATTCATTTGGTTAGCAAATTATGAATCATTGCTTGTAAATCGAAAGTAATTTAACATGGAAATGTCATCTCTAGAACCTCGTGAAAAGAGAATATTCTTGTAATCAAACAGTATATAACCGATACTTGGATAAATCACATATTAACAAGACAATTAAAAATAATATTTTCACAATACATACAAGTGGTTTCCGATGTTGAACATCATCATGTAGAATTTTATGTTTGACCTCTGATAACTATTAAATAACGTATTACCGAGTGGGTCAAAATTAAGATCAAGATCACGAACAAATTTTAGAATACCTTCAACTGTTGCTATTTCATTTTTACATCAATGGGAGCGGCAAGCAAAGAAGCATTTATCAAGAAATGTATGTACTATATTAGGAACAACAACCCCTCTGAATCCGCCCACGTGAGCACAGAAAGAGTTACTCCCCTTTCTACATTTCTACTACACCATCTGTTGATGAAGTGTTTTTGTGAAATGAAATGGAATGGTATAAATAGTAATGAAGTTTTTTCACAAACGAGCTACACCGGTTTCATAAATAAATCAATGGTCCACCAGTTGATGAATTGCGAGTTCAATACTGCATTCGATCTTGTCTCTTAACAGGGGCCATTCTACATCGATCATCAGTAATTCTTTGATATAAAAGTATCACAAATAATCCCTTGAAACTTATTGTCACAATAACCTTAAAGGTTAGCCTTTATTTAAAGGATCTCATTTTCGAACCTTTATTTAAAAACCCATCAATTTGGACACTTTATTTGAATTGCCATCAAGTTCGAATTTCTTAACCAAAATCTGGCAGCTATTATTATTTTCAAGTGTCACCTCAAAGGCATAACATGCTCACAGTTTTGCAAACGCTGTCATATCCATGAGCATTTCATGTTGCAGTTGATGCACACTAGGGTCTGATAAAGTAAATGATACACATTTCTGCTAAAACGCAGATGATATTCATAATTACATTATAGTGATTAAGAAAATAAACCGTCATCCATATTGTCGTCATTACAGTCAATCCAGATAAATTCAAGAAATATCCAATGATTCATGAGCATTTCGTTTAGCAATTGATGTACCCTGAACCTTGAATATTTCTGCCATGACGCATAATATTTTCAAATAGTGATAACGAAGTGCCTCAGCTAAATCCTTAATTCTAGTCCTCGTCATCACTGTCAATCCAGATCAAATCAATAAAAATAGGCATAAATTCTATGAAGTTGATTTTCCCATCCTTGTCGTCATCCCAAGAATCAAAGTAGCTCCTCAGTTCGCTCTCCTTAGCTTCCGGCAAGTGCTGTGATAGGAAGCTCCTCAACTCCTCAAACGTCAGCAGCCCGTCTTTGTTTAAATCACTCTCCTCAAACTGTTTCCGAAGCTTGCTTTCTCTGAAAACAAATCAAGTTGCAATTTGTGTTTAATTGAAAAAGATTATCTTTAAAACAATATAAACATATGTCTTAAAAGGCATGCACCTTAATAACTACCTCAAAATATAAACCATTTTATAATATTACACAATACGATGGTTGCGACTCAAGCGCATAAAAAGCATAAAAACTTAAGTATTGAATTGAAAGTAACAAAAAGCAAGGTCAAGGGCTACGCTTAAGTATGATTCATACCTCTCCAGACGTTTCCCATGTAGAGCTTGATCAATTTCAACCTCCTCATCATCACTTTCGCTGTCGCTATCATAGTAACAGTCGGGCTTCAGGTTGAAGAGGAACATGGGTGTGAACTCCTCGAAACTTAGTTTACCGTCCTCGTTGTCGTCGAACTGGCTGAAGAACTCCTTGTTGAGATCAGTCTCCGACAGACTGGGGAAGGTGGCCAGGGTAAGACGAGTGACATCCTCCCTCGTCAAGTAACCGTCTCCATCCATGTCACTCTCCTCGAACTTACGTCGGACCTTGTCCTCGCTGCAACATATGAACATAACATGAGTGAAACGTGTTGTCAGCATTAGTTTAGTTGTTGTCTTTGCTGCAACAATGTCAGAGACCATATGAACATAACATGAGTGAAACGTGTTGTCAGCATTAGTTTAGTTGTTGTCTTTGCTGCAACAATGTCAGAGAGTGAGTAGGATTTACGTGCTGTATACACTGTTGTTTCCTTGCCGAAACAAGGTGTTTATAAAACGAGTGAGAATGGTTTAACATGATGTCAATGTAAGTTCAGTTTGTGTCCCCGCTGCAACAATGTGGGGATATAGTGAGGGAGGGAGTAGGGTTTAAACAGTGATTATTTTGTGAGGAGATTTTTTGCGTGGAAATGAAAAGGTTTTTATCTGAGTTCAAACCGGCAAAAACATTGCCAGTAGTGAACCAATTATGATATTTTGGTTTCTATCGGAAGACTGTGGCTGTGATTCGGCGAGTACGCCGACTGTTCGGAATATAGTCTCAATACCGAATCGCCATACAAACTATTGTGTATGATTACGTGCAAGGATACCTTAACTTATGTGTATGGTAGTTGTCAGTGAACGAGTTATGGACCTTATTGGCAATAGCAGTCCCTGTGGCTGACCCATTCTCTCACGGAATATGGACCTCAATGGTGTAACCTATACCATCTTCAAAAATGATCCATCAACAAAATAAAACACATAATTAGCCATACTTACATCAGAATCCCTGACTCTCTGCGTTCACCGGTGTTGGCCCCGTTATCAAAGGGCGCCACATCCTGCATGTAGAGAGAGACGAACTCTCCCAGAGTTATCCGTCCATCACCGTCGTCGTCGTACAGGTCGAAGAGGAGTTTGAAGTCCCACTTGGTGTACTCAGGGAAGGTGGCGTCTCTGAACTTCCTCAGATCCTTCAGAGAGACCAGCCCGTCCTTGTCCGTGTCATTCTTCTCAAATATCTGGCGGATCCTTGCTCCTCTGGGGATTTACATTTACATTTATTTTGGGGGTGTTTTGAAATTAATAGCTTTACTGCATAGAGACGCCAGCATCTGGCATTAAATAAAGACAATGCGTGTCTATGCAGTACGTTTTACTTCGACTTTCGACTTTAGATAATTATATCATAATTTCACAAAATGTATTTCATTTTGATTGTGTATGATATACATTTTCATTTGATTATTACATGTGAATATTTGTTCATATAGATAAACACTAATAGATAGAAATTTATTTATAAATTCGGAGAGATAATTCGTTCTGAATACCACGTATTTCAAAATGGATGGATATTCAAAACTGCCAAAAGAAACATATATAAACAATTAAAGATATACACAATCAATATACAAGATTTATCAAAAGCAGATATTACAAAACCTTAAAACGTTGTCTCTACCACAAGCTTACACACTACATTAAAGACATACAAATTATAAGCGATATCAGCGCCATGTAAAAGAAAACTGAAAGTAGAAGCATATATGGACCACAAGCTTACATAGTAACGGGTGAGGCTGCAGCTGCTTCATCAGGGGACATCTTGTACAGGCTGGGAATGGCGTGCTCCCTGTAGACGATTAAGAACTGCTGTGCTGTGATCTTTCCGTCCTTGTCCTTATCCTTTGCCTCGAAGAATGTCCTCATGAGGTCCTCGTCTAGGCCTGGGAGGATCTCCTTCAGGAACCCCTTGGTGTCCTCAAACGACAGCAAACCGTCCTCGTCAACGTCCAGTTCCTTAAATTTCTTTGTGGCCATCGCCTTCCTGAAAAGGTTTGTAATTTGATATTTAGGAGTCCTGAGAGAAGATAATGAGAGTTGTTGTATTGTCGTTTCCGAATATCTAGTCATACGATTTGAAAGCGATGTGATTAAAACCTTCCGTCGTCTCTAATGATAAGTCATAGCCACGACTTCAACGTTTTGAAGCAAGAAAAGAGGTTATCAAAAGTAATTCGTGGAAACATACAGGTAAACCATATGGACGCGAAGAAATGAGAAACCATCACGTTTGTGATAGCTAATAGCTAATAATAAATTACATTAAGTGATCTAAGTAATCAAACATTCCCATTTAAGTCTAACATTCCATACACTTACGGGTTAATGTCTGGTTCGACCATTTGAGTGATTGCCTTGAGGAACTCCTCCAGTGATATCCTCCAGTCCTCGTTCTCGTCCGCCGCCACGAAAGTGGACTGGAATAGTTTTTAAAATTTATGAACATTTTGATACATCAGACTCCAATAATGCTTCTAAAACGTTTTCACAAGGTGCAAGATATGCTACTTGCTTATGGAACATGCTGCAATTTTGACCAGTTATTCAGGATACTGCATCTACACTTCAATGACAAATCAGAAATCTCCCGCCGGACATTACAGCTGCGTATCTTACGTTTGTTCACTTACCTGCGTTTTTAGTGCAAGTATCATGTAATTTGGAATGTCTTTGAGGTATCCTACATGAACCATTGCGAAAACGAAACGGATAATGTTAAAATTGGAGTACATAAGTTAACATTCAGTTTGCGTTACCATATTCGTATGTGATACCTTAAAGATAACCGTAATTGATTTGGCAGGGCATTGAAATGACCAGGGCTCAAAATATCGAAAACACTATTTTGTATTTTTCTTTACAAAAATGTTAATTAGTAATCAAAAGCTTTAGACCTAAGTCACATTTGTTCCTTTGCATTAATGCAATGTAATTGTACTGATATCTTTCTGACAAACTTTATATGGAAAAATTGAATAGAAATTTAAGAAAATCTAATTTCACAAATATGTCCCCATCTGTCTATTTAATCATGCCAAATATCTAAATTCAGCACCAGTGACAAGACGATTACGAAATATGGTTTGGGAATGATTATTTTACTAATGAATAATTGGTTGTCGTTTGTAGGTGCTCCTGGAGTTTTTTCAGGGACGTCAAAATGAAACCCAATTTACATGATATTTGCACTAAGATACACAAGGAAGTGAACAAACTTAAGATACGCATGCAGCTGTATAACCACACATTGATAAGGGTTCAACTAAAACCAGGAAGTCTTAAATGAATAGCAAGTCTTAATATTGCAAGCGAAGAAGGCTAGCACGAGTTAAAACGATGTCATAAATGTGGCAAAAAGATATGCAGAATTTAAAAGAGCTTCTAAAACAATACACAAATACTATTTACTTAGGTTCCCTAAACTGACTTACACTAAGATAGTTTTACGTTCCGAAGTCAAGATTCAGAGTTCTGTTCACATACATGCCAATACCATAATTCGGTATTTGTCTACCATTCCATGACCCAAGATTTAATGCCTCGACCAAAAGACGCTTATGAGCTCATCAGACTTAACGTATGTAGTTATGAGCAAAACCATGCATAAAAGATGCAATTCGTAGCAAGATTCATCCCTGCAAGATTCCCCCTACTGTAATAAGAAACCGGAAATTTGCCTACAGACCAGCACTTTTGTATAGAATGACATAATCTGCGTAAACTAGTGAAGGAAATCATGAAATGATTTTAATGAGATTGCAAATCAACACTTACCCCGACCAAGAACTTGGGCAATGGAAGCTCACACTTCTCCAGTAGTTTCTCGTACACGTCAATAGTGAGAGCGCCATTGCTTTTACCGTGTTCCTTGTCAACCTCCTGGTACAACTTAGTGTATTTCTCCTTGTCTTCTTCTAGGAGGAAATCCATCTCAACCAACAGTTTGTCCAGACAGTTCCTGATATATGCAAAAGGGTGTCAATGATAAGGCTATCTAGTTATAGAATGTGTACTTCTTGATGAGTCAATGGTTGAATCGTCTGTAGTGTTAATCCCTTGTTGTTGACAGTTGAGTAAATGATTGAAAGCACCTTGTTGATACAATCTTTGTCGAATTTTCTTCCTTATGAATCAATTCGATCTTGCAATTATGATGTTAGCTAATTGAAATCTCCCGTTGTTTACTTGACATCGCGAGATTTGCTTATATTTATTGCTCAGACATATCCGTGACTAAATTAGTGACGTCACGGTGAAGATACTCCGTCGCTTCTCCGGAAGGACACGAGCGTCCCCTGAACATACACGTATGCATAGGCTAAGCTGTCACTGTCATCATGTTGTACTGTGCAATAATTAATGCATCACTTCATTTCGCAAGTAAATTTATTTCTGCTTTCCAAACTGAAGATTAATTTCTACTGATAGTGACGTTTGCAATGACAATAATTCAATCGACGTAGAATAAAAAGACTTCATTTAGAGCGCATAATAATGGGATATTCAAATATTTCAATGATTTACAATTAAGTACAGGGTTATTAAAACTGCAAACTATTTTACAATATTTTCCTGAAAATAAAAAATAGCTTTAAACCATAAAGCCATAAAGGTCATAGTCATTTTCCATTTGAAACATAGTGGGTCCCTGCGTAAAGCATACTAGTATTTGAAACTAATACGGCTTCTCATAAGCGCATGACCCGACCATACATAAGGTATTTGTTTCGAATTACTCTATGAAAAAAGCAATTTAGTTCTAAACATTTACATCACACTTTGGGTTTGATATTTTTCGGGGAATATTTAATTATGTTAAGCGATAATGTTATGTTTGTGAAGGTTTGAACGAGGCTTTTTTAAATATCCTCGTAGTCAAATTCTTTCAAAACTTTTTCTCTCATGTTCATCAGAACACCGTGACGCTTTCTTAGAAAAGATTCATATAAAAGTCTGTTTTTTACAGAAAACACGCATGTATAATTGGGAAGAACTGAGAGCAACTGCGATGTACATTAATGTCAGCCGTGAAACACGTGCACTGTTGACATTTCTCTTCCTTGTTGACATCGTGTCACAGTTAACCCGGATGTTGATCCGGAACACAATTGGTCGTCCTCTCAATGTCTTGCTAAAATTGTCTACGCAGCACTTATGATTAGCCTTGGATACTATCTGTCTTGTTTGTTTACCAAGTGTTATTAAAGGATGGATACAATTTGTTTCGATGCATGAACTATATGATATACAAAGATGTGTGTACAATTTGATTTGGTTATGACGTAATTAAGTAGTAATACTTGTCTTTGTTTTTTGGTATTGTTATTAACGAGGGAGAGACAGAAGAGGAGATAGCGAGGAGGAGAGAGATGACAGGGAGTCATAGGCAAAGACGAAGGGGAGAGAATGAGAGAGAGAGGGGGAGAGACGAGAAAGAATGAAAGGAGAGATAGTAGGGGATAGACGGGAGGGAGGGAGAAGGAGAGAGAGAAACGGAGAGACAGAGGGAGAGAGAGAGAAAGACACAGAAAGAAAGAGAAAGGAGAGAACGAAAGAAGGAGAGAAAGAGGGGAAGGGACATAAGGCAGAAGGTTGAGTATGGGAGACAGTGCGAGGTGGTGAATCTTGGAGATATTATTATTCCATACATTACCTACATGAACACAGAAATCGACAACATATACCCCTGAGATGTTTAATAATATCAATTTGAATTAGTCAATGCCTTATTCATAATATATACCAAATTTTAACTAATGATTTTCAAACAGGTTATAACCGTGTAGACAAAGACATTATGAAAATCATTTCTTATAATTCTGACTCTGATACCAAAGTGAAGTTTTATTTGCAACACAAAACTTAAATTGAAAGTAAATGCAAAATATAACAGCAAAATATCTTAATTATCAATACGCATCAATAACCATTTATATATTCACAATTTTGTTTGAACTCTATTGCACATCTGCCTTAATGCTAAATTAATTGACTTCTAGACAATTTAATCCAAACTTGATTATGGTTTTACATATTACTACATTAACATGTTAACATGTTATCTTGTATCCGAAAATTAATTATAAAGCAATTATGATTGAAATACATAAAATCTTCTATAATACGTCTTCAGATAAATGAAATATCAATCACAAACTGTTTTGCTTATATGTCGGTAAATTAAATTTCACATTGGAACTTGTGACTGATCAAGAATCAGAACTCTTTCGTATTTTATTTCGAGTCTATGCAATATGACTGATAACGAAACACATGCCTATATCCGAGAAAAGTTCGATTCTCATAGCAAAATGGGCAGAGTCGATTCAATACACTTAAACGTATGGTCTCTTTCAGAGTAATTTAAGGCAATTGTTGACTGTTTGCACCCATAAACAATGAAAAGATACGTTTACGTTTCAATAGCAACAGGTGCATGATCGTGGATTTCAGCTTTTTCATCTAGACATAGAAGGGACAGTGGCACGCTTTATTGAAATTATATTTTTCCCACAATGAATAATAGTTTTAAGTATTATCTTTAGATGTGCAAACATCTCATGACTCAACCAACATTATTATTCGTTGATGAAATAATCAAGTCAAAAGCTAAAAACTGCTTATCACCATTTATGTGTGAACACCGTTTTTAATTAAACAAAGGGAATTAAATCGGGAAGCACATCCGACCAAAAAAACGTTTTGAACTGTTACATTTGATTTTAAAACATTGCCGTACACTGGTCACTCGTTTTTACCTCTGTGGTTTGAAAAGGTTAGTGTAATAACTGTAGTTGATACGTCCGGCAGCATGGGTTAGGCGTTATGTTAAATGTTGGGAAACACTTAACTAAGTAAACCGTAACTTTGATCTTTGGGATATTTCTTCTCTCTTCGAGGTACTACGGGGAATGGTTGATCATACCGGAAGCTGTGGAAGGGTTACGGGTCTTTGATGTTGGCTGTGGAGCCGGAAGTCTTGTCTAATCCGACTGGTCAGCGAGCGAGGGTCAGTGGTCGGAGTTGACCTTAGTCCAGCATTTGTAAGTGACCAAAATCTTATTCAAAAGTGAAACTTGCTACTCTTGACATTTTATTTTCAGTAACCGTAACGAAGTCTGTGTTAAGCATGGACGTTCGGTCCTTCGGTTAAATTGATTGCCGTTACTACATCGCTATCAACAGATTCTGGGATGACGGTGTAACAATAGCTTATATACAATTATTCAAAAGTTACTGCACAACCAATTCTTTTCTACCAACAAAGTTTGCTTTAAAAGACAAATGAATAATGTGTCAGAAATACTGATATACAACGACAGAATCACTAATCAATATTAAAATATTTATTTTCAATCAATTTTAAAATATTTATTTTTCAATCAATTTTAAAATATTTATTTTTCAATCAATTTTAAAATATTTATTTTTCAATCAATTTTAAAATATTTATTTTTCAATCAATTTTAAATTTTTTATTTTAACATATTTGCTTGACACAAAATTTATGATCAAAACGTTGTTTTGCAGCATTTAATAGTTTACAACGATTTATGATTTGTTTTGTGTTTTTTTTGTGTTTTTTGCAAAATGCAAATGCCTTCAGCATTGTTATGTCTGGTCATTAAGTAATTACAAATATCTTTTGTTGTACAGTATCAGATATATACGCTATGCCACAGAATGCTCTATTTAGATCACATTATACCGCATAATATATCTCTATAATACAGCCTCTTGCATGTAAATAAATCTCATATCAAACTATTGTAGTATTTTGTTGTTTCTTGTTAAGTGTGGAAATATGATGAAGAATGGGGAAGAAGATAATAAACATCAATACATCATTGCAAATGCGTATGCCCTGGAATATTCATTTCTAGAAACAAAAATGGCTGGTAAGGTAATGAAATATGAATCCACAGAAATGAAAGTTTGGGAAATAATCAACAACCCCCAAAGAGAAGAGTTGATTCTTGATCATGTAACAGAGTCCAAAAGTATTCCCATTTTTTTGCTTAGATTGAAATCAAGTTATTCTTGATCAATTGCCAATACAGTGTGAAAATGAACTCATATTGCAAAACTCGGTGCTCATTCACTGGATATGAAACACCAAGCCACAACTCTCTTGAAAGATTTAAACTTCCACATGCAGCAAATTCTTGTCAAAGAACGATGCATTTGTATTTTGCATTTCCATGATTGGCTAGACTCTAGGCACGATTAATGCACACAAATTCTAATATTACACTCAAAGACGAGTACTTTTAATGTGGCTTTAAGGCTTGATGCGACAGGAGTCCATACCTCCCTTTTTTTCCAGGTACCCAATTGAACAGCTTGGTAGAGTGACCTGTGAAGGTGTAAGCGCTGTTGATTACGCCATTGCAAGCGCCGATATTTGTCAGACTGTTGCTGATTTTAAAGTGCTCGATTTTGACCCATTGTTCTCAGATATTCACTCACCAATCTCTGTTTCATTTTATACAAAACCTTTTGTTGTAACTAATAAAACCACTCCCTGTACACAAGATGTAACTCCTGAGGTCAGGAGAAGGAACAAAGCACGTGCGAATGATTACGTTGAAGCTGTCAGTAACTCTGATTTAGTTATACAATCTATTGTAAATGTTTTCAATGAGGGCTATGAAGACCCACTCCATGTAATTACTTATGTCAATGATGCCATTAGCAGTGTCTTTGTTTCTACTGCAGGGAAAATATTTGGCTTTAAGTGTAAACAGCAAGCACGTCGACATTCTTCTAAAAAGCGCACTAATCAACCATGGTTTGGCAAACAATGCAAAATTTCACGTGGAAAATATTTTGAGGCGAAACGGATATACAAAAACTGTACAACAATCCAGGATAAATCCAGATTGCTAAATGCCAGTAAACATTATAAAAAGTGCCTTATACACTTTTCTAATAAACATACTAAATCTATTCAGGATAAATTTTCACAACTTCGGAAAAATGATCCACGTTCCTTTTGGAAAATACTCAAAAATTGTAAGAACTATAGAGGCTCCGTAGATACCCCAGAGATTGATTCTTTTTTCGATTTTTATAAATCTCAAAATGATGAGCCTTCTTTTGAACAAGATTTTGGCGTTAACGTTTCTCATGTCGACATTGGTAATAACATTATACTTACCTCTGAAATCACTAGCGATGAGATACTAATATGTGTCAAAAATCTTTATAATAACAAAGCCCCTGGAATTGATAATGTTGTTAATGAATATATTTCTTCTACTATTGATGTATTCAAAGATATTTATGTTAAACGTTTTAACATTGTTCTTAACACTGGCATTTTCCCAGATAAGTGGTTAACCGGTATCATCAAACCAATTTATAAAAATAAAGGCGATCCTAAAGACCCCGGAAATTACAGACCTATAACATTACTGAGCTGTTTTGGAAAACTTTTCACGTCTATTCTAAACACGCGATTGAATAAATTCATCGAATCAAACGAAATTCTTTCGGAAGCTCAGGCAGGTTTCAGAAAAGGATATTCGCCAACAGATCATATTTTCACTTTATATTATCTTTCGGAACTATTTAAGTGCCGCAAAAAGAAATTATATTGCGCATTTATCGATTTTCAAAAAGCATTTGATACCGTCTGGAGATCTGGGCTCTGGCAAAAACTTTTACAAAATAACATATCTGTGAAAAGCTTTAGTGTCATTTTTAACATGTATCAAAATATAAAATCATGTGTTTGTAACGGCGGGAATTATTCCGATTACTTTCTGTGTAAACAGGGTGTCCGCCAAGGAGAAAACTTGTCTCCAGTTTTGTTTCCACGGTTTCTAAACGATCTGGAAGATGCATTAACTTCATATTCATGTAATGGTTTACAACTTAAACCCGATAATTGGACTGAATACTTTAAAAATCTATTCAATGGACTTAATGTTTCACCTGAAGAACATGACTTTTATCAGTTTGTAACAGTTCAGTCTATTGATGACTCCTTTATAGATTCTACAACAGACACTTATGGTCTTGATCGTGATATCTCTTGTGAAGAGATCAGTTCTGTAATTGCTAATATGAATAGTGGTAAGGCACCGGGATATAGCGGTCTGCCAATTGAGTTTTTTAAGAATGCTCCTAAACTTTGTATTGAATTGTTACAGTTACTTTTTAATTTAATTTTATCAACGGGTATTTATCCCGACGAGTGGTCTAAAGGTGTTATTATACCAATTCATAAGAAAGGCAATAAACATCTTCCATGCAACTATAGGCCTATTACTCTGTTGGAGGTATCTGGTAAGATATTTTCTAAGGTCATTTGCAATAGGTTAGTGGCTTGGGCAGATCATGAAAAGTATTTATTCCAGAACAGTCAGGTTTTAGACAAGGCTTCCAAACTACTGATAATATTTTTGTATTAGACACTATAATTTCGAAATATCTTGGGCTTCACAAGGGTAGAGTATACTGTGCTTTTATAGATCTAAAGGCAGCCTTTGATTCAATCTTTAGAAATGGGTTGATGTTTAAATTGTGGCAGTCTAAGATCCAAGGTAGGGTATTTAGATTGATAAAAAATATGTATTTAAATGTTAAATCATGCGTTTTATTAAATGAAGGTTTCACCTCCTTTTTCGATTGTATGTGTGGTGTCCGACAGGGCTGTCAGCTGTCTCCATTTCTCTTTTTTCTATATGTTAATGATATCATTGATTACTTGGGAGAGGATAACCAGAGGTGTATAGAGATAGGAGTTCTTCAGATCTTCATGCTCTTATTTGCAGACGATATGGCGATTGTAGACAGTACGGTCATAGGTCTTCAAAAGAGGTTAGATAAATTAAGTAGATATTGTAATAAATGGCAGCTTAAGGTTAATGTTGAGAAAACTAAAGTAATGGTATTTCGAAAGGCCGGAAAGCTGAGGAAATATGAAAAAATGTCCTTTAATGGTGGTCAGTTGGATATTGTTAGTTCTTATAAATATCTTGGTGTACACTTTTCCAGTTCAGGTTCATGGTATATTTCCCAGAAGATTCTTTCTGAGCAGGCTTTGAAAGTTCTCAGAATTATTCGCTCTAATCTGTTTAATTGTATAAATCTTCCACTTAAAGTTTTATTGCATATTTTCGATGTCAAAGTTTTACCTATTCTTCTGTATGGTACAGAAGTTTGGGGATTTCATCCATCCTCTGACGCTGCTCGGGTCTATGATAAATTTTGTAAGGATATTTTGCATCTGGGTAGAACTACGCCAAATTTAGTAGCTCGAGGTGAGCTAGGTAGATATTCTCTCCGGGTTCATCAATATGTTAGAATTATCAAATATTGGCTAAGACTCTTTTTTCAACAGGATAATGTTATTTTGAAAAAGGCTTATGATTATCAATATAATTTGGCAGAGGCTGGAAGGAAATGCTGGGCGTTGAATGTTAAAAATTTGTTGTTTAGATATGGTTTCGGTTATGTGTGGTTAAATCAAGGTGTTGGACATATCAATGTTTTTATTTCTATGTTTACGGAAAGGTGTATTGCCATTGACAACCAACTTTTTCTTGAAAATATTTCAAACTACTCCAAACTTCAACTATATAGCACTATAAAATTTGAAGTTAAATGTGAAGATTACATATCGTTAGTTACTATACCAGTGTATCGTATTGCATTGTGTAAATTTCGTTGCTCCAACCATAAATTGTTAATTGAGGAAGGAAGAAAGATCGGTCTACCTCGCAGTCAAAGACTTTGTCCATTTTGTATCGTCCAAGTAATTGAATCCGAGTATCATTTTTGTATGGAATGTGACTTTTATGATAATCTTCGTCGAAGCCTGCTCCCTAAATACTACACTTCTTATCCTACTATGAGTAAATTCCTGCAGTTGATGTCATCTCGAAATAACAATATTGTTAATAATCTGGCAAAATATGTATTTCTAGCATTTAAGAAACGATCCAGTTTCCTATCATGCAACTAGCAATCTATATTATGTTATGGCGCTTCAACTATTATTAATATTATCATGATGTATGTATATGTATAATGGGCCGGTGGCCCCTTTACGGAAATAAACACAGTTTCAACTTAAACCTGATGATTTTCACAACCGTTTAGATAAGCTTATTACACTTTTCGCATTGCTATATGCTGACGATACTGTGCTTACGTCACATGGATATTCATATAATATTCTCCATTTACAACAGTATATTGTGTGTATTTATGTATGTATGTATGTATGTATAGATATACGCACAGTACATCCTACAGGAGATTAAACCAACAGAGAGAATTCTCGATGCCCGAGATGACTTCATCATATAAGCAGCCAGGCAAAAGAAAGTACACACTACAGTTTGTTAAAAATCATTTAATATCTAAGTGACATGTGATGTTTAAAGTAAAGTCACGTTAACAAAACGAACACTTGAAGTTGTTTGAATAAAATGATTGGTGTGTTCTTAATGTTTTTGTTTTTTAGTTTAAAGAAGGCAGGGGTAAGAAATGGAATTTACACTATCATGACCCCTACCGTGTTTAAAATGTTGTCAACAAAAAGGTACGTATATTGTTTTTAACATAAAAGATGTCTTCCTTGCTTGTGACCATTCGTGTTATACCTAAATAAATTAAAAATTCATTAACCCCAAAAATTAGGTTTTTGAAAAAAAAATTGAAAACGCTTAAAAGTGCTCTTTGAAGGATCATTTAACTCATGTTCTTATCAGTTTGATCAAACGACATCAAAAACTCATGTGAAAAAATTAACTTAAGTGTTTACTTTCTTTGGCCTGTCAGTTTACATTGACAAGAAGACCTTTTAAATTGAAATGGATTTTAAGTTCTAAAATATTTTATTTCTAAAAATGGTACAAAGGGTAAAATGTAGACACTTATAAATAATAAAACTCTTCAGAGGGTTGTCACCACAGTCTCTGTTGACACATATGCCTCATTTGGTGACGGCTTCTTTTCCAAGTGTTTTGGTCGCCATCTCAACATCATTTCAATAGCTACATTGATTACTGCCATTATACAGCAGACAACTATACTCAAATAGAACACGAAACGATAGGTACCTGTCAAATCGTAAATGGCACCTGAAATAGAAAGAGCAGTTATAAAGAATGGTTAGATGATATGTTTCAGAGGAAGGGACAGGAAAGCTTATTCAGTCGACGATGGATTCTGAACTATGAAGCGATGAGGTATTTTCCAAGACTTTAGTTTATTAAGGCTAAAAATACCAGCAAAGACAGATTTCTAAGACAGTTACTCGTTTGAATGAAAGTCAATCATTCAAATTATTGAGTTTTTGCAATTGAGATTCCAGTTGATTTAAAACGACGTCACAGTTCTGAAGATGTTTTCGCACCTATCTAAGCTAAGAAAAAATAATTACAAAATGATTACAAAATGGTTTCGTTACAAGTTTTTCCGCAATTCTGATTGGTCGAGAGCTCTCAAAAAGATGCAACCATTTCTCGACGAATGCAGACAAACTGTGCAACCATACCCCGTGCATTCATTCCTTTTGACAACCAACTTACGGAACAGTCCGGGTTTGACAGTTGCTAGTTACGTTCTGTTGCAAAGACAGATATAACATATCTTATACATGCGTCTGTATCAAGTACTTTCCTCTTCCTAACAAGACCCCTACTTTCACCGTAAGACTGCATTTTATTAACTACGCGTCTCCAAGCTTGTAGGCTCAGAGCGTCTTGGAAAAGGACGGGAATTTGAATGTCGCCTGATATGTTAATGAGGGTTGCGAGAATGACATTAAATCTTCTGCCGTTTAAGTCTATGGAGTTCTCAATTTTGATTCAACTATATATTGATTCTTGTAACAAGCCAAAATCTCACGACATTGATGTTAGATTTTTGAAAATTATTAAGAAAAAAACTTTGTAAAAAGGTTGTTCTTGTAATAATAAGGATTGTTTTAGATTTTTGTGGCCTCGGTTGATGTATAACAGCAACACATTTTTTATAAAATGGCTGCACTACGCTACGCGATTTTACACATTTTGTTGCTGTTAAACATCGATAAAGGCCCAAAACATGTAAAACAATCCTTCTATATGCTACGATCCTTACGAATTATTTGGTCAAAGTAAATCGTATATAAAGCGACGGACAACTGATACCTGCCATGCGCAGATTGCATGGGTAAATCACACCTACACCTTTCCTATTGTATGATCCCATTCTGTACAGTCAATTTAGAGTTACAAGCAAAATGATAAAATATCAATTCATATCAGAACAATTAACGATATTTTATAGGAGATTCTTCAATACAAACTCCGGGCTAGTTCAGTGTATAGTTGAGTCAAAGACAAAGACAATATATTGTCTTGTACCATTATAGACTTAAATCAAACGGCCATAAAATGGTTGGCCCCAACGCTTCAGTGATAAAAAGATATCTAATTCCAAAACATGCCTATATACAGCTGCGTATCGTAAGTTTGTTCACCTATCTGCATATTCTAGTGCAAATATCATGTAATTTGGAATGTCTTTGAGACATCCTAGCTTTGCCAAAACGAAACCAATAATGTTGAAATTTCACTGCATAAGAAAAGATTCAGTTCGCATTAACATATTCGCATGTCATACCTATCTGATAACCGTAACAAGTTTGGCAGGTCATTGAAGTGACCAGGGGTCGAAATTTCGAAAACACTGTTTTCTATTTTACTCTTATTCATATTTGTTCCTTTACACTAAGGCAATGTAACTGTGCTGATTTGTTTCCTACAAAGTTTACGTGGAATATTTTAATCGAAATTTAAGAAAATCTGAATTTTACAAATATGACCCCATCAGTCTAATTAATCACGCCAAATATCGACATTCACCACCAGTGACGAAACGACCCCGAAAAATGGTTTGGAAATGGTTATTTTACACATGGACAATTGATGATCCTAAGTGGTCCTGGAATTACTTTATGGACGTCAAAACAAAACCCAAATTACATGATATTTGCACAAAGATACACAAGCAAGTGAACAAACTTAAGATACGCAGCTGTAATGTTTAACAGGCCATATGTTCGAATGAATATACGTGTATTGCGCTGAAACTTCATGAAAAAGAAAACTTCTTGGCCATAAGTTTTATAATTTTTGACTTGCAATACGTGTTCATGAATTCTTTCCTGTTCAATTTCTCCCCGTGCAGTCGAGTACAACCTCTAAACATAAGTATTTGTATTGTAATGGTGTTTGGAAAAGCAAACATATATTTTTTGCTTTCACCAATAACCTGTATTCTAAGCCTACGGTGTAGGACAGCGCACGCCTACCTGAACACGTCTCTGACTCACCTCCAACAGGACCGGAAGTGAGGTCACCCAATCCACTGAAAGTGTACAGGAATGATAGAGCAAAGGGGTATTCTCTGATATCCACTATCTGCAGCAAACCAACCGGGGATGCTGGCAGATTTAAGCCAAAACCAACACCATAAATAATAGAGGTAACCATCAGAGTCGCAAAGGTGTAAGAATATATAAACCCTACACTCGACATCGCCAGTAGAAGACAGGAGAGAAGGCAAACAAGTTGTCCGGTCATATTGCAGAAGGACATTAGAAGTCCCGACAGTAAACTTCCAAATACATTACCAAATGTACATGCTGAAAGGAATAGAGATGATGTTTCAAGCGAAAAGCCTCGCCCTGTCGCCATGTCCACCAGGAAAAAGATTTGACTCGTAACAAAGAGGTAGAACAGCGTCTGCCACAATGTATACACCAAAAATGATGGACGTTTGAATAGGTTCAGATATTGGCTTTTATCAAGGGACTTTTCTGATGGCTTCTCTTGCTTGTCAAGTCCTCTCTTCTTGGTGATAATCCTAAAAACCAATCCACCGATGAAGAGATTGAGTAGGAGAGCACTCTTGAGGAGGAATGTTCCCCTCCACCCATAGAGGTCTAGGAGGAAGACGTTAAGCTGTGGGAAGAGAAGACCTCCGACTCCCGACCCAACCTTCAGTGCCGCCACCGCCATTCCCTGTCGTCTCCCAAACACTGCAGTCACGGTCATGTAGGAGGAGAGGTGGGCAAGACACAGACCGGCTCCTGCAACAGGAAGTTGTGGATCCCCTGTAATGTTGCACAGCGGTAGTAATCACATTTATGTTATGTATTGTTCTTTGGTTTCAAGCAATCGCACAAATATTTTTAGCTATAATTTAAGTATTTTATTTTCACTCTCCTTGGGTCCTACATGTAAGTACACGGGTTCCTGAAAGCACATGAACTGAAATTTGACTTATTCGATAATAAATTAGATTAGGAGCTAAAACTTCGTGTTCATTTGAAGCATATGCAATACCTCTATTTCACTACATGTATATATGTTACAAGTAGGTGTATCAAATGTACTGCATTGAAAATTTGCAAATTTATCCAATTAAATATCTCACATCTGTCTTCAGCCTAACATCCGCTTGTATATTTGTGCATCATTATTATATTACGGCGAAGAAACTATGTTCTAAAGAGAAATCTAAGAATCAATCCATCTGCATTATTGGAAAACATGGCTATTTTAAGAGACAATAAAGGTTTAAGTAGTCTCTTCAGCGGGATGATGAAAAGATGTAACTCAAAAAAACATATTGTATCTACTATACCATTTATGACTCCAACTGTGACGATAAGGGTATTGGCATCGGGTGCAAACGAAGCTCCGACATTGCCAACACTAGCAATCAGTCCGCCAAGTATCACCGCGTTTCCGGGCTGTAGCTTCTTTACTACTGGTCCACAGAATATTGCTGAAAGAATCCAAACTATAATGTGCTGGGTTTTTTTACTTCATGCCAAAAAAGCGGACATAAATCAACCATGTGAAGTTCAATACATTTGGAATCAGGTGACATTAGGTTGATATTTTTTCCTGAGGTTTCAAAGAAAAGCGTAACCACATTGTTAATAGCTAATCATCCTATTATACTATTAAAGTTTAACTTCAAAACATTGTTACATCATCAGATTTTTCAAAAATCAAATAATTCTAAGCCGTGAAGGCGGTAAATACGTGACATTGTGGCGTTTTCTAGATTGAAATATTACTTATCTAACAAAAAAATATTGCTTTTGATTTTTTATGAATACTGTTTTTATAAATGGACTCGATAAATAACATATATATTTATTTCCTGGGGGAGTTTTTGCTTGATTTGACGAAACTGATAAGTTCTTCTTAATAGGAGTATGTGAAAGGGCTTAAAATGGCATAGACTAGGAATTATATGCACCTTCTAAAAATGTGCTTGATACCATACAGTGAAAGATGTATCAAATTGATAACTCGTAAGAGATAAAACAGTGATGCATATCTTCGCAATGATAAAGGCAGGCCCTGGACAAAATAAAATGTAGCTACGATATCTCGAAGGGAAATAGCAGGACCCAAGAAAACATATATAAGCCTCACCTCCCCCAAATATAACCCCCATACACAAAGAGAGCATGAGAGAGGTCTGCGCCCTGCTAGTCTGGAAGACATCTAGTATCGGGACGAAGATGACGCCAAGTCCAATTGAATACCCGATACTCAGGATGTTCGTCCAGGCGCAGGCCAGCACGATTATAACCTTCTCTGTCCTTGTCACGGGGTCCACTTCTCCTGGTTTCTTACTGCAAGGGACACAACCGCTTAGTATTTCTTTGATGAGCATTCTCACTCATTTAAGACTTGGTCATTGTGAACCAAATGCTTACAATCACGTTTTAGACAATGGTTCATCTCCTTCATGTTGTTTTAATGATTGTCCAGAAACTGTCCTTTATTATCTTGTTAAATGTGAGGGACATAAAGATCATCGTGAAGAACTCAGAGAGGTTGTTATGTCCAAATCAAATAATTTCTCACTAAGATCTATTCTTGGTGAAAATTTGATGTTTGGTGAAGCCCAAAGATCAGCTTTAAATTTTGTAGAGAACACTGGCAAAAATGATCTCATATAACATTTTATACTCCATTTTAAATTTTAAATGTTTTTAACTCTCAATAATCACTCCTAGTGCCGGGCGCATGTAGGACATCTTTTGCCCAAACTTCGCTCTTAATTTCACCTACCTACCTACAATGTACCTTTAAAGAGCATTATAGAAGCCGATGTGATGGTGGATATCAAATTTTGCATATGTGGTCTCACTATTGAACTTTTTGCATGGAGACATTAGACTACATGTAATAATACTGTTACCAATTTCTATTTGACGGGTTTCTATTATTTCGTGTTCTATTTGAATATAGTTGTCTGCTGTATAATGACAGTCATCAATCTGGGTATTAAAATGAAGTTGAGGACGACACAAGAACCTGTGTCGAAATGTGACTGTCGCATACAATCAATAAAGAAGTTGTCATCCATATATTCCTGTGCATTCCAACTTCTAAAATGCCTTTCAAAGAAGTCGTGACTAATAATATTGTTTTGATTTTTTATTATAAATAAATTAAAAAAGAACCCTAACAATACTTAATTTCACCGAAAGCTGAGGTCTCTAGACTAGCCTACATGTTCTAGAACTAAGAAGGTTCCTTTAATTGTTTAAGGGTCTTGATAGCAGACTAGGGATCGTAGGCCAACCGAAAAAATATAATATGATGACATAAACTGAAATATGTTTGGAAAGCTATCTTTCAAAAGTTGATTTAAAAAGGTTTCGTATTGCTTTATCCCGATTTCGTTGTTCATCTCATGAATTGTTTGTTGAAAGTGGCAGATATACGGTTGTTGAAAGAAAATACAGAATATATATAAAGTTTGTAATATAAATACTATAGAAGATGAGCTGCATTTTCTTTTAATCTGTCCTGTATACATGTATATAAATCTACGGACAAAATACCTTAAATCATACTGTTTAGTTACCCAGATAGTATAAAACTATTTTCATTGTTAACAAAAAGCAATACTCAGTACTTCAGAACCTTGCAATGTACATATAGTATGCAATGCTATCTAGAAACAAGCAAATAATGTGACCTACATATGAATGTACTACAGGCCTGAGGCCTTATGAGTACTGAAATAAAGATTTATTGAATATGTTGACACAGCCTAGTCACAATTTTGTTTTAAAAATATTCCCGTGAATATTAATATGGTCATCCGGTTGGGCAACCTCTAGGCATTACTTATTATTATGACCAAAGTTCTTATCAAAGTCACCATTTCCTTGTATCAATTCTGCTAGCTGAAATGAGGCACATATGAATAAAGAATTGGGCAGAAGTAAACGCCACTAGTCTCTAAACGCATGTCACATTCACAAGAAATCATCCTTCAAACCCTCAGGTTATCAAGCAATGTCGTGGTGAACCCATCCAACCTGCGAGTCGCGTTCGAAATTGCTGAACTCCACTTGTAGCAGTGAACTGAGCTAAGTGAGTATCTTAGGTGTGTATTAATTAAGCAAAAAGCCTGGAAATGTAGCGGGACTTAACTTAACTAGATATTTGTTGGGCATCGTTACGCACATTCTCGATAATCCAGAGTTATCTACCCTAACCTCTTGAACCAAATAGGGCTATATGCGATTCATAAATTACCTCCCCTTAGTTGCAGGAGGGTCTTTTAGTAGCCAATCAGATAGGCCTTTAGTAAGAGTCAGCAATAGGAAACACATCATATAGGCAGATACACGTTGAGTGAGTGAATTGGGGTTTAATGTACTCAGCAATTTTGACATGGATGTTGCCATTCAAAAGAGAGAAGATCGGAGAGAAAGAAATTTGACAGGATGAGAGAACAGACGAAAAAAAGCATAGTGAGGGGTAGAAAGCAGGTTTAAAGGGGCAGTAGCACGTTTTTTGACAATTTTATATTTTCAATTTTTCACTGATAACTATAAGTTAATGCTAAATGTATTACTTTGATAGTATCATAAATCTCATAACACAAACCAATCATCCGTAGTCAGAGAACAAAGTATGAGGATTCACATAAAATCCATTGGCAGCCATTTTTGTGTGAACACCTTTAATTCATTTTGTGTAAGAAAAGGAATTGCATGGCTTAACTTTACATTGTATATTTGATTTATTACTGCTCCATTTAGTTTTTATACATTGTCTAAAGATTGGAACCATTTATTTTCATTTTCCTGACATCACCTTATATTCCTCCTAAAAACGTGCACGTGGTGCTACTGCCCCTTTAAGGACGACACAAATTTGGTCTTGTTTGTACCCGACCATGAAAGCTTTCGTGACTCTACCAGGAGCATGTGAGCATTATCTGACATAGCTCCCTTTGTCGGCGAAGCACACAAACCACCACACCACAATAAGGTTTTGAGTCAAGTGGGATGGCATGTAATCAAGCCAGAAACATTTAAAAAATACATGAAGGTACTAAATCCGACAACCAGCGATTATTTATGCAAAACTTGTGTTGTGATTTGTTACATAGTTGTTTTCTCTCTCGGATCTGTCTACTCTCTTAAATTTGACGCCGCCATCAGCTAGAATATTGCTGACAGCACGTTAAATCCCAACTCACTGACTTTTTCATAAGTAATATCAATTGCATTCAATAAAAAAATTTACAGTCAGAGGTATGTCTTAACTGAAAACTAGGAATTCTAGGTAACAAATCGATTTACCCCACCCATTTTGTTAGACAAAAACACTTCACTCCTCTACAACAGATGTCTCAGTGTCCTTTCCTGAAAGCTTTTCGATGCTAAACCGAGAACATAGAGTCTCGAATTCTGTCTCTTATGATGAAATTTCTGTTTTGACGAAGCGTGGGTGTGTCATGAAAGAAGCCAAGGGATTGGCACGCTTCTGAAGGCAGCGTAGATACCCCATTGGACGATATGCCACTAAGGGGAGGTAATTTATGAATCACATTTAGCTCCAGAGGTTAGTGGAGATATTATCGGAACGTAAATTCTGGATTATCGAGAATGCGTCACGCTATCAAGAGACACAACGTACATGTATGCAAATAATGTTAAAACGGTGGCAAGAAGATAACAAATATACATAATGGTGGTAAATCTTACTTCTCGTGGTCTCCCATTGAATTTATGTTCCTCTATAACAGCTCATCATGCAGCCACGATTTCTTTGTTGTGAAAAAACTATTCGACTACAACGATCTTGAACGAGTGTTGTCCTGAATGTGCAAGTTATAGGGTAGATCGTTATCTAATTGGCCAGTAGCTATGCATGGACGTGTGTTTAACTGATATAGAATATAATTCGCCATTCAGACACACACTGAACTGCATTAAATTATTTTGATGAAGGGACAAGGACTTCTTATGATATCAATGATATCAAGAGTTTATTCTTACATTTTCAATTGCAAGTAAAAGATCTTGACTTTCTGACATGATACGATATAAAAAAAATGAGTAATTATATTTATCCAGTATAATTACTTGATAAAGAATGGGGTATCTGAAGGGGGTGTGTGTCCTGTTTGCAAAGTTATGTCTCCTAATTCTAATTTTAACTTTTGATCCCCTTAGGGCATATATATGAGATCTCAACACTTATTCTAGACAGAAAGGGGTAATTCAAGATGATGTCCATGATGGCGACCGAAACCTTTGACCCATATGACTCAATCTTGATCCGTTCCGGAGTGATGAAGATGATATTTTCTAGCTTGGTTTTGGGGATCAAGAAATCCACTCAAATCATTTTCAAGTTGACAAAAGTAGCGGATAATGATGAAATCAAGGAAGGCCGCCAAAATAGCCGTCAATCCGTTTGGTCCAGCATATCAAAGTTTATCATTGTCGAGTAAACTCAAAAGAGAGTGTCTTATCTGAGGTTTTAGGGGTCAGTGAGTCCAGATAAACCATTGAATAGATGGATAATGTGTTCATCAGTAAAGTGGTGTGTAGACGTGCTAAAAGTTCACCAGCAATGATATAGCTGCACCCTTTTTAAATTAAATGTAAAGAAACCTCAGAATTCGGCAATAAAGTACAGCTAACAAAAAATGAAAATGCGAATAGCATCAACGATAGCATACCAAGATTATGGTTGCTATGGTTGATAATTTATTTATTTACCAAGATGCCATAATATAACGACATAATGTCTGAAATGATTTAAGAAATATAAATCCACAATCTAACATGCTATTACAGCCATGGTACGAAACCAGCTAGGTCAAAACCCTGACTAATATAGGATGAAATGATATTTTATCTATTTCTTAGATAACCCTTGCCTCGGGGTTCATACCATATGGTTGCTGTTACACCATCTACCCGGAAATCTACTGTGAATCACTTAAACAACGTAATGACTAATAGTTCATGCCCACGACCAGTGGCGATCTTGACCAATGTCCAGTTTGTGAAGGATGACCAGCTGAAAGACAACAGGCGAGTACGCTATCAATACAAATTGTAATATAGATTCTGCTCAAACTATTTCTTACGAAGGATAGGTTTTATTAATGGCAATTCTTTCTTTTTGGTTATTATTCCCAATCGTGTATAGCATGACTATTTTCATAACTTTCATTCATACAGCATAAAAAGAAAAGTTGTCATTCATGTGAACACTGTAACCTACTTATGTCGTTTGTCTGGTATTTTTTATGCAATGTACGAGTACTTTCATTTTATTGGAGGGGACTTTGTTCGCTATTCTGTTAAGCTGTCTCACATAAATGCTTCATCTGAATCCACCTTTCAGAGATCGTATACAATATTCTTATATGTCTGTCCCTGGGTTTGAGTTGTAAGTCTGAATGATGTTCCCAAAACCTTATTAGGTTTACCTGACCAGATTTTGCTTTCTCAATTAGGAAACATAACTACCATATCTTAACCTTTAAACACTGTCCTGTTTGTTAGTTAATCGAGAATGAAAGAACAGCAAACTTCACGGCGTTTTCTGTTTTCCCAGCAAAACCTGATTTAAAAGTTGTTTGTTTTTAATGTGGGGTTTTATGTGGGGGGTTCACTTTAAAAAATGTGTGGTATGATAATCGAAACGCGATATCGATATTATGAGATATTTTAGGTATGTTTATTTATGTATATTTATGTTCAGTAAAAACTTATGTTAATATCATGTTATTTATTGTTTACATTTTACTGTGCTCACAATAAAATCTCACATTTTCTTGATTATCCAATAAAATTGATTTTGAAATATGTATTTGAAGTATGTATACGTATCGTTTCAATCAGGAAAACACAGGCAAAAAAAATCAGTATTTTCTACCCAATTCGATTGTCTAATGGATGATCTCAGTCTGATTAAAATCGACTGTGATTCGAGGAAAAAAGTATAAAAATATTATCTCTTTGGGGTTCGAACTTCAACCAGCCCGGCTTTCCTCTAATTCACTGAGAGGATCCCGAGTGGTTCGAACCCCGATAGAGACAATATTTTTAATATTTTATTCCTCGGAGAACGGTCGATTTTAGACTGTGGTTCATCTATGCCCACAGGAACCCGATATCGTAAATAAAGAGTAAGAAAGAAAGAACGACATAACCCCTCATATATATTTTACCTACATTTTATTTACGTTATCTATGCCATCCTCATTGAACCTGCTGACACATGGGTATACAACATTTCGTGTAGAAACATCACGATATAACACGTAATATCATATATAAATGTAGCGGGCTTCGTGAGCGTGTGATGTTCCGTGTGGCTTTCGATTATCCACACTTATCCATTGACCTATTTAAACACATAAAAGTTCTCAGCAGATGTGGATGACAAGTACACAACAAACAACAAGAAACCATGCCTGATAAGAGGATTTTTAGAACAGAAGTGTCCGGAAGTATTGGAGAAGATGCTTCTGTCTATAACAGCAAAAAGATTCAAGAAACTCCTGAGCCTATTGGTCAAACAACATCCAGTCAAAGAAGGAGGTTGTAAGTGTCAATTCTGCCAAGAATGTAACAGTGAACAAGATCGCAAATTCCATGATAGAACAATATGGATAATTTGTAGAGAACAGATAATACATTGTATTACAGTGATATTCATAAAATTTAGGAAAAGATTTAAATTCTGTTACTTTCCTTGATGGCAATTGTTAGTTGAGTGAATACTGTGGTTTTCTAAGATATTTGGTATTTTACTACAGTTAGTGCTCATGATCTACCTTGGTATTGAAGTATTGATTACGAGCAGAATTATTATAAGCATGTACATACACTTCGCAGCTAATGATGTCAATTGTGAGTGAACTTTCCATGTTGGTGAAATACAAATTCAAGATAACAGAAGCTGTCAATGGTCTTATGTCTTTTTCCTCGATAACAAAAGATAATTATAAACTTTAAGGTTGCAGCGGTCGTATAAAGGTACAATACAATGATGTTTATGAAGTAAACCGGGGATAGTTGACAAATAAACTTCCACGATTCATAGACAACAATATCTAATGTACACTCTTTATTATCAAGACAAAAGAGCGAACTATCCACGTTCAGCAAGGTAGTTGCAGTGGCCTCGTGTTTCTGGGTCAACACCTTGTGTATTGGCTTTGCAACCGGACTTGGCGTCATCTTCGTCCCGATACTAGATGTCTTCCAGACCAGCAGGGCGCAGACCTCTCTCATGCTCTCTTTGTGTATGGGGGTTATATTTGGGGGAGGTGAGTCCATAATATCATCATTAAAAACAAGGGAGACCTCTCTTTTGTTATCCTGCTTCGTATAGCTCTGTTTATAGGCCAATGAAATGATTCGCACCGAGCGTTAGCGACGTTCCCCGGATGCACGAATGCAAGGGCTTGACCTAGTTTAACAATCAGACTGTAGTTAATATTGTTTGTACCTTACATAACCAGCAATAAATGCAAATCTGGATCTGCAGTGAACTACATAGGTTTTAAGTCCCTGAGATAGGTATTTGTCGGAGACGTATTTTAAATCTCATGAATATTGTTTAGGAATATTTTTCAGAGATTTTAAGTCAAGGGAATGACCTTAATGACCTTTATAGCAGTATCAGGGAATGGTTGAATCTAGGTGGAAACAAATACGGGGATGTAGTAGCATACGATTTTTAGATCAAACAATATCCTTTACGAAATATCAATTTGAAGGAAGATATGCCCTGTATGACTCAACTATCTGATATCCACAGGAATTTGAAGACTGTGAATTTAAGAGAGTCAAGATTAATAAGGAGATACAATATCTGCATTATATTAGAAATCTATTATTTTCGATAACCTTTGATACATCAAAAGCTACGACACAATGTATACCGTACATTGTTCTTTATAACATAACGTCCAAAACTTAATGTAGAGCATACAACATTGTAAATATCGATAGTCTTTTAAGGGAGGGTAGCACGAAAGCAATGACCTACAGTTCCATCATTCACAACTTTTCAACCTTTGACCTTTCAGCTGTTCTTGCTGGTCCACTCGTCAACAAACTTAGGCCACCAAACACCGTAATGATTGGTGGATTGCTTGCAGCAATTGGAACCATCGGGGCTTTCCTGGCTCCTAATGTAATCACACTGATAATAACAATCGGTGTTGTTACTGGTAATTTTTTATTATCAATCAGTGACACCGTAATTTTTAGCAAATATCACACATAACCTTTGTTATTTCCTCTTCAAAAGTGAATTGCCTTTTCATTGGCTGGACGTATATGTCATTACTTGACTAATTATAACAATGTTTAATCTATACATAATTCAAATGTTATGTTATGAAACAAATACGGATTGAAATCTCAATCAATTGTCTCCATCTTTAACGCAGACATTTTTTTATATCAATGGTATTTGTAATATTAGTATATAACGACAACTTTGACAGCAGAGACTGGTTAAACAAATAACACCAATTGAACATATTTATACATATCTTCATTTCTTTTTAATGACCAAAATAGTGTTTAACCCCTTTATTTACTTATCAAAATATTTTCAGGTTCTGGTCTTTGTTTGGCACACCTGTCTTCCTATGTCACTGTGAACACAGTTTTGAAGAAACGTCGAGGGATAGGAGTATCTATCATCACCGCAGGATCAGGATTCGGAAGTCTCCTGTTCCCTCAGCTTAACGTCCTGCTCCTGAAGGTGTACGGCTGGAGAGGATCCTTCCTTCTACAGAGCGGAGTCCTGTTGAATCTTGCTGTGTTCGGATGCATAATAAACACGGCCACAAAAGGTGTCTTTGACGAACACCAACATGAACAAAAGATGGCCAAGAAGGAATCATTGGCTGCAAGATTACATCTACATGTGTGCAAACGTCCATCGTTTATCATCTTCACCTGGTGGCAGTTACCATTATTCATTTGTTTAATCAGTGAACTTCTCTTGCTAGTTGACATGGCTACCAGTAAAGGTATTTCTTTAGTGTTGTCTTCCTATCTCCTCTCCGCTTACACAGTTGGTAACATTCTTGGGTGTTTTCTAATTGGAATCATGATCTCCTTCTTGGGTTTAACCGGACTTCTAGCGACGGCCTTAGGAGGGTTAATAGGAACGATTGCCAGTGTGGGGTTCTTATATTCCCACACATTCCCATTATTGGTAGGGAGCTCGGTTGTGTTTGGTCTGGGGTTCGGATCTGTCACGACCTCGCTTGCTGTTGCCTTGCTACAAATCGTCCACAGCAGAGACTACCCCTCTGCTTTATCCTTCATGTTCACTGTCAGTGGACTCGGGGACTTAACTTCCGGTCCAATTGGAGGTCAGTTGAAACCCAATTTCGATGTTTTTTCTAGCGTGAAATGTAACATTTATTGATAAGAATAATACCTGCATTTTCTGTTAAGAGAATAGAAAAGTAGGTGCAGTTTATTTGAAACTTTAAGACGTAAGCGCTGGAGGTAGGTTTCTCCAAATTTAGTGCCGGACAAACAATAAAACTATAGTGCTTTGATCAAAAAAAATAATATCGTGAATGCAAAAGGAACGAGATATTTTTTAATTTACATTCGCAATCTCTTTACAAAACACACAGTACATCGACATTGTCCTTTCAAATTTGTGGACAACAATGAATTAATTCTTAATGTTGATTACCTCAAAGTAGATAATATATTTTGCATTAATACAAAAACAACAGATTCATTTAAGCTAATGCCATGGATAATATCCGTAATTATATGTTATTCGCACACATCAGTAGATAAAAGCATTTGGACTGTCTCTTTATTGGTAAATTGATGAACTTGAATATTCAATATAATCTTATGTTTGCAGGTGTTATCTACGATCTGATTATGTTTGCAGGTATTATCTACGATCTGATTATGTTTGCAGGTGTTATCTACGATCTGATTATGTTTGCAGGTGTTATCTACGATCTGATTATGTTTGCAGGTGTTATCTACGATCTGATTATGTTTGCAGGTGTTATCTACGATCTGACAGGGAACTACATCGTCCTCTATTACATCAGCATCTTTGTCTCTGTGATAATGGTTATTCTAGCAGTGTCTCTGGAACTTAGTCTCCGCTTGAAGAAAACGAACCCTGAAATCAGTGCCACTTCAGAAAAAGAATATGTGTCTTCTAAAACTATCGTGACAACTCTGTAATAAAATTTCATGATCAATGTTTAGGCATAAAAATTAATAAGCAAATATTGATAACACGGTTCCTATGTTTATAATGTCATCTCGGTTTCTTGTTTTATAATGTCATCTCTTTTTTCTTTATTAAAGAGAGTAGAATCATTTATCCCAAATGTCTTCTGATTACAATTATATCGATATAGTAAAAACTGTACCGGTATATTATATTTACGTTTATCAACTAGTATTGATAAATGTGATACCATAAGACACGAGGGTAAAATTATCATTACATAACCACCTTCTTTGTCACATTTAAGTGAAAAATGTACGTTACTTAATAGAACACTGTCATTGGACTTCCAATGCGTAATGTCATATTATGAGGTCCTTGTGTCATTAACGTCATATGCATATGATAAAGAGTGACTCATTGTATGTTCATTGTGTTTAAATGTTTATATGTATTTTATATTCTAATGTAGGGAGGTGAGACATGAATAAAATATATATATGTCTTTCTCTCTTTCTTTAAAAGCCATACGGCGTCAAGAAAGAGGAAATTGTACGTTGACCTTAATCTACTTCCAAAATGCTCGTCATTACTGATATTTTAAGGTTTCGCTCTATACTTTATCATTAGGCCTATTCAAATGTGATTTATTGTATACTTCTAAAAGTGTTATGATCTACACTCGAAATTGCAATCCTCCAATTATCAGCTCAGCGCTTTTATCTACGGTCCTATTGAGTTAAATGTTAACTTCCTATTGCAAGAATAAATCTCATTAATTGAGTTTGGTCGAATAACAGTCAAGGCTTCTTGAAATATTTAGAGGTTACAACATGTCATTTTTCATATCATACCTCATATCAGCCCGAGACCCCCATAACAGCCCGAGAGCCGCAGGCCAGAGGGCTGATATGGGTCGAGGGCTGATATGAGGTATGATATGAAAAAATGACATTTTGTAACCTTTTTATCATATATCAAACTTTAAACGTAATAGAATAGAACCCGGGTCTAACATAAATACTGGTATAATATGTCGATAGTATTACTTCACGGAAACCGTATATTGCAGGGATTGATACGGATTTTGATAAAAGAATGAATATCAACAGAAATGCCACGAGATATGTAGAACTTGATCAATAATTTTCCATGAAAACGCCATTCCTAGAAGATTTTGAAACGTCAATTCAGACCTGAAGAAATACAACCCGGCCTCCATTATAACCCGGGCCTCGAATAGAACCCGGGGGGTAAGGGGGTACTGAACGAAATAGAACCCCGGGGTTGTATTCGAGGAAATACGGTACATAACTTTGGTTGAAATTCTAAACGGTTGTTAACAAAAGTGCAAATATCACATTACAATATAAAACAAATTGTATCCGATACCACAGGGCGGTCAGTAGACACTGGGCAGTTGCATTAAAAGTTGTACAAATATGTGAACTGTGAATAAACCATGATAGTCTTTTTATAAAATCATAACTTAATAGTTAAGTCTTCAGTATATATTAAGTAATGCATTATATATAACAAGTGTCTATTACAATGGAAATACAATACGTTAAACCTGGCCGTATATATTGGTGAATCAGTATCCGGTTTGGGTAATAAAATACTAGGAAGGGTTCAAATTCAAATTTACAAAATACGTTTCCCTTGCGATTGGCATTGCTTTTATAGATTGATATGTAACATATTTTAACATCGCTTTTTTCTGAACACACGATTTGTGCCAAAGATTTTATCTTAGCATCAGTTACAATACTAAAAGCAGTGAATTCAGTCTGTCATGAGGTTAAAGTATCTTCCATTTTCGCGGAAAAAAACTTTTGAATTAAAATCAATATTTCATGAATGGTGTTATATTACCGCTACTACTTGATACTATCCACCCCTTTGGTTTTTCACGTAAGTAACAAATTTGCATAGTTGTTTGTTTAATTGTTCTACAGATAGGTGTAACAGACTACTAACAACGTCTTCTTTCTGTCCATCCCTTTCTAATTTCCAGTTATTGAACATACGTACAGCCCACTGACACTGTTTAAAAGCTGAAATACTGCTGACAGCTCGTTAAGCCCCGATTCACTCACTCACCAAACAAATACAAATATGTGTGCAAGTTATCTTTTCATTTATATTTTCATAATGTCATAGTTTTATTTAATGATATCGATTAATCATCAATGGTACACACTTCATTCATCCCCGGTCCACAAAACTTTAGATCTGGATAAATGAATGACATTGTTATATTTGTATTTAATAGATAATAGATTATTTTAATACCAAGCCCATCCACCACTTGTTTTCATATCTTCATGATAGTGACGTCGTTGTTAGGGTGTTTCAACGACCCAAAGAACTGTCCCAGATAAAGCTTTAGATGCTCCTGGTAGGGTAACCAAGCTGGACAGGTCAACAGGTAGAATCAAGACTAAAGTCGACCCGTTCTAAAACCGGCTTTCTATCAGCCATCGTGCTTTTCTTTCCTTTTCACCTCATCCTGTCCATTCTCTTTCTCCCTGGCCTGTCTACTCTCTACAACAACCACATCTTAAAAAGCTGAAATACTGCTGACCGCTCGTTGAACCCCAACTCACTCACTCACCAAACAAATACAAATAGGCAGGCTACTTGTGCAAGTTATCTGTACATTTATTTTTCATTATGTAATCGTTTTATTTAAGTATAAATATTTACTATTTCGATATGGTTTCGGTTGTGTTTGGACTAGTCAGACAGTTGGATATCCATATTATTTTGTTTGTGTTTTTAGTCAGCGTGTGAAAGACTGTTCATTGAGAATTGGCATTCTTCTTTTGAAAATACGGTGGCCTATAGGGGACATACATCTTTTACGAAAGTTTTTTGATTTTTTTTTTACCATAGTTTCTTGATTTTCCTCCAAACAAACTCGTAAAAACTGTAGGCCTACTGAAAATATAAAATACCTTAAATGAAACACGAAAAACTCAAAATGAAACACGAAAAACTCAAAGTGAAACACAAGAAACTCAAACTAAATCATCAATAACTACAAGGTGAAATCTTTAAAAACTCCCTCCTCTGCCCAAAGGGACAATACAATAAAGTTTTAAAAGACTTTTTCGAGTTTTTAACTCATTACATTGTTTAATGAAAGTATCACAAACCAAAACGGACATTAACTTCAGTTGGCGCAAACCCTTCTCAACGCTATAGGCCACCGTATGAAAGTGATTCTTTTACGTTTTATCATTCAAATAACTCCTTATTTTCCTGTGAAACATATTTGTTAAACATAAGTTCTTATGAACATAGACGCGTATTAACCTTATTTAGAAGCGGACCTTTAGTAGGAAAACTGTTAAAGTAAACATGCGTCTTCATGTAAACACTGTAACGTACGTTGTTTCGGGTCGCTACATGTGTACGTACAGCTAAATGAAAAACATAGATTGTATGACTGTGTCGAAAAAGAACTACCCACTAGGAAGATGATATTCCGTAAAGAGTACTGCACTGTGCTTTCCAATATTGGCGCTCTGCATTAGAAACGAAATCTGCATTGTTTGTTTGTGTGTGTGTTTTTTTTGTATGTCTCAAATGTGATAATTCTATGCATAGATTCATATCTTAGAAAGTGGTTGTAATTAAAAAAACAAAAAATGGTTATTGTTTAGAAGTGGGATTTTGTTGTTCAGCTGCTAAGTAAAGACTGTGTAAATGTCTAAATGACATTAAATTAAGTTTTTCGAAAATAGAAAATAATCTATTTATACGGCCGAAAACCGCTATGGGCTTAATCGATGGGGAATGTTGTTGCCCACAATTTGGTGAAAGTTTTATGAAATTATCTCCCATAGTTATCGAGAAATCAAGGTTTGAAGTTTTTCCTTTAAGGGGAGATAACTCGAAAATAAAATCGAAATTCAAAAATCGGGCTCGACACAAAACGAGTTCATAATACGGGCTACTATCCCTGAAAATTTCATGAAATTCGATCGAACCGTTTCTTCAGAATCTTTGCCACAAAAAATGTGCAAATAATAATAAGAAAAACACGGATAATAACAATAGGTCTTCAGACGTAGTCTTGAAGACCTAATAATAAATATAGCCGCAAAGCGGCGACAACAGGATTCAGTGCATCAACAGCATGCTTAGTACAAAGATAAACATGTCAGGAGTCATTCCTGAAAGTATCATGACTTTCTGCCAATGGATAAAGTTCCTAGAGCGTTTTTAGAAATTCATCAATCAAGCAAATCTCTAACTGAATGGGCCTTTAGAAGAGATTTTACAGCGCTTCTTTGTATTTCACTGTATTTTTGTCAGCGACTGACTGTTATAAAATGCACCTTGAATTGTCACTATTGGAGACATTTAACCTATATTACCTGTCTGTAGTGCCATTGAATGACTTGTGAGTATATGAGGCAAGTAACCTACATTTCCTGTCTGCAAGGCCAGTGAATGACTGCTTGCATAGTGTCTATTTATAGCCTCATTACATTCTCGCCTGCCCCCCTGAAGCTAACGCTCTGTACAGAGAATACTCTGTAGACAATGCAAAACTTAAAAACAATGATTTCCCCAAAACGTTCTGTATTTACAGGTTTGCTGTGATTGACTTTTTGTATAAAATTTCATTGCGCTTCTTTTGGTACAAGTTTTATTTCTCTAAGTGCATTTTTGCAATTTGACCCCATGTTGGGAAATGCTTCCTATCGACCGGAAATGACTGTTTGCGAGCTATTTTATTCTTTTATTTGAAAGACCTTGGTAGTGTCTAACTCTCATGCAAAAATCATAAACTTCTATGGTCTGGGTTTTGAGTTATCTGCCCTTGAAGTTTGCGATTTTTAGATTTTGGTCATCTTTGAAAGGTCACAGCCAAAAAAAAGTATTAACGTTAGGACTTTTTCGAATGCAAATTCAGAACTACAATGCTTCAGCTACATTGAGTGTAAATTTCAGCTCTCTGGTGCAAGTATCTTCAGAGAAGAAGATTCTCAAAGGTGCATGGGGTCCGGAAATTCTGAAAAGTTGAAAAATCCAATATGGCGGCCAAACCACGTGACCTACGATTTCGTCCTGATTGCCTTTTTTGTGTAGAATTTTATTTCGCATCTTTTTAAAAAAAAATAAGTCTCTAACTGCATTTTGAAAAAAAAGCCCATGTTAATTTTTCGATTTTGGAATTGAACTGTGCCTTTAATGCGACCTCCGATTTGAAAAAAACGAAACGTCATGATCTAAGTCTCAGTAAGGGCTATCAACATGCAAAGTTTCGCTGTAATAGCTTCAGCCGTCTTTGCTGTATAGATGGGACAAAATCGGTGGAATAAAATAATAAAACACGCCAATAACAATAAGGATTAAGCCTGAAAGGCTGAATCCTTAATAATGAATATTTGTATAGCGCTATATCCATACACAAGGTGCATGCTCAAAGCGCATAGTATATGATAATGAAAGGTAATGATTGATATCATAAGAATGAAATTGAAAGTATGAGAAAGAGCATGAATGATAAAATATTAATATTTGCAGCATATAAAGTCAGTTGTTAAATTCTGCAGGGAAATATAATGAAATAATGTCTATGAATAACAGTTTGAAAATAGGTAAGTTTTCAGTTTCGTTTTAAAAACAGTCAATGTTGAAGACATCTTGATGGCACGAGGAAGTTGGTTCCAAAGTCGAGGAGCAGCATTACTATAAGATTTCTGTCAAAACTGGTACTATTATATTTTGGTACTTTGAGAAGATTCAGAGATCAGAGAGGTTTCGCGGGAATGTAATCTTCTATCATGTTTGCAAGGTATGCTGGTGCCTCAGTAGTTTGACAATTGTAAGTGATACAAAGGACTTTGTAGTTGATCCTCGCCTCAATTGGAAGCCAATGCAAATCCTTAAAGGGGAACTAGTACTTTGAGGCTTTCACACCTAATTGACCAACAGTTACGTAATGCCATAGCCGAGGAAAGAGGTCACGTGACACGGACTAGGCGCCGGCCAAACGAGGTGCGGTCATTGTGACGGGGGTATTCCCCTTTATGACATGCGGTCGTTGATTGGCTGAATCATTATCTTGTTCCTATCGAGCAATGAGCTGTTTTGTCTGAGAGAAATGTTTTCGAATCTAAAATGACCCAGCGGAATAGAATTGAACAATCATTATGTTTTATCAGATGAAACAAAATGAACACTCATTGTCGTGTAGCTTCAGATTTTAAAATTCTGTATAGTATAGTTTTGTAACCAAAATGTTTTATACAATCTTCATTTATGCTTAAGTAACATCACAACAGTACAGTATTGAATAAGTTGGTTTAAACATATATATGCATGTTAAGGTGATCGGAAAAAAAGTAACAGGAAAAGAAGTAATGTTAATCATACATGAAATAGGATACGCAAACAACCAATAGGCTTATTCAAATGCGTGTCCTTCAGAAAACAAAGATAATTTGCGGATAATAACATCATATCGATGAACACAATCCGTACATAGGTAACAATTTGAAAAATAGTTTTTAAAGAGATCACTCATTTTAGAATAATAATCCGTCTTGAATAACTTCAACAAAATATACTTGTTTTGAACTGGCAGAATCCTCTTCTTACATGTGAGTGCACCCGTTCAATTGTGTATTTTTTTAAGATAGCAGAATAAATAGCTATTATCCTACGGCAATGTTCTAATTTTCTGGCTGCAGCCTCAGATAAAAAAATAAATCAAAGTTAAGTCAAGAGAGTATATTACTCTTGTTGATAAATTGGTGTAATAGTTAAATGTTATGTGGCAGAGTCAATAATTTGTATTGTACATAATTTTATTAATAAACATGTGAATTGTATATATTTGTTTGTGATCTTTTGATGAGAATTACATTCTCATTAAACTAAGCAAAACTAACCATTTTAAATCATTATTTTATGTCTAAAGCTTTTATATTATACCATAGCTCTCTAAACTTCAAATTAATCCTTAGTGTTATTAAACTGCAGCTTTACTAACTTGCACTGCATGCTTTTCACATTGCAATCAGTCCCCAAGCGCGCCCCTTGCTTAGGTTTCTCATGGTAGTTAATTATTCACCCAAGCGTAGCATAGGCTTTATAAGGTTAATTCAATAAGTTTCTCTTTGGCAATATTAGAAGTTGGACTGGTCAGTTACCTTCACCATGTGATTTGTGGTCATTTGTGTTCTTATTCATAAGGATCGAGACCAAGGTGGTCTGGAAGTGTTTCTCATATCAAAGGTTAGTTATCTCTAGTCTTGTGTATATATTTGGTGTTGTATTTGTATGTATTTCATAGTTGATTATGATATCGGCTATAGTTAAAGTTTATTCATTATTCATTATGTATCATTGTATATAGTGTATTTTATGATAACTCTCAGTACAGTGAGTTATGATGCTTTTTATCATGAAGTTTATATCTTTATGGTGTAGGTTACTTAAATACTTGCTAGACTTATAATTCATCATATATTTCTTATATCAAGATAGGTTATTATATTTTAAGGTTTAAGATTAAGGTTTTAGCAAACCGTACTATTATCCATAATTTATAGTCTCATATCAAACCTACAGTACAGTGGGTTCGTGTTTACTTTATATTAAACTATAATATTAACTCACAATACAGTGAGTCTTGTAGGTATTTTATCAATCATATTAATCTTAAATTCTTCCTTAGAATAGGTATTATTTAAGTATAGTATTAATCATTAGTTCCCATAAAAGTAATATATTAATGCTATATCTTTATTATCATTACTATCATAAGTGAATGTGAGTGAATGAATGTGGTAAGTGTGATTGGTTATAGATGTGGTTGTATCTATATTTTACCGTAGTTATTCTTTTAAACATTTGTATATATCACCATCTGCATAAGTATTTATTCATCCTGCAGATGACGTTGACTACGGCGGTGGCACCTTCTCTAAGTGTATGCAGGAGCACGGGTTTAACCCACCTGGTACGTTGTACTCAATGCTATACTCAATGTTGTATTTTATATTTGTCATTTGCCGCCATATATTTATACTATGTATTGGTGATATTCTTCTCACTTGTGCGACGTCACATAGTTTGACATGATGTACCCTTGTGTGTATCATAGTTTCTATTTGTATTAATATTGCACATGATGACAATGGTATTAATTGTCACTTATGGTAAATATGGTAATGAATATGTAATGTGTTATGGTTTACTTGAGAATTATGTACTTGAGTATTTAATTTGTATTGATGGTAAATATAACTGTTTATCATATTTGCTTATTCAGTAAATGTAAGTATTGTTTAACGTAGGCATATATTTAACATGTGATGATCTATTATTTATTTAACATAAACTTATATTGTTATTTTACCATGTTTCAGGCTGTAACCTTGCATACGTTATGTAATAAACGTCCATGATCCGAAACACCCCCAGTGGCTTTGTGGTCTCTTGCTAAGAAACCCCTCCTCACTGGGGGCTCCAAAATGTAGTAGCGTTAGGAGGGGTTTCTTAGCAAGAGACCACAAAGCCACTGGGGGTGTTTCGGATCATGGACGTTTATTACATAACGTATGCAAGGTTACAGCCTGAAACATGGTAAAATAACAATATAAGTTTATGTTAAATAAATAATAGATCATCACATGTTAAATATATGCCTACGTTAAACAATACTTACATTTACTGAATAAGCAAATATGATAAACAGTTATATTTACCATCAATACAAATTAAATACTCAAGTACATAATTCTCAAGTAAACCATAACACATTACATATTCATTACCATATTTACCATAAGTGACAATTAATACCATTGTCATCATGTGCAATATTAATACAAATAGAAACTATGATACACACAAGGGTACATCATGTCAAACTATGTGACGTCGCACAAGTGAGAAGAATATCACCAATACATAGTATAAATATATGGCGGCAAATGACAAATATAAAATACAACATTGAGTATAGCATTGAGTACAACGTACCAGGTGGGTTAAACCCGTGCTCCTGCATACACTTAGAGAAGGTGCCACCGCCGTAGCCAACGTCATCTGCAGGATGAATAAATACTTATGCAGATGGTGATATATACAAATGTTTAAAAGAATAACTACGGTAAAATATAGATACAACCACATCTATAACCAATCACACTTACCACATTCATTCACTCACATTCACTTATGATAGTAATGATAATAAAGATATAGCATTAATATATTACTTTTATGGGAACTAATGATTAATACTATACTTAAATAATACCTATTCTAAGGAAGAATTTAAGATTAATATGATTGATAAAATACCTACAAGACTCACTGTATTGTGAGTTAATATTATAGTTTAATATAAAGTAAACACGAACCCACTGTACTGTAGGTTTGATATGAGACTATAAATTATGGATAATAGTACGGTTTGCTAAAACCTTAATCTTAAACCTTAAAATATAATAACCTATCTTGATATAAGAAATATATGATGAATTATAAGTCTAGCAAGTATTTAAGTAACCTACACCATAAAGATATAAACTTCATGATAAAAAGCATCATAACTCACTGTACTGAGAGTTATCATAAAATACACTATTTACAATGATACATAATGAATAATGAATAAACTTTAACTATAGCCGATATCATAATCAACTATGAAATACATACAAATACAACACCAAATATATACACAAGACTAGAGATAACTAACCTTCAATATGAGAAACACTTCCAGACCACCTTGGTCTCGATCCTTATGAATAAGAACACAAATGACCACAAATCACATGGTGAAGGTAACTGACCAGTCCAACTTCTAATATTGCCAAAGAGAAACTTATTGAATTAACCTTATAAAGCCTATGCTACGCTTGGGTGAATAATTAACTACCATGAGAAACCTAAGCAAGGGGCGCGCTTGGGGACTGATTGCAATGTGAAAAGCATGCAGTGCAAGTTAGTAAAGCTGCAGTTTAATAACACTAAGGATTAATTTGAAGTTTAGAGAGCTATGGTATAATATAAAAGCTTTAGACATAAAATAATGATTTAAAATGGTTAGTTTTGCTTAGTTTAATGAGAATGTAATTCTCATCAAAAGATCACAAACAAATATATACAATTCACATGTTTATTAATAAAATTATGTACAATACAAATTATTGACTCTGCCACATAACATTTAACTATTACACCAATTTATCAACAAGAGTAATATACTCTCTTGACTTAACTTTGATTTATTTTTTTATCTGAGGCTGCAGCCAGAAAATTAGAACATTGCCGTAGGATAATAGCTATTTATTCTGCTATCTTAAAAAAATACACAATTGAACGGGTGCACTCACATGTAAGAAGAGGATTCTGCCAGTTCAAAACAAGTATATTTTGTTGAAGTTATTCAAGACGGATTATTATTCTAAAATGAGTGATCTCTTTAAAAACTATTTTTCAAATTGTTACCTATGTACGGATTGTGTTCATCGATATGATGTTATTATCCGCAAATTATCTTTGTTTTCTGAAGGACACGCATTTGAATAAGCCTATTGGTTGTTTGCGTATCCTATTTCATGTATGATTAACATTACTTCTTTTCCTGTTACTTTTTTTCCGATCACCTTAACATGCATATATATGTTTAAACCAACTTATTCAATACTGTACTGTTGTGATGTTACTTAAGCATAAATGAAGATTGTATAAAACATTTTGGTTACAAAACTATACTATACAGAATTTTAAAATCTGAAGCTACACGACAATGAGTGTTCATTTTGTTTCATCTGATAAAACATAATGATTGTTCAATTCTATTCCGCTGGGTCATTTTAGATTCGAAAACATTTCTCTCAGACAAAACAGCTCATTGCTCGATAGGAACAAGATAATGATTCAGCCAATCAACGACCGCATGTCATAAAGGGGAATACCCCCGTCACAATGACCGCACCTCGTTTGGCCGGCGCCTAGTCCGTGTCACGTGACCTCTTTCCTCGGCTATGGCATTACGTAACTGTTGGTCAATTAGGTGTGAAAGCCTCAAAGTACTAGTTCCCCTTTAAGGATTTGCATTGGCTTCCAATTGAGGCGAGGATCAACTACAAAGTCCTTTGTATCACTTACAATTGTCAAACTACTGAGGCATCAGCATACCTTGCAAACATGATAGAAGATTACATTCCCGCGAAACCTCTCTGATCTCTGAATCTTCTCAAAGTACCAAAATATAATAGTACCAGTTTTGACAGAAATCTTATAGTAATGCTGCTCCTCGACTTTGGAACCAACTTCCTCGTGCCATCAAGATGTCTTCAACATTGACTGTTTTTAAAACGAAACTGAAAACTTACCTATTTTCAAACTGTTATTCATAGACATTATTTCATTATATTTCCCTGCAGAATTTAACAACTGACTTTATATGCTGCAAATATTAATATTTTATCATTCATGCTCTTTCTCATACTTTCAATTTCATTCTTATGATATCAATCATTACCTTTCATTATCATATACTATGCGCTTTGAGCATGCACCTTGTGTATGGATATAGCGCTATACAAATATTCATTATTAAGGATTCAGCCTTTCAGGCTTAATCCTTATTGTTATTGGCGTGTTTTATTATTTTATTCCACCGATTTTGTCCCATCTATACAGCAAAGACGGCTGAAGCTATTACAGCGAAACTTTGCATGTTGATAGCCCTTACTGAGACTTAGATCATGACGTTTCGTTTTTTTCAAATCGGAGGTCGCATTAAAGGCACAGTTCAATTCCAAAATCGAAAAATTAACATGGGCTTTTTTTTCAAAATGCAGTTAGAGACTTATTTTTTTTTAAAAAGATGCGAAATAAAATTCTACACAAAAAAGGCAATCAGGACGAAATCGTAGGTCACGTGGTTTGGCCGCCATATTGGAATTTTCATCTTTTCAGAATTTCCCGACCCCATGCACCTTTGAGAATCTTCTTCTCTGAAGATACTTGCACCAGAGAGCTGAAATTTACACTCAATGTAGCTGAAGCATTGTAGTTCTGAATTTGCATTCGTAAAAGTCCTAACGTTAATACTTTTTTTTGGCTGTGACCTTTCAAAGATGACCAAAATCTAAAAATCGCAAACTTCAAGGGCAGATAACTCAAAACCCAGACCATAGAAGTTTATGATTTTTGCATGAGAGTTAGACACTACCAAGGTCTTTCAAATAAAAGAATAAAATAGCTCGCGAACAGTCATTTCCGGTCGATAGGAAGCATTTCCCAACATGGGGTCAAATTGCAAAAATGCACTTAGAGAAATAAAACTTGTACCAAAAGAAGCGCAATGAAATTTTATACAAAAAGTCAATCACAGCAAACCTGTAAATACAGAACGTTTTGGGGAAATCATTGTTTTTAAGTTTTGCATTGTCTACAGAGTATTCTCTGTACAGAGCGTTAGCTTCAGGGGGGCAGGCGAGAATGTAATGAGGCTATAAATAGACACTATGCAAGCAGTCATTCACTGGCCTTGCAGACAGGAAATGTAGGTTACTTGCCTCATATACTCACAAGTCATTCAATGGCACTACAGACAGGTAATATAGGTTAAATGTCTCCAATAGTGACAATTCAAGGTGCATTTTATAACAGTCAGTCGCTGACAAAAATACAGTGAAATACAAAGAAGCGCTGTAAAATCTCTTCTAAAGGCCCATTCAGTTAGAGATTTGCTTGATTGATGAATTTCTAAAAACGCTCTAGGAACTTTATCCATTGGCAGAAAGTCATGATACTTTCAGGAATGACTCCTGACATGTTTATCTTTGTACTAAGCATGCTGTTGATGCACTGAATCCTGTTGTCGCCGCTTTGCGGCTATATTTATTATTAGGTCTTCAAGACTACGTCTGAAGACCTATTGTTATTATCCGTGTTTTTCTTATTATTATTTGCACATTTTTTGTGGCAAAGATTCTGAAGAAACGGTTCGATCGAATTTCATGAAATTTTCAGGGATAGTAGCCCGTATTATGAACTCGTTTTGTGTCGAGCCCGATTTTTGAATTTCGATTTTATTTTCGAGTTATCTCCCCTTAAAGGAAAAACTTCAAACCTTGATTTCTCGATAACTATGGGAGATAATTTCATAAAACTTTCACCAAATTGTGGGCAACAACATTCCCCATCGATTAAGCCCATAGCGGTTTTCGGCCGTATAAATAGATTATTTTCTATTTTCGAAAAACTTAATTTAATGTCATTTAGACATTTACACAGTCTTTACTTAGCAGCTGAACAACAAAATCCCACTTCTAAACAATAACCATTTTTTGTTTTTTTAATTACAACCACTTTCTAAGATATGAATCTATGCATAGAATTATCACATTTGAGACATACAAAAAAAACACACACACAAACAAACAATGCAGTTTGAAGCATTGGCAGGATCTCGCTATTATACTACACTTGATATGAAGTCAGGATATCACCAAGTTGAGATCGAGGAGACTCATAAAGAAAGGACAGCCTTTACAGTTGGACCTTTAGGATTTTACGAGTACAATAGGATGCCTTTTGGACTTTGTAACAGCCCAGCCACTTACCAACGGCTCATGAACGAGTGCTTCAAGGGACTTCACCTAAAAATCTGCCTAATCTACTTGGACGATATAATCATCTTTTCGTCATCTCTTGAAGAACACTTGGACAGATTGAAGCAAGTATTCCAGCGCATTAAAGAAACTGGCCTCAAGCTATCACCTGAAAAGTGTTCCTTTTTCAAGAAAAAGATAAAGTTCCTCGGCCACATAGTTTCAGAAGAAGGCATCATGGCAGACCCAGAGAAGGTTGAGAGAGTTCTGAATTGGCCACGCCCAACAAGTCCAGCGGAAGTACGCCAGTTTCTCGGATTTGCTGGCTATTACCGGAAATTCGTGAAGGACTTTGCCAAGATAGCCAAGCCACTCTCAGCACTCATGCCTCATGGGAAGTCCAAGAAATCCAAGAAACCTCCAGAGGAACCATGGCACTGGGAGGACGAGCATGAGAAGGCATTCAACCATCTCAAGGAGATGCTTACTTCACCACCAGTACTTGGATATCCTAACTATGAGACACCATTTGAGCTCCACACTGATGCCAGTGGTAAAGGAATCGGCGCTGTACTGTACCAGGAACAAGGCGGCATCAAGAAAGTTATCAGCTATGCAAGTCGAGGACTAAGCAAATCAGAAAGGAACTATTCTGCACATCGTCTGGAATTCCTTGCGCTGAAGTGGGCTGTGTGTGAAAAGTTTCACGACTACCTGTACGGAGCCAAGTTCACAGTCTTAACTGATAATAACCCGCTTACATATGTCCTCACAAGTGCCAAGTTGGATGCCACAGGCCACAGATGGCTCGCCGCACTAGGAGCTTACGATTTCGACATCTTTTACAGGCCAGGATTAAGAAACACTGATGCTGATACCTTGTCAAGGCTTCCAGAGTACCAGAAACTCTCATCCGAACAGCTTTCTATGGATTCAGTCAAGGCAATCTGTGGAGTAGTTCATGCCCAGCCTTATGTGGAATCCCTCTGCCTCTCAGCAACATCAGTTGATACAGACTTGTCCACAGTGTCACATGATCTCAAGGGGATGACTGATCGAGATTGGCGCATGGCTCAGGCTGAAGACTCTACTCTACAACCATGGATACAAGCTGTAAGGATGAAGAGGAAACCACAGAGACAAGAATTCCCAAATACTACAGCTAATACCTCACTGTTCCGCTCTTTCAACTCGCTTATCCTGGATAGAGGAATATTGCACCGAAGAGTCAATATGGATGGAGAGACTAAAGTCCAGCTGGTACTTCCATCTAGATACATCGAGGATGCATTGAAAGGCCTGCACAACGACGTTGGGCACCCAGGACGTGACAGGACTCTTTCATTGCTCCGAGATCGGTTTTACTGGCCAGGAATGCAAGCGGACACGGAGGACTGGATCAAGTCATGCAACAGATGCTTGAGGAGAAAGACACCAACAAACATCAGAGCCCCGCTAGTATCTATCACCACCTCACAGCCTTTGGAGTTAGTCTGTATGGACTTCCTGACATTAGAGACTTCCAAGGGAGGATTCCAGCACATCCTAGTCATCACAGACCACTTTACGAGGTATGCTTTGGCAGTTCCTACCAAGAACACAACAGCCAAGACCACAGCCGAAGCCTTTTACAAGAACTTTGTGATGCACTATGGGATGCCCATGAGGATACACAGCGACCAAGGAGCAAATTTCATGAGCAAGGTGATCAAAGAACTCTGCACCACGCTCGGAATATCACAGTCACGTACTACCCCTTACCACCCTATGGGAAACGGAATGACGGAGCGTTTTAACAGAACCCTGCTCAGCATGTTAGGAACACTCAAGCCAGAACAGAAGCAGGATTGGAAGTCATTTGTTGCACCACTCGTCCATGCATACAACGCCACCAGACATGAATCAACGGGCTACTCCCCATTCTTTCTCATGTTTGGACGAGAACCAAGACTTCCACTTGATCTAGCCTTTGGAATTGAGTTGAATAGAGAACAGAACAGTTTGACATCGTATGTTCAGGCCTTACGGACAAGACTGGAAGAGTCCTACAAGATCGCTACAAGACCATCCAAGGATTCACAGGAACAGCAGAAGGCAGGCTATGATGTCAAGGTCAGAGGAGCTACAGTACAGCCTGGAGAGCGTGTCCTGGTAAAGATCTTAGCTTTTGATGGGAAGCACAAACTTTCTGATAAGTGGGAGGAGGATCCGTACGTGGTTGTTTCTCAGCCAAACACCAACATCCCGGTGTTTGTTGTGAAGAAAGAGCACGGGGATGGAAGGTCTAGGACCCTTCATCGGAACCTTCTCCTGCCCATCGGATCTTTGCCAGCTGATCCTCAGAAGACCCAGGCTGTACCACCTAAGCCCCGACCGAGACAGAGCAAGGCAAAGACAATTGCAACGGAGACAAGTGTGTCGGAGGAGGATGACATAGTGTCCATATCCAGCCTTCTAGTGGAGCTTCCTACAGAGCCTGATGACTCCACAGTCGTCAGCGCCGGAACTGTGGAAGAGGATTCCGTCTCTCAGTCAGAGGGTGACGACCTGAAAACTGAGGAGGCAAGCAGTGCATCAGCTGATGGTGACGGCCATGAGTCAGGATCAAACGAAGGATCTGGCACAGAGGATGCATCTGTAAAGGAAGAAGTGCTGGCAGCAGAGGATTCAGTAGAGCTAGAGCCGGAACCAGATCACGAGCCAGAGCTAATGAATCGAGAGGACCTGCAAGGAGAAGCTATAGCTCCTGCTCCACCTCCAGCCCGACCGACCCCAAAGCCACCACCAAGGACATCACGGCGAGAAAGGAGACCACCGGAATGGCAGCGCTCAGGAGAGTATGTCATGAGCCAGACGGCAGCAGCAGACTGGGATGAGAGGTCCAGACTCATCGAGCAGCTTGTGTCAGCCGGTGTGTTTGAACAAGTTGGTGGTGCCATGTCTCAGATTATTGGCAACATACTTTACTCCGGTAAATGATGAGGACATCATTTGTGTGGAGGGGGAAGTATGTGGCAGAGTCAATAATTTGTATTGTACATAATTTTATTAATAAACATGTGAATTGTATATATTTGTTTGTGATCTTTTGATGAGAATTACATTCTCATTAAACTAAGCAAAACTAACCATTTTAAATCATTATTTTATGTCTAAAGCTTTTATATTATACCATAGCTCTCTAAACTTCAAATTAATCCTTAGTGTTATTAAACTGCAGCTTTACTAACTTGCACTGCATGCTTTTCACATTGCAATCAGTCCCCAAGCGCGCCCCTTGCTTAGGTTTCTCATGGTAGTTAATTATTCACCCAAGCGTAGCATAGGCTTTATAAGGTTAATTCAATAAGTTTCTCTTTGGCAATATTAGAAGTTGGACTGGTCAGTTACCTTCACCATGTGATTTGTGGTCATTTGTGTTCTTATTCATAAGGATCGAGACCAAGATTGGTCTGGAAGTGTTTCTCATATCAAAGGTTAGTTATCTCTAGTCTTGTGTATATATTTGGTGTTGTATTTGTATGTATTTCATAGTTGATTATGATATCGGCTATAGTTAAAGTTTATTCATTATTCATTATGTATCATTGTATATAGTGTATTTTATGATAACTCTCAGTACAGTGAGTTATGATGCTTTTTATCATGAAGTTTATATCTTTATGGTGTAGGTTACTTAAATACTTGCTAGACTTATAATTCATCATATATTTCTTATATCAAGATAGGTTATTATATTTTAAGGTTTAAGATTAAGGTTTTAGCAAACCGTACTATTATCCATAATTTATAGTCTCATATCAAACCTACAGTACAGTGGGTTCGTGTTTACTTTATATTAAACTATAATATTAACTCACAATACAGTGAGTCTTGTAGGTATTTTATCAATCATATTAATCTTAAATTCTTCCTTAGAATAGGTATTATTTAAGTATAGTATTAATCATTAGTTCCCATAAAAGTAATATATTAATGCTATATCTTTATTATCATTACTATCATAAGTGAATGTGAGTGAATGAATGTGGTAAGTGTGATTGGTTATAGATGTGGTTGTATCTATATTTTACCGTAGTTATTCTTTTAAACATTTGTATATATCACCATCTGCATAAGTATTTATTCATCCTGCAGATGACGTTGGCTACGGCGGTGGCACCTTCTCTAAGTGTATGCAGGAGCACGGGTTTAACCCACCTGGTACGTTGTACTCAATGCTATACTCAATGTTGTATTTTATATTTGTCATTTGCCGCCATATATTTATACTATGTATTGGTGATATTCTTCTCACTTGTGCGACGTCACATAGTTTGACATGATGTACCCTTGTGTGTATCATAGTTTCTATTTGTATTAATATTGCACATGATGACAATGGTATTAATTGTCACTTATGGTAAATATGGTAATGAATATGTAATGTGTTATGGTTTACTTGAGAATTATGTACTTGAGTATTTAATTTGTATTGATGGTAAATATAACTGTTTATCATATTTGCTTATTCAGTAAATGTAAGTATTGTTTAACGTAGGCATATATTTAACATGTGATGATCTATTATTTATTTAACATAAACTTATATTGTTATTTTACCATGTTTCAGGCTGTAACCTTGCATACGTTATGTAATAAACGTCCATGATCCGAAACACCCCCAGTGGCTTTGTGGTCTCTTGCTAAGAAACCCCTCCTCACTGGGGGCTCCAAAATGTAGTAGCGTTAGGAGGGGTTTCTTAGCAAGAGACCACAAAGCCACTGGGGGTGTTTCGGATCATGGACGTTTATTACATAACGTATGCAAGGTTACAGCCTGAAACATGGTAAAATAACAATATAAGTTTATGTTAAATAAATAATAGATCATCACATGTTAAATATATGCCTACGTTAAACAATACTTACATTTACTGAATAAGCAAATATGATAAACAGTTATATTTACCATCAATACAAATTAAATACTCAAGTACATAATTCTCAAGTAAACCATAACACATTACATATACATTACCATATTTACCATAAGTGACAATTAATACCATTGTCATCATGTGCAATATTAATACAAATAGAAACTATGATACACACAAGGGTACATCATGTCAAACTATGTGACGTCGCACAAGTGAGAAGAATATCACCAATACATAGTATAAATATATGGCGGCAAATGACAAATATAAAATACAACATTGAGTATAGCATTGAGTACAACGTACCAGGTGGGTTAAACCCGTGCTCCTGCATACACTTAGAGAAGGTGCCACCGCCGTAGCCAACGTCATCTGCAGGATGAATAAATACTTATGCAGATGGTGATATATACAAATGTTTAAAAGAATAACTACGGTAAAATATAGATACAACCACATCTATAACCAATCACACTTACCACATTCATTCACTCACATTCACTTATGATAGTAATGATAATAAAGATATAGCATTAATATATTACTTTTATGGGAACTAATGATTAATACTATACTTAAATAATACCTATTCTAAGGAAGAATTTAAGATTAATATGATTGATAAAATACCTACAAGACTCACTGTATTGTGAGTTAATATTATAGTTTAATATAAAGTAAACACGAACCCACTGTACTGTAGGTTTGATATGAGACTATAAATTATGGATAATAGTACGGTTTGCTAAAACCTTAATCTTAAACCTTAAAATATAATAACCTATCTTGATATAAGAAATATATGATGAATTATAAGTCTAGCAAGTATTTAAGTAACCTACACCATAAAGATATAAACTTCATGATAAAAAGCATCATAACTCACTGTACTGAGAGTTATCATAAAATACACTATATACAATGATACATAATGAATAATGAATAAACTTTAACTATAGCCGATATCATAATCAACTATGAAATACATACAAATACAACACCAAATATATACACAAGACTAGAGATAACTAACCTTTGATATGAGAAACACTTCCAGACCACCTTGGTCTCGATCCTTATGAATAAGAACACAAATGACCACAAATCACATGGTGAAGGTAACTGACCAGTCCAACTTCTAATATTGCCAAAGAGAAACTTATTGAATTAACCTTATAAAGCCTATGCTACGCTTGGGTGAATAATTAACTACCATGAGAAACCTAAGCAAGGGGCGCGCTTGGGGACTGATTGCAATGTGAAAAGCATGCAGTGCAAGTTAGTAAAGCTGCAGTTTAATAACACTAAGGATTAATTTGAAGTTTAGAGAGCTATGGTATAATATAAAAGCTTTAGACATAAAATAATGATTTAAAATGGTTAGTTTTGCTTAGTTTAATGAGAATGTAATTCTCATCAAAAGATCACAAACAAATATATACAATTCACATGTTTATTAATAAAATTATGTACAATACAAATTATTGACTCTGCCACATACTTCCCCCTCCACACAAATGATGTCCTCATCATTTACCGGAGTAAAGTATGTTGCCAATAATCTGAGACATGGCACCACCAACTTGTTCAAACACACCGGCTGACACAAGCTGCTCGATGAGTCTGGACCTCTCATCCCAGTCTGCTGCTGCCGTCTGGCTCATGACATACTCTCCTGAGCGCTGCCATTCCGGTGGTCTCCTTTCTCGCCGTGATGTCCTTGGTGGTGGCTTTGGGGTCGGTCGGGCTGGAGGTGGAGCAGGAGCTATAGCTTCTCCTTGCAGGTCCTCTCGATTCATTAGCTCTGGCTCGTGATCTGGTTCCGGCTCTAGCTCTACTGAATCCTCTGCTGCCAGCACTTCTTCCTTTACAGATGCATCCTCTGTGCCAGATCCTTCGTTTGATCCTGACTCATGGCCGTCACCATCAGCTGATGCACTGCTTGCCTCCTCAGTTTTCAGGTCGTCACCCTCTGACTGAGAGACGGAATCCTCTTCCACAGTTCCGGCGCTGACGACTGTGGAGTCATCAGGCTCTGTAGGAAGCTCCACTAGAAGGCTGGATATGGACACTATGTCATCCTCCTCCGACACACTTGTCTCCGTTGCAATTGTCTTTGCCTTGCTCTGTCTCGGTCGGGGCTTAGGTGGTACAGCCTGGGTCTTCTGAGGATCAGCTGGCAAAGATCCGATGGGCAGGAGAAGGTTCCGATGAAGGGTCCTAGACCTTCCATCCCCGTGCTCTTTCTTCACAACAAACACCGGGATGTTGGTGTTTGGCTGAGAAACAACCACGTACGGATCCTCCTCCCACTTATCAGAAAGTTTGTGCTTCCCATCAAAAGCTAAGATCTTTACCAGGACACGCTCTCCAGGCTGTACTGTAGCTCCTCTGACCTTGACATCATAGCCTGCCTTCTGCTGTTCCTGTGAATCCTTGGATGCTCTTGTAGCGATCTTGTAGGACTCTTCCAGTCTTGTCCGTAAGGCCTGAACATACGATGTCAAACTGTTCTGTTCTCTATTCAACTCAATTCCAAAGGCTAGATCAAGTGGAAGTCTTGGTTCTCGTCCAAACATGAGAAAGAATGGGGAGTAGCCCGTTGATTCATGTCTGGTGGCGTTGTATGCATGGACGAGTGGTGCAACAAATGACTTCCAATCCTGCTTCTGTTCTGGCTTGAGTGTTCCTAACATGCTGAGCAGGGTTCTGTTAAAACGCTCCGTCATTCCGTTTCCCATAGGGTGGTAAGGGGTAGTACGTGACTGTGATATTCCGAGCGTGGTGCAGAGTTCTTTGATCATCTTGCTCATGAAATTTGCTCCTTGGTCGCTGTGTATCCTCATGGGCATCCCATAGTGCATCACAAAGTTCTTGTAAAAGGCTTCGGCTGTGGTCTTGGCTGTTGTGTTCTTGGTAGGAACTGCCAAAGCATACCTCGTAAAGTGGTCTGTGATGACTAGGATGTGCTGGAATCCTCCCTTGGAAGTCTCTAATGTCAGGAAGTCCATACAGACTAACTCCAAAGGCTGTGAGGTGGTGATAGATACTAGCGGGGCTCTGATGTTTGTTGGTGTCTTTCTCCTCAAGCATCTGTTGCATGACTTGATCCAGTCCTCCGTGTCCGCTTGCATTCCTGGCCAGTAAAACCGATCTCGGAGCAATGAAAGAGTCCTGTCACGTCCTGGGTGCCCAACGTCGTTGTGCAGGCCTTTCAATGCATCCTCGATGTATCTAGATGGAAGTACCAGCTGGACTTTAGTCTCTCCATCCATATTGACTCTTCGGTGCAATATTCCTCTATCCAGGATAAGCGAGTTGAAAGAGCGGAACAGTGAGGTATTAGCTGTAGTATTTGGGAATTCTTGTCTCTGTGGTTTCCTCTTCATCCTTACAGCTTGTATCCATGGTTGTAGAGTAGAGTCTTCAGCCTGAGCCATGCGCCAATCTCGATCAGTCATCCCCTTGAGATCATGTGACACTGTGGACAAGTCTGTATCAACTGATGTTGCTGAGAGGCAAAGGGATTCCACATAAGGCTGGGCATGAACTACTCCACAGATTGCCTTGACTGAATCCATAGAAAGCTGTTCGGATGAGAGTTTCTGGTACTCTGGAAGCCTTGACAAGGTATCAGCATCAGTGTTTCTTAATCCTGGCCTGTAAAAGATGTCGAAATCGTAAGCTCCTAGTGCGGCGAGCCATCTGTGGCCTGTGGCATCCAACTTGGCACTTGTGAGGACATATGTAAGCGGGTTATTATCAGTTAAGACTGTGAACTTGGCTCCGTACAGGTAGTCGTGAAACTTTTCACACACAGCCCACTTCAGCGCAAGGAATTCCAGACGATGTGCAGAATAGTTCCTTTCTGATTTGCTTAGTCCTCGACTTGCATAGCTGATAACTTTCTTGATGCCGCCTTGTTCCTGGTACAGTACAGCGCCGATTCCTTTACCACTGGCATCAGTGTGGAGCTCAAATGGTGTCTCATAGTTAGGATATCCAAGTACTGGTGGTGAAGTAAGCATCTCCTTGAGATGGTTGAATGCCTTCTCATGCTCGTCCTCCCAGTGCCATGGTTCCTCTGGAGGTTTCTTGGATTTCTTGGACTTCCCATGAGGCATGAGTGCTGAGAGTGGCTTGGCTATCTTGGCAAAGTCCTTCACGAATTTCCGGTAATAGCCAGCAAATCCGAGAAACTGGCGTACTTCCGCTGGACTTGTTGGGCGTGGCCAATTCAGAACTCTCTCAACCTTCTCTGGGTCTGCCATGATGCCTTCTTCTGAAACTATGTGGCCGAGGAACTTTATCTTTTTCTTGAAAAAGGAACACTTTTCAGGTGATAGCTTGAGGCCAGTTTCTTTAATGCGCTGGAATACTTGCTTCAATCTGTCCAAGTGTTCTTCAAGAGATGACGAAAAGATGATTATATCGTCCAAGTAGATTAGGCAGATTTTTAGGTGAAGTCCCTCGAAGCACTCGTTCATGAGCCGTTGGTAAGTGGCTGGGCTGTTACAAAGTCCAAAAGGCATCCTATTGTACTCGTAAAATCCTAAAGGTCCAACTGTAAAGGCTGTCCTTTCTTTATGAGTCTCCTCGATCTCAACTTGGTGATATCCTGACTTCATATCAAGTGTAGTATAATAGCGAGATCCTGCCAATGCTTCAAACATTTCCTCAATCCTTGGTATTGCGTAGTTGTCCTTTATCGTCTGTTGGTTCAGCTGGCGAAAATCCACGCAAAGTCTCAGTTTGCCTGTCTTCTTCCTAACTAACACAACGTTGGATGACCAAGGAGAGTGTGAACGACGGATAACACCACAGAGTAAGAGTTGATGTAGATGTTCCTTGACTTCCTCGTACATAGCAGGTGGTATTCTCCGGTATCGCTGCTTGAAAGGCATGTCATCCTTAAGTTCTATCCTGTGCTTGACATCCTCTGTGTGACCTAAGTCTGTGTCTCCAGTTGAGAAGATATCCAGATAGTCTGTAATGACTTGTCTCCCTTGCTCAAACTCTTCGTCACTGACTGCTGAAGTGTTAAAGTCCATGAGGTCAAGGACACTTAAGTCTGAAGTTGACAAAGGGCTTGGCGTATCTTCCAACTTGACCACTTGAAGTTCACATAATAAGGCACGACTTGGGATCTTGATGTTTCTTGTAGTGAGATTGGACACATGTACATCCACATAAAATTTCTGACCACTTCCATCGTATGACACTAGAGTGGGTGTGAGGTCAAGGTCATCAGGTATCTGTGATCCTGTAGTCGGGTGAACTACGACATGAGTTGAGTGATAGGGCAGTGGCTGGTCAACATATCCTGAGATGTGAATCTCTGAGTTGGCTGGTATAATCTTGTGGCTTGGCTCCGAGCTCCTGACTTTGCCTATTGAGAAGTTCCTCTTATATAGCTCCTTCTCTCTCAATACGATGCTTCGGAATGCCAAATACCATGGAGTCTGGAGATCTGCCTGTTGTAGGAATCTTGGTCCAAATCTATCCTGACACTGGTTGATGTAGATGGAGAGGATGTTGGTTCCAAGAGTGATGGGAACTGACTTGTTGTAGAGGCTGTCTGGTACTACAAGTAGCATTGACTGTATCTTAGTGGAAGCGCTTCCTGGTCCCTCTATATCCACAACGATGAATCCACTGTATTGCAGAAGTTGTCCATCTGCACACTCAACATGGAGGAGTTGCTTCAGTGGTTCCAGCGGGACATCCGAGAAGTTCTGACGATAGAAGGCTTCAGCTATGGATGATATAGTAGCTCCAGTGTCCAAAAGTGCCTTTGTCTGTATCCCATTCACTAAGATCTCTGTTTCCGTAGGCTCTCCTACCAACTCTGCCACTAGTTGTTGATGGGTGTTGACCTTGTATCCTAGGCCCATGGTCCGCCCCTCCCCATAGGCCCTTGAAAGTTTCCCTGGTTCTGATGAGTAGGAAACATGCATCCCCGCTGAATGTGACCTGGCTGTCCACATCTGTAACATCTTGGGATGTCATCAAAACTCTGAGGTCCCTGAAACCATCCTGGGTCTCCTTGTCCTGTAGGGTTACCTCGTCCCCGACCTTGACAGAAAGGCTTGTTCCCTTTTGACCTTGGTGGACGTGTCCAATTCCTTGGTGGTAGCCATTGTTGTTCTTGACCTTGACTATGACCTTGGTTCCATTGGTTACCTTGACCTGTGACCTGTGGTTGCTGCTCTGTGACCTTAACTTGCTCCTTGAGTTTGTTGATCTCACTTGACATCGACTTGAGCATGCCCTTGATCTCCTGCAGTTCGTTCTGTTCCTGGGGTGCAGCTGACTTGCTTGTTGCAGATCTCTTGACTGTAGGTTGCCTCTGCCTCAGATCCTGCTCCAACTGTCGAAGGTACTTGAGAAAGGCTGTCAGTGATCCTTCCTTGTCATACCTGTGACTTGATAGATCCTTCAGGTCTAAGCGCAGCCCTGTCCACAGTCGATCACGCAACAAGTCGTCCCTCTCTCCAGGCTTTACCTTTCCTAGTGTGATGGCTTGATCTAGGATGTCCTCGAGTCTACAGGCCCAATCCGCTACTGATTCCTCATCTCCTTGCTTTGCTGTGTAAAACTCGGCCATGATGTTATGTTCTGTGTGGACTGTTCCGAAAACACTTTCTAGCTTGCTTATCAAAGTCTCCAACGGTGCATCGTGGTCTAAGTGCATGGCTACTCGTGCTGCTTTCCCTCGTAGTGACTTGTGCACAGCGTCCACAACATCCTGCTCTGAATATCTATTACGTAGAGAAGTGTACTCATGCTTCCACTGGTCGAAGTCAACATCTCCTTTCCTATCACCTGAGAAGTATGGTAGCTGTGGTGTCTTAGCTAGAGTGACTGTGGGTGGTATAGAAAACTCCTGTTTAACCTTGCTCACTGATGTCATCCAATCTAAGAGGTTCTCTGGTGTGTCTGCCTTTGGTCTAAGTTTCAATTTCTTAAGAGTGGACACAAGTTGCTTCACCTCCTCTTCTGACATATCCGCTGACGCCATGTTTGTAATATTATGCACAACACAAGATAAATATATCACACTTGAATAATGCACAAAGAAACAAAAGTCTTGGAAATTTAAATGCGTGAATATTACGCCAAAGATGAAGATCCAAAAATGTAAATCGAAAACGCACGCGGATAATACACGAGGTAATTACTTTAAATGGATAATTTATTTAAAGATAATTTAGATATATATTATTTAGAAATGAAATGGGTGTAAACCCTTAATGAGTTTATATTTGAATGGAAGTATTTACCTTACATGTTTAAATGAGATTTTTGTTTAAATAGTAATTAACTTAAAATGTAAGTAAGTAACTAAGTGCAGGTGAGCGCGTGCAGGGGGCAAAGAAGTATAATCCTTACATGATGGAAGGAATAACACCAAAAGATATGGCAAATAAATATGAAGAGAAGTAAACCAGGCAATAAAGCATCAACCCTTACATATTTGAATGAATAACCAAGAATGAATGAATGAATGAAATGAATGAATGAACACAACACAACCCTACAACTGAACCACAAATGAAATAAACCTACATACTAAGTTTACTAAACTAAGAACACAACACCACTAATGAACCTAGCTTAAACCTATAGATTTATTATAATATAATTTACTAAAGATGACTTAATGATTAACTTATAGCTAAATTAAGTAGTTGATTTTACTAACTACTTAACACTAACTAATACACATTCATTCACACAGACACATCGTGGTTGTATAATGCAACTTGGATTTAAAGTAAATTAACTAAGGGTTAGTAACTAATCTTACCTAATTCTTAAATAAAGACAATAGAAATAAATCAACACAGTAGGCAAGGTGTACAACACCTAAGGGTATGAACACTAGCTCCGGAGCAAAAGTAATCTAAACTTAACTAATGTAAAGGGTACCCACATGTAAATACATCATCAACATCATGTATAAACAGCAAAGCACAAAGTTCAATACATGAATGAGAATACAAAATATATCACGTCATGTATACATGAGCATAGCACACAATCACAATATATTGATGAACAGAAGTATATCAATCACATTTTATACAATACTGAAGACATTATCAGAACATCGATGGAAGGTCAAGGTCGCTCGAGGTCGATCAAGGTCACACAAGTGTCCATATGTATAGGGAGTCACACAAGTGTCCATATGTAGTCAGGGTCACAAAGGTTATGAAGCACATAATACATATATGGATGAAAGATTCTCATTATAGAGTCTATTCACCGTGGTATATTAGTGGGTAGTTGGCGAAGTTGTCGTCGTGGTGGTCCATGTCTAGCGTAGATGTAGATGCCGACGTAGGTCCATCTTCTATGGCGGTGTCCAGTCCATGATTCCTCACTGGAGGCTCCAAAATCCAGTGGGTTATTCCCGCGCAGGTTCGTATCCTGTTCACAGCGCCAACGGCCATGAGTCAGGATCAAACGAAGGATCTGGCACAGAGGATGCATCTGTAAAGGAAGAAGTGCTGGCAGCAGAGGATTCAGTAGAGCTAGAGCCGGAACCAGATCACGAGCCAGAGCTAATGAATCGAGAGGACCTGCAAGGAGAAGCTATAGCTCCTGCTCCACCCCAAAGCCACCACCAAGGACATCACGGCGAGAAAGGAGACCACCGGAATGGCAGCGCTCAGGAGAGTATGTCATGAGCCAGACGGCAGCAGCAGACTGGGATGAGAGGTCCAGACTCATCGAGCAGCTTGTGTCAGCCGGTGTGTTTGAACAAGTTGGTGGTGCCATGTCTCAGATTATTGGCAACATACTTTACTCCGGTAAATGATGAGGACATCATTTGTGTGGAGGGGGAAGTATGTGGCAGAGTCAATAATTTGTATTGTACATAATTTTATTAATAAACATGTGAATTGTATATATTTGTTTGTGATCTTTTGATGAGAATTACATTCTCATTAAACTAAGCAAAACTAACCATTTTAAATCATTATTTTATGTCTAAAGCTTTTATATTATACCATAGCTCTCTAAACTTCAAATTAATCCTTAGTGTTATTAAACTGCAGCTTTACTAACTTGCACTGCATGCTTTTCACATTGCAATCAGTCCCCAAGCGCGCCCCTTGCTTAGGTTTCTCATGGTAGTTAATTATTCACCCAAGCGTAGCATAGGCTTTATAAGGTTAATTCAATAAGTTTCTCTTTGGCAATATTAGAAGTTGGACTGGTCAGTTACCTTCACCACAAATCACATGGTGAAGGTAACTGACGCTCTGTACAGAGAATACTCTGTAGACAATGCAAAACTTAAAAACAATGATTTCCCCAAAACGTTCTGTATTTACAGGTTTGCTGTGATTGACTTTTTGTATAAAATTTCATTGCGCTTCTTTTGGTACAAGTTTTATTTCTCTAAGTGCATTTTTGCAATTTGACCCCATGTTGGGAAATGCTTCCTATCGACCGGAAATGACTGTTCGCGAGCTATTTTATTCTTTTATTTGAAAGACCTTGGTAGTGTCTAACTCTCATGCAAAAATCATAAACTTCTATGGTCTGGGTTTTGAGTTATCTGCCCTTGAAGTTTGCGATTTTTAGATTTTGGTCATCTTTGAAAGGTCACAGCCAAAAAAAAGTATTAACGTTAGGACTTTTTCGAATGCAAATTCAGAACTACAATGCTTCAGCTACATTGAGTGTAAATTTCAGCTCTCTGGTGCAAGTATCTTCAGAGAAGAAGATTCTCAAAGGTGCATGGGGTCCGGAAATTCTGAAAAGTTGAAAAATCCAATATGGCGGCCAAACCACGTGACCTACGATTTCGTCCTGATTGCCTTTTTTGTGTAGAATTTTATTTCGCATCTTTTTAAAAAAAAATAAGTCTCTAACTGCATTTTGAAAAAAAAGCCCATGTTAATTTTTCGATTTTGGAATTGAACTGTGCCTTTAATGCGACCTCCGATTTGAAAAAAACGAAACGTCATGATCTAAGTCTCAGTAAGGGCTATCAACATGCAAAGTTTCGCTGTAATAGCTTCAGCCGTCTTTGCTGTATAGATGGGACAAAATCGGTGGAATAAAATAATAAAACACGCCAATAACAATAAGGATTAAGCCTGAAAGGCTGAATCCTTAATAATGAATATTTGTATAGCGCTATATCCATACACAAGGGGCATGCTCAAAGCGCATAGTATATGATAATGAAAGGTAATGATTGATATCATAAGAATGAAATTGAAAGTATGAGAAAGAGCATGAATGATAAAATATTAATATTTGCAGCATATAAAGTCAGTTGTTAAATTCTGCAGGGAAATATAATGAAATAATGTCTATGAATAACAGTTTGAAAATAGGTAAGTTTTCAGTTTCGTTTTAAAAACAGTCAATGTTGAAGACATCTTGATGGCACGAGGAAGTTGGTTCCAAAGTCGAGGAGCAGCATTACTATAAGATTTCTGTCAAAACTGGTACTATTATATTTTGGTACTTTGAGAAGATTCAGAGATCAGAGAGGTTTCGCGGGAATGTAATCTTCTATCATGTTTGCAAGGTATGCTGGTGCCTCAGTAGTTTGACAATTGTAAGTGATACAAAGGACTTTGTAGTTGATCCTCGCCTCAATTGGAAGCCAATGCAAATCCATGGGTGTAATATGGCATGATTTTGGAGTTCTATAGTCACTATCCTTGCTGCAGCGTTTTGAACTTTTTGGAGTTTGTCTACTTGACATCTTGTGATTTCTGAAAGCAAACTATTACAATAATCAAGCCTGGAATTGACAAGCATTTGCACAAGTGAGGTGTCGTATTTGCCTGATACAACGGAGGTGGTAATAACAATTTTGCAAAGCTTATCTACTTGCGGTACCATTGTAAGTCCAGAGTCAATAATAACACCTGATGACTGACATTTAGACTTGACTTCATGAATAACAACAGTTTGTGATCGGTTTTTCAGATATGATTCAATCTAGGAAAGTGCAGTATTTGTAACACCCATCTCATGCTGAAGTGTTGATAGTGAAATATTGTGGTCAACTGTGTCAAATGCAGCTGATAGATTAAATACACATTATGCACTTTGTCAGATACTTTTATTCGTGAATTCAAAGCTATCAATAATAAGATTTGAGTTTAATAATAATAAATATTATTATTAATTTATAAAGTGTCTAATTTCCAGGCGAGGCCTGCTCAACGGCGCAATGTTTGAGTTTTGTTCATATTTACGTTGCAAAATTATTGTACAAACCTTTAATAAAAATGCATAACTATTTTCCCCAATGCGATGATAATGCCATTCTTCAAATATATTGAAAATATCCTTTAATTTTATTTTGTTTTTAATAATGCTAATCGAACACTCACAATTTACTCTATAACTTTTTTTGGATTATATGTATTAATTATTATTTCAAAGATTCTAGAGATGGGATTTTCATACTTTGCAATTCACGATTCTTCCAATCTGCCGCCATCTTGAGCCGGCCTCAGTCGCTAAAATGAAGCCGGCGTAATCGGCTTCAGCTGGTTCATAACAAGTACCTCAGCCGGTTAACATCCGAGCAACCTACGGGCTTAAAGTTGACCCGGCTTGCCGGCTGAGCAGCCTGTAAGCAAAGCAAGCGCACCCCAAGTATTTGTCGTGTCTCCCAACCTCCAAGTCAGGACGCCTGGCCCTCCGATATTATCGGTCCCGATTGTCTCTCCGGACACGGCAAATACTTGGGGTGCGCTTGTTTTGCGCTAGTTTCACCACCAATGCCAATAAGGCCTACTTGACAAGGGTGAGTCAAGGTAGAAAAGTCGAAATTCTGAACAAACATTTTTACTTTTTCACTTGTAAAAACTTAACCAGACTACTAGATCTATATACAGTGCTGTCGGGTAAAGATACGCACCTAAGAGATAAATGATCAGTCATGTCAGGAAAATACAAGATATGAGAAAACCCTATGCCCATGTGAAAGTTTATTGTTTAGTTGACAATTCTAAAGTATAATAATCTTTTGGAATTTCTTTTGTGAACGACCGTAAAAGTTTTCTAACGACTACCCCCTATTTCGGGTAGGTCCGGAAATGTAGGCTAAAGATACGCAGGCAGGTTTTGAATACACCTACCATTTTTAATTTCATAATATTTAAAGATTTTAAAACTGTTTTCAGAAGTTCAAGGAATGACAAATGGATTGTAGGATCAATGATTTGGTTTCCATTGACATTTGATATGGGAGAAGCGAAACTATTTGATGACGATAAATTTGTTAGGAATTTTGTCAGTTTGTACAAATGTGTCACTGTTTTGGGTTGCTGTTCAACATTTTACTCTTTTAAAGCAATCTGAAACCTCTTATTATCCTCTAAATTTCAAAAACATGTGAAAACAACTGAAATTTACAATGTAACACTTACTGGCAATTACTAGGTTAACTTTTGTGAAAGTGCGTATCTTTACCCTCCGCGTATCTTTACCCGACACGGCTGTATTGGTAGTGTTGAATGCTGTTATCAATGGCTGTATAAGGTGACTCTTCCTCGAGTTGATTGATTCTACTTTTATTTTTGGTTCCAACAAGAAGTGGAAGGTGTTTCTTTAAGTTTACAAAGGCATAATTGTGAAATGGGCTTCAAGATAAAAAAAATAACAGAGACTACCTGCGTTTGAAAATCACCTGAGAATCCATCATTATGCTTTGATGAGGTTTGGGATCTAAGATAAATTAAGATAAACTTTATTATCCCCGCGGGGAAATTTCTTTTACATTCAAAGAGCTTTGCATAAATAATATTTTTTAAAATCACAATATAAATATATACAGTGCTGACGGGTAAAGATACGCACCTAGGCTAAGAGATAAATGATCCGTCATGTCAGGAAAATATAAGATATGAGAAAACCCTTTGTCCATGTGAAAGTTTCGGGTTAAGTTGACAATTCTAATGCAGAATAATATTTTGAAATTTCATTTGTGAAAGACAGTCGAAGTATTGTAACGACTATCCCCCATTTTAGGAATGTCCGGAATCGTAGGCTAAAGATACGCAGGCAGGTTTTGAATAGATACACGTAACATTTTCAATTTTATAATATTTATAGATTTTGAAACTGTTTTCAGAAGTTCAAGGGTTGACATATTGATCGTAGGATCAATGATTTTGTTTCCATTCACATTTGATATGGGAGAAGAGAAAATATATAAGGAACGATAAATTTGTTAGCAATTTTGTTAATTTGTACAAACATGTCATTGTTTTATGCCGCTGTTCAACATCTTACTCTTTTAAAGCAATCTAAAACCTTTCAATATCTTTTACATTTCAAAAAGATGTAAAGACAAAAAAAAATTACAAGCTAACACTTTATGAGCAATTATTAGGTTAACTTTTGTGTAAGTGCGAATCTTTACGCTCTGCGTATCTTTACCCGACACGGCTGTATATAAAATATATTTATGATATAATGGAGGGTGTTATCGATGCAATGAAGCTATCTGATAAACTTGGTATCCTATTGCCTCAAAATCTGATAAAGATGCAAATTAGCTCAAAACACTAACTATTTTCTCAAAACTCCATTGAAGACATTTCATGCGAGTCCTAAACCGGTCGTAACCATTGATAAAGTCTTTGGGAGTTTCCACTGGTTTTGTGTTTTTTCATCAAAATAAATTATCGTAAACAAAATCGCAAAACGGCTCACACAATACAAATTGTATTCCTATTATATGATTTTTATGATACGGAAACACACTCAGTTAATAATCTCTATATATATGATACGTGGAGTGGTTGGACTCAAATTAGGTGTTTCATCTCAACGTGGTAAATTAAACTAGCCTTTAGGGGAGAGCGGGGCACATTGGGACAGAATTTACTCTCTGCAACATATCTTCCTTTATTCCAATTGAATCAAATAAACAATAAGCAAATTTTCTGGTCAACAGTTTAATGATGAACACCTTACCAAAGTGAAAATATCACAAACACAAACTCAAATTAAATTTTTGGCATAAACAATACATACAATTGTTCCAAAATATTTTTTTATGTGTTAATTTGAAATTGACTTTAACATTGCAAATATTTTTTTTAAAGCACTTTTTATAATGATATAAATCGCATCCTGACCAGAGACAATGGGTTAATGGGTAAATAAAAAATATTCACTAAGATCACGTCACTCTCAATTGCTTCAAAGATTGAAATGTTCAAAAAAGGTTGTAGATCATTAAACTTTAAATGTATAACAATGATATTATGATGATCAACTTGAATCACCTGTATGGGGTGGATTGGGACATGTCCTGTTAGGCACCCCAGTCAATATGTCCCAATGCACCCACACCTACCCTTGCAATGTTTTTGTGACTGCATGACATAACCATGTGACAAACTGGTTTAAATCTTTTATCTGAGTACCAATAAATGATTATTCAATAAAGTATCACTCATGCATCAAAAGAAGAATACTGTATTTGATCACACAAAGGTTTGCTAATAAGAGTCTGAATTTTACAACAAGATGCAAAAAACACATTTTAGTCAACAAACTTCTGAATGTTTTAACTGCATCCAGTGATGCAACAAAAAGTGCCAGTATGTATGATGTCTCTCCATTGAGACATAATGATCATGTGATTACACATATATAAATAACTGTTTTGTGGGGTGTCCAAATGAACCCACTGTCCCAATGTGCCCCGCTCTCCCCTACCAGCCTATAAAAACAACAATTTTCCGCCCTGCCCCGTTTTCACTGAATGTCGCAGGATAGTTAGCTTACTTCTGTACAGCACTGTGTTCCCTGTCAACATATTCACCGGTTTCACATTCACTTTCCTTACGTTAGTAGATATAGATCATTAAATTCCATAGAAAATAAGCACAAAAGGATTAAATATCAAGTTTAAGGCACTGTTTGAATGACACACAAAGACTTATGCTATAATTTTTATCATATTCTGAAATATCACCCAAACAAAAACAAATTTTCATATATAAGCTGATGGTTGACAGTTGCCATTATTGAAGCAGATATTGAGCGGTGACAGGTGACGCTGGTAGTCTTCATGTCTGTTGATAAAAATAGTCCCATAAGAGTTCTATAGGACTCTTGCCCGGAGGACATGCTACCCACAGTGAAACAGTATAATGCAAAGGCACGTTTGTCAGGCTAGCTTGTGTTTTCGATTGTGTTGGTAGACAATAAAGGAAACGACAGGGGCCTGAGAAACCTTATCCCTGTAATTTCGTACATTTTGGTCATCACAAGTCTGGTTTCAGATCACCACAGTTTTGTCTCAGGCCCAATCAAAGGTACAGGACACAAAGTAGTGCAAATTGTCCTCCTACGCATGTGTAAACACACGTGTTTGACTGTTATTTATTAAAATTAATTTCACCTAACTATGTCCATGTTTACAAACTGCTGTTATTAGGGGTGAAACGGTACGCTTAAGGTTCGGTACGTATTGCGGTACAGAACCCTCGGTTCGGTACATTTTCGGTTCGGTACAAAACCAAGAATGTCCGTTGCTATTTTGATTACCTTCGAATGAGATCTAACGATATCAAGTCATTCAAACACTTTTGTTTATATAAGGCAATCACAAAGTCATATTTGATTGTTTGAATGAAGTATGCATTCGGTATACGTACCGAAAATTCACGTTAATGTACCGTGTACCGAACCGAAAGCAAAATACCGCGGTTCAACTACAGTAGTTGTGAACCGTTTCACCCTTAGCTGTTATTATCATATGTGATTGATGTAAAGAAATGACGTCACCAATCTGTGGGTACGCATCGATTGTCATGAGTTATGAGCCCCTTGTTCTGTGACGTCATAGCATGGCAATGTCATTAAGACCCCATGATGATCACTGAATAGTGTGAAACTGGTCGGGGATTCAAATCATTTCAGACTTTTGTTTTTTATATATATATATATTCCATACTCCTCTGGAACAATTAACATTGCAACATGTAACTCAACTGATACATGTTAATTGTCATTGTTTGAAGGATAAGACAAACTTTGTGGTGGAGTCAATGTGCTTGAATAAGCATGGTATTGCTTAGTTCTTAAAATGTGCCCAATTTACTGACGTTTTGTAGAATTTTGTGTCTCCTAAAAATCCCTAATCTAGTTCTGACAGGAAGGTAAAAAAAGCGATATTCAAATAGGTAACACTTTAAAACAACTGAGATACCAACATAGTGTATCACACATATTTTAATCATCTCATTAATTTTCTACATTAAAGTTTAGTTGATTTTATACCGTCTTTTTCTCTATAAGAGTCCCTTGCAACTCAGTATTGGAATGTTGTCCAGGTTGTCCAAGGATCTATACACAAGGAACTTAATTAAGCACCACCCTATTTTGTAAAGTGAACTTGCGTGCTCTTGGGCTATTTGGATTATTTTGATGTATTGACCACTCCAGATATAACAATTGCTTTGTTAGTGACTATTTAATTGTACTAAAAATGGCTAATGTGCAAAAATAATGGAAATATGAGAAAAACTGCAAGACTACTGAAATTTAGCCAAATATAACTATTGTCACAGGAAGAAAACTACACATTAAACTTTGGATGTTATGAATTAAAAATAACATTTCTGATCCCTAGTTGACATTCATACACTAAAACCCTTTTTATCATGCATGATAAGAGGCTAGCAAGACATTGAATTTTCAGTACTTTTTTCATCAAAAATTGATAAAATGCCTACAATCCAAACATCTGTAAGTAAATTTGAGATTACTTGAGTTGAACTTGTTGATCAAACACTTCTCCTTCCTTTAGATAAGCCATCATCTTTGACAGTGACCAATTAATGTCTTGTGCATTTTTCTTTAGATTCGATATTTGATAAGTTTGTGATTTTGAAGGTTCATACTGCTTAAACGAATGACTTTTGCTATGGGGTTATTTACTAAAAATCATCGATTCACCCAAGAGAATAATAATAATCACATTGCAGCAAAAAATATTGTCTTTCATTTTCAATTTTAAGGTAACTTGGATTTTGACTAAAAAATACCACGTTTTTATAGAATAAATTATTCAGTGACAGTGAATCGTAAACCGTATGATTTTTTCGTTTCCACACTGGTAGATGACTATTCTATTTAAAATTCATTATTGTTTGCCTGTTCATTTGTTTGGTTTATTATAAGCAGTGTTTTTCATTTTGAAAAAGTAGGGGGTGCTTAATTAAGTTCTTTGTGTATATTTCTGCCTAGTAATAAACAATAAATCACTCACTCAGGTGTAACAAACCGCGATCACAGTAGGTTTATCTCCTAATTCAAATATGCTACATTGAAAAACAACTGAGATACCAATACAGTGTATCACATATTTTCATGATCTCATAACTTTTCTACATTAAAGATTAGTTGATTTAATACCCTTTTTTTCTCTATAACAGTCCCTTGCAACTCTGTATTCGAATGTTATTTCATCCCAGGTTGTCCAAGGATCTATTTCTACCTATTAATAAACAATAAATCACTCGCTTATGTGTAACAAACTGCGATCATTATGATACCGGTAATTGTATTTGTGTTGTCTCCTCCAATCATTTCAATCCATGTTTGCTGATGTGTTGAAATATGGGATGGTCATCCTTGATGTTTATTATTGTTATTGATGCAAATAAATTTACAATAAAAATATTTATGTTTCAGAGTTCTTATGAAGATGCATACTTATGGAGTTGTCTCCCTTCTATTGGTGCTGTTGTTGAATGGCTGTTCCACGGTCAGCAATGACGATGAACTAGACCCTTATGACATGGAAAACTTTGATCCGAGCTCAAATTCCATGAATGGAAAAGTGAAAAAGGTGAGATATTAATGAGATATTGTTGTAAATTGTCTAATATACTGTTGGGTATAATCTCAGTAACTGATCTTGAATGCATGATTTGCTTTTGTATTTTCTTAACTATAACTATAACTAAGTCATATTAAGGGCTTTATCAAGGGCCTTACTCAAAAGCATAAAGATTTACCTAAACCAGCTTAAAAGATTTACAAGTTTTAGCTCATCTATAAGGCCCGATGGGCTTATGGCATGGCATAAGGCCTAGTAAGCTGAAACTTTGTGAACAGACTTCTTGACTAGGTAGGATTAAAATTGTAGCTTAGTAAGGGCCATGGGGGCCACGCCCCAAAAAGCTATTTTCATCTTTTTCTCCAGAAGCGTAACACCTAGAAAACTGAAAACTTGTGTACATACTACTTGACTAGTGAGGAATATAATTCATACCTTTAGTGGCCCTTTGGCCCCTAATTAGGGCCACACCATTGAAACCTATTTTCATCTTCTCCTCCAGAAGCTTAGGGCCTAGAAGGCTGAAGGCTTGACTACAGACTCTGAAGTTAAATAAGGAGGATTCCAAATTGTGACCCTGTGGACCAAATTTGCTCCAAATTTGCCACAACCTAAAAGCATAATTGATATGAAGCCTGATGAGCTACAAAGCCAATGGCTCTATTCCGGGGGTATATTGTTTTTCACCTGTCCGTCTGTCCGTCCGTCTGTCTGTCCGTTTGTCCACAAAAACTTTAACCTTGGTCATAACTTTTGATTGGTCAGAGCTGGGTCTTTGATACTTGACATATGGATCCCTTGTGATGAGACCTTTCAGATGACACCATGACATTTGACCTTGTGACCTTGACCTTGACACAGCGAGCAGGATGCATCCGGGGGCATTCGTGTTTCACAAACACATCTTGTTTAAATTTTACTTCATAAAAAATTTCAGCATCCAGCAGTAGCGATAGAGTTAAGTTCAGGTTGTTAAATATGCAGGTACTTTAGAACAATAATGTTTTAACAACAGTGAGCTTTTAAAAGGAAACTTCTTCTCCCCTTTTGAAGGATCCAGATAAGCCAAAAGTAGACACTAGTCAAAGTGTGGAAGAGAAGATACCAACAAAGCCAGTCGTAGAAGAGGAAAAGACAGAAACTCCCACCAACAAGGAAAACAACTCTGGAGTGTGCCGCCAGGATTCTTCCCCGTGCCCGTCGCTGTTTCGTCAGTATGTGAAAACTCTGCTGTATCATGTCAAAGGAAAGGTGGGTTGAGAAGTAAATACAGTTGTTAACAATATTGACAATAATTTTATGAAGTAAAATGTCTGACTGTCGGATGTTGACTGTCTTATTATTGTGTTTGCACATAGCTCAATGTAACTAGTAAGTATATGGATTAGTTACGGATGTGTAGATGTGCCCTTTCGGATTTCAATTTCTTGTGAATTTAGGCAGTTCTATGATAACATGCCTAGAATTATGTTTTCTGGCAAGAACTCAATAACTGTACACACTAACTCAATGAAACTTGATAATTGAATCTATCAACATGACGATGTGAACCTTTTGAGCTTTTTGAATTATTTGAATCTTTTATTTTTCTGATTATTGGATACCTGTGGGATAGGTTTTTATGGGCTGACTCTTGTTTACATTACTTGACAGGTTTACGCTGGTGCTGAAGAACTGAACCTGAGGTTGAAGATGACAGAGTCTGATGTTGAATATTTGGAGACGTTCACAGACTCAACCGGTGCCGACAAGGATGTCCGCCACGTCCATGAGGTCCTGAGTTCCATGATTCAGCTTGCGTCTGAGGTTCAACATGGAGACCCCACTGTAAACAGGCTCTGGATCGAGAGTTTGTTTCGCATGCCCCTGGAAAAACTTGTAATGGTAGGAATAAGATAGGGTTTAATTATTTTGATTTTACCAAAATTGAGCAAAATTATTAAATTTGTAAAAAATTTAGAAATAAAAAAAAAATCTGTTGGAACATTGGCATTCCTGCATGCCTCTACCACGAAAATAACTTATGATAAAAATGTTAAAGATTCTTATTGGTTGCTTTTGTTGTTGAAGTTGTGCTATATATGCTACAGATAAAGGGTTAACAATATCCAATGAATGGTAGCTTAAGTTAAAACACACATGAATAGGAAGCTTTGATTTTGTTTATTGTTTTGATCATCTTGTTCATCTTGTGCTTCAGCTAGCTGCGTTAGTGTCGATGCTTGGTCTTATCCTTGGAGCCGCCAACACGTTTCACTTTTCATGGAAGAAATTGGCTGTCAAAATGGTCTTCTTCCTGTTTGTAATAAGCATCTTCTGGCAGTGGTATGAACTTTACAAGGTGAGCGGTTGATATGATGAGTCTGACTTGGAATGCGTTGGCTCTATTTCTTACCCGTGTTTAATATGCATTTATCAATGTTGACGCTTTTTGCAAATAATAAACAATTGTGAGATTAACATACTCTGTTTGGAAATGAGCGGCATATACTGGAATTATTATAGATCTAAATTTATTTCCAAGACTTTCCATGGACTGACATTTATACAGTATTGACGTATTGCGGTAGACATAATGTTTTCAGTCCCGTCCATTGTTCCGTTGATCCGTTGTTCCATTGATCCGTTGTTCCATTAATCTGTGGTTCTCTGGTTCCCAAATGCTTAAGTTTCTGGGCCATATTTAGATCTAGTGGTGGAGTGGTGCCTTTTGCCATTTTGGTTATTTTAAATTATTTATTTCTTTGAGTTTCCATGGAAACAGTTCAAACTTGTGGGTAGGGTCTCTCTCTGGGCCATATCTCAAAAACCTTTCAATGTATTTTTGCGAAATTTGTTATGAGGTTATGCTAAGTGGTGGAGTCGTGCCTTTTGATATTTTGGTTATTCTAAATTTTTATTTTTCTGATTTCCAAGGAAACAATTTGAACTTAGTGCATATTGGGGGTAGGGTTATTTTCTGATTAAAAGTTTGAGCGGAGGTCATCATAGTCCATCATATGGACATATTTCTAGTTGTTTTTATCACTTCTTCATCATCCATGTTGTCAAATCTAAATTAACGAAAATGCTACCCTCATTATCATGTTGTAACTATGGTATGATCATATATATATGTTAGTTAAAATCTGACAGTAGCATTAATGCCTAGGCCATAGTGTATTGTCTAGGCAATAAGGATAATGCTGATATTAAGCAGGCATTAGCTAGCGTTATTCCCAGCAGTATTAGTGCTAATGCCTAGGATATAGAGTTGATATTGACGATATTGGTGGGTGACCATATATTTTGAGGAAATAAACAAGCAAGTTCAAAGGAGATCAATATTTATTCACATGTTCACTCGGATAACCAGGCAAGCGAGCATTCAATGATTTCTAATATCATATTCCCTGCTGATGGCTGAAATATTCCACAGTCGTCATTAAGCAACAACTCACTCAATCACAAATAACATGTTTATTAACTTGAATATTGAAGTTTGTTTCAACAACTCAACATATTCCAAAAGGACTTCTGTTGACAAGGGGTACAGGATAGCTCAGTCGGCAAGAGCGCCGGTCTCGCGTTGCTGAGGTTCGGGGGTTCGAATCCCATCCAGGCCAAGGTGTAAAAACCTAGAGTTCACCTCTGTTAGAACTCTATAAGTGTCACCCTGGAGCCCTAGTGTGTAGTGCAACAAAATTAAAAGATCCCACAAATTCATGTCAGTGGATGAATGGAGGATACATGAATAAGTGCATACGCCGAGCTGTCGGTTATCAGCGTTCAGCAGTGTTGGACAAACTGCTGTGACTATGTGTCTCAGTTCACCCAGCTGTGAATGGGTACCCTGTGAGGCATAGAATGATCCCTTACCTGAGCGCCACATATGGAGCCGGTTGAATATTCCCCAGGGAGTTGAATTAGAAAAATGATCGGACGGTGAAAGAATGCCAGTGACCAGGGGACAAAATGTAAGCGCCTTGAGCAACCATGAGTGGTTGGATATGCGTGCTATATAAATATCCATATAATAATCACTCACTAACTGCTGCTTGGAAGCACTAATTATTGCTAATGTTACAGAAAGAAGAAGCCCGACAGCACATGAATATCATGAAGGAGATGCCAGAAGAGTGTCGTAAACGGGAGAAAGAGGAGAGTTTAATGAAGACAATATTCTTGTCATTGAGGAGTATGGTCTCATTTGACGATGATCAGTGTTTGAAGTATTATGAACACATGCTGATTGATCCATTCTGGAGAGTCACTCCAACACAGGTAAAACCTTTAGTGCTTATCATGCTCCTTAACTCTTTCACTGCTACAAGTCTGATATATGGCTCAAAAACAGATTCGTTGCTGGTTTCTTAGGGGTAAAGGGTTTTGATTTGAATTTATTTTATTTCGATCATTCGCATAATTTATCCAACTTAGAAACCCTCTCCTGAACATTTTGACCAATATATCACTGTAGCTAATTACAATTACAATGAGTTGTAAGAGTTGTTGGACAAGATTAGATTAAAAATGTTATTAACAAAATATCTAATGGACAGTTCAACTTACTGTTTTCTAATTATGTTTTCATTATCATTATTTCATTATGCTGAGATTGTCTTTTTTTAGCTTAAATGGCCTGTAAGGCATGATTGTGTCCAACGTCCGTGGGTCCTTTGTTCATATTCATCTTCTTTTCCAGAGGCATAAGGCCTAGAAAGCTGAAACTTTGTATAACCTGTGGCCCCAAGTAAGGGGGGAACCACATTTGACACACTCTTAAGCAAAATAAGATATGAAGCCTGATGAGCTACAGAGCCACTGGCTCTATTTTTTTAACAAAATCGGAAGCAGGGGTATGTGAGCTGTGCTTGCTTCTATGTATAGTTCTACAAAAATTATTTGTTAGTATTCTAAAGGATCACATTAACAGTAGTCTAGTAATTGTCATTGATGAGTCCAAGGAAACAATAAAAGAAGTTTCTTTTTGAAAATATATGATTGTTATGATAAAAAAAAAAATTATTATTCCCTCCAGGCATTTTCAAAGACAGTTGTCCGGTTCTTTCTGTCCCCTGCACGAGAGATTGGCGAAGCAATCCAAGAACTTTTAACTGGAACTTTGAAGGGTCTTCCAGTCCAGTTGTGGCCCGTGGCTCTCGGATTTATTGGTGTCTTCTCTTTCCTCTTACTGTTCATGTACTTTGGATACCGATTCAGTCTTCCTTTGATTGCCATTGAACCTGGTCAAAGGGCAGACAACTCTAACATCCTAAAGGAAATGGAGAAGCAACATGAACAGGTATGTATCGCTGAATTAGAGAAATCTAGTAAAATTCAAATCTTGCCACTCAAAATATGGATGTGTTGAAACTAAAACTTCTTTGACTTGGCCACCATTGTAATGGGAGGTTCTAACATTATGACATCACAAACACACACTATTGTGACAGTATACATGCAGCAGTATTTCACAAATATATATGTAATTATGGCATCTTCTCAAGCAATTCATTAAAAACAATATTGATCTTGTGATTATTTAAGGGTAAAGGGCTGAAGATAGAAGATCAAAATAATATATGAAAGGTCAAAATAATGTTAGGAGATTCTAATAAAACAACTAATTGATTTAATAAATACAGTATACACGTAATTCAATTAGACAATTGTACCAAAGCATGATACTCACGATGAATCTGTATGGTTGCAGCTGCTGCAGCTGCAAGAGTCTCATAGACGAGAGATGAAGCAGCTGCAAGAGACAATGAAACAAGTGCAGGAAGATCATCTTCAGAAGCTCCTGGCACTTCCTGACATCAAAGATGAAATCATCTATCAGCGGCAGAGGCCCAGTACTCAGGCTCAGGGAAGACTTACTTTGAAAGGATCGGAGGTTTTGTCCACATCTCTTGCCTTGCAGGAATCAGGAACAGAAACTGGGTCACATATGGTCTTGTCGGGATCTAGTGCTGTGCCAAAATCTAAATGTTTCGGGGAGTCCCATTCTTTGCAACACTGTAGTTCCCTGGACACATCTAAGGAAAGGGCAAAAGCTGTGATGTCCTCAAAATCTGCACCAGTGATAAATGAAAGTGATGGGGAAGTGATTACAAATGATTTTGAAAATATCAATGACTCTGAGCAAAATATGAATGTTGTTGTGCCTGAGATGTGTTCTGCTGAGAATGTTGATAGTTGTGTTGAACTGTTGGACGCAAAGAGTGATAGCACTGATTCATTGAAGACGAAGAAAGATCTTGATGCAACAGAGGAAGAGAGGGGACTTATGCTTAACACAAACTTGTCGGGACAATCAGAGTCTTTTGAGGAAATATCTGTGTCAAACATTGAAGCAATTGGAAAGAGGGATTGATTCCATTGATTCAACTGATATGTTTATTTATTCTATATTTACATCGTCATTATTTCATCATTTCTGTAATAATCTGTCAAAAAGAATTGAATTTCTGGTTCACAAATAAACAAGAAAAAACAATTGGTAGAGTAAAGCTTTCTGTTGTGGTCTGAATCAGTGCTATTCTTACTATGCAAAAAAAATCTACCTCGCATTATTCAAAATATATTTTTATAAAAAAGTTAATTACATCTGTTGTTATTTTTTAAATGGGCACTTTGACATTCATGATTAGTCTGTCAGCCAGACCCTTAAATAAAATGCAAGCCTAAGCAAGTCTATAATAAGACTTGAGAGCTCAATTTCAGTCTCCTTTTCGTCCTTTTTTTCCAAATTTTAGATTTATTGAAAAAAAATCAATTCAGAGTCTTATTGTTAGACTAATTCATGATCCCAGTTGCTGTGTTTTCTTTTGCTTCACTAATCCACTAAGTTACAGGATCTGTGTAGAGGCATATCCTAAAGTTACAATGAGATATTGCAGATAGTATAAGACTCAGAGATATTTCAATCATACTGGTACATATCGTTAACTTTCCTGCAAGACATGAAATGCGCCTGTCCAAATCAAAGGCCAATTGGAGCCTTACTGCTAAGCCTCCTTTGGATTCGAGATTAGCTGCTAGTACTGCAGTAAGTTGCAACTTCCATAAGGAATATTAAGTTCAGGAGTAATAAGCTAGAGACCAGAAATTCTTTTCACAAAGCTTTAAGGTGATGGCAATTTCTAAAAGGGACAGAACTATGTTTTTTGTTAAAAATTTCATAAAATTTTCCCCATTTTGTTTTTTTCATGAGAAATGTATTATCCTCAGAGTATCAAACATCTCATTACTCAACCAGATTATCTGTAGTTGTAGAAGAAATAATCAAGAATCATGAAAATATCTTGAAACTTTTATTCTTTTGAGGTAAGTCAAATGTATTTGCATAGTTTAACCTTTTATGATATGGTCCATCAAAAACTGCTGACTTAAAAACATTATCTTGAAATTGATTTAATATTTTTTTTATTTCCGTGAAATTAACTTTTCACCAATAAAACCTTCTACTGCCCCTTTAAAGTTCTTATGGCAATGTAGAAGAACAGGAGTTAAGGTCAAATATAGTTAAGGTGTTCTGTGAAGTAGGAGAAGGTACAGAAGAGGTCTGTTAATGCTGTTAGACTTTCCAGCTATTGACTGAAAGACTGATGGTAGTTTTTCTTTGCAGGGGAGGTTTGAATATTGTAGGAGTGTGAACAAATACCAGAGGTGTTAAGATAGGGGAAAGTTGCAATACGATACGAATCCCGATACACATTAATGCCTTACACAATCATGTCACGAAATAATTATTGCGAAAAACCTTACCTCTAAACCAACATTGACTTATTTCTCTCTTTCAGAGAGATCGTACAGAGTGTGAAAAATTAAAAATTTTAGTGGTCTGCGTGTTGTTCTTCCTGAATTATCTCCCTTAGAGTTATCTCCCTTGAATTTTCAAACTCAGCTGTCATTCTTTTCTCTGTACGCCTAAAGTAAGGTCGCACTAGTGTGAATCTTCTTGTGTGTTTTTCACTCACTCGGATTACTTCTGGAATACGTTATGTTTTCCTTGGTTTTTGTGTTTCACTTTGGATTATTGTGATTCATTCGGATTACCTTTTCTTCTGGATTTACTTGGGTGAGATTTTGATTTTTTTCATCGATCATGTCCTCTATCCAGAGAAAGTGTGTTGAGTGCCAGAGATACCTTTGCAAGGGCGATCCTCATTCTCTGTGCTATGCCTGTTGTGACAAGTCTTCTTGTAGTCTTGAGAAACATTGCCTCATGTGTAACCATATGACTCTAGATGACTGGCAAGTCATGCACCAAAATAGATCTAAGCCTAAGACCCCCAAGCGGAAAGCTACTCCCAAGCCGTCCCCTACGAGTAAAAAGCCTAAGTCCACGCCGATCCCGCCGGAAAAAGTCAAGCCCTCTGAACTAGACGAAATCAAGGCCTTGTTATCCACTCTATCTTACTTGATGGCCGCCATTAAGAAAGAGTCAGTGGAGCGTTTCACGGCCCTGGAGGCTAACCTATCAACGAGTCGCACGCGGCCTGACTCCCTGACCCCGGCGTCAGTGGATCGGGCGGTCGTCTCAGCTCCTCTGCCGAGCCAAGGAAGCACGGACCCAGACCCCGTTGCTTTCCAAGGCCGGCACGAGCCTAACAGTTCGACTGTTCGTGACCCACTCCCGAATGCCACGGCGCCCAGCGGCGCACGGGCTTCACTGGGAGTCCAGGGTAGGCAGGCGGATCCCGTTACGCAACCCGTTAGCACGGGCGGCTCGGGTCCTACCGCGCCGACGGTTGATAGCAGCCTCCAGCCTCCTGCACGGAAGGTCCGTGCTCAGCAGACGGCCTTTATTGACACGGCTAATCCACCGCTTATTCCCGTGCTCCATGATGTAAACTCTCAATCTAAGTTTAGCCATGCCTTCACGGATACGGACTCGATGGACTTTACCGTGCTGGCTCGCGAAGGGCAATTGATCATCGCACCGGAGGAATTTGATTTTCCACTTAACCCGGAGTGGTCCTTCCCGGACAAGATTCAGTACTTGCAACGTCTTAAACCTTGTACGGTTCCCATCGTTTTGGATGACACGGCCTCTCCTAGGCCCGAGGAGTTAGGGGAGTCGGGATCCTTACCCCCCTCCCGTCCTGCCAAGTTCTCATTACCCCACTCTTCTGTAATAAAGACAGCTTGTCATGGGATTAACGAGAAGTTTAACTTTCTACCTGGCCAAGTTTCAGTTCCTAAGTTTAGGGCCAAGACGGCTTACCAGATTCACAACAGGTTCGTGGCTCAAGAACCTCCCGTTCTGGACAGAGATTTTGATAGGCTTAACCCTAAACCGGCTCCTAACAACCTTATCTCCATCTCCAAGTCCGATGTCACGGAAATTGAACGGAATGCACGGGCTTCCATGGATATGCTTTCTTACATGAATTGGTTCTGCGCGGGAATCAGAGAGATGCTCCCACCCAAGTTCAGCTCCTATGATGATGTAGCCCCAGATACCCTACAAACCATGAGGGCCGACGATGTTGCCATGGCACATGGTTTTTTGGACTCTGTTTTCGTTTCCTCTCAGGACTTAGCAGCTACGTCTTCCAATACCTTAGCTAGAATTGTTTTGGGAGAAAGGCAACAACACCTCGCGAGAACGAGAGATTTACCAGCTGATGTTAAAGATTCTCTCCTATCACAACCTATCCAAGCTCCCACTCTGTTTAATGGATCCCGTGTTCAAGCCAGTGAATCGCAAGATGCCATGACTTCTAAGTCTCTTGACCTGAACAACGTCGCGGGAACAGTAGCTCTAGGCCGAGTTCTCAAACAAGACAGCCTGCTCAACACCCACCCCCCTCACAATTCCTGGGTGGCCAACGGGGACGTAGAGACTTCCATCCGCCTCAGTCTAAGGACCAGTCTAGACCATCTTACAAGGAGCAATCGAGGCCCTTTCGTGGAAGCAAGGGCGGTTACAGACGCTGACTGCCACACCCCCAAGCTACATCTCAATCAACCCTTACGGCCGCTTCCGTCCCTCGATTTGATTTCAAGGATATCCTTTCCCCAGCCGATCTTTCTCTCGCCAGTGGGAGGCCGTCTGGGGAGTTTTCTTCAGAACTGGGAGGCTATCACCAGCGACAGATGGATTCTCTCAGTCATAGCCTCAGGGTACACTCTACAGTGGGATCGAGTTCTGCCGACAACTGTCCTGCCTCACGGGAAGAGATTTTTCCTCCAAGGAGAAAAACTCAAGGCCGCTCTCACAGCCATCGATCAGCTTCTACTAAAGAACGCTATCACGGAGCTAGACCCCACCGACGTATCTCCCGGCTTCTACTCTCCCGTTTTTCTGGTCCCCAAAAAAGATACTACGGAGATGAGAATGATCATCGACCTGAAGGTGCTCAACAAGACATTCTTAACCAGACCTCCCAAGTTCTCTATGGAGTCACTGAGCAACATTCGGAAGCTGATCCTCCCATTATCCCACTTTGCCAGCCTCGATTTAAAGGATGCGTACTTTCATGTCCCCATCCATACCAAATCCCGCAAGTACCTCCGTTTTGCCCTCAACGGCCGCCGCTTCCAATTCCAAGTGCTTCCCTTCGGAATAGCGGTTGCACCTTGGCTGTTCACAAAAATTACGGCTCCAGTCCTTCAGTTCCTCCACTTACAGCTTGTCTTCATCCACGGATATCTGGACGACTTCCTGCTCCGGCACCAGGTCTTAGCCACTCTTTACCATCATATCCAAATAGTGAAGCATGTCTTTTCCCATCTGGGATGGGTAATCAACCATGAGAAATCAGAACTTATCCCGGCTCACCGCATCAAGTTCTTGGGAGCCATCTTGGACGCGAACTCCTCCATGATCGCCCCATCAGAATCCCGCTGGATTGCGATTCAGAGTCTGATCCAACAGCTACTCAAGGCAAACAAGCTTCACTCACTCAGGATGTGGATGTCCCTGCTGGGCTCCCTTACCTCGATTCAAGCTTTTACCTCCAGAGGCCGACTGAACCTCCGCCACATTCAGTCCTGGATCAACAGTTGTCGCCATCTAGACTTGGACGCCAAGATTTGCCCCACAGACGTAGTTCGACGCGAACTTCAGTGGTGGACCTTACACTCCCACGTTATGTCGGGTTGCCCCTTCACTCTACCTCCTCCGAGCCACACGATCTATACCGATGCCTCGATGCAGGGTTGGGGCGCTCACTGGCTACAGCTAACCCTGAGCGGTTCTTGGATTCCAGCGGAAGCACAGCTCCACATAAACTTACTGGAAATGAAGGCGGTGTTCTTGGCCCTCCACAGTTGGAAAGCTCTTCTTCAACATTCGAGTGTCATGATCGCGACAGACAACTCTACCGTGGTGGCTTACCTAAACAAGCTAGGAGGCACGAGATCTGCTCCTCTTATGCAACTGACCAGAGACATCTATGCTCTCGTAGACAACTGGGAGATTACCTTGCAAGCCAGGCACATCCCGGGGAGACTGAACTTCCTCGCCGACTCCCTCTCTCGCAAGAATCTGATAGTTTCATCAGAATGGAGGATCCATCCGCAGGTCATGGACCTAATCACGGACAAGTGGGAGAGACCCCAGTTGGACCTCTTCGCCACAGCGCTGAACTTCAGGTTACCATCTTACGTGAGCCCAGTTCCAGACCCGCAAGCAATGGCCGTGGACGCCCTATCTATATCTTGGGAGAATCTAGTAGCATACGCAGCACAGGCAGCACAATTGCATAATTTACCTGCTAGCTCCAGCTTGGCCCAAGAGGGCTTGGTTCCCATCGCTTCTCGATCTCCTCACAGAACCACCTCTCCAACTCCCCCTATGGTGGAATCTACTCCAACAGCCGAGGTGGCAACCAGAGAACGTGAATCTGCAATCGTTCAATCTTCACGTTTGGAGAATATCCAGAGAGCACTGCAGGAACGAGGATATGCTCAAGACACTTCAGACGCCATTTCTAGATCAATCAGACCAAGTACCTCTGCCCTCTACGACTATAAATGGCTCAGATTCCAGCAATGGAGAGGAGATAGAGGTTTAGCCAATATGCCTCTCTCAGTCCCTATGATCGCCGACTTCCTTAACCATCTAAGACAGGATCGCAAGTTGAAAGCCGGCACTATTGAGGGCTACAGATCTGCCATCGCCTCTGTATCTGATCTTCTAGGAATGACCATTGGATCGGATGTTACCCTCACTAGGCTCTTAAAATCTTACAAGCTGCAGGACATCAAGTCTCCTAACATCTTCCCCAAATGGGATCTTCTTCTGGTGCTCCAATCTTTGCAACGTGCCCCGTACGAACCTCTGTATGCAACTTCCCTAAAGTTTTTAGCCTGGAAGACTGCCTTGTAATCGCCTTCGCCTCTGCAGCTAGAGTTTCAGAGTTGCACGCCATCGACGTATCTTCTGTGGATTTTGCTCATAAATACTCCTCAGTGACCTTTAGAGCTCTGCCTGAATTCCTAGCCAAAAACCAGTCTACCGCCTCAGGTCCGTTAGGAACCAGGACTTACTCCTTCCCAGCTCTCCCTGTACCTGCTGACGCTAAGGACAAGGCACGCCTTCTTTGCCCAGTACGAGTGCTTCGTTGGTACTTGGACAGAACTCATACCATCAGGAAAGGCAGAAGGCGCCTATTTATACCCTGTAAGCCGGGTCTTTCCTCTGAGATACACGATAGCATCCTGGCTACGCAAGACTATATCTTTAGCCTACTCCACAGTAGACCAAGACGTTGTAGACACTAACTTTTCGCCTCACGAAATTCGAGCTTTGTCTACCTCACTGACGGCCTGGAAGTCCGCCTCCATAGACCAAATTGTGGCCTCCTGCCAGTGGAAGTCCTCATCCTCCTTCACCAGGGCCTACCTCAGGGATCTAGCCCCCTGTTTGTCTTCGCTGGGTCCGTTGGTGGCGGCTCAACACCTTTCTGCCTGATCCCCCGGGGGGGGGGTAGTCGTGAGGGTCCGTGCTCCCAGTCTCGACCTACCAACATAGATGGTGGACATCACCTCCCTCCAAGGTGGGCTTCCTTACTATTTTCTCGTTCTGGCACCTTACTAAGTTTGGGAATCTTACTACCAAGTTAGTTTTGGTTGTGGTGGCGAGTGACGTGGTATGATCACTCTTTGGGAACACTAACCCTCGAGGTGGTTTTACTAAAATTCTCCTTAGCACGTTTCCCTCCTATTAACCCTTACATTATGAATAGTGTTGTTCAAATACGTGGTCTGCATGTATCATTCCGTCTAAAGAATATTCTCTAATATCTTTCCCTTAAAATCATCGAATTTATACCCCTTCCTTCGGGACAACGGGCGAGATCGGGAAATTTAATACGAGATTTAGAGATTTTACTGTTATGTTCGAATTATCTCCCCTTGATCTCAAATGAGAATCTAGTGGTAATAACTGTGTTTTGGGATGTTTTCAACTCCTTCAGACACCTGTTAATAAGTTCTGGATACCCTCCTCCGTACTTGGTATTCAGTCAATGTTGGTTTAGAGGTAAGGTTTTTCGCAATAATTATGAAACAATCACAATTATTGTTAGTAATTAGAGGAAAACTTACCTCTAAACCAACGAATTACTCCCTCCCTCCTCCCCGTTATCCAGCTATGTTCATCGAAAAGAATGACAGCTGAGTTTGAAAATTCAAGGGAGATAACTCCAAGGGAGATAATTCAGGAAGAACAACACGCAGACCACTAAAAAAAATTATTTTTCACACTCTGTACGATCTCTCTGAAAGAGAGAAATAAGTCAATGTTGGTTTAGAGGTAAGTTTTCTTATAATTACTAACAATAATTGTGATTGTTTCATAATTGGATCATTAATTTTGTGCAAAAATTTAACTTTACCTGGTGCAATTGTAATATGATCAAACCTCCCAAGTATAAGGGGAAGTTCTTGTGTGCATAAAAGATAGCTTTAAAATCTCTCAGTTTTCAACATCTACATTGAGAATTCATTAATATGTTGTGTACCACGATATGCATCTTCCAAACGTTGGACAAATGTATTGCAATTCAATACTGTATCGCCGTATCATTACATCTCTACAAATTACTACACTTACCAAATGGGAGTTTCTCTTCGCAGTGAAAGCTTGCATATTGTGGAATGTGTGAATAAACGGATCCTTAAAAGGAGCCATGAGCTCTTGAGCTCACCTGACGTTATGTGATGCTTTATCAAGGTGTAAGTTCAGAAAAGAAATTAAGGTTTCAGCTCTACTAATTCCATGTATGACATATAGTTGACCATTAAATCCCCATCAATCTTCAACCCCAGTTTCAGGTTTCTGTTGCTCTAAGATAAAAATCAAGTAAAGTTTCACTCAATCTACTCGCAAAAAATGATAAATCCTCCGATTTCTTAATATCTCTAAAAGAAATCTACTATAAAACACCATCTTCTGCTCATTGACATGATCCTGAGAAACAGAATGCCAAATCTTTTGATTATTTGTAGTTTCACAATTTCACCAAAAAAAATGTTATTCTTAAACAAAAGTCCAAATTGTTGCTATAGAAACAAAATGATAATTATGAAAATTTGATCTAAACCACAAAATGTACCTCTACATGATAAGGAGAATACCTTAATTTGGTGAGGATCAAACAGTTTTGAAGTTTTGCTCTGAATTTTCTGGCCTCTTTCTTAAAATCTGCTATGCATTATTTTACAAAATTTTGTTTCTGGTAAGACCTATTGGTGGAGTGGTGCCTTATGCCACTTTTGTTATTCTGATATGAAACAATTTAAACTCTGTGCACTTCATATGGGGATAGTCATCTTTTAGGCCTTTATCTTATAATCTTTTCAGCATAATAATGATACTTTGAATGTGGTTAATCCCATAGATGAAGTTGTGCCTTTTGCTAATTAGGACATTTCAAGTTTGTACTAAAGATTTTTCATTTTGGATTGTCTTTGGCAAAATTGGCAAATAAGACGAGGATGACGAGGTTTGATGAAAGTTTTGGTAGAGGACATCAGAGTGCATCACATGCACATACTTTTAATAGATATGTTGATAAAGGAAGATATAAACAACCATTTGATCTCAAAGCACTTTAAGGCCCCCCAACAAAATTTTCTGGTCTTTACATTCAGGCAAAATTTATAAGTTTAAGTGCATAAAACGCAGTTGTCACTCATGGAAAGGCAAAGTTTTGTTGTAATGAATGACAGTCTAACAACTCCATTTATCCTTTCTCGGTAGTAGTATGATGATGCAGATTTTTTTTTATTTCCAGTATTTTTTTATTATTAAACATGAAGGAAATATAAATAAATACAACCTTTGAATAACTTTTTCGCTGTGTCTTTTATGATAATTCTCTTGACTGAATTGATAATTTTTAGTAAGGACCTCTTATCAAATGTTAGTCGTTAGAACAGTATGAGCCTTCAAATTCACAAAATTATCAAATATCAAATTTGAAAAAAGCTTCCCTAAGAAAAAACGGGCGACTTTTTAAGATAATGGCTTTAATATCTAAAGGAAGAAGAAGTGTTTGACCAACACGTCCAACTCAAAGATTCTCAAATTTACACAGATTTGAAAATTTTCGAAATTTTTAAAATTATGGTTGAAAAATAGTACTGAAAATTTAATGTCCTGCTAAGCTTTTATCGTGCATGATAAAAAAAAGTTTCTCTAATTGAATGTCAACTAGGGATCAAAAATGGTTTGGGTTTTTTTAATCCAAATTTTCATGCGTGGTTTCTCACCAATGACAATACAGTAGTTATATTTAGCCAAATTTCAGTGGTCTCACATTTTTGCTCATATTTTCAATTATTTTGTATTTTAAGGATGTTTACGTCAATTAGATAGTAAATAAAACGGCAATTGTTATATCTAGAGTGATCAATACATCAAACATATCAGAATATTCAAAGAGCTCCCAAATTTCATTTTACAAAATGGGCGGTGCTTAATTAAAGGGGAACTAGTACTTTGAGGCTTTCACACCTAATTGACCAGCAGTTACGTAATGCCATAGCCGAGGAAAGAGGTCACGTGACACGGACTAGGCGCCGGCCAAACGAGGTGCGGTCATTGTGACCGGGGAATTCCCCTTTATGACATGCGGTCGTTGATTGGCTGAATCATTATCTTGTTCCTATCGAGCAATGAGCTGTTTTGTCTTAGAGAAATGTTTTCGAATCTAAAATGACCCAGCGGAATAGAATTGAACAGTCATTATGTTTTATCAGATGAAACAATATTAACACTCATTACGTACCAAAAATTAAAACATTCACTCATATAATTATCTTCGTGAGTTTATCATCAGGTAATGGACAAATTTTTAGAGTTCAATATCACATGCAAAGTCGATGAAAAATGTCCGTTGAGAATAAAAGGTTGATTATAAGATTATAGGTAAAAAAGTACCAGAAAAAAAGTCCTCAGGAAAAAGTCCTTTTATCGTAAAAACAGATTACATTGATCTTGACATCAAAGTTTTTGTAAAGAATGCATCCTTGAGTATTAATAATTGAAAACTATGTTTGTTTTAACTGAGAAAGTAATCTTTGCAATTGATATTGTAAAGTAAGTATGAAGTGTTTATGTATAATGACTTTAAATACATGGATTAAATAATAAAATTTAACCAAGAAGGATGTTACGATAACTAATTAAGGATTAAAATTGAGAGCTTATAATTGTATTGAAGAACTCAACGACTTGAATGTGTGATTTTAGCTGACTGGATCAAAGCAGTTCTGCATTGTCATGTGAGTTTAGCCTAGTTAATCAAAGAAGGCTACTCTATCAGGAGATGCGAGAACTAACAATGTTTGCGAAGGGTGGAACACCACCCAAGTGCCTGGCGAACCATCGATTGGTTCAAAAATGATACATTTGTTGATGTTATGTTGAAATATTAATGTGATTCAGAAATGTCACAAATATCACGATATCATAAATGTATGTTGAATCATATACAAAGTACATGTAAATAAACTTTTTAATCAAAATCTTTGGGTTTTACAAATAGGACTTTTTTCCTAGGCAAAATTAGGACTTTTTACCGGGACTTTTTTTACCGAACACCGATTATAACCTTTCATAAAGATTTTTATATGAATGTGCGTTGCTGTTGTTAAATTGAGTTATGATTTAATCTTTGTCTAAATGTTTCAAATAGATCAAATATTTATCATCTTTCTTTAACAGGTATCATAAACTGTAATGTCTCCTCGGATTTCAGGCAGTGAAATAAACAGGATTATTTTTACTTGTTTAATTGTGAGGATAATAAAATACATCGCTTATATTTGTAATCACTGTACTCACACCCAATACATTGATAAAATATACATCTCGTTAGTACCACCTTATCTATCTCTGTAATTTTCTTTTATGACGACCGGACACCTGTCATTTTATACGTTGTGTATCTATAGCAATGAAAGTGCGAAATGTCTAGTCGTATGACGTAAACAGTGACATAACTGTCCGGGCACTAACTAACTTGTCATCACAATAGGCGACAGATTGTCTGGCCTAGTGACCAACGAATTTGTACATAACAGTGACCGCCGACTGTCTTGGTATCTTACTGCAGACCGAATGTCTAGACTAGTGACTAACGTGTTCGTACATGGCAGTGACCGCCAATTGTCCTGGCACCTTTCTGCAGACAAAATGTTAACCAATGATATTGAAGAATATAATCCGACCAATGAAAAGAAGAAAAAGAATGTTAATTTATTTCATAGGACTCCCCTATTAACCATTGTTACACCGTATGGTGAAGAAGACGTTAAACCCCAATCCAACAACAACTATTGTTAAACCTTGATGGAGCATGTATGATGTTAACAAATGCAGCGGATCTTATACATGGATACTTCTAGCAGGTATGTTTTTTTCTTTTTCTTGTTCATAAGAGTTAAGGAAATACCCCCCCCCCCCCCCACCCACCCTCATTCAATATTTCGTAAAAATATATGATAAGATGAAAGAGAAGCAACCATACCTTTGTGTAGGTTTATTCGTAGAGGAAACGGGTTCGCAGATGGGATTTTTACAGGTTCGTAATGAAAAACAGTTTCGTATAGAGTGACAAATTGTGAAATAAGTTCATATAAGCAATAAATTATCATTGTAAATGATAGTTTACATATTCAAAGGAGAATATTTGTACATCCAATGTATTAATACGATCGATGTAATGTCTTGTATAAATAAACTGAGTAGATACTTTGTAAATATTACATATACATATTCACAATATTAAATGAAAATTTGAAGACCTCTACGAAGCTTTTTTTCCCTGAAAAAATCGGTCTCTACGAAACCGCTGGTTCCCCATACCATGCTAGACTAGGTTGCTGCGCAGTTAAAATAGCGCAGAGTAGGCAGCGCGCTGATCGAGATTTACGACCCTCTCGGGGCCTCGATAATAAAACACTGGAAGTGAAAAATTGAAGTTGGAGACCCCCTTTAAGTTCTTGTATGAAGCACTTGCCGTATTAAAAACAATAAGTACGAACGTGTCATAAGAAATGTAGGTTTTATCCTTAATGATTTTTTGGGGTAAATAATACAATCAAACTTAGTAAAAATTGAGTAACTATTTGTTTGCAAGTTTTTGGGGTTTTTTTTAATTAAATTTTTATTTCAGAAGTGCCTGTTACAAAAAAGGAGAACATGCCCAGGGTAGCATGAACCCATTTACTATGGAAAATGAAGACATTTCTGAGTTGGTTTTTTTTCTACACAAGACAAGGACAGTTCACTCACTCACACTTTCACACCTTATGCACAGAAAGGATGGACAAATGACAAAAGCATACTGAGATGCTTCATAATTAAACTCATGAATAATAACAGCATATACAAATAAGCTGTAGGAAGTTTACATTTATAAATATGGAATTTAGCAAGTAATAAAATGAGATCAAAGACCTCGTCAGAGATAAAACTTTCTTTACATCCAAAGATAACAAGCTCTGATGTAAAAGCCAGGTTACAAACATGAGAACATTTTTCAAGCAATATTTCTGTAAGTGATTTCCAAAAAGCTTGAACAATACTACACTCCCAGAACAAATGTACAAGAGTTTCAACACTGTCACCACAAAATGAGCATTTGTCACTAGAAGCCATCTTAATCTTGACCAAATAGGAATAGGCTGGTAACAAACAATGAAGTATTCTAAACTGGAACCACCTAAGTTTGGTGTCAGGTGTTGTCTTTACTGCTTTTGTGAATATATCATCCCAATTTAATGTAATTGAAAATAGGTTCTCCCATTTCATTTTCGACTCCAAGATCTCTTTTGAATTGGATAGTATATTATAGTAAAATTTTGCTCCCTTTTTGACTGAAAGAATACCTCTTACAATTGGATTATCATCCAGAAGTTTATACGAAACAGGTTTTTCAATAGAAAGTTTCTTAAAGAAACTTTTAATTCCACTTACAATGCCGTAATAAGTAATAAAATTAACCTTCAGATCGAAACTTTCTTCAAACTCGGATAGCTCCCATCAGCATTCATGAAGTCTGATATTCTGCTTATACCCCTATCAAACCATGATGATATAAAAACAGGATTGTTGGCGACAGATATACCAATATTGTAAAACACTGGCTCAGTGATAAAGACTTTGGTGAAACCATATCAGCAAATGTTTTAAGTGCCAACATAAAATCTTTCCAATCTTTGTCAAATCTGTATCAAAATTTATACCTAAAATCTTAAAAGTATATGGATTCCATCTAATTTTCAGATTAGGTAGATATCGAACGGAACAGTTTTTCTTTGACCCAATCCATACAACTTCAGACTTGTCATAATTAATATTTAATCCTGACATATCTGCAAAAAGATTTAATGTATCAACCGTAGATTCAAATGAAGACCTTTAACCATCCAACATAAATTGAGTATCATCTGCATACTGAGTGAGAAGATATTCTTCATTATCAACTGTGATGCCCTTAATATTTGGATTTTTTCTTACCAGGCCAGCCAAGATTTCAACACAAAGAATAAAAATATATGGCGACAAAGGATCACCCTGCCTGCAGCCTCTTTGAATGGAGAACCAAGGAGATAGTGAACCATTGATAACAAGACATGACTTGATATCATTATACATGATATTAATCCATTTCTTAAAATCATCACCAATATTGAAAAAGGAAAGGGTTTTATTGATGAAAGACCACGAGACAGAGTCCAAGGCCTTTTCAAAGTCTATGAGAAAAAGCATTCCAGGAATTTCCCTTGATTCTGTATACTGCATTATATCATATAAAAGCCTGATGTCATCTCCAATGTATCTACCTGACATGAAACCAGTCTGATCAATATTAATTAACTTTGGGAGAACATTTTTCAACAACCGAGGACAACAGTTTATATGAACAATTCAAAAGCAATATTGGCCTCCAGTTCTTAAGGAACCTCTTAGGTTTATCTCCTTTAGGTATACATATTATAATTCCTTGTTTCTGAGTGACTGAAAGATAACCTCTGGAGAAACTGTAGTTAAGCGAACGAAGAAGAAAATGTGAAATATCATTCAAAAAAAACTTGTAGAATTCATAAGAAAAGCCATCTGATCCTGGACTTTTATTATTGGCAGATTTCTTTAGGGAGTCAAGTAGTTCTTTAGAGGTAATTGGTCCATCCAACAATTTACTTTCCTTACTTTGAGTTTACACAAGTCATCCTCACCAAAAAGTTCATCCAAGTCCCTATCAACAATTGAGTCTTCTCTAGATTGATAGAGTGTTTCATAGAAACAACATAGAGCAATATCTTCAGATTTGGTCAGAACTGATCCATTACTTCCTTCAATAAACGACATGGTCTTATTGACATAATTTCTATTTTCTAAACTGCAGAAGTATTTTGAGACCTTTTCTCCTTCATCAATCCATTTTGCTCTGGACCTGATAATGACACCTTCCATTCTTTTTTTGCGAATCTCTCTCTAACAATTAAAAATCAAGGGAAGCGTCTTTACTTTCTTTGAATTGTTAACCATCAAGGCATGTACAAGTTGTCGGTAGGGATGATATAAGATGATGTTTAACATCTAGGTATGTACAAGTTGTCTGTAGGGATGATATAAGATGATGTTTAACATCTAGGTATGTACAAGTTGTCTGTAGGGATGATACAAGATGATGTTAACCACCAAGGCATGTACAAGTTGGCTGTAGGGATGATATGAGATGATGATGCCGAAGGACTGTCTGATACTTTATTGGAGGAATATCTACGAAGTCCACAAGACAAGCTATGCTCAATTTTCTTTTTAAAAAAAACAGAATCGATGTGAAAGGTCTAAGACTCATTCAAAGCAAATTTACAAATGCTCCTCAATCTGCAAAATTAACCATTCCTTAACATCAGAGTGATGCTCTTGAAAGTGTTGTTTGGCCGTCGGGCGTGTACTGCCGAAAACGGATGAGTGAAAGACAGTTGAACGATAGGAAACCACAGAATGCGAACAATGTTAACTGAAGTTACTGACTTGTGCATCATCAGAACTACTCATTTAATGAAAACCTCATTGGCTGCCCTAGTTTGTACTATAATCTTTATGTCACATACATTGAACATACTAACATGGAATGTTAGAGGAATAATGTCTGTGAAATTCTTGACGATTATGATGTAGATATTGCTCTTATAACAGAACATAAACTTAAGGAAGATTCAAGATGTTTCATGGATAGCATTCACTCTGGATACTACACTTTTGTGAAGACTCAATCTGATATTCCTGCCACAGCCAACTGTGGAAAAGGAGGAGTTTCCATTATGTGCAAAACCTCAGTCTTACCTTTTGTGACATATCTTGATGATATCAACAGCTCTAGAATTATTGGTTTAAAACTGAATTTCAGCAATTGTTGCACCATCTACCGTATATGTTTGGATTATACTAACCAACAATTTCATATGGTATTACAGCACTTAAATCACAACTTGATCAACTCCAAGAACTGTTTGACATGTACAAGGACAAAGGCATTGTGATCTTCCTAGGTGATTGCAACGTCTCTATCAATAATGATAAACTCTCTAACGCCACAAGAGCAGCTATATTTAACAAGTTCTTGAATGACAACAATATACACCCTCTTAAATCACTGGATCCATTGCACATTGATTATACATTTCTAACCTCAAAATCAAAACTCGACGACATCCTTGTCCCTAAAGAATATATCCATTGTGTGACCAACTTTTATATTCATGAGGAAAATGATCTCAATTCTGTCTCTGATCACCTTCCTCTCTCAATGTGCTTAGATGTGAAAGAGCATCCTTACATTGAACCTGACTCCAAAAGGAGACTGGTGTCCTGGAATCTCAGCTGCCCCCTCACCAAGCAGAACTTACTCATCAAAGTAATATAGATCGCCACTACCACGCGATTGTAGAACGCATCTCCCTGGCTAGTGACGAGTGTCTGCCAGTTGTCTCAATCAACAGTCACACCAAACCATATTGGTCTAAGGAACTTAAGCACGATCATGCTCTTCAGAGACATGCCCGACAAATATGGATTAAAGAAGGTAAACCACGTGGGGTTGAAAACAAATTCTTTCACCATTACAAAAGACTGAAAAATTATTTTAGAAAAGCCCAAAGAAAAGCAATACAAGACTTTACTGAACAATCTCTTCAAGATTTTGAAAACAGTTTTGTACTAGACAACAGAATATTCTGGAAACACATTAATAAAAAACGCCGGAGACAAAGTACACATTGCACTCACCTCACAAACGACGAAGGCACAACTTGGGACGCTTCTGATATATGCAATGAATTTGCTGACTTCTTTTTGAAAATGTACACTCACCTCTTCACAATCCTGATTTCGACAAATCTTTTCATACATAGATCAACGAAGAGATAACCAGATTGCTGCACAATGAGTCGTTCTCACACATACCTGAGCTCCGTGAACCAGTGACAACATCTGAACTTCAGGAACATTATCTGAAATGAACATCTCATCCAAGGTGGTAAAATCCTCGAGTCTGCTCTTGTTGTTCTCTTCAATGCAATCATCAAACATGGATATGTACCTGCCTCGTGCAAGATAGGAGTGATTATTCCAATATATAAAGGTGGAAACAAACCGAAAAACCACGCAACTACAGAACTACGTATAGGCCAATTACCCTCTTGCCAGTTATTTACAAGCTGTTTGAGAAAATTCTACACTGACGACTTTCATCATGGCTCAGCAACCCCAGAATCACCTTCCCAAACCAACAACAGCAAGGATACCAGGCAGGCATAGGATGCATTACCACATCTTCCTGAAGCTGTGCATCATAATATTGAACTTGGCAGCAGTGTTTACAGTGCTTTCTTTGACAATAAGCGTGCATTCGACACCGTAGGGCATCAAGGTCTTTTCTACAAACTGAACAGTCTCAGCAGCATACATATGGTTATATGTAATAGCACCTCATCGCGAGTCTTCCCAATACATCAGGGAGTCAGACAAGGGGGTGTACTCTCAACCCTACTCTATCTCATCTTTATTGATGAGCTTCTCGACGGTAAACATCATCTAATATCATCCTTGCAGAAACATAAGGTAACGTAACAGACAACGTGTACATGCCTAGATGGTAAACATCATCTTATATCGTCCCTACAGACAACTTGTACATGCCAAGATGGTAAACATCATCTTATTCCATCCCTACAGAAACTGTAAGTAACATAACAGACAACTTGTACATGCCTTGATGGTAAACATCATCTTATATCATCCCTACAGACAACTTGTACATGCCAAGATGGTAAACATCATCTTATTCCATCCCTACAGAAACTGTAAGTAACATAACAGACAACTTGTACATGCCTTGATGGTAAACATCATCTTATATCATCCCTACAGAAACTGTAAGTAACATAACAGACAACTTGTACATGCCAAGATGGTAAACATCATCTTATTCCATCCCTACAGAAACTGTAAGTAACATAACAGACAACTTGTACATGCCTTGATGGTTAACATCATCTAATATTGTCCCTACAGAAACAGAAAGTAACGTAACAGACAACGTGTACATGCCTTGATGGTAAACATCATCTTATATCATCCCTACAGACAACTTGTACATGCCTAGATGGTAAACATCATCTTATTCCATCCCTACAGAAACTGTAAGTTACATAACAGACAACTTGTACATGCCTTGATGGTAAACATCATCTTATATCGTCCCTACAGAAACTGTAAGTAACATAACAGACAACTTGTACATGCCTTGATGGTAAACATCATCTTATATCATCCCTACAGACAACTTGTACATGCCAAGATGGTAAACATCATCTTATTCCATCCCTACAGAAACTGTAAGTAACATAACAGACAACTTGTACATGCCTTGATGGTAAACATCATCTTATATCATCCCTACAGAAACTGTAAGTAACATAACAGACAACTTGTACATGCCAAGATGGTAAACATCATCTTATTCCATCCCTACAGAAACTGTAAGTAACATAACAGACAACTTGTACATGCCTTGATGGTTAACATCATCTAATATTGTCCCTACAGAAACAGAAAGTAACGTAACAGACAACGTGTACATGCCTTGATGGTAAACATCATCTTATATCATCCCTACAGACAACTTGTACATGCCTAGATGGTAAACATCATCTTATTCCATCCCTACAGAAACTCTAAGTAACATAACAGACAACTTGTACATGCCTTGATGGTTAACATCATCTAATATTGTCCCTACAGAAACAGAAAGTAACGTAACAGACAACTTGTACATGCCTTGATGGTAAACATCATCTTATATCATCCCTACAGACAACTTGTACATGCCTAGATGGTAAACATCATCTTATTCCACCCCTACAGAAACTGTAAGTTACATAACAGACAACTTGTACATGCCTTGATGGTAAACATCATCTTATATCGTCCCTACAGAAACTGTAAGTAACGTAACAGATAACTTGTACATGCCAAGATGGTAAACATCATCTTATTCCATCCCTACAGACAACTTGTACATGCCAAGATGGTAAACATCATCTTATTCCATCCCTACAGAAACTTTAAGTAACATAACAGACAACTTGTACATGCCTAGATGGTAAACATCATCTTATTCCATCCCTACAGACAACTTGTACATGCTAAGATGGTAAACATCATCTTATTCCATCCCTACAGAAACTTTAAGTAACGTAACAGACAACTTGTACATGCCAAGATGGTAAACATCATCTTATTCCATCCCTACAGACAACTTGTACATGCCAAGATGGTAAACATCATCTTATTCCATCCCTACAGAAACTTTAAGTAACATAACAGACAACTTGTACATGCCTAGATGGTAAACATCATCTTATATCATCCCTACAGAAACTGTAAGTAACGAAACAGACAACTTGTACATGCCAAGATGGTAAACATCATCTTATACCATCCCTACAGACAAATTGTACATGCCTAGATGGTTAACATCAGCTTATACCATCCCTACAGACAACTTGTACATGCCAAGATGGTAAACATCATCTTATTCCATCCCTACAGAAACTTTAAGTAACATAACAGACAACTTGTACATGCCTTGATGGTAAACATCATCTTATATCATCCCAACAGAAACTGTTAGTAACATAACAGACAACTTGTACATGCCAAGATGGTAAACATCATCTTAATTATATCATCCCTACAGACAACTTGTACATGCCTTGATGGTTAACATCATCTTATATCATCCCTACAGAAACTGTAAGTAACGAAATAGACAACTTGTACATGCCTTGATGTTAAACATCAACTTAAATCATCCCTACAGACAACTTGTACATGCCTTGGTGGTTAACATCATCTTATATCATCCCTACAGACAACTTGTACATGCCTTGATGGTTAACATCATCTTATATCATCCCTACAGAAACTGTAAGTAACGAAATAGACAACTTGTACATGCCTTGATGGTAAACGTCATCTTAAATCATCTCTACAGACAACTTGTACATGCCTTGATGGTAAACATCATCTTATATCATCCCTACAGACAACTTGTACATGCCTTGATGGTAAACATCAACTTATATCATCCCTACAGAAACTGTAAGTAACGAAACAGACAACTTGTACATGCCTTGATGGTTAACATCAACTTATATCATCCCTACAGAATCTGTAAGTAACGAAACAGACAACTTGTACATGCCTTGATGGTTAACATCATCTTAATTATATCATCCCTACAGACAACTTGTACATGCCTTGATGGTTAACTTCAACTTATATCATCCCTACAGAAACTGTAAGTAACGAAATAGACAACTTTTACATGCCTTGATGGTTAACATCATCTTATATCATCCCTACAGACAACTTGTACATGCCAAGATGGTTAACATCAACTTATATCATCCCTACAGAAACTGTAAGTAACAAAAAGACAACTTGTACATGCCTTGATAGTTAACATCATCTTAATTATATCATCCCTACAGACAACTTGTACATGCCTAGATGATTAACATCATCTAATATCATCCCTACAGACAACTTGTACATGCCTTGATGGTTAACATCATCTTATATCATCCCTACAGACAACTTGTACATGCCAAGATGGTTAACATCATCTAATATCATCCCTACAGACAACTTGTACATGCCTTGATGGTTAACATCATCTTATATCATCCCTACAGACAACTTGTACATGCCTTGATGGTTAACATCATCTTGTATCATCCCTACAGACAACTTGTACATGCCTTGATGGTTAACATCAACTTATATCATCCCTACAGACAACTTGTACATGCCTTGATAGTAAACATCATCTTATATCATCCCTACAGACAACTTGTACATGCCTAGGTGGTTAACATCATCTTAATTATATCATCCCTACAGACAACTTGTACATGCCTTAATGGTTATATCAACTTATATCATCCCTACAGAAACTGTAAGTAACGAAACAGACAACTTGTACATGCCAAGATGGTTAACATCATCTAATATCATCCCTACAGACAACTTGTACATGCCTTGATGGTTAACATCATCTTATATCATCCCTACAGACAACTTGTACATGCCTTGATGGTTAACATCATCTTGTATCATCCCTACAGACAACTTGTACATGCCTTGATGGTTAACATCAACTTATATCATCCCTACAGACAACTTGTACATGCCTTGATAGTAAACATCATCTTATATCATCCCTACAGACAACTTGTACATGCCTAGGTGGTTAACATCATCTTAATTATATCATCCCTACAGACAACTTGTACATGCCTTAATGGTTATATCAACTTATATCATCCCTACAGAAACTGTAAGTAACGAAACAGACAACTTGTACATGCCTTGATAGTTAACATCATCTTATATCATCCCTACAGACAACTTGTACATGCCTTGATAGTTAACATCATCTTAATTATATCATCCCTACAGACAACTTGTACATGCCTTGATGGTTAACATCAACTTATATCATCCCTACAGAAACTGTATGTAACGAAACAGACAACTTGTACATGCCTTGGTGGTAAATATCATCTTATATCATCCCTACAGACAACTTGTACATGCCTTGATGGTTAACATCAACTTATATCATCCCTACAGAAACTGTAAGTAACGAAACAGACAACTTGTACATGCCTTGATAATTAACATCATCTTAATTATATCATCCCTACAGACAACTTGTACATGCCTAGATGGTTAACATCATCTTATATCATCCCTACAGACAACCTGTACATGCCAAGATGGTTGACATGATCTAATATCATCCCTACAGAAACTGTAAGTAACGAAACAGACAATTTGTACATGCCTTGATGGTTAACATCAACTTATATCATCCCTACAGAAACAGTAAGTAACGAAACAGACAACTTGTACATGCCTTGATGGTTAACATCATCTTATATCATCCCTACAGACAACTTGTACATGCCTTGATGGTTAACATCATCTTGTATCATCCCTACAGACAACTTGTACATGCCTTGATGGTTAACATCAACTTATATCATCCCTACAGACAACTTGTACATGCCTTGATAGTTAACATCATCTTATATCATCCCTACAGACAACTTGTACATGCCTAGATGGTTAACATCATCTTAATTATATCATCCCTACAGAAACGGTAAGTAACGAAACAGACAATTTGTACATGCCTTGATGGTTAACATCAACTTATATCATCCCTACAGAAACAGTAAGTAACGAAACAGACAACTTGTACATGCCTTGATGGTTAACATCATCTTATATCATCCCTACAGACAAATTGTACATGCCTTGATGGTTAACATCATCTTGTATCATCCCTACAGACAACTTGTACATGCCTTGATGGTTAACATCAACTTATATCATCCCTACAGACAACTTGTACATGCCTTGATAGTTAACATCATCTTATATCATCCCTACAGACAACTTGTACATGCCTAGATGGTTAACATCATCTTAATTATATCATCCTTACAGACAACTTGTACATGCCTTGATAGTTAACATCATCTTATATCATCCCTACAGACAACTTGTACATGCCTTGATAGTTAACATCATCTTAATTATATCATCCCTACAGACAACTTGTACATGCCTTGATGGTTAACATCAACTTATATCATCCCTACAGAAACTGTATGTAACGAAACAGACAACTTGTACATGCCTTGATGGTAAACATCATCTTATATCATCCCTACAGACAACTTGTACATGCCTTGATGGTTAACATCATCTAATATCATCCCTACAGAAACTGTAAGTAACGAAACAGACAACTTGTACGTGCCAAGATGGTTAACATCATCTTGTATCATCCTTACAGACAACTTGTACATGCCTTGAAGGTAAACATCATCTTATATCATCCCTACAGACAACTTGTACATGCCTTGATGGTTAACATCATCTTATATCATCCCTACAGACAACTTGTACATGCCTTGATGGTTAACATCATCTTGTATCATCCCTACAGACAACTTGTACATGCCTTGATGGTTAACATCAACTTATATCATCCCTACAGACAACTTGTACATGCCTTGATAGTTAACATCATCTTATATCATCCCTACAGACAACTTGTACATGCCTTGATGGTAAACATCAACTTATATCATCCCTACAGAAACTGTATGTAACGAAACAGACAACTTGTACATGCCTTGATGGTAAACATCATCTTATATCATCCCTACAGAAACTGTAAGTAACAAACAGACAACTTGTACATGCCTTGATAGTTAACATCATCTTAATTATATCATCCCTACAGACAACTTGTACATGCCTAGATGGTTAACATCATCTTTTATTATATGAATGGACTATATCCGTCTTTCTGATTGGCCCACTTGGTCACATGACATCATTGACGTCAAGCAATGTCAACCTGTGTGAGTCGCGAGAGGTTGATATAACAATCCAAGCGCCTCTTGTGGCTAAAAATAGATTTGAGAATTACGTCTCGAACTCCACACATCACATTTTACGCTGTTCATCAAGCAATAGGCATCGCTATGTGACTGTGCTGAATAAGAGTTATGTCCATATTTTCAAGCATTAGAGTGATGTCCCTTACGTTCACGGAAGAAAAGTACATTCAAGAAATGTTTTTCATATAATAAAACAATTATAGACTTCAGATTCGGTTGATCCAATGATTTGTCGACCTTGGTCACATGATATTCACCTCGGCGTTGCCTCGGTGAATATCACGTGTCCAAGGTCGACAAATCATTGGATCAACCTCACTTGAAGTCAATAATTGTTTAATATCATCCCTACAGACAACCTGTACATGCCAAGATGGTTGACATGATCTAATATCATCCCTACAGAAACTGTAAGTAACGAAACAGACAATTTGTACATGCCTTGATGGTTAACATCATCTTTTATCATCCCTACAGAAATTGTTAGTAAATAAAGGGACAACTTGTACATGCCTAGATAGCTTATATCATTCCTACAGAAGTAAGTAAAGGAACAAATAACTTGTACATGCCTACATGGTTGCAATAGTTTTCATCCATCCCAAATTAGGCAAGAAAATTAAGAGATATGAGTTGCACATGTCTAGATGGCTACTATCATTTCAACGTATGCCAACATTAGGTGAAAACGACGATATCTTCATATAATTTTGTTTCGATTTAAAAACACTTAGTACGAACTTTGAGATAAAAATTAAGATAAATGCCAAAATTAGAGCCAGTGGGTCTGTAGCTCATCAGGCTACATATAAATTTTACTTTAGAGTGGCAAATGCTGTTCCCCCTTACTTGGGGACACAGGGTCACCAAATGTACAATTTGGAATCCTCCTTATCTAACTTAGGAGTCTGTAGACAAGGCTTCAGCTTTCTAGGCCTTATGGGTCACCAAAGTTACAATTTATAATCCTCACTAGTCAAGAAGTCTGTACATAAATTTTCAGCTTTCTGGGCTTTTCGCTTCTGGAGGAGAAGATGAAAATAGGTTTTTAGGAGATGGGCCCTGTGGCACTTATTAGGGGTCACAGGGCGACAAAAGCTACAATTTATAATCCTCACTAGTCAAGGAGTCTGTACACAAAGTTTCAGCTTTCTAAGCCTTGTGCTTCTGGAGAAGAAGATGAAAATAGGTTTTTAGGGTGTGGCCCCTGTGGCCCCTAATAGGGGTCACAGGGCCACCAAAGCTACTCTTTATAATCCTCACTAGCCATGGAGTCTGGACACAAAGTTTCAGCTTTCTAGGCCTTATGGTTCTGGAGAAGAAGTCGAAATTCCACAAAGTTTACGGACAGATGGACGGACGGACGGACGGACGCCGGACACCATGCCATGCCATAAGCGTTACAGGCCAGATGAGCTTAAAAAAAGGAAAAAGCTTTCAGCAAACAAGCTACGACAATCTATTCAGTTACTTTAGTAAATGGCTGGGTGTTACGCTATGAACCATAAAGATATCTATCTATATGATAATATATCCCAGGCAGCAAAGACTCCAAGAACAAAAATCTCTGCTTGTATTTGTCATGATGAGGTGGGGTGTGTTGATAGGTAGACCTAATTGGTTATAGCGGGCATCAAAGCTTATAACAACTGTCATTATGAATAATGATCAATGTCAGTTTGTTTTCTTTTTGTAGACAGTATTCAGTTCAATAACTGTCAAAAGTAAAATAATCTAACTGCTAATAGAACTTTTTAAATGTAAAAGTAAAACATATATTCGTTAAATATCACGCATAAAAAACATCAGTCTAAGTAAACCTAGCCTCACTATTAACCGTTACACTGCTATACTGAGTCTAGAAAGGCTTGGTTTAGAGTCGCGTCAGCCCACGTGACCAAATTGACCAATCAGAACTGATCTTACCAAGCCACAATAGTCTGCCTTCGCAGGTATAACGTTGGAGGGTCATAGGTCGCAGACCTTCAACCAGACCTTTCTAGACTCAGTATAGCAGTGTAACGGATAATAGTGAGGCTAGGTTTACTTAGACTGAAAAAACATATATTTCAGCACCTGTATATCAAACATCGTGTTTATTAATGAAGAAATTGTGTTCAATAAAAAACTTCTGCTTCAGAACTGCAATTCAAATATATCAATTAGAAGAAAAGAACATGTAAGGGATGCATTTATTATATGATCAGCAATCAAATACTGGGTTTTATCAGTAAAATAAACTGTCTATCAGGCAACAGTGACGACATATTATATTCTCACTAGTCAGGTGCCGGAACTACGTTCAGCCATGAGAACAAATGGGAGTAACTTTCCAGTTTTAAAGCCATTTTAATTACATATTTCATTTAAAAAAACATATAATAAATAGAATACTTAATGTAGTTTTCCAAATACCAGGTTTATTTCATCTCGTGACATGGGTTAAGTTGATATTTGACTCGTTGCTGGATTACTCGTGAAATATCAACTTTAGCCATGGTCGACACTCGATGAAATAAACCTGGTATTTGGAATACTACATTAAGTATCCTCTATTTATTACTTATTCTATATGCCTAGTTGTTTTGATATATGTAGGACATGTGCAAAGCACGAAACTTCTGTCTCCCGAATTATCTATAACTGCATAGCCACAAAGAAGGTATCAAATGGGGTTGCAGATAAAGCCTCTTGTAATGTATAAACACTACACAGCCAGCTTGAAACTACATACATGTACCATAAGTATAATTAGTCACTTGATTTCCATAACTTTTAACTTTTATTAATCGTTTTGTAGATAATTGACAAGCAATGAAGCATAACTATCATACGTATACTTCGCGAAAACGCCATCAAGACTTAGTGTCAGGTGTATTTCTTTTCGCAGGAGGATTTTTAGGTCTTTTCGTGGAAGTGGAAAATTTCAATGAAATATTTGGAAAAGACCTCTACACGAAAACGAACGGGATACTCCTACGAAAAGACCGTTTCTCATACAACAGCTAGGGCTGTGCGTCTGATCACTGCATTACGAACAAGAAAAACTAACAGACTATAATCAAACAACAAAATGTCATATCTATAGTTCCTTTCCAACCTTAATATATACATATATTTATATTAAAAATTTGTTCATAGAAGACAATATATTAGAGCTTTTATCTTCGTTCATCTTTATTATATTATTGTAGGAACTACGGTATCTACAACTGTTGACAGCATCAGCCAGGAACTCAATGGGGCGTGGCTTTTCTGTGCTGTTTAACATGCGTTGCTGGTTAACAAGTATCACCAACCGCTGAAGTGTCGCTCTTCTATTGGTTAGTTTGCTGAGGGAGATAATTCTGGAATATTGTCTGTTGACTGGTTCTAAATTGCAAATCCAATAAAAATAAAATTAATTCAATATCCTGTCATAATTTGTTTACGATAAGATTTATGTTTAATACACGGTCGAAAAAAAAACCTGTTAACGGCATAAATATATATTTGATGATTGATAGGGAATAGCCGGTTTTGCATCAACTGGCGCCAGGCTATTAATAGCCATGACAGGGATGTCGCAATACCAGGGTTTGCTCAGTACGGGATAGCCTTAAGCTAAATATAGAACGCGTCCACTCGCCTATCTCGCCTCATAGTCAGGTGGCTAACTGCAGATTTTAACCCGAATCGTTACACAGCGGTTTAAAGCATGAAACTTTGCATACCCACCATTACTAACCATGTTCAGGGGGTGTGCCCGATTTTAAGTTTCTTAATTAGCTGCAATTGATTGATTAAAGTTGATCACATCTACTAACACTCGGCACTTTTGTTTATACATCTAGCCTAGCTGGCTGAGGCAGGAAGGCAGAGTAAGATAAGGCTGAGAGCAATACATTGCGGTGCGTTTGAACTGTATACATTCCTGGGATCAAATTTAGGTCGCCCATACTCACAACAAACCCACGTGTTCCCTGTTTTTATGTGGGATTTGAGGACACTATTCCACTATCTAGAGATATCATATCCATAATACCGTATTTCCTCTAATACAACCCGGGCCTCCATTACAACCCGGGCCTCGAATATAACCCGGGGGGTAAGGGGGTGCTGACATTAATACAACCCGGGTCTCGAATAGAACCCGGGTCTCACATAAATACTGGTATAATATGTCGATAGTATATACTTCACGGAAACCGTATATTGCAGGGATTGATACGGATTTTTATAAAAGAATGAATATCAACAGAAATGCCACGAGATATGTAGAACTAGATCAATAATTTTCCATGAAAACGCCATTCCTAGAAGATTTTGAAACGTCAATTCAGACCTGAAGAAATACAACCCGGCCTCCATTATAACCCGGGCCTCGAATAGAACCCGGGTAAGGGGGTACTGTAGTCCATGAGCCAGGAGAGATCTGACTACCAAATTGGGGGACAAAATGCCACTATGATTTTTAGATAGACTAGTCCCCCTAGTATATGAATTCATGTGATGGACAGCTGACAGGCCCAGCCAAATGTGTTTTTGGCGGCCATCTTTAAAGATGGCCGCCATTTTGAGAAAAAATTGCCTCTTTCATACATTACCACCTTTTTAACTAAATTTAAAAAAATATTTGATACCAAATTGTTTTCTTTGGTGTTCAGTAATGAATGGCCTTTATTTTTATTTAAAATATGTTAGGTTTGACTATATTTTTACTATTTATTGAAGATGCAAAACATAAAAAAATGATTTTTTAGTTAACAAAAATTACGACTTGACTTCCAACAGAATCATTTCTAAGGACATTAAGGTATGATTATATACCTTTTCGAAAGTTATGCAAGTATTCTACAGAGACATATTGGTATTTTTAAACTGTTTAAAGCGACAGTCCTATCAGGTTATGTTCGTGGAAACAATATTCAAGAGTACTTCCCTGTGAATACTTACATATGTTTTTTACATTATTATTTCACACTTATTGTCAAATATGTTAGTGAGGGTTACATATTAGTTACATATTAGTTGTTCTAGATTTAATAATTTGACTAAGAATAGAATGTATCGCTGTGTCCACAAAAATACCCCAATAGGACTGTCCCTTTAAGGCATGCCCGATAGAAACCAGAAACCAACCAAATTCCTTAGACTACATATTACAGGATACTGCCATTTTCAACCAAAAAACGTTTTTGAAACTTATTTATTCACCTTCATTTGTCTTATACATCTGCAAAACAACAATCCTCATTAGCAACTGGACATAAAACATGAGAACAAATTAATGTTGCAATTTTCTAACTTTTGTGGAAACTGCTGCATGACATTTTAACCACATTTATCATTGTCACTGTCATCAGGAACTATTAAGAACAATGTTTCTTTTGTGAAGCACTAGTTTCTTCATTATTTAAAGAGTTCCAATGAGTTTGATCATACGTCATCTACATCACTTCCACTGTCATCCTCATCAGTTACAGCATACTGTTCCGGGTCATCTTGTTGACTGTCATCCATGTTTGAACAGGTGAGTAGTCTGCACGCTGGTGTGCATTTCAAACCATTCTGCAGACATGTACAGTCTGAGGTTTTACAACTCCGAGAACATCTACATGACAAGAGCTCCAACACAACTTCAGGAGCAGGAGGTCCTGTCATCCACTTTACAGACATGTTTGACTGTTGGTCTCTCTCCCACCCATTTCCAACTGGATCTGGGATGTCAGGAATTTGCTCAAGGCTTCTTTTCCAAATTGCTGCCTGATAGTTGGCTCGAATGGTATGTTGCCGAACTGCATCAGAACATGGTGGCAACTGTCCTGATTCAACATCACCTCCCCGGCTGCAGAACAAAATGTATCTCAGTTCATTGACACTCTTTACTTCAGTATTCTGACAATAGAGCTGGCATGTGAAGGCTTCAACTTTCTCAAAGAAACCTTGTGTCAGAAGCCAGTTGTCTCCCAGATTTGCAAAAGTTTCTTGAAACTTTGAATCCTTTTGAACCCTTTTGAGTGCCTTGATCTTTCCTTGTCCAGACAAAGCACTGGTTGAGTCGCAACCTGTCCATGCATGTAATCCAAGTAGCGCAGCACACACAGCATTCCCAAGGGCATCAACTACTTTGTTGACATCAACCAGTCTAACACGAGCCTTTGTTCCACGCCTGAGGAGGATTTTGCTGCTGATGTGTCGGGCAAAGGTGAGAAGGAGGATAAAGACATCAGTGTCATCAGCAACACACACAACTGTTGAATACTCTTCGGCAGCATGTTTTGCATGTAACAGCAACCTTGTGTCAGCTTCTTCATGACTGCATGTTAGTTCATCCACAACTTGCCAGTTCTCTCTAGTCAGCTTGATACACTGGATTTCGACTGTCACAAACATGGTTCTCTCACCCAATCTCTGTCGTCTTCCTGGATCTTTCCAACTGTTAGCCAGATACTTTGTCAATTATTTTTGCTTTCAGTTGAGGAGAGAAGCTTATTCCAACTCTTGATCTTGTGACCTGATTTGATGTGTGTGAAGACGATTCCTTCCTTTGAGGCTCTGATAATTCGTTCAGCATTCTTTATGGATTCTTCTCTGTAAACATCAAAGATGACATCAATGCGCTTGGAGTTCTGGCTGGTGTGCAGCATTTGTGACATGACAGTGTCTGACAGCTCATTGAAAGTATGGTTGTCTCCCTTCAGTCTTTGAATTATTGCCATTGCATCAATGAGAACCGCACTCTGATCAGGGACACATTCAGCAAAGGACACTAACCTTTCAAGGTGATTTGACAGGACTGATTTGTTTGTCTTCTTTAAGGAACCATCAATATTTGCTAGTGCTAATGGTAATGGACCAAGAGGGTGGCACAGAACTTTTTGCATGTCAAGTTTTCTATTTTGTGCAATCAAGACCATGTTCCCAAAAAGCCTTCTGTCTGCTTTCAACATCATGTTTCTGTCTTTGCCAATCTCTGTTTTCTTGTTCATGTCGCTGAAGGTTTTCAAATTGATTTTCTTAATTGGGTCATAGAACCCATCGCCTTTCTCGAGTCTCTGTTGAAACTTGTTGTAAGATTCTTTTCCTCTCTGATGTGCAGTTAAAAGATCTGATGACACTTGTGCTGTAGCTGCTGTCCCAGAGGAAATACAGATGAGTTCTGAGTGATCTTCATGAAATGGATTTGTCCAATTGTTTGTTCAAGAAGTGACTGGACATCTGATTCATCTTTCTGTATACGAGTCTTTTCTAAGTCAGCATGGCTAAGGGCCTGGGGTTTGATGGCAACTTGATCTCGGAGTTGTCTCAGTGCAGCTGCCCTGTGTTCTGCAGTCAGATAGTATCTGGAAACAGTCTCAGGCTTCAGGCTGAAACCACGAGTTCCACCAGCGGTTTGTGTGTCTTTGTTAACAGTTTCCTCTGTGGCTTGATCAATGGCGATTCGCCCAAATGGATTGCAACTGCTCAGTTGTGTAGAAAATCCTTTATTCAGGAAATGTTTGTGGAGCTCTGGAGAAGTTTCATGAAGTTGTGATATAGTCGCATAGTAGATAGGAAGGTGTCTTGCATAGTTAGTCTTGTTCATGGCAAAACACCAAGGGATCATCTCATGTATGCAGGCCAGATGGAGGTTCCAATTTCCTTCTCTGTCAGCTCGTATGAGGCCAAGTAAGATTTCTACCATGTCAATGTATGTCATCCAAAAAGACGTCAGTTGCCCTCTTTGATGTCTCAAAACATCAAGGTATGACATATACTGGTTGAATATCTTCATCCATGACTCATTTCCAGTGGCATTCATCTTGTTGGTATGGCTGAGATTTTGATGCAGTTGGTCTATTTGTCTAAGAACATCTTCTAGATGATGTACATCTGCTGGACTTGATTGCTGAATCCATTCGATGAATCCTGGCCAGATCAATCTCATCAAAGCTTCATATACAAGTTTGTGAAGTCGCACTGCTCGGTTGTAGTGTTTTGCATCAAGGACTTTACTTATGGAACCCTCTGCTATGATTCCTGACTCAACAGCAAGATCCCGAAGTCCAGCATCTCCAAACATCTTTCCAATTGATGACATGAGGTTGCATATGGTACGAAAATTGCCCATCATAAGAACAACAGTTTTGAACTTGTCTTTGTCCCTCCAGGTTATCTCGGTTGCTTTTGCAAAGAGAGCTTGATCCAAAACTACAGCAATTTTCTGCAAATGAAGTGAGCGTTGAATTGTGACAGACTGACAGAGAATTTCCTGTACTGTTGACATTTCTGTAGCAGGAGCATTTATTGTTGGTAGATAGCCAAGTAGGTCTGCTGTGACTTCCTCTTCATTCCTGCACAATATATTGAACCCTATCCATGAATTGACTACTTGGTTGGATGAATCATGTATTCTGCTGAGGATCCAAAGCAAATTTTCCTGTTGTGCGGAACGCAGAGAGGTCTTATGAGCTTGAGAAAGTTCATCTGGTTTCACTGGTGGAGGACTCTTCTTTTTTCCTACAGTGTAGATTGGTAGAAGTTGGTCAGAGGGTTCAATACTCCTTTTCTTTGTTTTCTTGAATGGCACATCTGAAGCTTATTTTTGACTACTACACGTGAAAGACATTGGTTGAACAATGATTCCATTAACACGATGTGACGTACCAGTGCCACTTAAAACTTCTTCTTGTCTGTCAATATTGTCAAAGGCTAATACTGTTGGAACTGATGGATGAATCTTCGAAGGCAGAGGGATATCTTCACATCCAAGATGATGCAGTTTCTCAATACACAAGGCTGTATCAATTTCTTCCATGGTAGAGTATGAGCATGAGTGACCTAGTTTGCTTTGATTTCTTCACGTAAGAACTTTGCAACAGTACTTGCTTTCATTTCCATGTTGTCCTTTTTAGCATCTGAGTCTAATTTGCTTTTGAGAGAAATGTAATCAGAAGCAATCTTTTCTACCAATAGATTGTCTGGCCTTATATACACATTGCGTCCAACTGTAAAGAAATGCAAAGCATCTCCGAATTCAGACTGCAGATTTCTACGAAGATGGTTTTTTGTTGATTCCTTAATTGTTTCAACTCCACGTGACTGCATAAATGATAGCAAAGTTGTGGTCAGTTCAATAAGTGAAACAATACTAGGTGAAGTGAATATATCTTGTCGGATATATTTATAAAGCATTCCCAAAGATTCCTCTTCTACCTGTTTATAGAGGTCAGTAGCTTCAGAAATTGTTTTTTCACTGTCAGATTTCTGACGTGTGTAGTTTTTGTAGCATGTCCTGTGGTAATGTGCCTCAGCTGCAACTATGTCCCGTGAAGTGATGGATAATATTTTTTCATCCAAACGTTGAGTGGCTATATCACGAATTGTACTGTCAGCTCTAAGGTCAACTGCAGGTTTCAGTGGTTCACGACTGTTTGTTCCTTTGACATATTTTGTTTGACGTTCACAAAATATGCATACCTTGTTGTAAACCCTAGAATTAGAGGCAATATTTTCTCGGCTCATATGTCTTGTTGTGAAAGGAGTTCCATGATTTTGTTCAGTTTCTTGTCTTGAAATTTGAAAAAGTTGCTTCTTATGAGTGAAGTCACTTCTGCACTGTCTGTGATAGGTTACTTCTTCTGGAATTGTGGAGACATTACTCTTGCCGATTTTGACGAGTGGTTGAAATTGCCTTATGACTGCTGCATCAAATAAAACTGTCCATGAACGTTCATCTTGTGGGCAAACTAAATCTGCAGCTGATGATTTTCCATTGCAAATTATGCATACTCCAAAATCATGTTTGCTTCGTTTCAATGGTGGCTCATTCTCAGACATAATTGGACCCCTGTGCTTAATTAAGCTTCCATTATATCTGAAACAAAAAAAAAATGTGTTGCAATAAAATCATAAAATCATCCAAGAAATAAATGATCTGATTCAACTTTATTTGGAATGAAATCATTAATCATGTTTAAGAAGATAAATCATCCAAAATAAAAAAATTTTTTGGCATGTGCAATAAATGTTTGAAAAATGACTTCTCCCTTGTTTTGTGAGTTGTCTCCCTTTATTAGCAGACGGCAAGTTACAGAGTTCTCATTACAATTTTTCCTCATTTATACATTAAGTTTATTTCTTTTTTAGTGATTTGTATTCTCTATCGTATCAAGCAGCCATAGTCCAAGTTTTAAGCAGATGTTAAAGGTATAAAGTGTTGTATGCTTACCTAATGCAGCTTGACAGCACAAGCAGACTTCATGGTTGAAGGCAGCCATTTTTAAGGGACCAGTCATTGCACAAAATTGTCAGCATGATTAATATAGGTGAAATTTAGAGATGTCACTTCTACTTTGGAATGTCTATTAACATTTAGATATAGAATTTAGGTGTTATGTATTTGTTTGTTTTTATGTAAGTGTGTATAATACAAAAGTAAGTGTTTTTATGTGTGTATATAATAAATATATATAAATGTAAACACAATATTTGAATGCATATTTGTATAATCAGAAAAATTCTGTAACTGTAACTTATTGAACTGATTACTTGCAAAATAATAACATAAGTAACTAAAAACTTTATAAACTTTAAATGTGGTTTCCAAAAATGTATATATATGTGGAATTTGGTTGTTGGCTGCAACCTGACGGTCATGCCTTAAAATGCACTAAAGAAACCAAAAAAAGTGCTTCCATTATATTTGTTGATCATGGTTCTATAGACATAATTGTTCCCCTTTAAAATATCTATATAATCATTATTAACTGACCATATAAATGCTTCCGAAATAGAAAACAATTGTCCTTTTCGTAAAAAAATGTCACTTTTTGATCTTTGACGTTTTGATTTAATTATTGAAGTATAGTAGAACCTAACATATCATATATCAAAATAAAGGAAATTCATCAGTGAACACTATTTCATTAAATTCTAATACAGAAAACGCTTCTATATTAGTTCAAAAGGTGATTATCTGTGAAAAGGGCCTTTTTTCTCAAAATGGCGGCCATCTTTCAAGATGGCCGCCAAAACAGCATTTAGCTGGACTTGCCAGCTGTCCATCATATGAATTCATATACTAGAGTCAATTGGCTAACTAAAAATCATAGTGGCATTTTGTCCCCCAATTTGGTAGTCAAACCCTATTTTTCAAGCCCTGGCTCATGGACTACTGAACGAAATAGAACCCCGGGGTTGTATTCGAGGAAATACGGTATATAATTTAGTTCGCTATATCCGGTGTTCGCTATATGCATATAATTTTAATGACATTGTATAGGGCCGGGACTTGAAAATTTGTTCGCTATATCCGAGTGTTCGCTATATCCGTGTTCTACTGTAGTCCTAAATTTGAGGTCATTCAATCAATGTAAAATGGTAACTTTCAATTTATTTTTTTAAATTCAAAGATGAATCACTTTTCATCTTAATTCTTTATTCAATTTACATGCAAACAAAGTTATCACTTTAAGCTCAGCTACAGTTATGTATGTACTTCTCGGACGACATCGCTTGCTTTTATTAAAGTAGTTTATTGCAGTATAAGATGATACAAACAGTTTCCTTGGGGGGAAAATACTGGTTGTTCTAAAAAAAAATGACGTTAGACATATCCATTATTTGTAAAGACAGAAGTAGTTATTTAAAGCGCCCATTGGACTCACCATATGAACAAGAATGAGTGTTATGGAGACGTTTTAAAATTACAAGTGATTTTTTTTAAATCGTTAATAACCTGTATGTGTTGAGTGACAAGGGGCCAAACAGCACAATGAATGCCATTTGATGTCTGCCCATCAACAGATACTGAAGAAACAAAGAGAAAGTCTGATTCATGGAACAGAAAATTACTTTGAACAGGAGGATTCCATCAATGTTCCTCATCTTCCTTATTCAAGAATCCCTGACAATTTACAATTAAGATGCAAGACAGAAATGTTATCGTCATTGTAGGTGAGGATTTTGATAACAATTGAGAATAAACACCATAATATAAGTTCAAACGGAACAGAGTCGTGTCAGCTGGTTTGAATAACCGCTGGGACATAGACTTGGCTGACGTCTCCAATATAGCTTCAGATAATAATGATGTATAATACCTACTGGTGGCTATCAATGTATTAACAAGGTTCCTATGGGTAGAACCCTTACACAATAAAACTCCAGATGCTGTTATCAAAGCCTTTAAAAAGATATTTTCAACTGCTGATCAACCACAAATTATAAGATCTGACAAAGGTCGCGAATTTGACAACAAAAAGGTGAGATCCTATTTAGCCAGGAAAGGTATAACCTATTACGTCACACACAATGAAACCAAGGCATCTTATGCAGAGAGAGTAATAAGGACACTGAAGACTACCATGTATAGATACTTTACGTTTAAACAGACTTATCACTATCTGAATATTTTACAAGATCTTGTAGGTGACTACAACCATAGACCACATAGATCACTGAATGAACGCACTCCTAGTGATATTGACAAAAACAATGAATCAGTTGTATGGAAAGAACAGTACATTGATCCCCTGATTAAACCAGTTCATTCTAAGGTAGAGAAAAGGCATGTATCTGACAAATAAAGCCTTCAAATTCAAAGTAGGAGATCAGGTGCGACTGTCTCATCTAAGGTATGCTTTTCAACAGGACTATCAGGAGAAGTGGACAGAGGAAATATTTATTGTCAGTAGACGATACTACAGAGATGGGATACCAGTCTATAAAGTCAAGGATATGGCTGAAGACCCAATCACTGGGACTTTTTATACAAATGAACTTCAGCGAGTGGATACTGAGTCTACAGACACTTTGTGGCGAGTTGAGAAGGTATTAAAGAAACGCAAACGGGCTGGAAGGAAAGAAGTGTATGTGAAATGGATGGGATACCCAAAGAAATTTAACAGCTGGATATCAGAACAGGATATTCAGGCAGTATAAATAGAAATATGTGTCATGGACTTCTCATTTGAGACACAACCATCATGAAAGCAACATGTCCAGAATGAGGGAGGCAGTTTTCAAGAAGAGATGTGATGCTGAGACACAAAATACATCAGCACAAAAGCATCAGTCTACCATACTCGCCACCGCCGCCGCATATACCCCCGCCGCCGCCGCCACCCTCTCAAATCAAACATGGAGAGCCTTTCAGGTTTACCATTCCCTCTAATTCTTTGATCGTTGGACCAAGCTTTTCTGGCAAATCGGTCTTCTTATACAAGCTGCTGATGCAAGGATGTATACACCCAACGCCAAATAACATTATCTGGTGTTTCAGTGAGTGGCAGCCTCTCTACCAGATGATCAGTGAACAGATGGCTCATGTCAAGTTTGTGAAAGGGCTTCCTTACAACATACTCGAGGATTATTACTTGGATGCCAGAAATAACAACATGATTGTATTGGATGACATGATGTCAGAAGCTAAGGATGATAAACGCATTTCTCAGCTATTTACAAGAACCTGTCATCATAAGAATGTCATTATCTTTATCTATACAAAATCTGTTTCCAAGAGAGAAAGACTCACGTGACATTGCTCTAAATTCGCACTATGTGACCTTATTCAACTCTCCTGTAGATAGGCTGCAAGTTCAATTGTTTGCCAGACGTATCTTTCCCAAGGATGTGGACAGATTTACGTCAGTGTATGAAAGGGCTGTTCAAATCCCTATTGGTAATCTCATAATTGACCTACGCCCAAGCACTCTTGAATCAGAGAGGTTACAACCTAATGTATTAACACAGTTAGATCTACCCTCGATACAAAAACCAAATCTCGCTTACATGAGAGAGGCAGTATCCCTATAAAAGAAGGGAATCCTGGAGCATCTCATCATTCGACTACAGAAACTCCTATAGACAACATCTCTGTCTGTCCTAGTGATAACACAGTTAATCTGGCTGAAACGTCTGCGGTGGACTCAGAAAACGAAATCATGCCTTCCTGTGATGAGTGTGGTCTTGTATTCGAAAACAACCATGACCTTCAACGTCATGTGAGGACCTGGTGCCCCGAGAATGGAGGGGAACCTTTACAGAAGCGATCTAAGATGAGTATATCTCCTAACTCTAAGGAGGATAAGTGCCTTCAGAAGCAATAATTCCTACACTAAACAATGACAGAGAGATAAAAGGCCTTGAATACATGTGGGAACAAACGTTGAAAGCCTGTAAGGAGGACATACGGAAGAAAAAGGAAAACTTTGAAGATCAAGGAAAAAGTGAAAGATGGATTGAAAAGAAAATGAAAAAATGCTGGGAACAAACATTTCTCCACAGACTGGCAATAGCCCTTCGTTGTTACAGCTATTTTGCAAATGGTGCCCTCTTCAAGTCTGTATTGGAGAAAATTAGAGCCCTGGACCCTGACATGGAGGCTAAGGACGTGGATGAGAAAATTACTCAATGGATGAAGCCTATCGTGAAGGATATTCTCTCCCATGTAGACTTAAGCTGTGCTGAAGACTTAGAACTTGTTGACACTTCAGAAGCTGATGATTCAGATAATGATGAACTTTGAACTCTTGTGCAAAATGATTATCCTCGTGTTTTAGGATATAAGTATAATATAAAACAGTATATTTCAGTAGATGTTGTGTATGTATATTCACGAATTTGTATGTAATAAAGATTGTATATAAAACAAGTGAAGAAGCGAGCAAAGCTCACATACCCCCGCTCCCCACTTTGTTCAAAGAATTTCAAATAGTAAAACTGATTAATATTGGTTAAAGTATGACAGTTGAGTATACAGTAAGTCATTGTGTAAGTCTTCTTTCAACTGAAACCCAAATACCGCATTCATTAATAGGTTTTACAATTAAAAGGGTACATCTAGAGATAATGGTTGATCTTTGTTTCAAATTTGAGGTAGGTATCATGAATATTCTACGAGATGCACTGAGGACAAAATTATTTTTGTTGAGTCACTTTGTAAGTTATGTTTTCCAAAGAAACCACAGAGAAGAAAATCCATATATATCGTTTAACTCTCACAAGGCATATCCAGCAATCACGATTGACATATGTAGCAAATTTTGTGAAGCTGAGATGTATATATTTCATGAAATATGTTCAGGACAAAGTAATTTATTATAAAATCACTGTTTTAGTCATGTTTCCAAAAATTAAAAAAATGTGATAGTCTAATCCTCAAATGGCACATCTAGTGATCATGGTTGATAAATGTATGAAGTTTGGTGAAGCTAGCATGAATAGTTTGGGAGATATGCTCCGGACAAAAGACTTGGTCGAAGAGTCACTGTTTTAGTCATGTTTCCATGGAAACCGCAAAAAATAAAAATAATTTGTTGGTCTAACCCTCAAAAGGCACATCTAGTGATCATGGTTGATAAATGTATGAAGTTTGGTGAAGCTAGCATGAATAGTTTGGGAGATATGCTCCGGACAAAAGACTTGGTCGAAGAGTCACTGTTTCCATGGAAACCGCAAAAAAATAAAAATAATTTGTTGGTCTAACCCTTAAAAGGCACAACTAGGGATCATGATTGATAAGTGTATGAAGTTTGGTGAAGCTAGCATGAATAGTTTGGGAGATATGCTCCGGACAAAAGACTTGGTCGAAGAGTCACTGTTTTAGTCATGTTTCCATGGAAACCGCAAAAAATAAAAATAATTTGTTTGTCTAACCCTTAAAAGGCACAACTAGGAATCATGATTGATAAGTGTATGAAGTTTGATGAAGCTAGCATGCATAGTTTTGAAGATATGCTCCGCACAAAACGACTTCCTCAAAGAGTCACTTTTTAGTCACGTTTCCATGGAAACCGCAAAAATGAAAATTCAGAAATAGTTCTAACCCTCAAAAGGCACAACTAGGGATCATGGTTGACATCTGTATGAAGTTTGATGAAGCTAGCATGCATGTTTTGGAGATATGCTCCGCACAAAACGACTTCCACAAAGAGTCACTTTTTAGTCACGTTTCCATGGAAACCGCAAAAATGAAAATTCAGAAATAGTTCTAACCCTCAAAAGGCACAACTATGGATCATGGTTGACATGTGTATGAAGTTTGATGAGGCTAGCATGCATAGTTTTGGAGATCTGCTCCGCACAAAGTTTTGGGACGGACGGAAAGAATGAACGCTATATACCCCCGCTTACGCTGTAAGGCGGGGGTATAATTACATGGTCGATTAATTTTTTCTCATTATCAATAAGGGTCTATAGTTACCGAGAAAGCATCTTTGTCAAAGAAACACAAACTTATGGTAAGAAGTCAAGTCATGTTTATTTTCAAGAAAATCACAACATGATACAATCATGATGTGCTCCAAGCCATATATTGACACTTAATCAAATGGACCAACATCAAAATTAATAAGCAAATAAACACTATACAGTTCAAAGTACAGTACAAAACATAAGATTTACAGTGATGTTACTGAAAACAGTGTATGGTAATACATAGTTATCAAAATAAGATCATAATTATTCATATGTATAAGCTCAAGAACTAAACACACAGTGAAAGCACAATGTGGACTGGTTATCTAGGTTATACAGAACAGTTTCATTCACAACTGAAAAGAAAGGTATGAACTGGTTTACTTGGAAGAAATGCTATAGTGACCATGGGCCAGTGTATGGATACCATCCTACACAAAACGCTTGTCATCAAAAGGAGATAGACTGATTTTATTAATAGAAGCCGTATACAGTTGATGGTTTCTACTCTGAATTTGACCAACCTCATGTCTGAATTGCACCTTATCAAAAAGAGACTGTTTGTACAGCTCATGGCGAATGTGTTTCTGCTTTACAGATTCAGTGATGCCTTTGGCGGTCTTTTTCTCAACATTCTGTACTACTTCAATCTTCTCGCCATCAACTGTTTAAGTTTCCGTTTCTTTATAATACATGGAATACATTTTGGGACGGAGGCCTACAAACTCTTGTAAGATAAGTCATATCATGTGGCCTATCATCAGTCAACAAACAGAACTTATTTGAAATACCAATCATTTCAATAAGCATTACTATCATAAAATATTGTGATTTTTCCCTAGGCAAATTCGTGACTTTTTTTCCGTTTACCGTGTCAGATGCGGTCACGGATTTCAAAACGATGTGTACACTATTTTCAACAAATCATACAAGATAGAAATCATTCTTTTATTTGAAAGGGTTTGTTAAAAGCACTGTACTTAGAACGAGGATTAAAACGTTGTTCTCATATCATTAAGGCTTAAATTGAGACTGTATGGAAATGATATATTTCGGAAAAAAAGATTGACAAAATGAAATTTAGCCACGCGTTCATGCATTAGCAAAATAAACCTACTAACGTTACAAAGAAAATACTATTTCAAAACAAAGACGTTGTATTTATCATATATGGTGAAAAGTAGTACATAGACGGAACGTAAATGCAATAACATTTAAAAATAACATACATAAAAAGTTTTATTCTCTACGTTTATCCTCTTTGTAATAAATCATTTTTATTAAATGTAGCCCGACTGGCCATTGAGAATAAAGCTGAGTGTGTTACGACGGGGCTTTTGATATGCTAAAGTCTTTATCAAATAATAGTGCTTTCGTTAGAATTCTTATGATATTGGGGTAAAAATCATATTTGTTTATGATTTTTTACACTTAGGTTACAAGGTAACACCAAGGTTACGAAATCACCTACAGCTGCCGGGCGGTGCCCAGCTCGTGTCACGTGACCGCGTTACGCAACTAAAAAAAGTTCCGCGAACTTTCATTACCTCGGGTGATTAGCGTTGTCAGACCTGCGATTAGCCTATTGTTGGCCCAATGGTGCGCAATTTAGATTCTTTTTACTCAACTACATGATACACGTTGATGTGGCAACTTTGGCTACCATTGGTCAACTATTTGATAATTGGCATGAGTTTGAACATCTTAATTTCTACAGGACCTCGACCCAAATCGGGAAAACGTCTTTAAAATCTATATTGTTTACCCAATGGTGCGCAATTTACATTCGTTTACTCAACTGCATGCTACACGTTGATCTGGCAAGTTTGGCTACCATTGGTCAGCTATTGGATATTTCGCATGACTTTGAATATGTTAATGTTGACAGTACCCCGACCCAAATCGGGAAAACGTCTTTATAATCTACATTATTTACTCAATGGTGCGCAATTTAGATTCTTTTTGATCATCTTCATAATACCCGTTGATCTTGCAAGTTTGGCTACCATTGGTCAACCATTGGCTATTTGGCATGACTTTGAATATGTAAATTTTGACAGTACCTCGACTCAAATCGGGAAAACGTCTTTAAAATCTACATTATTTACTCAATGGAGCGCAATTTAGATTCTTTTTGATCATCTTCATAATAAACGTTGATCTGGCAAGTTTGGCTACCATTGGTCAAATGCTGGATATTTGGCATGACTTTGAATATGTGAATTTCTACAGTACCTCGACCCAAATCGGGAAAACGTCTTTAAAATCTACATTATTTACTCAATGGTGCGAAATTTAGATTCTCTATGATAATCTTCATAATACCCGTTGATCTGGCAAGTTTGGCTACCATTGGTCAACTATTGGATATTTCGCATGACTTTGAATATGTTAATGTTTAAAATCTATATTGTTCACCAAATGGTGCGCAATTTAGATTCAATATGATCATTATCATAATACAGGTTGATCTGGCAAGTTTGGCTACCATTGGTCAACCATTGGCTATTTGGCATGACTTTGAATATGTAAATTTTGACAGTACCTCGACCCAAATCGGGAAAACGTCTTTAAAATCTACATTATTTACTCAATGGAGGGCAATTTAGATTATTTTTGATCATCTTCATAATAAACGTTGATCTGGCAAGTTTGGCTACCATTGGCCAAATGCTGGATATTTGGCATGACTTTGAATATGTGAATTTCTACAGTACCTCGACCCAAATCGGGAAAACGTCTTTAAAATCTACATTATTTACTCAATGGTGCGAAATTTAGATTCTCTATGATAATCTTCATGATACCCGTTGATCTGGCAAGTTTGGCTACCATTGGTCAACTATTGGATATTTCGCATGACTTTGAATATGTTAATGTTTAAAATCTATATTGTTCACCAAATGATGCGCAATTTAGATTCAATATGATCATTATCATAATACAGGTTGATCTGGCAAGTTTGGCTACCATTGGCTATTTGGCATGACTTTGAATATGTAAATTTTGACAGTACCTCGACCCAAATCGGGAAAACGTCTTTAAAATCTACATTATTTACTCAATGGAGGGCAATTTAGATTATTTTTGATCATCTTCATAATAAACGTTGATCTGGCAAGTTTGGCTACCATTGGCCAAATGCTGGATATTTGGCATGACTTTGAATATGTGAATTTCTACAGTACCTCGACCCAAATCGGGAAAACGTCTTTAAAATCTACATTATTTACTCAATGGTGCGAAATTTAGATTCTCTATGATAATCTTCATGATACCCGTTGATCTGGCAAGTTTGGCTACCATTGGTCAACTATTGGATATTTCGCATGACTTTGAATATGTTAATGTTTAAAATCTATATTGTTCACCAAATGGTGCGCAATTTAGATTCAATATGATCATTATCATAATACAGGTTGATCTGGCAAGTTTGGCTACCATTGGCTATTTGGCATGACTTTGAATATGTAAATTTTGACAGTACCTCGACCCAAATCGGGAAAACGTCTTTAAAATCTACATTATTTACTCAATGGAGGGCAATTTAGATTATTTTTGATCATCTTCATAATAAACGTTGATCTGGCAAGTTTGGCTACCATTGGCCAAATGCTGGATATTTGGCATGACTTTGAATATGTGAATTTCTACAGTACCTCGACCCAAATCGGGAAAACGTCTTTAAAATCTACATTATTTACTCAATGGTGCGAAATTTAGATTCTCTATGATAATCTTCATGATACCCGTTGATCTGGCAAGTTTGGCTACCATTGGTCAACTATTGGATATTTCGCATGACTTTGAATATGTTAATGTTTAAAATCTATATTGTTCACCAAATGGTGCGCAATTTAGATTCAATATGATCATTATCATAATACAGGTTGATCTGGCAAGTTTGGCTACCATTGGTCAACTACTTTTTTTTTCTTTTTTTTTTCCCCCCATATTTTGTGATACGGCAAAATACAACAGCATACGACAAACACAAAGAATACATGAATACATTATAACATTAAAATCCACAATTGGCTGACAAAAATTATTTCATAGCATTATTTACCTAATAATAGATGTAATGTTGACCAAAATTTGAAAAACATTTCTTCAGTTCCTGTTGAAAGAAAAACATATCTCGACATGTCATAGTAACGTGCAATTTCATTTTTTAAGTATTCCACCTTAGGTTTAAAACCATTTATGCTACATTTATAAATATATTGTTTGACTAATAAAATGATTGCATTAACAGGATTATTGTTTTTTCCTTTCATACCCAATATAATAACTTTGTTTGTAAATTCTAGTTTTAACTGGACTGAATTTAACCATGATTCAATTTCTTTCCATAATTTGAAGATAATTTTACATTCCCATAGCATATGGTTGATACTTTCTAGGTTTGTCTTACAAAATGGGCAAAATGGCGAGGGCATATAACCAATTTTATGAAGAAATTGTCTTGTCGGAAGTATATTATGAATAATTCTGAGTTGCAACCATTTCAAGTCTGTGCTCTTAGAACATTTATTAGCAATGATGTTAAAAAATTTCCAATCATTTTCAGTAAATTCAGTTTGTAAGATTCTTTCCCATTTTTGAATAGCTTGGCAAGCGAACGAATTTTGAATCAATAAGGAAGGCATATAGTTTTTTTTCCCAATGGTAGCATCGATGTTTAATATGTTAAAAGGATAAATAGGATCAGGTAATTTGTTTTTGAAATTTTTTATGTTCAGTGATCGAGCATATGTCATTATGGCTCTTTTCACTGATTCATAAGTTAGAAAGTTAGTCTTTATTGGAAATGTATTGGAAAATTCTTCAAAAGTTAACATCCTGCCATCGACATGAAGCAAATCGTTCACAAAAACTACACCTTTACAATACCAGTCATAATACAAAAATGGATGACCATCAATGTTAATACTGTCGTTGCTCCATATTGTCTGACATTGAATTTCTTCCTCAGTTACAATTTTTCTTTTATTCATTGATATAAAGTCTGACCATTCCAAGAGGATATCTTTCCAAAATGAGTTAGTAGAGGAGGGGATTAAGTTATTTCTTATGAAAACACTTTCCGTTAAGAGAAAGGGCGTTTTCATTTTATGTTGATTATAAAAGAGATGTGTCCATTTCCGCTAATTCTTTTAATCCATTTTAATTTTTGTGACGATATGATTTTTCTAATATTTGGTGCTTTTATCCCCCCCATGCTCTGGATTTAACATCTTTACATCTTTACATCTCTCTTTACCTTGTCCGGTTTATTTCTCCATATGAAGTTAAAACATCTTTTTTGCAGTTTTTCAATGACAATCTTTTTGGGATTTGGCAAAGATGAAAATAAATGATTCAGCTTTGGTAGTAAGAGTGATTTAAGAACAGTATTTCTTCCATATGGGGTTAAAGTACGAGCTGTCCAAATATTCATTTGCCTGTCAATCTGAGCAAGCTTTTCGTTGTAGTTTTTATCAACCATATTTTCTAGATCAATATCAAATTGTATGCCTAGAAGGGTGAAGTTTGTTTCTGACCAGTCGAAGTTCCATTCTTTACACATCTTATATCGAGATCTCTTTTTGGAGCCTATCCATATTAATTTAGTTTTATCTATGTTGACTTTCAGTCCTGAAAAACGGGCAAAAAGTTCTAAAGTGTTCAAAGCTGCAAAGAGACTTTTTTCGGATCCATCTAATGTGAGAGTTGTATCATCTGCGAACTGCGAAAGAAGATATTCTATATTTCCTAGTTTAATTCCTTTTATGTTTTTATTATTACGTATCATAATACCCAAGATTTCTACACACAACAGAAAGATATAGGGCGCTATCGGGTCCCCCTGGCGACAACCCCGGCTTATTTTAAAAGGACTTGATGCAAATCCATTAACCAGCACTCTAGATTCAATATCATTATAGAATGTTTCTATCCAGTGTGAAATACTGGATCCAAAGTTTAAAAACTTTAGAACTTTGCTAAGATAATTTCTGTCTACCGAATCGAAAGCCTTTTCAAAGTCAATGAGAAGAAGTAAACCAGGTATCTGACAACTTTCAGTATGTTCCATTAGATCGTATATAAGTCTAGTAACTTCGCCAATGTATCTTCCTGTGATAAAACCTTTTTGATCTTCATTAATAATGCGAGGTAGTATTTTTTTAATTCGATTTGCAATTGCGGCGGCACCAACCTTATATGAAGTATTCAGTAGAGAGATCGGGCGCCAATTTTTCAAAAATTTCTTTGGCTTATTTGCTTTAGGAATGCATGTTATCAGCCCCTGTTTTTGAGAGATTGATAAGTTTCCGTTTTCATAGCAGCTGTTTTGGAGAATTCAACAGGAAAGATCCTAGATCTTTCCAGAAGAATTTAAGGAATTCTGTAGTAAACCCATCTGGGCCTGGACTTTTATCGTTTTTCATGTTTTTGAGAGCGAAAGACAACTCACTCAATTTTAGTTCTCCTTCAAGATTGTACTTGTCCCAATTTACTTGTCCTGATCATCTAAAACCGGAACATTGTCGTGTTTGAATAATTCAGACAGATCAACATCAGATTGGCCTCGAGCAGTATACAATTTCTCATAAAATGTTTAGTTTCTTCAAGTATTTGCTCACTTTCTGTTATATATGTTCCATCGTTTTTTTCTAAAACAGTAATGGATTTATTTAAGAAATTTCTTGATTCTAACTTTAAAAAATATTTGGTAGGTTTTCCCCCTTTTTCAATCCAATTTGCCTTAGATCTTATTAGTATTCCGTTTATTTTATGATTAGCAATTTCGTCTAGGTCATGTTTTAAAATATTTATGTCATCAAGCAGTTTTTGCTTCGTGTCAATATTTTCATTTAGGTCTAGTTTTTTTTCTAGTTGTGCAAGTCCAGATTTCAAGTTCTTTTCTTTTTCGTTTGTAATTTTCTTTTGTGTTGATGAATAGTATATTGTTTTACCCCTGACCATGAGGAGTAATGTTTCCCAGAGCAATTGATCATCAATTGAACATTTAATGGATTCGAGGTTTTATATTGATCTAGCGTTGATTTAATCGTTTCTTTTACTAGTTTTACATATTTTATATCTCGAAGAAGTGAATTATTAAATTTCCAAAAGCCCTTTCCTCGAGCTAAAGTAGAACATGTTATCGACAGAGAAATGATGGAGTGATCAGAATTTATGCTTTGGAGAATGTCACTGTTATTGACCGAAGATAGGAGCCCATGAGAAATCAGGAAGAAGTCTAGTCTCGCTTGTTTTAGAGGGGTAGGTTGCCGCCAGATGAAACGTTTTGCATCGTAATTAAGTTCATGCCAAGGATCTTTTAGGTCAAATGTATCTATCATTTCAATAACATTTTCTTTTGCTTTTGGATTGTTGATATGTTTATAGTTGTAAGTATCTAATTGTTGGTTCCTAACTAGATTCCAGTCACCACACAAACATATTTCATCACTATCATAATTCGTTATAATGTCAATAATAGTCTGAAAGAAATCTGGATTGTCCTCATTGGGTCCATATATACTGATTACAGTATAAGTAACCTCATTAACCAAAATCTTGAGTGCAACAAAGTTTCCAAACTCACCTATATTACTATCTAATAGTTTAAACTCGAAGTTGTTATTGAATAATATGGCTGTGCCTCGGGCGTTACCTTTGAAGCAGCTTATAAAACACTCAGTATATCCCCATTGTTCTTTTATTTTCTGAATTTGATCTGAAGTAAAGTGTACATCTTGTAAACAGTAGATGTTGCCTTTTTTCTTTTTAAGGAAATTGAATACCTTTTTACGTTTTAAGTTATTGTTTAGGCCCCTGCAGTTATTACAAAGTATCTTTATTGTTTCAGTCATTTTCATTTAAACGGTGTGTAGGTGAATTATCAGCCAATTTTGAATACATTTGCTCAAGTATAGTGGATTTAAAATTTGGTTCTATGAATTTTGCCTGCTGTTTTGGTGTAAGGATCTTCCGGTTATGGTGCAAATTAAAAGAAAGGTTTATCCCGATCGGGGATAGACAATTAGAAACACAAAATAAAAAACATAATAAACTTATCATGATGAGGTAAATCTACCCCACGAATACCCATATTAACAAGCATAATATACAAAATAATACATCAAATGCTGTAAACAGGAGGGTTATTTACACAGGAAAGCTTCACATGACAGTGAAAGTGAAAATCACGTGCATGTGTATATTGCAGAGCGAGTCAATCATGCGTTTGAATAGCTGCCACGTTGTATGGATACATGTGCAATATCGTGATTGAATCAATTGAGAAACTATCTGGATAAAAAGTTATCAATTCAAAGGATTGTGATAATGTTCATCATGTATTATATGGATAATTCGTATTTTAAGGTAAGATGAATTAATTTTTATTTTTTAAAACTGATTTAGTAGTTTTGGAAATTATGCAAACGTGTGTATAGTCGGGATCGTTCGCATTGTAAAAAAAATATATTTGTTTATATTCGAAACAAAGTATTATGGTAATCCAAACGCACGCTTACCTACATGTATGTATGCAAACTTATGTACTGAGTAAAGTTTACATAAACATATCTATACATATATGAACATTTTACTATACCTGGATACATTATATAAGTCAATCATAAGGTGATATAAACCAGTGATATGAGTAGTGTACCTGCATTAATATATATATATTAGTATTTTGTAGAGATGTAGACGCACAGGTGTATACGCATAAACGCTTAGTCCATGCAATTCTATACAACTAGGGCGTGTAGCAGTGGGCGGTCATTATAACACTATCAATATCCATAAACATTTGTACTGACATTCTATGTATCTGCTAAAGTTAATCGTTTTATTTGCTTCAGTAGTCATAGTTTTATATTGATCAGATGAAATGTTATTTGGAGCATGGTACTATAGTTTGTCACAAAAACAGTTTACCACACATTAGAGTTTAGTATACACGCACATCACACACAGCAGTTTACACACATGAGTGTTCACGAACTCGCACATCTGCACATTACAATGTCAGGTATTTGCATGAGCTTTAAAGATTGTTATTTCATTTGGTGACGGTATCTACAGAGTTCATATTTCATAGGGAGGATTCATTTGACCAGTTAGAACTATGCGAGTGTTCCAGGGTGACCCACTGTTTGTCCGCGTCTCGAGTACATGATTGACTCCAACCTGTCGAACACGTGTCTGTAACTTCTCCTCATCGTATATAGCTCTAGACTTGCGATAGAGAATTGCGCGTTGTTTCTTCAGTTTGGCTGGAAGATCAGTTCTAATTGACATGTCTCTGTCCGCCATACTTAAGAAACTGGCTATGATTGGGGAGGGTGCATCTGGGGTGGGATCATCAGCAAAGGGTTTTCTGGGAAGACGGTGGACGGCCTTAAAGTAGATGTTTTCAGTTGACATATTTTCACGAGCAAAAAAGTTTCAAAGACGTTTCCAAATTGTTCTACTCACACTTTTCACAGAAGTGACCGTTTTCCTCCCGCAGTTTGATTCAAAACGAAAGCAGTGTTCAGTCTTTCAGTCATCCAAAGTCATATCGGATATTTGTGGGGGAGAGCAGCTCACATACACGTCTTGCCGTACCGCATGCGCAACCGAAATTTTCACCATAAAATGGTCAACTACTTGATAATTGGCATGAGTTTGAACATCTTAATTTCTACAGGACCTCGACCCAAATCGGGAAAACGTCTTTAAAATCTATATTGTTGTCCCAATGGTGCGCAATTTACATTCGTTTACTCAACTACGTGATACACGTTGATCTTGCAAGTTTGGCTACCATTGGTCAACTATTGGATATTTGGCATGACGTTGAATATGTGAATTTCTACAGGACCTTAAACCGGGAATACTTCTTTAAAATATATATTGTTGACCCAATGGTGCGCAATTTAGAATTTGTTTACTCAACTACATGATACACGTTGATCTGGCAAGTTTGGCTACCATTGGTCAACTATTGGATATTTGGCATGAGTATGAACATCTTATTTCTACAGGACCTGAACTTATTTTTATGTACTCATAATAGGAATGTACATATTTGTGTTAAGTTAAGTATGACCAATTGTCTAACAATTGTTTTGTTTGTTTTAAACATATTTTATTCATCAGAAAAGGATTTGGTACAAGTTATACAACTTAGAAAACCCTCTCCCTAATATGTGCATTAAATATTAATTTACATTCATTTAACAAGATGGACAGAAGAGAAAAGAAAAAAGTGATGCAATAATTAAAGGAACCTTTTTGTTTGTTTTATGTAGGTTTGAACAATTTTGAATATACTCTGATTTAACTTAATATTCAGATCAACATTGTCATGCAAAAGAAAGTCACAAGTAATGTTCAAGTTGGTAACACTGCGTAAGTAAGCCATCATGACAGTTTTTTTTTAAAATATATTATTTACAAATGAAATAAGTAATTGTAAGAATTCTCACAATTATTTCCACATGAGAAGCGTGACTTATCCAAAATACTGACAAGAAATAGGTCATAATTCAGTTGACTAAACATATAACGTAGTTTTGTGAGAATAATGTTCGTGTTTCTTGGTCCATAGTCATAATATTTTGGAGCAGTATAACGATTTTTGATGAGATTGGATTCAAAAGAATTGATGTATGTGCTTTTCCTAATATCCAAAGGAATTTTTATTCTAGCGAAAGGGATCGAAACATCGTGTGAATTACGCAGATAATAGTTACTTGTTGATGCAACATAGTTTGGTAAAATATCTTTTTGGTACGATGGTGTCATATAATTTTGTATTTTGTACAATAAATAGTATAACTTCACATCAAGCCCATACGATTTTAACAACTCAGCTTTAGGTTCAAGAGATATCTTGTTGAAGTCAAATATGACAATCTTATTAAATTTTTTATTAAATTTTATTTATCGAGTAGTACCTACTTTTGCTGATTATTAAAATGCTAAAGCCAATTATGTATAATGATCGAATGAACGTGGATTTGCAGATGAAATTTTGTGATTAAACAACATTTTATGTTAACAATTTTAAAATATTATTTGGAACGTGTACCTGTTGAACTTTATCATGATATCTATAGTTCCTTACCAACTTAAATATTATACATATATATTTATATTTAAAAATCAATGAAAATTTGTTCATAGAAGACAATATACTAGAGCTTCTTATCTTCGTTTATCTTTATTGTTATTGTAGGAACTACGGTATCTACAACTGTTGACAGCATAGCTTCCTCTCGCGTTGAAGAGTTCAGCCAGGAACTCAATGAGGCGTGGCTTGGTACATTCTGTGCTGTTTAACATGCGCTGCTGGTTAACAAGTATCACCAACCTTTTTCTGCACTTGGAATCTCAATCGTAATTTCTTGACGACAAATAACATTATAAATATTCTTTCGTGCTCATTATCATAATTTTGGCAAGTTTTTCTCCGAATTTTATATAAGTAAATATTTTAATTAACTGTATGTTGTTTTGGAAAATGTAATATATCGAAAATGTTTAACAAATATTTAGTATTTAGACATTTAATATTGTATCGACAATATGTTGTCATGAATTTATTACAACCACGTTTCAGTTTCATACATCGCTTTCAAATCGACTTGTTGATTGGTTGACCTACATTTCTGGGCCAATGATAAGGCTTGTAACAAATATCTCTCCGCCCATCTTGCAGTTCGGCTCGCCAACTGTAAACACCTGGTTATCGCTAATTCCTATACGCTCAGCGAGCATTCTGCGGGAGCATCTTTATCGACTTGTATACGCTTGCGGTAGATGGCCAACTGCACAAAGCGCGCGTGCGATAGTGTCGCGCTTCTAATTGTACGGTTACATATCATATTGCACCTACATTATAAATCTACTGAACATTTTTAAAAATCGATATAAAGGTGTTAATGTGGCGACTTTTGAAAGACCAACTTTGATGATGGGTCACTTTCTACAGCCTATAACGAACATTATGGAAATTAAAACTAATTTGCTGTAACAATTAAACTCCAACATAATAACACAATAAAAGTTACCTTTATTGAATGTGTATGAGATAAGATAACACTTTATTTATTTATTTTTTTTTATTATTTTTTTTTTTAATTGGTTCCCAAGGGTTACAAAGTCTGTGTACAATGAGTGGGGGTAAATTCCGTACATTGGACATTTGACAAGGTAGAGTATAAAATAAATCAACTTATTAACTAATTCTTGAAAATTGGGATGAGTGATTTCCACTTTTTATTAAATTTGCTAATTTCATTGTTTCTTTGAAATATAAATTTTTCCACCGAGAAAATATCTGACAGAACTTTTTTATAATTATTGAAGTTTGGAATTGATTTTTTTATATTACATTAATTAATGAATTTCTTTGCCGAGACAATGATTTGGTTTATCAAACCATTATTATTAGATGTAACAAACCAAATAATAAATTTTGAAATTGTTATTTTTTGTTGTTGATAGTTATTTATCCAGAGTTCCAGATCATTCCAAAATTTTTGTGTCACACTACACTCCCAATAAACATGGCAAATGCTCTCAGGAGCATCATTACAAAAATTACACAAGTCATTGTCAACAAGATGCATTCTCAACAATTCTCTTTTAGTAAAAATAACTCTTTGAAGGAATCTATATTGGAAATCAATAAGTTTGACATCTTTCATTCCACGTCGGTATACATTGAACATGTTATCCCAGTCAAATTTCGAGTCCTTAAAAATCGTTTCCCACTTGTTACGCCCCCGTCACAACCCATCGTGCGTGCAATTCGTTCGTACGTTTTTTGGGGAGGCCACGGTCGCTACGTTTTTCTGAAAACGTAGGGTGGATTTATCAAGAACAGAGAGGGAGTTTGCCAACGCACGTCACACGCACGTCGTACGTACGTAGCCCGTCGACACGTCTGGCAGTGAGGAGCTGCGTGCATCGTACGATGCGCACGTGGTACGTGCGTGGTACGTGCGTGTGGCGTGCGTACAACGTGCGTGTGATGTGCGATTGTCACATTGTCGTACGGGGGCCGTGCGTCTCGCGTACAGTGTCCTTACACCACGCACGTTGTAAGTGCGTGCGAGTGCAACGAGGTTTTTCCCGCCCGATTGACAGGTGCTTAGTACACATTGTCACATGTGCTGGAGCCATAAGATGCCGCCCTTTCCATCGCTCCGGGTCCTGATGCTACAAGAGCATGTTCTCTTCAAATGATGGCAATCGTCCGTCGGCTCGGCTTATATCCTAAAAAAGGTGCCCAAAACGTGCGTTGTACGTGCTTACTCGGTACGTTGTACGTGCTTACTCGGTACGATCGACGTGAGTTTTCTTTAATTATTTGATAGTTAAACTTTGGGCGTGCCGAGTAAGCACGAACTACGCACGTACAACGCACGTTGTACGCACTGTCAACGTGCGTCGTTCGTAGAGAAAGTTTGAGTGGGTAAGCTTGAAAAAAACGCACGATGTCGGTGCGTTGTGCGTGCGGTTGTCGTACAGGGCACGCACGTCGATCGTACGGAGGAAAATTCGCAGCCCGTTCGTAGACTGCACGCAGCGAAAGTTCTGCATGCACTAAAAGTTCTACGACGAGTCTGCGTGCTCTAAATTTGTCCAAAATCGGTACCGCGTCGGTAAAGAGGACGCACGAATTCCCCAATTTACCCCACGTTTTTGTCGGTAGACAGCACGCAGCTGCACGTACGACGGGTTGTGACGGGGGCTTACAGATATCAAGCTTTTCGTTTTTTGATATTAGTTTATCGTAAAAGAATCTAGAACCTTTAGTGGATTTCAAGACATTTCTTTGATAAATACTGGTAAAGAAATTATAAATAGGAATGTTGTTTCTGCATTTGATAAAATATTTCCACTCAGTTGGTAAAATGTGAAGTAAATAGTTATAATACAATATTGTACCTCTAATCTTGTATTTTGATTGTAATTTATCAAAGGATATGAAACCTTGTTCATCACACAAGTCTTTTATAGTCAATATACCATTATTCGCCCAATTTCTGATAACGTGATAGGGGTCTTTGAAATTATGGTTAAGCCATAGAGGCTCCGCAAGCAAGTCATCAATATTATCCCTTTCAGCATTAAGTGTTTTGCAGTATTTTGTCCACGCATCAATAGCATCCTTCCAAAAGGGGTTTTTAGTATGTAAGATTTTACCTATGTTTGCGCCATATTTTAAGATATCATCATAAGGTATACTACTAGGGTTGCAATCTGTTGATTTTTTACAATATAGTCTCAAGGTAGATAATCTTAAAGCTTCCATAAATGTTTTTAAATCAACCATACCCAATCCCCCCTCTGACTTTAGTCTTTTTAAAGTAGTTCTTTTTATCTTATCTTGTTTATCATTCCATATAAATTTGAAAAAGATTTGTTCAAGAGAATAAATAAAGTCGTTTTGGGGATTGGGGAGTGAGCTGAAAATGTGTACCAATTTGGAAAGGGCTAATGTTTTTATGACTGGGATTTTACCTATCAGTGTTAGGTTTCTTTTTCTCCATGTTGATAGTAGTCTGTTTATTTCTTCAAGCTTTTTCTTTGTATTAATTACCCATAAATCAGCAAGATTTGGAGTGAATTTTATTCCCAGTACTTCAAAACACTTTAAGATAACACTTTATTACCCAGAAGGGAACTATTATATTATGGAAAGTCAAATTCATATTCACTTTAACTTAAGAGAATGAATTTGGAACAACACCTATATGAAAACGCTGAACGAAAAGCCGATATGATATATAACTCAGAGAGTGGGTCTCTTCACCGGCGTGTATCTACCAAATCAAAGATGCTATAATTACGAAACATATGTTTATGAATAGAGGAGATATTGATCTTCCATTTGAGATTACACGAATGATTCTGTGTTCTTTAATGAAAGAACAACGGTGATGTAAACGGAACGGATAGCCAGTAATCTAAATATTGGTCTTATTTATAGGCCAAAAGGAAATGAAACTCAGAGTGTGGGTCTCTTCACCAGCGTGTATCTACCCAATTGAAGCCTCTACCATCATGGAACGTATATTTATAAATAGAGGAAATCATCTATCTTCAAATTGAGATTACATACATTTTTCTGTGCCCTTTAATGAAAGAACAACGGCGATGTAAAAAATGCTCGCGGAACGGATAGCCGACAAGCAATTTGTCATATTTATATAGGAAATGAAACTCAGAGAGTGGGTCTCCTCACCATCATGTATCTACCCTATGGAAGGTGATATAATTATTAAACGTACATTTATGCAAAGAGAAGAGATTACATATAACTTTCTGTGCCCTTTAATGAAAGAACAACGGCGATGTAAAAATGATCGCGGAACGGATAGCCGATAACCAATTGGTCTTATTTATATAGGAAATGAAACTTAGAGGGTGGGTCTCTTCACCAGCATGTATCTACACTATGGAAGATGATATAATTATTAAACGTACATTTATGCAAAGAGAAGAGATTGGCCTTTCATTTGAGATTACATATAACTTTCTGTACCCTTTAATAAAAGAACAAGGCGATGTAAAAAATGCTCGCGGAACGGATAGCCGATAACCAATTGGTCTTATTTATATAGGAAATGAAACTAAGAGGGTGGGTCTCTTCACCAGCATGTATCTACACTATGGAAGATGATATAATTATTAAACGTACATTTATGCAAAGAGAAGAGATTGGCCTTTCATTTGAGATTACATATAACTTTCTGTACCCTTTAATAAAAGAACAACGGCGATGTAAAAAATGCTCGCGGAACGGATAGCCGTCAAGCAATTAGTCATATTTATATAGGAAATGAAACTCAGAGGGTGGGTCTCTTCAACGGCGTGTATCTACCCTATGGAAGGTGATATAATTATTAAACGTACATTTATGCAAAGAAGAGAGAATGGCCTTTCATTTGAGATTACATATAAGTTTCTGTGCCCTTTAATGAAAGAACAACGGCGATGTAAAACATGATCGCGGAACGGATAGCCGGTAATCAATTGGTCTTATTTATATAGGAAATGAAACTCAGAGGGTGGGTCTCTTCACCGGCGTGTATCTACCCAATGGAAGATGATATAATTATTAAACGTACATCAATCTTAAAAGGAGAGAATGGCCTTTCATTTGAGATTACATATAACTTTCTGTGTCCTTTAATAAAAGAACAACGGCGATGTAAAAAATGCTCGCGGAACGGATAGCCGTCAAGCAATTAGTCATATTTATATAGGAAATGAAACTCAGAGGGTGGGTCTCTTCACCGGCGTGTATCTACCCTATGGAAGATGATATAATTATTAAACGTATATCAATATGAAAAGGAGAGAATGGCCTTTCATTTGAGATTACATATAAGTTTCTGTGCCCTTTAATGAAAGAACAACGGCGATGTAAAACATGATCGCGGAACGGATAGCCGGTAATCAATTGGTCTTATTTATATAGGAAATGAAACTCAGAGGGTGGGTCTCTTCACCGGCGTGTATCTACCCAATGGAAGATGATATAATTATTAAACGTACATCAATCTTAAAAGGAGAGAATGGCCTTTCATTTGAGATTACATATAACTTTCTGTGTCCTTTAATAAAAGAACAACGGCGATGTAAAAAATGCTCGCGGAACGGATAGCCGTCAAGCAATTAGTCATATTTATATAGGAAATGAAACTCAGAGGGTGGGTCTCTTCACCGGCGTGTATCTACCCTATGGAAGATGATATAATTATTAAACGTATATCAATATGAAAAGGAGAGAATGGCCTTTCATTTGAGATTACATATAAGTTTCTGTGCCCTTTAATGAAAGAACAACGGCGTTGTAAAAAACGCTCGCGGAACGGATAGACGGTAATCAATTGGTCTTATTTATATAGGAAATGAAACTCAGAGGGTGGGTCTCTTCACCGGCGTGTATCTACCCAATGGAAGATGATATAATTATTAAACGTACATCAATCTTAAAAGGAGAGAATGGCCTTTCATTTGAAATTACATATAACTTTCTGTGTCCTTTAATAAAAGAACAACGGCGTTGTAAAAAACGCTCGCGGAACGGATAGACGGTAATCAATTGGTCTTATTTATATAGGAAGTGAAACTCAGAGGGTAGGTCTCTTCACCAGCATGTATCTACTCTATGGAAGGTGATATAATTATGAAACGTACATTTATGCAAAGAAGAGAGAATGGCCTTTCATTTGAGATTACATATAAGTTTCTGTGCCCTTTAATGAAAGAACAACGGCGATGTAAAAAATGATCGCGGAACGGATAGCCGGTAATCAATTGGTCTTATTTATATAGGAAATGAAACTCAGAGGGTGGGTCTCTTCACCGGCGTGTATCTACCCAATGGAAGATGATATAATTATTAAACGTACATCAATCTAAAAAGGAGAGAATGGCCTTTCATTTGAAATTACATATAACTTTCTGTGTCCTTTAATAAAAGAACAACGGCGATGTAAAAAATGCTCGCGGAACGGATAGCCGTCAAGCAATTAGTCATATTTATATAGGAAATGAAACTCAGAGGGTGGGTCTCTTCACCGGCGTGTATCTACCCTATGGAAGATGATATAATTTTTAAACGTACATCAATCTAAAAAGGAGAGAATGGCCTTTCATTTGAGATTACATATAAGTTTCTGTGCCCTTTAATGAAAGAACAACGGCGATGTAAAAAAGTGATCGCGGAACGGATAGCCGGTAATCAATTGGTCTTATTTATATAGGAAATGAAACTCAGAGGGTGGGTCTCTTCACCGGCGTGTATCTACCCTATGGAAGATGATATAATTTTTAAACGTATATCAATATAAAAAGGAGAGAATGGCCTTTCATTTGACATTACATATAAGTTTCTGTGCCCTTTAACAAAAGAACAACGGCGTTGTAAAAAATGCTCGCGGAACGGATAGACGGTAATCAATTGGTCTTATTTATATAGGAAATGAAACTCAGAGGGTAGGTCTCTTCACCAGCATGTATCTACTCTATGGAAGGTGATATAATTATGAAACGTACATTTATGCAAAGAAGAGAGAATGGCCTTTCATTTGAGATTACATATAAGTTTCTGTGCCCTTTAATGAAAGAACAACGGCGATGTAAAAAATGATCGCGGAACGGATAGCCGGTAATCAATTGGTCTTATTTATATAGGAAATGAAACTCAGAGGGTGGGTCTCTTCACCGGCGTGTATCTACCCAATGGAAGATGATATAATTATTAAACGTACATCAATCTAAAAAGGAGAGAATGGCCTTTCATTTGAAATTACATATAACTTTCTGTGTCCTTTAATAAAAGAACAACGGCGATGTAAAAAATGCTCGCGGAACGGATAGCCGTCAAGCAATTAGTCATATTTATATAGGAAATGAAACTCAGAGGGTGGGTCTCTTCACCGGCGTGTATCTACCCTATGGAAGATGATATAATTTTTAAACGTATATCAATATAAAAAGGAGAGAATGGCCTTTCATTTGACATTACATATAAGTTTCTGTGCCCTTTAACAAAAGAACAACGGCGTTGTAAAAAATGCTCGCGGAACGGATAGACGGTAATCAATTGGTCTTATTTATATAGGAAATGAAACTCAGAGGGTAGGTCTCTTCACCAGCATGTATCTACTCTATGGAAGGTGATATAATTATGAAACGTACATTTATGCAAAGAAGAGAGAATGGCCTTTCATTTGAAGTTACATATAAGTTTCTGTGCCCTTTAATGAAAGAACAACGGCGATGTAAAAAATGCTTGCGGAACGGATAGCCGATAACCAATTGGTCTTATTTATATAGGAAATGAAACTTAGAGGGTGGGTCTCTTCACCAGCATGTATCTACACTATGGAAGATGATATAATTATTAAACGTACATTTATGCAAAGAGAAGAGATTGGCCTTTCATTTGAGATTACATATAACTTTCTGTACCCTTTAATAAAAGAACAACGGCGATGTAAAAAATGCTCGCGGAACGGATAGCCGTCAAGCAATTAGTCATATTTATATAGGAAATGAAACTCAGAGGGTGGGTCTCTTCACCGGCGTGTATCTACCCAATGGAAGATGATATAATTATTAAACGTACATCAATCTAAAAAGGAGAGAATGGCCTTTCATTTGAGATTACATATAAGTTTCTGTGCCCTTTAATGACAGAACAACGGCGATGTAAAAAATGCTCGCGGAACGGATAGCCGATGATCAATTGGTCTTATTTATATAGGAAATGAAACTCAGAGGGTGGGTCTCTTCAACGGCGTGTATCTACCCAATGGAAGATGATATAATTATTAAACGTACATCAATCTAAAAAGGAGAGAATGGCCTTTCATTTGAAATTACATATAACTTTCTGTGTCCTTTAATAAAAGAACAACGGCGATGTAAAAAATGCTCGCGGAACGGATAGCCGTCAAGCAATTAGTCATATTTATATAGGAAATGAAACTCAGAGGGTGGGTCTCTTCACCGGCGTGTATCTACCCTATGGAAGATGATATAATTATTAAACTTATATCAATATAAAAAGGAGAGAATGGCCTTTCATTTGAAATTACATATAACTTTCTGTGTCCTTTAATAAAAGAACAACGGCGATGTAAAAAATGCTCGCGGAACGGATAGCCGACAAGCAATTGGTCTTATTTATATAGGAAATGAAACTCAGAGGGTGGGTCTTACCAGCATGTATCTACACTATGGAAGGTGATATAATTATTAAACGTACATTTATGCAAAGAGAAGAGAATGGCCTTTCATTTGAGATTTCATATAACTTTCTGTGTCCTTTAATAAAAAAACAACGGCGATGTAAAAAAATGCTCGCGGAACGGATAGCCGGTAATCAATTGGTCTTATTTATATAGGAAATGAAACTTAGAGGGTGAGTCTAACAATATAAACGAAGACGAAGACGAGAGCAGCGATGATGATTTGGAACATGAAGAAGAAGAAGGGGCTCAGGACAGAATGGAGGGAGGAGCCGAAATTAATGCTACAGACAGAATTAATGCTACAGACAGCTGAAGTTGAATAGCTGCTCACCTACAGAACATTTCGTTCTGTAAGCCCTTTTAAGGGCTACCAAATAGCAGGAAAGAAAACTTAAGCAATGCATTCTTTAAAGTGATTATAGACCGGTCTTTAATGTTAGGTAAGGCCTACAATATATAATTAAAACCAACTAGGGAATGAACGTAGACTCCGAGCACGTTTCTAAAGTGGCTGTCGATAAATGGAAATATCATTGAATAAATGAAAATTGATTTCATATGGAAGGTAGTCATAACCACTTTGCAAATACATAAGTTTGATATTTTTATATTCTTGCATGTGGTTGCATATTATTGTCACGCGCCTTTAAGTGTACCCCTCCTTGTAGCTTGATTACCTATATAGATAAGAAATTATTACGGGACTTAGAAACATGTAGGTAACCTCAAATGAAAGATCGATATCTTTCTTTTCAGAAATATACGTTTCATAACTATAACGCCTTCCAACGGGTAGATACACGCTGAGGTAGAGACCCACCCTCTGAGTTTCATTTCATATATAAATAAGACCAATTGATTACCGGCTATCCGTTCCGCGAGCATTTTTTACATCGCCGTTGTTCTTTTATTAAAGGACACAGAAAGTTATATGTAATTTCAAATGAAAGGCCATTCTCTCCTTTTTAGATTGATGTACGTTTAATAATTATATCATCTTCCATAGTGTAGATACATGCTGGTGAAGAGACCCACCCTCTGAGTTTCATTTCCTATATAAATAAGACCAATTGATTACCGGCTATCCGTTCCGCGAGCATTTTTTACATCGCCGTTGTTCTTTTATTAAAGGGCACAGAAAGTTATTTGTAATCTCAAATGAAAGGCCAATCTCTTCTCTTTGCATAAATGTACGTTTAATAATTATATCACCTTCCATAGGGTAGATACATGCTGGTGAAGAGACCCACCCTCTGAGTTTCATTTCCTATATAAATAAGACCAATTGATTACCGGCTATCCGTTCCGCGAGCATTTTTTACATCGCCGTTGTTTTTTTATTAAAGGACACAGAAAGTTATATGAAATCGCAACTGAAAGGCCAATCTCTCTTCTTTGCATACATGTACGTTTAATAATTATATCACCTTCCATAGGGTAGATACATGCTGGTGAAGAGACCCACCCTCTGAGTTTCATTCCCTATATAAATAAGACCAATTGATTACCGGCTATCCGTTCCGCGAGCATTTTTTACATCGCCGTTGTTTTTTTATTAAAGGACACAGAAAGTTATATGAAATCTCAAATGAAAGGCCATTCTCTCTTCTTTGCATACATGTACGTTTAATAATTATATCACCTTCCATAGGGTAGATACATGCTGGTGAAGAGACCCACCCTCTGAGTTTCATTTCCTATATAAATAATACCAATTGATTACCGGCTATCCGTTCCGCGAGCATTTTTTACATCGCCGTTGTTCTTTTATTAAAGGACACATAAAGTTATATGAAATCTCAAATGAAAGGCCAATCTCTTCTCTTTGCATAAATGTACGTTTAATAATTATATCACCTTCCATAGGGTAGATACATGCTGGTGAAGAGACCCACCCTCTGAGTTTCATTCCCTATATAAATAAGACCAATTGATTACCGGCTATCCGTTCCGCGAGCATTTTTTACATCGCCGTTGTTTTTTTATTAAAGGACACAGAAAGTTATATGAAATCTCAAATGAAAGGCCATTCTCTCTTCTTTGCATACATGTACGTTTAATAATTATATCACCTTCCATAGGGTAGATACATGCTGGTGAAGAGACCCACCCTCTGAGTTTCATTACCTATATAAATAAGACCAATTGATTACCGGCTATCCGTTCCGCGAGCATTTTTTACATCGCCGTTGTTCTTTTATTAAAGGACACAGAAAGTTATATGTCATTTCAAATGAAAGGCCATTCTCTCCTTTTTAGATTGATGTACGTTTAATAATTATATCACCTTCCATAGGGTAGATACATGCTGGTGAAGAGACCCACCCTCTGAGTTTCATTTCCTATATAAATAAGACCAATTGATTACCGGCTATCCGTTCCGCGAGCATTTTTTACATCGCCGTTGTTCTTTTATTAAAGGGCACAGAAAGTTATTTGTAATCTCAAATGAAAGGCCAATCTCTTCTCTTTGCATAAATGTACGTTTAATAATTATATCACCTTCCATAGGGTAGATACATGCTGGTGAAGAGACCCACCCTCTGAGTTTCATTCCCTATATAAATAAGACCAATTGGTTACCGGCTATCCGTTCCGCGAGCATTTTTTACATCGCCGTTGTTTTTTTATTAAAGGACACAGAAAGTTATATGAAATCGCAACTGAAAGGCCAATCTCTCTTCTTTGCATACATGTACGTTTAATAATTATATCACCTTCCATAGGGTAGATACATGCTGGTGAAGAGACCCACCCTCTGAGTTTCATTCCCTATATAAATAAGACCAATTGATTACCGGCTATCCGTTCCGCGAGCATTTTTTACATCGCCGTTGTTTTTTTATTAAAGGACACAGAAAGTTATATGAAATCTCAAATGAAAGGCCATTCTCTCTTCTTTGCATACATGTACGTTTAATAATTATATCACCTTCCATAGGGTAGATACATGCTGGTGAAGAGACCCACCCTCTGAGTTTCATTTCCTATATAAATAATACCAATTGATTACCGGCTATCCGTTCCGCGAGCATTTTTTACATCGCCGTTGTTCTTTTATTAAAGGACACATAAAGTTATATGAAATCTCAAATGAAAGGCCAATCTCTTCTCTTTGCATAAATGTACGTTTAATAATTATATCACCTTCCATAGGGTAGATACATGCTGGTGAAGAGACCCACCCTCTGAGTTTCATTCCCTATATAAATAAGACCAATTGATTACCGGCTATCCGTTCCGCGAGCATTTTTTACATCGCCGTTGTTTTTTTATTAAAGGACACAGAAAGTTATATGAAATCTCAAATGAAAGGCCATTCTCTCTTCTTTGCATACATGTACGTTTAATAATTATATCACCTTCCATAGGGTAGATACATGCTGGTGAAGAGACCCACCCTCTGAGTTTCATTTCCTATATAAATAAGACCAATTGATTACCGGCTATCCGTTCCGCGAGCATTTTTTACATCGCCGTTGTTCTTTTATTAAAGGACACAGAAAGTTATATGTCATTTCAAATGAAAGGCCATTCTCTCCTTTTTAGATTGATGTACGTTTAATAATTATATCACCTTCCATAGGGTAGATACATGCTGGTGAAGAGACCCACCCTCTGAGTTTCATTTCCTATATAAATAAGACCAATTGATTACCGGCTATCCGTTCCGCGAGCATTTTTTACATCGCCGTTGTTTTTTTATTAAAGGACACAGAAAGTTATATGAAATCGCAACTGAAAGGCCATTCTCTCTTCTTTGCATACATGTACGTTTAATAATTATATCACCTTCCATAGGGTAGATACATGCTGGTGAAGAGACCCACCCTCTGAGTTTCATTCCCTATATAAATAAGACCAATTGATTGCCGGCTATCCGTTCCGCGAGCATTTTTTACATCGCCGTTGTTTTTTTATTAAAGGACACAGAAAGTTATATGAAATCTCAAATGAAAGGCCATTCTCTCTTCTTTGCATACATGTACGTTTAATAATTATATCACCTTCCATAGGGTAGATACATGCTGGTGAAGAGACCCACCCTCTGAGTTTCATTTCCTATATAAATAATACCAATTGATTACCGGCTATCCGTTCCGCGAGCATTTTTTACATCGCCGTTGTTCTTTTATTAAAGGACACATAAAGTTATATGAAATCTCAAATGAAAGGCCAATCTCTTCTCTTTGCATAAATGTACGTTTAATAATTATATCACCTTCCATAGGGTAGATACATGCTGGTGAAGAGACCCACCCTCTGAGTTTCATTCCCTATATAAATAAGACCAATTGATTACCGGCTATCCGTTCCGCGAGCATTTTTTACATCGCCGTTGTTTTTTTATTAAAGGACACAGAAAGTTATATGAAATCTCAAATGAAAGGCCATTCTCTCTTCTTTGCATACATGTACGTTTAATAATTATATCACCTTCCATAGGGTAGATACATGCTGGTGAAGAGACCCACCCTCTGAGTTTCATTTCCTATATAAATAAGACCAATTGATTACCGGCTATCCGTTCCGCGAGCATTTTTTACATCGCCGTTGTTCTTTTATTAAAGGACACAGAAAGTTATATGTCATTTCAAATGAAAGGCCATTCTCTCCTTTTTAGATTGATGTACGTTTAATAATTATATCACCTTCCATAGGGTAGATACATGCTGGTGAAGAGACCCACCCTCTGAGTTTCATTTCCTATATAAATAAGACCAATTGATTACCGGCTATCCGTTCCGCGAGCATTTTTTACATCGCCGTTGTTTTTTTATTAAAGGACACAGAAAGTTATATGAAATCGCAACTGAAAGGCCATTCTCTCTTCTTTGCATACATGTACGTTTAATAATTATATCACCTTCCATAGGGTAGATACATGCTGGTGAAGAGACCCACCCTCTGAGTTTCATTCCCTATATAAATAAGACCAATTGATTGCCGGCTATCCGTTCCGCGAGCATTTTTTACATCGCCGTTGTTTTTTTATTAAAGGACACAGAAAGTTATATGTCATTTCAAATGAAAGGCCATTCTCTCCTTTTTAGATTGATGTACGTTTAATAATTATATCACCTTCCATAGGGTAGATACATGCTGGTGAAGAGACCCACCCTCTGAGTTTCATTTCCTATATAAATAATACCAATTGATTACCGGCTATCCGTTCCGCGAGCATTTTTTACATCGCCGTTGTTCTTTTATTAAAGGACACATAAAGTTATATGAAATCTCAAATGAAAGGCCAATCTCTTCTCTTTGCATAAATGTACGTTTAATAATTATATCACCTTCCATAGGGTAGATACATGCTGGTGAAGAGACCCACCCTCTGAGTTTCATTCCCTATATAAATAAGACCAATTGATTACCGGCTATCCGTTCCGCGAGCATTTTTTACATCGCCGTTGTTTTTTTATTAAAGGACACAGAAAGTTATATGAAATCTCAAATGAAAGGCCATTCTCTCTTCTTTACATACATGTACGTTTAATAATTATATCACCTTCCATAGGGTAGATACATGCTGGTGAAGAGACCCACCCTCTGAGTTTCATTTCCTATATAAATAAGACCAATTGATTACCGGCTATCCGTTCCGCGAGCATTGTTTACATCGCCGTTGTTCTTATATTAAAGGGCACAGAAAGTTATTTGTAATCTCAAATGAAATGCCAATCTCTTCTCTTTGCATAAATGTACGTTTCATAATTATATCACCTTCCATAGGGTAGATACACGCCGGTGAAGAGACCCACCCTCTGAGTTTCATTTCCTATATAAATATGACCAATTGGTTACCGGCTATCCGTTCCGCGAGCATTTTTTACTTTGTTGGTTTTCTTTTAAGAAACATTAATAAATAAAATGTTCTTTATGTGAATAAATATTTTATAATAATATCAGTTCAGCGAGCGTTCTTTCACAAGATAAACATATATGTAATTTTAAATGAAAGTTCTCTTTCAGGAATATGCGTTTGAATTCTAAATATTTCGATAAGGTACAATACAATACAAAGAAAAAATATGCGTTTGAATTCTAAATATTTCGATAAGGTACAATACAATACAAAGAAAAAATATACAATACAAGGAGCCTATCAAAGGCCTTACATTATTTCATTGCGTTTAGAAATTCACCATTATTTTCATTATTCCCAGCGCATCACATTCGCACGCCCAGTTTCTACATTTGGCCAGCGCAAGCGTATACAAGTCGATAAAGATGCTCCCGCAGAATGCTCGCTGAGCGTATAGGATTTAGCGATAACCGTAAACACCTCTCCAGCGCTCCGAGCCCTTGCAGCTGATCCAGCCTCGGACTCCCTGACTACCGAGGACATCCTTCTTTGATTTAAACGGTATTTATTTCCAGATGGTACATGGAAAGGGGGATTGATAAACAGGGTTACCCCTATATTAATATGGCCTAAGAGTAATTGAAGGGTCCGGACGACGGGGTATCTAAAACATCAATAAAATGCCACATTTTCCTTTAAAATGATTGAAATGAAGATATTCTCACAGCTAAAATGATTTACTATAAATCAACCATTTCCTTGAAGCCTTGAGTTTGGTTGCAGAACGTACAATCACAATGAAATCGAGTGGTTTTCGAGTTTGGTTGCAGTCCCTATAGGCAACTGCAACCAAATTATTTTCTAGCAATTATCCATCATTTTTCGTGTCTTGACAAACACTTATTTGGTTGCAGAGATTTTAGTTGCTTGTTAATTAGCAAAGAGGCAAGTTTGGTTGCAGGAGTTTTATAATTTACCTTATTTTACGTGAAAACAAAAACAAATCAGGATTTTCATGTTGACAGATTCCCTCTCGCACTGTGAGTGACGTAATGCCATGCGGTATGTAACGTGTCCTACAATTGGTTGATTCAATCTCAAACATTTCCAACAATTTTTCAAATTTCCTAATTTTTGATTTATAATTGATTTTGTTCTGTTTTTGGATAGAAACCATTTGTTAAACTTACTCAATGATGTTTATTTTCTATCAAAATCATTTTACAATTAAAGGGATTCCTGACAGCCAATGAGAATTGTTTTGAGATATGACAACAATTCGAATTCGCTTTGGGAGCACGTTGAAACACAGAAATGAAATTTAGGGATCAATTTGGTCAAATAATGTCAAAAGTACCTACCATGACATGCTTTATGATAGAAACTGTTAAAATAATCAAGGTCAGTGAAATATTTCTATCCATAATGTCAGAAACGCTTTCAAAACATGATGTGACATGATCGAAAACCGGACTCGATAGCGATCGGTAAGTGGCTTATGTGTCATTGAAATATAAATAAAAAGCCAGGTAAGTGATCAACAGTTGTCAAATCATCATATATTCCATCTGCAACCAAATTTCTTAAAGCCCAGGCTCTTCTGTTTGATAAAAACATGTATTTTCTTGGAAAAATAATTTGGTTGCAGGTGCCTATAGGGGACTGCAACCAAACTCGAAAACTATGTGATTTCATTGTGAATAATCTTTCTGCAACCAAATTCAATGGTGTCATTCCATATATCATGGTATAGATAATTATCTCAGCTTTCAGAATATTCCAAATTGAGTCTTTTTCAAGAGCTAGGTTGCAGTTAACAGTCCTTTTTGACACCCCGTCACACGGACCCTTCAATTACTCTTAATTGAAGGTAACAGTGTGGGATGTACGGATATGGGGAGAGATATTACATTAATATCTCTCCCCGTGACGTTGACAGGATTTATAACATGAAAGTGATTCAGCTTTGTCAGATATGAAAAAGAACAAGACACACACATCTCTTTTTGCATATGATTTAAACATATTTTTATTCAGTACCAAAATAAAGACACTACAGTCACTACAATACAGCTGGTTTAAAGAAAAACAAATTTCAAATATTGTTTTTTTTATGATGTCACAGAAATTCCTGTTTATTAGATATTTTAACAGAAATTCAATTTTATTTTTATCAATGCAAGAATCAAGTAAAATCAACAAGGTCTACATTTATATTTATTTTCAGGTTATAATAAATCAAAGATATCTCTTCAAGGTACATTTTCATAAACAATATATGTAAAATAGAATTAATATTATGATACTAGCTGAAACATTTAGTTCGTGTGTGATCTCACCAAATCTTGAAGAATTTTAGGTTTTTTTTCTTAAAATGAGATTCAGAAAGTTTTCTTCGTTTCATGAACATCAATGTCAACATTCACAAAAGTTAATTCAGGTTATTCAACGCGTCAATCATACATTGTGATATTTTTTAGAAAAATACTATTTTGATTAGAAACTCGTGTGTCTGTGCATTTAGAAAAGTTGCTTTTTGATCTGACGACTGCTTCGGTAAAAAGTTCGGTTACTTGGTCTAATCTGTCGTAATTCTGCTTGAAACTAAAGGGTGTTGATTCAGAAATGTATTGTAAAACCTCGCTAGACACATAAATAATTTGGTCGAGTCAATTGTTTGTTACAAGAAGAAAGCGCTTGTTGAGTCTATTAAAGCTCCTACGAAAGCCTCAATAATCGACAGACCGGATCATGGTCACAGTGGGTGTCTGCGCATGCGCCAATCGGTAAGAAATTTATAGTGAAAGTTGTGAATTACAACAAGAAATAATTTCATATACCAAAAAACTGAATATGTAAATTCACCAAATACCACAACCTATATGTACATGGACATTCAACAATTGAAAAATAAGAAAATATTCTCCGTTTACACATTGAATGAATTTACATTCCAACAACTTGTGATACAGCATCTGTGTACTGGATTGCACTGATTCTTCCCTGAAGGAGATTGTCATTTGCAGCATTCAAGATGCTGTCAAGGTGGCGTTTGGGTCTCAGTCGTCCACCCCCACTCAACTGCAGAATAATGATCTCTGAAGAACATTGTTTATTCTGGATCATTTTGGGTGGCAGGGTCCCAGCTTCTTCAACTTGGAATGCCACCCTTCAAGATGGTTCGTGGTCCGAAAACTCTCTGTGTCGAAGTGATTCCAGATTGCACAGCCATTTTTTTCTACCCACTGTGTTGTGACATAGTCGGCAAATTTACAAATGTGATGGTTATTAAGGTCAACATTCTCTAACGCATTCATCCACACATCATCAATGTCTGCCAGTCTCACAAGAGGAAGAGCAGCAGCAGCTCTTTTTACAAACAAAGACACACTCTCATCAGACTTCCTTAACGCCTGCCTCCACTCCACTATTCTTGGCATGCTTTACTAAAGCCTGTCGAAAATGGAACATACATCCTTTCAGTTCACATTGTACTAAATAAATATTGTACCCAAATATTTAGAAAAAAAAAAAAAAAAAAATTAAAAAAAATATAAAAAAATAAAAATATTGTACCCAAATATTTAGAAAAGTTTACTTCAAGAAATCTAAATACATCAGTACATCCCTTGCCAAATAGTGAACACGCAAACTTTTAGTGTGAACATGTAATTCAACATAAATTTGCACATTTAAAATTATCATTATTATTTGTTTTCTGAAAGGGTGATTCACAGTGCTTGCTCATTGGTTCAATTATTCACAGGGCTCAAATTCACTTGTCACTCGAATAAAAGGGACGCAACTCCAAATTTTCATGTTAACTGAAAATTTATGTCTAATTAAGTTTTTGATAAGATAACTAAATGTTTTGTAGTTGTTTATAATGCCATTTATCAACCTGAAATTTAACTATCGCCCTTGCAGCTGATCCAGCCTCGAACTGGATGAAATGATGTTCACTCAAGAAACGAAAAAGAAAAAAGAAGTGAGTTCACTCAGGAAATACTCACTCATAAGTTTTGATTAGTAAATTAAATACAATAACATACACACTATAATAATGTTGAAATGACAGTTAGCATCATTATTCCCTTACTTTCAGTAATGGCGAATGCACAGTTAGACTATAAGTTTTTGCCAACCCACCATGGAGGGAGATATCTTTGCGTTAATGACTATATGTTCACTGTCAGTAAGAGGAAAAGAGAAGAATGGATCTCATGGAAGTGCGCAAAGAAAGACTGCAGATCAACAAATGACATCATCACTAAAATGCCAGGAGACCATAATCATGAGCCTGTATATAATGAAATAAAGGTAAAAATTCAATTTCATTTGTCAGTAACAAGTAACAAGATTTATAGTAAATATGATAAAACGAGAGAACCAATGTAATTCTGTACAGGATGAATAAAGTAGTGTCTCTGTCTGTCTATACATTTAACTTTGTGTGTGATTATGATATATTTCGTATTTATTTATAACGTATTTAATGTATTTTTTCATATTTTGTAGGTCAAGGAAACTCTCCAGAGAATGAAGGTGAAAGCAAGAACCACCCTACAGCCTATGCCGTCTCTCTACAACGAAGATGAGAGCAAAGAGTCGGCACGTTCCATGCCAACCTACCACAGCGTCAAGAACCAACTCTACCGTTCCCGACAGGCCGTCTTCCCTGGTTTGCCATCTCGAAGACGGACGATTACATTCCCTGAAGAATACCAGAAGACCAACTCCGGAGATTGACGACGGCGATGATGATAAGATAATAGAATTCGCGACCGGACCAACCTAGAATACCTAGTGCATCTGAAGTTTTTGTATGGAGATGGGACATTACAGTTACAGTACGCCGTCGGTCAAAGACTGCCACCAAAGGAGAAAAAGTACGTTGACCTTGAGAGACGGCTGGACACCTACAAACATGGACTAGTGAATGGCACTATGTCATTGATGGAATACCTCGACAGTGCTTCCTATTACGTTAAATTATTCAGTTCCTAATTACTTTGAATAGCTTGAATTTTTTTTACTTGTATATTTTGTATATTTGTTTCACGTGATGGACTCATATTGTACTATTGTACTAGTGCTATATCGCTTGAGTGCTATTTTGAATGTATGTATGTATTTAATAATATGTACCTCATAAAAATATATTCGAATTCGTGTTCTCTTCTTTACCGTTGAACAATTTAACGTTAACCATGCTCTTGTGAAAACATTACCGGTCCTTTGTCAAGAACTATTCGACTATAACGACGTACCCCTCAAGATCGACCTCCGTGTTGTTACACCCACAGGGACTTGTAGTTACACCCATCTTGGGGTCGATCTCGCGGACCCTGACCGTGTGTATGTATGTATGTGTGTGTGTCTGTCCGAGGACATTTTTTGTCCGACCTATTACGGGAAAACTGTTTATCCGATTAATTTCAAATTTGGCACATGTCTTCTTCCCTACTAGGAGGGGTGCAGTGCGAAGTTTCAGCAAATTTTGTTAACATTTGAATTTTTTATGAATTTTTTACAAATTTCCATGTTTTGAACTTAGTCATTTTCCGATATCAGATTTGTCCGACCTATTACGGGAAAACTAATCATCTGATTAATTTCAAATTTTGCACATGTCTTCCACCCTACTAGGAGGGGTGCAGTGCGAAGTAACAACAAATTTCTTTAATATTTGAATTTTTTACAAATTTCCATGTTTTGAACTTAGTCATTTTCCAATATCAGATTTGTCCGTCCGAGGACATTTTTTGGCCGACCTATTACGGGAAAAGTATTTATCCGATTAATTTCAAATTTTGCACATTTTTGCACCCTACTAGGAGGGGTGCAGTGCGAAATTACATCAAATTTCATTGATAATTCAAATATTTTACAAATTTCCATATTTTGAACATAGTCATTTTCCAATATCAGATTTGTCCAACCTTTTACGAAAAAAACTTTTCATCTGATTCTTTTCACATTTTGCATGTGTCTTCGTCCCTACTAGGAGCGGTGCAGTGCCAAATCAAAACTAAAATTGATAAGGTTTTTTTGTGTGTTTTTTTTTTACAAAATTCCATTTTTTTGATTACCGTAGTCATTTTTCTCAATTCTTCTTTGGAGGTCAAATGCTGTGCAAGAGATGACTACATTGAAAGTAAAAAATAATTCAGTTAGTCAGGGATGCACAGTCGGGGGTATAAGTGAGCCACGCTTACTTTTTTGCTTGTTACTTTTATCTTTACAGATAATCAGTACATAATAAAGACGGGAATTGGTACATGTGGATAGCACTGGATACTGACTAAACAATGAATATAATAAATTTTTTTGGGGAGAATGTACAGCAATTCATTATTCACTAACAATCAGTTCATTCCTTAAACAACTAGCTTTATACAAATATTTCCCTAGGTTACAGAGTTCTTTTAAATTTCTAACACTTAATAGTTGGATAAGCTTAAATACAGATGGACGTTGATAATAATAAGGTTTAATATAAGCTTGCCTATAATCAATGTAACATGGGCATACTAATATGAAATGAAATTCATCTTCGACATTATCTTTACATAATATACATTTTCGTTCATTAGTGCTAACATTATTGTATCTGCCAGTTTCAATAGCAAGGTTATGTGAGCTAAGTCGAAATTGACCGAGGCGGCACCCGACATAAAGACGAATCAAGTGTGGCCATCTCGCAACTTCCGGTTTCTAAATATACGCTTGAAAAACGTCTTTGTCGAGCACGACTAGATTTTATTTTCGTTTTCTCCGAACAAGATGTTCGTTGCTGCAAAAGTTAATATCCAATTTACGGTAGTTGAGACACGGTGTAAATCCTACAAGCATAATGATTACGTCACTGAAAGCGGGTTCGTTAAATGCTATGCCCTTTTTACTGGGGGTACTGTGTTCTTACGTCGAAATAGGTATGTTACTGTTGATACAAAATTGTAAATGTGATATCAAAATTTCGACGAAAGAATTGTCTACAGAGTGATGTATCTATATTCTCAATAGCTAAATGTCATCCCGAACCGCATCCAAGTATGATTATGTTACTTTAATTAAATCACCTCAATCTAAATCACCCAACACAAACAGCCTCTTAACACCAATCACTCTTCTCATCTTCGCTGTGGACGAGGGCATCGTTCTGTGCAAGGAACTCACCTTAAACAGAATTGGTACCTTCTTTCGCTCACACGGAGCGAGTTACACCAAATGCAAACCCCTTGGCACGGGTTTCGAATTTACCTTTTCAAACTTCCATTCGGCCGAGGCAGCAAAAACTTGTTCCAAAATTCTCTCTTTCAATGTAGAATTCCAAATTCCCTACTGGGTGTCCCAATCACGGCGGACTATTCTCTTCCCTCCTTATGAGGATGAAGAGGCTCTAGAATTCTACCGTCAAGAGGCAAATAACCTAAATAACCAGCCACACATTGCTGTGACTAAACGCAACTACACCAAATCCTCTGACTGTCATCTCATTCCACTTAAATCCATGCTTTTGACTTTTGATACGCCCAACCTACCCTCACACACCACTTTCGGCGCACACACCCTATCCGTACGGCCCGCAGCCAGAAAGGTTATCCAGTGCACAAAATGCCACAAATACAACCACACAGCAGCACAGTGCCGGGGAGTTCTGAGGTGTGCTACATGCGCGCAGATTGAGTGTGACGGTTTCCACTGTTCACCTCATTGCTTTACCTGCAACGTGGATGGACATACCTCTACTTCCCTAAACTGTCCCCAAAAACTACACAAACACAAAGCTAAAAACCCTAAACTTCATCCCAATTACAACCCCCGCACTAGGCGGGATAATCCATCCAAAAATAGGGCAAATAATCCTAAAACCTCCCACCCAACAGGATCACTCGCTCCCACACACCCCTGGGGTGATCCTAATAAACCGCCACCTTCCCGCCAAAACCTCCGCCACCAACCCAACCCCACCCAATCCCCCAAATCCTCTCCCGACCCCACCCCGGCTAAATGCTCTCGCTCTTCCTCAGTAACAGAGGATGACCCCACCTCTCCCACCCAGCAAGAAGAGTCCATGGACTCTTCAATCTCTACCTCCCCATCCAGCCACACCCTGTCCACTCCGGCCACCCCTTCCAATCCCCGTAGCACCGCCAACCCCAATCCTCCATCCCAGGCGGAAAACACCTCCAATACCCAGCCCATACCCACTCCCACCACCTCTAGGTCCCACACCCAATCCAGGTCTCAGAAGAACCTCTTCGGCTCTTCCTCCAAACCCCTTACCCAACCCCTCTTCTCCTATTCCCCCAATACCCAGCCCAAAACCCAGGCCCAAACCCAGCCCCAATCCCAGCCCCAAAATCCCCCAAATGTTAAACCACAAAAAATTACCCCAAATTTCTCTAAACCATGCGTGCCCTCGGGCAAAACAAACCCAAACAGCCCGCAATGTTTCCAACAAAAGCCTTACCGAAGGTGTCGCTCTATTTCTTGCGGCAATTTTCATCAAACCTAATGCTTCACTAAAGCACATTCATAAACTCGCGGTTAAATCTAAATTAACCAAACTCGGCTTCAATACCTTCAACACCCGCGTCCAACACATCCTCGCAGATGCCTTAACCAAAAACGCGCCTATTTTTTCTTCCAATTAATTAATCACTCCATAATGCAGCTAAACCCATATATATTCCTTCTTATAGCAATTTCCACTAGTATGCAAATTCTACAGAGCTTAAAGTATTAATTAAACTCCAAAAGCTAAATCCCCAAATAATTACAATTCAGGAAACCCATTTCGGCCCTAGGCCAAATTTTTAACATTCCTGGGTATAAAACGCTAAGGCACGACCGGCCCAAAGCCAATCCCAGTCGCTCCCATGGAGGCTAAGCAATTTTTATCCAGAAACACTTAAGCCACAACTTATTTCAAGTAAATACTCCTAACTTAGAGGCCCAGGCAATAACCATTACCCATAAAACCAAAAGCATAAATATTTTTAATATTTATTATAGGGTTACAAATACTTTTACCATAGAGGACCTTAATGTCCTACAAAATTCACTAGGTACGGCTGGCGACATCAAGAGATGTCAGCAATCGATTTAACGATCAGCACCCCGGACATCAATAACGAAATCTTGTGGGAGGTCCTCGATGATCCGTGGGGAAGTGATCATTTCCCTATCATTATTACTCTAAACCATTTCCTTCCAAAACGGCATTACGGAAAATTCATAGAGAGCAAAAGCTGTTTTTTCTTTGTCGTTTCTATCCATTCTGACCTGCCAATAACCAGACTTCAAGTCCAAGGTTGAGAAGAAATTTGCATTGTGTAAGAATGTCATAAATTACTAACTCAAATATCCAAAATTGCCCCCAAAATCCCAATTTTTTTTACAACAAGGCCGACTGGGAAAAATTCCAAACGCTCAACTCAACCCAGAGGACCTTGAAAATAAAGACCCCCACACCTTTTAAAATAATTTCACCAATGCTATCATCACAGCTGCAAAACAATCCATCCCTTTTACCACTCCTAAAACCGCTAAACCCTCAGTTCCCTGGTGGACTGAGGAAATAAAAAACGCGCGCAAACTACGCAAACTGGCATTTAACAAAGCAAAACACACCTCCCTCATGCAAGGCACCTCAAAAACCAAGTAAATACATTATTAAACAAACAAAAAAACAACACTGGGAAAATTTCTGCGAGGAGCTTATTAGGGCTGTAACGATTCGTCGATACCTACGATACAATCGTAGGTATGGATATCGTGCTTATTGTATTGTGAGCTTCCTGTATCGTGATACACTAAAAATAGATTTCACTTAAAAATGAAAAGAAAAACTAAGTGAACACTATGAAAGCAGCTAGTGTTGTGCAGTAACTGTAACTACAGTAGGCATGAAGCAATCTGATTCATAAATAATTGTTTTTGAAGAAGAAAAAAAACATTTTAATTTTGATTTTTTTATCATCTCATAACACAAAATTTCAACCATCTTGAATATTTCACAAATTTGCATGAAGTTATACTTTAAACAATGTATCGTGATACATTCTGTATCGCCTGTCTGTATTGAGATACATATCGAATCGTGAGATTTCCCATGATACTCAGCCCTAAGCTTAATGGTAAAACAAACTCTAAACAAGTTTGGAATAAGCTCCGAGTCATCCGTGGCGGCAAACGCAGAAGCAACATCCCACCAATAATGACCTCACAACACTTAAGGCTAAAGCTAATGCTCTAGCAGAGCAATTTGCTTACGCCAGCAGCAACAACAACCTCACCGATAAATTCAAACAACACAAGCAAAACACCCCAATCATCCCAAAACAAATAACAAATAACCAACCAATAAATCAACCTTTCACACTGGAGGAACTTCAATATGCATTAAATAATAGGAAAAAAGGGACTGCCCCAGGCATGGACCAAACTTTCTACCAAATAATTAAGAAACTTCCTCCAAACACCATCAACATACTCCTTAAACTTTATAACCTCATTTGGCAGCTAGGCATAATTCCCTCCTCCTGGAAGGAAGCTTTAGTTATACCTGTTCCTAAACCAAATAAGCCCCCAGGGACCCAAACTCTTATAGGCCATTTAAATTTCATATAGATCATTAAATTCCATAGAAAATAAGCACAAAAGGATTAAATATCAAGTTTAAGGCACTGTTTGAATGACACACAAAGACTTATGCTATATCATAATCTGAAATATCACCCAAACAAAAACAAATTTTCATATATAAGCTGATGGTTGACAGTTGACATTATTGAAGCAGATATTGAGCGGTGATAGGTGACTCTGGTAGTCTTCATGTCTGTTGATAAAAATAGTCCCATAAGAGTTCTATAGGACTCTTGCCCGGAGGACATGCTAGCCACAGTAAATCAGTATAATGCAAAGGCACGTTTGTCAGGCTAGCTTGTGTTTTCGATTGTGTTGCTAGACAATGCAACAAGGATGTTGTTGGATAAAGGAAACCTAATCCCTGTAATTTCGTACATTTTGTTCATCACAAGTCTGGTTTCAGATCACCACAGTTTTGTCTCAGGCCCAATCATAGGTACAGGACACAAAGTAGTAAGGGTGCAACCATGAAGATAGGTCACGATACGATACGTATCTCGATACTGCTGCCACGATACGATACGTATCGCGATACACTAAGTATGTCAAACTACATTCAATACAGACATGTTTAGGTAAGGTACGTGTTTAATTCAATTCAAAATAAACAACACAACGCCAGGTACACATGAATATTTACTTTATTTTACAGGAAAAGAAAAGAAATAACAGTTACTCAGGGATTAGGAAGGGCAGGGGCCATGAACCATTTGCACTTTTTCTGAAAAAATGGCCCATTAATATTTTGAAGTTTACTATTGATATAAGGGCAATGGCCCCTTTAAAATGCAGAAAATTACTAAAAGCCATGAAAATGGCCCATTGTCAAAAGTGTCCTTCCCAATCACTGGAACTTACTGTTTCGTATCGTAGCGCATCGATTCACTAAAATGTATCGTGTATCGTATCGTGTGTCATATATCGCTGTGTATCGGTGTATCGTTGCACCCTTACAAAGTAGTGCAAATTGTCCTCCTACACATGTGTAAACACGTGTTCGGCTGTTATTTATATATATATCATTGTTTGAAAAGTAAGACAAACTTTGTGGTTGAGTCAATGTGCTCGAATAAGCCTGGTATTGCTTAGTTCTTTAAATGTGCCCAATTTACTGAGGTTTTGTAGAATTTTGTGTGTCCTAAAAATCGCTAATCTAGTTCTGACAGGAAGGTAAAAAAAGCAATATTCTACCATGACAATTTAAAATCCTCAAATTTCATTGGCTTATTTCTATGGTCGAACCTAGGTTCGAACACGATTTTTAGGACGGCCGATTCACCGTGGTTTAATACACATTGCCATAGAAACGAACTTCATGACAAGAGTCGACATGCATACATGTTCGGCTCCAAATGACATCCACAGGTATCGAATCTACGTTAGACCATGAAAATTAAAAAACACAGTAGGTTTATCTCCTAATTCAAATATGCTATATTGAAAAAAAACTGAGATACCAATACAGTGTATCACATATTTTCATGATCTCATAACTTTTCTACATTAAAGATTAGTTGATTTAATACCGTTTTTTTCTCTATAACAGTCCCTTGCAACTCTGTATTCGAATGTTATTTTAGCCCAGGTTGTCCAATGATCTATTTCTACCTAGTAATAAACAATAAATCACTCGCTTATGTGTAACAAACCGCGATCATTATGAAAATTGTATTTGTGTTGTCTCCTCCAATCATTTTAATCCATGTTTGCTAATGTGTTGAAATATGGGATGGTCATCCTTGATGTTTATTATTGTTATTGATGCAAATAAATTTACAATAAAAATATTTATGTTTCAGAGTTCTTATGAAGATGCATACTTGTGGAGTTGTCTCCCTTCTATTGGTGCTATTGTTGAAAGGCTGTTCCTCTGTCAGCAATGACGATGAACTAGACCCTTATGACATGCAAAACTTGAATGGAAAAGTGAAAAAGGTATGAGAAAGATTTTTATGAGATTGTTGTAAATTCTCTAATGTACTATTGGGTGTTATCTCAGTAACTGATCTTGAAGGCATGATTTGCTTTTGTTTTTTCTTAACTATAACTATAACTAAGAAGCGTAACACCTAGAAAACTGAAAACTTGTGTACATACTACTTAACTAGTGAGGAATATAATTCATACCTTTGGTGGCCCTTTGGCCCTTAATAAGGGCCACACCATTGAAACCTATTTTCATCTTCTCCTCCAGAAGCTTAGGGCCTAGAAGGCTGAAGGCTTGACTACAGACTGAAGTTAAATAAGGAGTACCGTATATTTCAATGTATAAGGCGAGTTTTTTATTAGGGGGTCAAAGAAGGGGGTCGCCCAATACACAAGGTCAAAAACTAGAGGCCAACTGAGGGGTATCTGCCAACCTATATAAATGATTGAACCAACAACCAGTGTCGGTCATACATCATTTAACATGTTGTCAGAAGTTAAGTACGATAACATAACTGACATTTGAACAGCGTCATGCTGAGGATTTTGTGACAGTGTGTGATTTTGTGATTTGACATTTGTCGTCTGCTCGACGAACGATCAACAGTTATCATGGTGGACAGTCTAAACAGACCTAAACCTTTATCTTTTGAGGGCGATGTAGCAGAAAACTTGCGTCAATTTGAACAGGAATTTGATATTTTCCTTGCTGCTGCACACGGTGACAAGAATGCGAAGACAAAAGCATATATTTTCTTGAATATTGCAGGAAAGGAGGCGATTGAAAGGGAGAAGTCATTTCAATATACAGGTGAAGAATCTCGTGAGAAATTATCTGTGCTCAAGGCTAAATTCAGACAACTGTGCGTGCCTCAAACGAACAATACACTGGAGAGATTTAGATTCTTTTCAAGGATTCAAGAAAAAGGTGAACCATTTCAAACTTTTTATTCAGATCTCATCAACAAAGCAAATTCATGTAATTTTGGAAATTTGAAAGATGAAATGTGGTGTAAACTCTGATGGTTTGAGAAAAACATTACTCAAAACAAGTGAACTTGATTTGCAAAAAGCTGTTGCTACATGTACTGTAGAAGAAATCTCTGGCAAGTGTATGCAAGAACTATGTATAAAACCTGCAGATGTACATGCCATCAGTAATTCAAGAACATTTCCCAGATGTAGAAATTGTACTTATGAACATCCATCTGGACGTTGCCCTGCATATGGAAAGAAATGTAACAAATGTGGAAAAATGAATCACTTTGCCAATGCTTGTAAGAATCCATATCATGCCAAAGAAAAACAAACTCATCAGAAAAACAAGAAAAGACAGGGGAGACAATCCAAGTATACACAAAGACGCAGTGTACATGATATTGATGAACAGACAGATGAAGATGATGAGAATAATGTTTTCTTCCTTGATTCGTTGGAAATTGATGACATTGAAGATTCACCACTTGAAGCCTGTGCAAGTATCATTGTCAATAATGAACAAGTTCGTTTGAAGGTTGACACAGGAGCCAAATGTAATGTTATGCCTTTCGCCATGTTCAAGAAGGTTTGTCAAGGGGAAAAGATAAACAGACAGCACACTGTTACATTAGTCAGTTATGGAGGAAGCTCACTCAAAACTCTGGGCAGAACCCAGTTGAACTGTAGATATAAGAATGAAGAAGAAACCCTCACATTTCATGTAATTGAACAGTCACTCAAGCCAATCATCGGATTGAAAGACAGTGTACGGCTGAAGTTGTTGTTGTTTGATGATGATGTATACAACATTGATGGACTCAGCTTAGATGAGAAGAAGACAGAGCCACTAACCAAGGCACAGATTTTGAAACAGTTTCACAGTTTGTTTGATTGAGTACAGTGCAGAGCTAGACAGCGATATACTACCTGTGATAAGTGCTCCACGTCGAGTACCAGTAGCAATGCAAGAAAAGGTGAAAGAGGAATTAGACGAGATGGTCCGAGATGGAGTCATCACTCCTGTCACCGAGCCTACTGACTGGGTATCATCCATGGTCATCGTAAAGAAGAAAGATACCAACAAGGTACGAATTTGCATAGACCCGATGGATTTGAACAAGGCCATAAAGAGGCAGCACTACCCGATGAGAACAGTGGAGGAGATTACAGCAAGAATGCCTGAAGCCAAGTGGTTCACGAAACTTGACGCATCTCGAGGTTTTTGGCAGATTCCCCTCTCACACAGCACATCATTGTTGACCACATTCAACACTCCATATGGACGGTACAGGTACCTCAGAATGCCATTTGGAATCACCTCAGCCAGCGAAGTGTTTCAGAAACACATGGACAGTCTGTTCAGCGGTCTACCTTGTGAAGGAATCATGGACGACTTACTGGTGTGGGGAGAAACAGAAGAGCAGCATGACAGGAACGTCATCAAGGTTCTCAACAGAGCGGAACAGATTGGACTCAAGCTTAATCCAAACAGGTTCCATTTCAAGGTGAATGCCGTCAGCTACGTTGGACATTTGCTTACAGATGAAGGTGTCAAACCCGACCCGGAGAAGGTCAGAGCAATTGTCAACATGCCAGAGCCAGATGGATTGCCAGCTCTACGCAGATTTCTAGGAATGGTCACATACCTAGCGAACCAAGGCTGAGTGAAATAGCATCTCGACTTCGAGACTTGCTGCAGAAAGAATATGCATGGTCATGGTCACACAAGTGTAAACAGGCAACAGAAGCAATCAAGAAAGAGATCAGCAATGCAACCACATTGAAGTTCTACAACCTGAACAAGCCAATCACACTCACGTGTGACGCTTCGAAAAGTGGACTGGGCGCAGCAGTTTTGCAAGAAGGTCAGCCGATAGCATATGCATCAAAGTCGATGACAAAGTCACAGATGAATTATGCCCAGATTGAGAAAGAACTACTAGCAATTCTCTTTGCCTGTGAGAAATTCCATGATTACATATATGGACGAAGAGTCACAGTGGAAACAGACCACCAGCCACTCATCACCATTTGCAAGAAACTACTGTTTGCTGCACCTGCAAGACTACAGCGCATGCTGTTGAAGCTCCAACAATACTCGATTGACTTGGTCTACAAGAAAGGAAAAGATCTGATCATCGCAGACGCCCTTTCCCGAGCATACCTCAGTGACAAGTCAAACCAGGAAGACGAATTTGAAGTAATGACAGTCTTACCTATGACAGAACAAAGAATGGAGCAATTACAGATGGAAACAGAAAGAGATCCACTCATGCAGCAGTTGAATCGCTACATTCAACATGGATGGCCAGAATACAAGAGAGATGTTCACCCAGACGTCAAAGCATACCACTCGTTTCGAGATGAGCTCGCGCAGTATTCCTCAATCATCTACAAAGGTGAGAAGATTGTCGTACCACCCAGTCTCAGAAGAGAATACATGCAGCAGGTACACAGAGGACACAGCTCAGCACAAGCATCGAAGAGACAAGCTAGGGAATTTCTTTATTGGCCAGAACTTAATCAAGACATTGAAAAATATGTCTCAAGTTGTGACATTTGCAATGCATGCAAACCTCACCAGCAGAAGGAACCTCTCAAGCAGCGCAGAGTTCCAGAGAGACCATGGCAAGCCCTAGCAGCAGACCTGTTTACTTTCAAGCGAAAGACCTACCTCGTACTGGTGGACTCGTACTCAGGATGGTACGAACTCAACTCGCTCGAAAACACAGAGTCAGCCACAATCATCAGGAAACTGAAGAGTCACTTTGCCAGATTTGGAATCCCAGACACCCTATACTCAGACAACGGGCCACAATTCAGCGCAAGTGAATTTTCAAAATTTGCCACAGCCTGGGGATTTCAACACAAAACAAGTAGTCCCAACTATCCACAGAGTAATGGACTAGCAGAGAGAGCTGTCAGATCAGCCAAGAATATTCTGGAAAAGTGTGACATGGACAAGACAGATCCATATCTTGCCATACTCAACAGAAGAAATACACCGAGAGATCCAATCCTTGGATCACCGGCACAGAGACTTATGGCGAGACGCACCAAAACCCAACTTCCAATATCCTCTAAACTCCTAGAGCCTTCACTCAAAGATCCACAGACAATTCAAAACAGATTAAGAGAGATCGGCGAACAACAGAAGTGTCAGTACAACAAAACAGCCAAACCTTTGGGACAACTCGTACCTGGAGACAAGGTCAGAATGCAGACTGAGAAAGGATACAACAGAACAGGTATCGTGAAAGGCGCACATGAAACTCCAAGATCATATATTGTCGAGTCTGAAGGAGGCACGTACCGCAGAAATAGAAGACATCTTCTACTGGTTCACAACGAACGTACAAGCACGCATAAGAAGCAAAACCTACAGCTCAACAATCAAGACCAATATCAGCCTTCACCGTCAAAGTCACAGACAACGACAAAACCAGTCTCACCACCCAGAAAACAGACAACTCAGGACACAGCAGACCAGACAACTCCAAAATCACCTTGTCAACAGTCCCATGACAAGCCGCCACCTGTAAGAACCTCAAAGCACTCGTCAACACCTGCACGAGGCTCGCCGCTTAGAACGAGGAGTGGAAAAATAGTGCATCCCAACCCACGATATGCACTATAAACAGAGACAGTGTTAATGTTTAATTTCAGAGACTGTTCCTGTTATATTTCAGAGACAATGTTATTTCAGTGTTCCAGTTCCGCTATAGACTGTGCAGCATTCTAGTCTTTGGAGAGAGACAGTGTTCAGTGTTAAAGTTTTAATAATTCATACAATGTTGGACTCTAAAAGTTTTCATCATAATCATAATCAAATGAGTGCTCGGATTTCTATATGGACTCTAACCACCTGTGATTCATGTGACTTGGAAGTGACAAAGGACTTTAATTCACGGATCACATCTCACCCCAATCTATATTTTATATATATCCATCATCTCAGAGACTCTAAAGAAAGTTTTAATTTAATATATTGTTATAAGATTTAAACAGTAAAAGGGGAGGATGTAGAATCCGTATTCCGACTTCCGGTGACGATTATAGTAACAACCGAGCCTCGCTCTCATTACCACCTATGGCCGCAACCAGAGCGCGCCTGTGTTATTGTAACATGTAAACATGAAGCTATATAAATGATTGAACCAACAACCAGTGTCGGTCATACATCATTTAACAACAATCATCGATGACATCTCAAATTTAATCTTGTAAAATAAAATACCTTTGTCTTATTGTTATTTATTAAATGAAAATATAGAGAGAAATATGAATGAAAATTCAAAATAACTTATCAATCAAAATTATCCATGTACCGGACCAAAGGAAATATTCAACACGTGTTTGCTGGCCGATAACATGTTATGTTAGTGTCGGTGTCATACGAGATAGAACCTTGTGATGAAATAACTTGACATTATTAAAGATAAAAATAAATTTATAATGATTTATTGATTAATTAACATTGTTGTGATGACTGATATTGTGACTTTATTTTTCTCTATGAATATATTTAACAAAACTTATGCTGCCCAAATTATTTTATCAATTATGAAGGCAATGTATAACTCAGTTTTTACTAGGCAGCAATTATTCTTCATTTAACAACAATCATCGATGACATCTCAAATTTAATCTTGTAAAATAAAATACCTTTGTCTTATTGTTATTTATTAAATGAAAATATAGAGAGAAATATGAATGAAAATTCAAAATAACTTATCAATCAAAATTATCCATGTACCGGACCAAAGGAAATATTCAACACGTGTTTGCTGGCCGATAACATGTTATGTTAGTGTCGGTGTCATACGAGATAGAACCTTGTGATGAAATAACTTGACATTATTAAAGATAAAAATAAATTTATAATGATTTATTGATTAATTAACATTGTTTTGATGACTGATATTGTGACTTTATTTTTCTCTATGAATATATTTAACAAAACTTATGCTGCCCAAATTATTTTATCAATTATGAAGGCAATGTATAACTCAGTTTTTACTAGGCAGCAATTATTCTTCACACCGGTTAGGCCTTTTCAATATGCAATTTGTGTTAGATTTTCTGATTGGTGCACTATTACAACTTCCGTTCTTTTAACCAGTGAAAAGGCTTGATACAATTATAGCATTACCAGGATGTTGACTGAACGTTTGTTTAGATTTCTGAATGAGAATGATGAAAACGAAACATGACACAGTAATGGGAGTTTGTTGACTGTAGCCTTGCTTGTTATCAGAAGCAAATGATAAATCATTGAATAAAATAAAAAACACTGTAAGTAATTTATTTATTTTTTAATTACACATGACATTTCACTTAAAAATTACCGACCTAAATTTACCCTTATGCAATCTTGTCAACGAGTTGTCTGTCATGTCGACTGTTTCAGCGACCTGCTTATTAATGAGATATATGATTTTGGCAGCAATTTGGGGGGCTGAGAAAGGGGGTTGCCCTATGTACGAGGTCGCCGTATACATTGTAATATACGGTACTCCAAATTGTACATTTGATGACCCTGTGGACCATACTAAGTTGAGAACCAAATTTGCTCCACCCTAAAAGCAAAATTGATATGAAGTCTGATGAGCTGCAAAGCCAATGGGTCTAATTTTGAATAAGCGATAGAGTTAAGATCAGGTTGTTGGTAACATATGCAGTACTTTAGAACAATATTGTTTTAACAACAGTGAGCTTTTAAAAGGAAACTTCTTCTCCTCTTTTGAAGGATCCAGAAGTAGACACTAGTCAAAGTGTGGAAGAGAAGATACCAACAAAGCCAGTCGTAGAAGAGGAAAAGTCAGAAACTCCCACCAACAAGGGAGACAACTCTGGAGTGTGCCGCCAGGATTCTTCCCCGTGCCTGTCGCTGTTTCGTCAGTATGTGAAGACCCTGCTGTATCATGTCAAAGGAAAGGTGGGTTGAGAAGTAGATACAGTTGTTAACAATATTGACATAGATATCAATCAACAAATATAAGACCTACAGCTTAATTTTGTCTGGATCATTCCCATATTCAATGAATATTTGCAAGTAAGTGTGACAGGGCATAATTAACTATTTTGCCTAAAACCACTATAATTTCATCATTCATATCATTTCTTCATTTATTATATGTTAAATGTTCATATGTCTTCTGTTTTACTTGTTTGCCGTCAAACGCCACCCCTATACATTTTTCACCTGTACTCTTCTGCTTCAGGAGCCTTGCCAACAAGCAACTCCCTTCACTTTCCACTCTATTTTTAGATCAGCTTTACAGGCTACCCACCTCTTGGGCTTCCTCTTTTCTATTTTCTTCCTTTGATGTGTTACCTGTCTTCTAATTGGCTACTATAGTCCACTGTTGCCACTTCCTTTGCCTACCTGTTTCTCACCTCACTCCAATTTCTGTTGCTGAGGTGGAAACACATTATTTCATTTCCAGATTGTACCTCAGCAACAGATCCATCAACTCCATCAATAAATCTTCATTATCACCAACCATCCTTGTTGTCATGTCTTGACTAGCGGCCCAGTGCCGAACAAGTATATACCCGGCCACATAAGCATTGGTTTAATACATGCGCAAGTAAAGAATATTGTGTTTGGTTTTAGCTGATATTACATTTTTGATGTACAGTGCACCTTACTTTAAAAACCAGTATAATTTAACCGCTGCTCCCTTTGTAATATATAGGAAGGAAACTTGAAATAATGATTATTGCTCGTTGGTGGGGAATATGGGCTCCATCCGTTCTTCTGTCCGTCAGTTGATATCATACCAGAGCAAAACAGCAAAAGTAAAAAATGTGAGACCTAGCTAAACAAAACTTGGTATATGGAACAATCATTATTTGATGTAGATGAGTAGATGTGCTTCTTAGGGATTTCAACTTCTTGGGGTAACTGTTTTTTGTGGTTTCCATGGAAACATTTCTTACAATTTGGTTTCCGCAGCAAAAGTAAAAAATGTGAGACTTAGCTTAATAAAACTTGGTACCGGTATATGGATCAATCATTATTTGTAGATGTGCATTTCTGGGGTTTCGACTTCTTGGGATTATCATTTTTGGCGGTTTCCTAGGAAACGTAGCTTGAAATTTTGTTCCTGGATCGTTACTCATCAACTTAAAAATAACTTGGTCTATGGATCATTCATTATGTGTAGATGTGTCTTTTGGGCATTTCATCTCATTGGAATTATTGTTTTTGGCTGTTTCTATTCATGAAATTGTTAGTTGTGACAATTAAGGACACCAGAAAAGGGAGATACCTAAAATTCAGTCTTTGTTATTTTTCTTCCAAAATATTCCAATTGGCAAATCATTCTGCTGGTTTGAAGTAAATTATTTGTTTACTAGAGAGATAACTCTTTGTACATTTTGGTTTATGTAGTAAATGTCTGACTGTCGGATGTTGACTGTCTAATTATTGTGTTTCCAACGGAGCAGAACTCAAAAACTGTAAGACATAGCTCAATGTAACTAAGTATATTGTTTAGTTATGATTGTGTAGATTTCAATTTCTTGTGAATATAGGCAGTTCTATAAAAACATGCCTAGAATTATGTTTTCTGACAAGAACTCAATAACTGTACCCAGTACTACACACTAACTCAATGAAACTTGATAATTGAATCTATCAACATGTGAAGCTTTTGAGCTTTTGGAATTCTTTGAATCTTTTATTTTTCTGATTATTGGATACCTGTGGGATAGTAAGGAAATATAAATATGGTGGGTAGTTTTAGCCAACAATCTGTACGGCCAATCCTGTCTTACTAATACCTGTGGGATAGGTTATTATGGGCTGACCGTTGTTAACATTACTGGACAGGTTTACGCTGGTGCTGAAGAACTGAACTTGAGGTTGAAGATGACAGAGTCTGATGTTGAATATTTGGAGACGTTCACAGACTCAACCGGCGCCGACAAGGATGTCCGCCATGTCCACGAGGTCCTGAGTTCCATGATTCAGCTTGCATCTGAGGTTCAACATGGAGACCCCACTGTAAACAGGCTCTGGATCGAGAGTTTGTTTGGCATGCCCCTGGAAAAACTTGTAATGGTAGGAATTAGAAAGGGTATAATTATTATGATTTTACCAAAATTGAGCAAAATTCTTAAATTTGTCCGAATTTTAGAAATTAAAAAAAGTCTTGTTGAACATTGGCATTCCTGCATGCATGAAAATAAATTATGATAAAAATGTTAAAGATTCTTATTGGTTGCTTTTGGTGTTGAAGTTGTGCTTAACAAAAGATATGCTACATATAAGCTTAAGTTAAAACAAACTTGAATATGAAGCTTTGATTTTATTTATTGTTTGATCATCTTGTTCAACTTGTGCTTCAGCTAGCTGCGTTAGTGTCGATGCTTGGTCTTATCTTTGGAGCCGCCAACGCGTTTCACTTTTCACTTTTGGCTGTCATAATGGTCTTCTTACAGTTTGTAATAAGCATCTTCAGGGACAGGTCAACAGAGGTACCGTATATGACCGGGTATAAGCCGAGAATTTGACACCAGAAATTAGGGGGTCAGAGAGGGGGGTCGGTCTATACCTGAGTTATATGATGCAGATGAAAAAAATCAAGAGACCAAGCACGAGTATCGTCAGCCCAGCGAGTTAGCAGGTTCGGGACACCCCTCGTTCGGGTACTAACCCCGATCGGGAACAAACATCCCGATCGGGATAATAAAATCCTCAAAAATTGGGGTGAAAGTGTTGTTTTTCTTGTTTACATTTCCATATCAAAACGGCGCATCATGACGAATGAATCATAAGGTAAACAAATCTTTCGCCCAGCTTTTTGCAAAAAGTGCGCATGAAAACGATGCCGCAAGTTGGTCGCAGACCCCTCCAAACAGAAGCCCCCTTTCATAACATTGCTTATTATCTTCTCCAAAAACATGATTAAAGTCAATATTCACGCAAGGTTTAACATCACGGGAACTATCACCCACCTAACTTTCGATGTATCTCCCCTGCACCAACTAAACTCCTTCCGGTTTCCTGCAAAGGGGGGTAACGCACTTGATTAAAGAGTATACGGTGAAAACAGCGACAAACCAAAACGGCAACTAACAAGAACGGCGACAAGTCAGTCGAAACGACGATAAATGGTAAATAAAACACCAAGTAATATGTTATAGTCAATTCTATGTTAAATTCGATTTCATGATGAGGTTTCTCACATAAATCCAATGTTATGTTGTCTTTCATTGTATGTTAATCCTATTTTTATGACATAACATTAGATTAATGTAAGAAACATAATTATTAATATTACGAAAGAATTCTTTTTAAAAAATTAATTGTCGCCAATCGAATTTAACATAGAATTGACTATTACATATTACTTGGTGTTTTATTTACCATTTATCGTCGTTTCGACTGACTTGTCGCCGTTCTTGTTAGTTGCCGTTTTGGTTTGTCGCTGTTTTCACCGTATACTCTTTAATCAAGTGCGTTACCCCCCTTTGCAGGAAACCGGAAGGAGTTTAGTTGGTGCAGGGGAGATACATCGAAAGTTAGGTGGGTGATAGTTCCCGTGATGTTAAACCTTGCGTGAATATTGACTTTAATCATGTTTTTGGAGAAGATAATAAGCAATGTTATGAAAGGGGGCTTCTGTTTGGAGGGGTCTGCGACCAACTTGCGGCATCGTTTTCATGCGCACTTTTTGCAGAAAGCTGGGCGAAAGATTTGTTTACCTAATGATTCATTCGTCATGATGCGCCGTTTTGATATGGAAATGTAAACAAGAAAAACAACACTTTCACCCCAATTTTTGAGGATTTTATTATCCCGATCGGGATGTTTGTTCCCGATCGGGGTTAGTACCCGATCGAGGGGTGTCCCGAACCTGGTTAGCTAGTCGATGTTTACACAGGAAGCAACATGCAAAATCATCGAGGTCATTTCTATATTGAACTTGTAAAATAAAAATACTTTTGTTGTGTTGTTGTTTTTAATGAAAATATACAAAGAGAAGTTGAAAAATATATAAAGATAATTATATTAATATGAAATATTCAAGCAACCTTCACGTTCTGTTAGATTTCGGCAGATCGATGTGGCTTCACTCGCATCCACGATCGGCAATTGAAACCCGGTTTTTCAAATATTATCAAGAGTTATCACTTCAAAAGGCTTGTTGTCCATTTTAAAGTATTATTAAGATATATTTCCAAACTTATCAATCATATCTGATCGAAATTCAATCAAATCTTTGTCAAAGATACACTCGTGAAAGCACGATGTTTTACATTACTTTGAATTTCAATCGTAATTTCGTGACGACGAATAACATTCCTTTTATAATTTTTTGCTCATGGTTATATTTCTGATCGTTATTCTTCGACTTTTATATACAAAAATATTTCAATTAACTACATGTTAATTTTGAAAAAAATAAAATGTAGAAAACTTGTAAGAAAATCTGATATATTTTCACATTTAATATTGTAACGACAAAATGTTGTCATGAAATTATTACGACCACGTTTCATGTTTCGAGATCTTTTTTAAACCGACTTGCTGATTGGTTGACCTACATAATTTAGCCAATGAAAAGGCTTGTAACAAATATCTCATTTCCAGCAAACACTTCATGCACCTAAGGTTGTTGACTGTCGTTCGTTAACAATTTGCCGAGAATAATATGTTATATGATTAAAACAAACAACAAACACCGTAAGTGAACACTTATAATTTCTTTTATAGTTTTTTAAAATAATACACGTCTTAAAATTAACGTGTCATTTGATGATTCATGAGCTTTTAGTTTCAATGCAACGGGCATCATATCGACTTACTGTCAGCAAAATAGAGCTGCGAAGAGGGGGGTCGGTCTATACATGAGATACTAGGTTTTGACTGGAATTTGGGGGGTTGAGAAAGGGGGTCGGTTTATATGCGGGGTCGGCTTATACCCGGTCATATACGGTAGGTGTCTGCTTTCAGTGCTCCCTTCTCCTAATTGACAAGGTTTAGATGGTCACCTTTAACTGATGTAATCAGGAATAGAATCGTGAATACATTCCCTATGAGTTTTGGTTCACAAACTGAAAGAAATTTGCGTATTTAAAGTGACACTCCGCGAGTTAGTGTTCGTATGTGAGAAATTTTCTTTCGAACATCTAAAATTACCATCAGTATAGAGAAAAATCTTTCCTCTATACGCTGATACTATCAAAACTGTTTTTGGAACATGGGAAGTATCTTTATTTAGTGCAAAAAGGCAATGTTATTGTCCAGGAGCGCGCGCTACTCAAAATCCTATATTTAGCAGCTGGGTTTTCCAAAAGTTGCGTTTGCGTGAACAACACACGAGTCGGGTTGACGCATAATACACTGCATTGCCGCCTCAAATTTTTCATTAGCAATAAAAACACAAACTTTCATTTTCCGATGAAATTCCATAAAATGACACTGATTTAAACGCATATATACTGACATAATATCATCAAAATTACTGCACTTCTATAGATAATCGTTTAATGGTTTTAATTCATTAGAATTGTTTTCCTAAGAATCTTAAAACTGAACTTTTATCTGCTTACATCTTTAGACGTGGCAGGATATTTTCTTGTCTACGGGAAGCTTTTATATTAGAAGCCTCCCATTATTGAAATTGCAAAAGAATAATCACCGCAAACCACATAACTTAATATTTGAATAATTTTTATTCATATTGAATATGATATTTGCAAAACTAATATATGTGACAGATACGTAAAAAGCTGGAAATGTTTTTTTTCCCGGATAACGAATCGTACAACAGGAAATAAATATAAAAACATTAGATCTTACACTTTTTTTCAGTTACAAATTGTTACAAATTAAAGTAAAAACCAAACGGACTATTTATTGAAACAATTTTAGGACCTCATATATATAAGCTTAAATTGCCCTAGCGGGTATGATCCTTATAATTCAAAAACAAACTGGGGAATTTCAAATAACAATCAATCTTGACAGTCACTACATTTAAAAATCTAGTTATTAAATTCAAGTTGACATATATATTTGGTATGATACATACTTTTATATCGTAAATTATTTTTTTCAAATTAAAAAAGATCACACACATCGTTAACAAATCTTGACTGCCTTATGATCTGCACATGGATAATTTACGAATAACAACCCTCGAGAAAGCCAACGTTTCTAATTGATCGATAAACAGCAGAAACTTTTAGCTTCATAAACAAAGACTATTCCCTAGGAAAAGAAATATCATCAGCCACTTGATAAATTCAGAACATTAATTCAGATGATGCTTCTCGTTATTGTTTAACAATGATATAATGACTATCTACAATGATAATTAACGTGTTCTCGTTATTGTTTAACAATGATATAATGACTGTCTACAATGATAATTAACGTGTTATACTAAACCACTATCTAGACAATTTACTGTTTTTTAGTTTAGTTTTCTAAACCTTTTCGCTATTCAAACCTTTGATCTGTAGGCAAAAGGATAAACGACAAGAGAAAGCACATTAACAATTTGTTTTTTTTTAGAAAAAAACTAGCAAACCCCGAATTTGAATAACATGAATCATTTTTATCTCACTACACACCAGTGTTCCAGTTTATGAACATTAAACTATAACACGGACATCAATTTATCCTTCCATCGCGTAGAATATTTAGTATATCAGAGGACAAGGTTTCCTTTCGTTGTTCAAAGTTCTGATGTTTCGAATAGATTCATTTAGCAAATACGATGAACAAAATAATTTTGATGTTTCGGGTATTAAAGGGGCAGTAGAAAGTTTTTTGATCATCTTATATTTCAAATATTTCACTTATAATTGTAAGTTTATGCTAAATGTATTATATTGACAGTGTCAAAAATCTCATTTCATAAGCCAATCACCCATAGTCAGTGGACAAAGTATGAGCATTCACATAAAATCCATTGGCGGCCATTTTTTTGGAACACCTTTAATTTCTTTTGTGTAAGAAAAAGGATTCGCATGGCTAAACTTTACGTTATATATTTGAATTACTTCTGATTCCTTTACTTTAAATACATTGTCTCTCAATTGGAACCAATTATTTTCATTTTCCTGACATCACCTTATATTCCCCCTAAAAACGTGCTACTGCCCCTTTAAAACTTATATATATTCCTTTGTTAGTCATTACAATATAACTTAAGCAATAAAACTTGAATGGTTTTGCTACGATGATATGACAACTTGGATTTTATATCAAATGAATAATCTGTTTGTGTAGTTCAATTTTCTCTGTTCGGGCATCTTGTGAGCATCGAGAGTCCGCTTGACTGTTAGCGGCATTAGAGCCTTCGTATAAACACACCACAATCCCATAATGCATTGCCCTAGTATCCTCTCGAGTCGATCTATTTTTAGACATGTCAATTCGTTTCCAGATTTTGGCCTGTATCATAAAAAATCATAATCGGAAAATTTTCAAAAAAATTGTATATGCTTTTCATACGTTTGTTGATTTTTGGGTAATTTTTATAACTGATTGTCAACTCGCGGAGTGTCTCTTTACGATGTCAAGTTGATGTTTATCTCACTTTCAATTTCGAAGCAGAGGGGAGACTTTTAAATGCCTTTTTTCATGCCCTTAACGCCCTTGAATCTCATACATTTTGTCGCGCATATCAGTGTTTGGTTATAATAAAGATTTCTGTGCAAATTGAACTGATTTGGTTCAGAAACTACGAAGTTATTGACAAAATAACAAATCAACATGGCAGCGGAGTGGACTTGCCGAATAACAACAGTTCAGATTTCCCGTTCGCACGGTTCATCATTCTGTAACGTTACACCAAAACGGGCTCGACAAAGTTTAACCGGCCAGAATTTCATACGAATTAAATCGAAATGCGGAGTACACTTACCTTAAATTTATTTACAACAGCAATGCAATTATCCCGACGTCAAGTTTGTGAATATATGCAGAACTTAACATAACACTAACAACCGTCACGAAATAATAAAACGTCTACTGAATAGAGTGAGCTCCCTTTGCAGCATTCTGATATTTGTCGGTAATCTCCGAGGCCTTCTATTTGTAATGTCATTCGAGATAACCAAATCCGTCAACACTGTGTGAAGTCCCCCCGAGCGATTTTACGTTATATTTTACCTCTTTAGAGCGGCCACTTGTTAGATGCGGCCAGATCTGTTAGTAACGGCCATTTGCAATCACATGACTGTACGCTTGATCACTCATAGCAAGCGACCTCTCGGTGTCAATAAGCGAGCGTGTGGTCGTAATTAACATGTTGATTAGGTTAGGTGTCACCTAACTCGATAAAAATAGCGTGAGTGGCCGCATCTAACAAGTGGCCGCTCTAAAGAGGTAAAATATAACGTAAAATCGCTCGGGGGGACTTTAGGGTGGCCGTAACTAGCAGGTGGCCGCTCAATAGAGGTGGCCGCTAATACAAGTTCGACTGGAGTTCAATTTTAAATCGCTTTTATAGTAGAATGAAGATAAACACACTGTGTTTGGAAATCAGCGGCATATAACGTAATTATTATAGCTCTAAATTATCCATTTAAAGCCTCACGCTACGGGTTCGACTTTAAATTAAATTTAGAGCTATAATAATTCTGTTATATGCCGCTGATTTCCAAACACAGTATGTATATCTCCTAATAATAATAATAATAACTCTTTATTGTCCTCAGTACATACATACATTGGAAATTTTTCTTGTGCCGAAGCACCCGGCAGCCACAGTGCAGCACCAGTTAAATCGTTGTTCTGTCTTTACAATGCTGAGTGTCAAGCAAGACAGCAACAACTCCCAACTTTTAACGTCTTTTGATATGACGCGACCGGGAATCGAACCCCGGTCTCCCGGGTGACGAGTGGACACTCTTCCACTGAGCTACGCCCCCGGTTACATATCATATATATGTTGGTGAAAATCTTCTTTTTTTTTTCTTTTTTTTTTTTTCCATTTTTCTAGTTACAGGCATACAATATCAGCAAACAGTTCGGTACAGTTCATTTAAACAAATATAGTGTACAACTTCACAGATAATATCTTTCTAACTTAACAATAAGTGTAACGTTGACCAAAATTTAACGAAATTTTGCTCAGTACAATTTGATAAGTTGATACATTTGGTGATATCATAGTATTTTATAATTTCTCGTTTAATAAAATCAATATGAGGCACAAAATTTCTATGAGCACATTTGAATATGTACAGTTTTATCAGGAGGATGATTACATTTACAGGATTATTGTTAACACCTTTAAATCCAAATAATACGTTTTCACAAGAAAAATGTATAATTACTTCTACAGATTTAAGCCATTGTTCTATATCTGACCAAATTGGTTTTACATGTTCACATTTCCAAAAGAGGTGCTCTACAGTTTCCAGCTCTTTTTTACACAAGGAGCAAAGAGGTGAATCTTTGTATTTTATTCTATATAAAAAACAATTTATTGGCAAAATGTTGTGAATAATCCTGTACTGTAACCACCTAAGTTCAGTACTTTTTGTACATTTGTTAGGAATGATATTGAAAATCATCCACTCCTTTTCTGTAAAACGTTTGTCAAGAACACGTTCCCATTTTGAATAACAAGGTAACATAAGAAATGATGAGTTTAAAAGAGAATTGTATAAATGCTTATTTCCACCAGGCGTATTCATTAATTGGTAATTAAATGGGAAGATAGGGGTTTGTAATGGTTTTCCGAATTCATAAATGGCGTTCTTATGTGCGTACGATCTTATTGCTGCCTTTAATCCTTCTAAGGTCAGAAAATTTGTTTTTATTTGGTATTTCTCTTTAAATTCTTCAAAAGTCAAGAGTCTACCCTCTTCATGTATATTGTCATTAACAAAATCTTGCCTTAGCGTTAATGCCTAAGCAATAGTATATTGTCTAGGCAATAAGGATAATGCTGATTTTAAGCAGGCATTAGCTAGCGTTATTGCCAGCGGTGTAAGTGCTAATGTCTTGGATATAGAGTTGATATTGACGATATTGTCTTGAGGAAATAAACAAGCAAGTTCAAAGGAGATCAATATTTATTCACATGTTCACTCAGATAACCAGGCAAGCGAGCATTCAATGGTTACTAATGTCATATTCTCCACTGATGGCTGAAATATTCCCCAGACGTCATTAAGCAACAACTCACTCAATCACAAATAAAATGTGTATTAACGTAATTATCTCCTTGAAGTTTGTTTCAACAACACAAATATCCCAAAAGGCCTTCCGTTGACAATTACTCACTAATTGCTGCATGGAAACACTAATTATTACTAATGTTAAGGAAAGAAAAAGTTTGTTTCAACAACACAAATATCCCAAATGAACTTCTGTTGACAATTACTCATAAATTGTTGCATGGAAACACTAATTATCCCCCGCCACGAAGTGGAAGGGGGATATAGGTTTGGGCTCTGTCCGTGCTTCCGTCCGTTTGTCCGATGCATATCTCCCAAACTATACTTAGTAGCTTCACCAAACTTCATACACTTATCAACCATGATCCCTAGATGTGCCTTTTGAGGGTGAGACCAACAAATTATTTTTTGCGGTTTCCATGGAAACAGGAGTAAAACAGTGACTCTATGACCAAGTCCTTTGTCTGGAGCATATCTCCTAAACTATACATGCTAGCTACACCAAACTTCATACACTTATCAACCATGATCCCTAGATGTACCTTTTGAGGGTTAGACCAACAATTTTTTTTATTGTTTGCAGTTTCTGTGGATATATGACTAAAAAGTGATTCTATTATAAATTACTTTGTCCAAACATGTTTCCTAAAATATGCATCTCAGCTTTACCAAATTTGCTACATATGTCAATCGTGATTGCTGGAGACTTGTGAGAGTTAAACGAGATATGGATTTTCTTTTCTGTGGTTTCTTTGGGAAACATGACTTACAAAGTGACTCAACAAAAATAATTTTTTCCTCAGTTCATCACGTAGAATATTCATGATAACTACCTCATATTTGAAACAATGATCAACCATTATCCCTAGATGTACCCTTTTAATTGTAAAACCTATTAATGAATTTGGTATTTGGGTTTCAGTTGAAAGAAGACTTACACAAAGACTTACTGTATACTCAACTATCATACAACTTTAACCAATATTAATCAGTTTTACTATTTGAAATTCTTTGAACAAAGTGGGGAGCAGGGGTATGTGAGCTTGGCTCGCTTCTTCACTTGTTTCATTATGCTGAGATTGTCTTTATTTAGCTAACCTGTCCAGTAAGGCATTTTCAGTGTCCGTCAGTCCTTTCGTAAACTTTGTTCAAATTCATCTTCTTCTCCAGAGGCATAAGGCCTTGAAAACTGAAACTTTGTATAACCTGTGGCCCCAAGTAAAGGTGAACCACATTTGACACACCCTAAGCAAAATTGATATGAAGCCTGATGAGCTACAGAGCCACTTGCTCTATTTTCTTAACAAAATCGGAAGCGCGAGTACCGGTATGTGAGCTCTGCTTGCTTCTTAACTTGTTATGTATAGTTCTACAAAAATTATTTGTTAGTATTCTAAAGGATAACATTAACAGTAGTCTAGTAATTGTCATTGATGAGTCCAAGGAAACAATAAAAGAAGTTTCTTGTTGAAAATATACGATTGTTATGATATTTATTTTTTTCCTCCAGGCATTTTCAAAGACAGTTGACCTGTTCTTTCTGTCCCCTGCACGAGATATTGGCGAAGCAATCCAAGAACTTTTAACTGGAACTTTGAAGGGTCTTCCAGTCCAGTTGTGGCCCGTGGCTCTCCTATTTATTGGTGTCTTCTCTTTCCTGTTACTGTTCATGTACTTTGGATACCGGTTCAGTCTTCCTTTGATTGCCATTGAACCTGGTCAAAGGGCAGACAACTCTAACATCCTAAAGGAAATGGAGAAGCAACATGAACAGGTATGTATCGCTAAATTAGAGAAATCTAGTAAAATTCAAATCTTGCCACTCAAAATATGGATGTGTTGAAACTAAAACTTCTTTAACTTGGCCACCATTGTAACGGGAGGTTCTAACATTATGACATCACAAACACACACTATTGTGACAGCATACATGCAGCAGTATTTCACAAATATATATGTAATTATGGCATCTTCTCAAGCAATTCATTAAAAACAATATTGATCTTTAAAGGGTAAAGGTCTGAAGATAGAAGATCAAAATAATATATGGAGTGTCAAAATAATGTTAGGAGATTCTAATAAAACAACTAATTGATTTGATAAATACAGTAGACATGTAATTCAATTAGACAATTGTTCCAAGGCAAGATACTCACGATGAATCTGTATGATGGTTGCAGCTGCTGCAGCTGCAGGAGTCTCACAGACGAGAGATGAAGCAGCTGCAAGAGACGATGAAACAAGTGCAGGAAGATCATCTTCAGAAGCTTCTGGCACTTCCTGGCATCAAAGATGAAATCGTCAATCAGCGGCAGAGGCCCAGTACTCAGGCTCAGGGAAGACTTACTTTGAAAGGATCTGAGGTTTCATCCACATCTCTTGCCTTGCAGGGCTTGCAGGAATCAGGAACAGATACTGGGTCAGATATGGTCTTGTCGGGATCTAGTGCTGTGCCAACATCCAATAGTTTCGGGGAGTCCCATTCTTTGGAACATTGTAGTTCCTTGGACACATCTAAGGAAAGGGCAAAAGCTGCGATGTCCTCAAAATCTGCACCAGTGATAAATGAAAGTGATGGGGAAGTGATTACAAATGTTTTTGAAAATATCAATGACTCTGAGCAAAATATGAATGTTGTTGTGCCTGAGATGTGTTCTGCTGAGAATGTTGATAGTTGTGTTGAACTGTTGGACGCAAAGAGTGATAGCACTGATTCATTGAAGACGAAGAAGGATCTTGATCTTACAGAGGAAGAGAAGGGACTTTTGTTTAACACAAACTTGTCGGGACAATCAGAGTCTTTTGAGGAAATATCTGTGTCAAATATTGAAGCAATTGGAAAGAGGGATTGATTTCATTGATCCAACTGATATATTTATTTATTCTGTATTGACATCGTCATTATTTCATTGTTTACTGTAATAATCTGCCAAAAAGAATTGAATTTTTGGTTCACAAAAAAGAAAAAAACAATTGGTAGAGTAAAGCTTTCTGTCGTGTTCTTAATCAGTGCTATTCTTATTATGCAAAAAAAATCTACCACACATTATGTTTCAAAATATATTTTTATAAAAAAGTTAATTACATCTGTTGTTATTTTTCAACATGGGCACTTTGACATTCATGATTAGTCTGTCAGCCAGACTTAAATAAAATGCAAACCTAAGCAAGTGTATAATAAGACTTGAGAGTTCACTTTCAGTCTCCTTTTCATCCTTTTTTTCCAAATTTTAGATTTATTGAAAAAAAATTATCATTTCAGCATCTTATTGTTAATGTTTGCCATTATTGTCATGATCCAAGTGGCTCTGTTTTCTTTTGCGACACTAATCCACTAAGTTACAGAATATAGAGGCATATCCTAAAGTTACTATTGCAGATAGTATAAATCTCAAGAGATATTTCAATCATGAAGATACGCCTGTGAGGAGGACTAGTAAAGAACTTTAAGAATCATACATATCGTTAACTTTCCTGCAAGACGTGAAATGCACCTGTCCAAATCATTGGCTAATTCAACCCCTGCTGCTAAGCCTCATGTGGATTTGAGATTAGCTGCTAGTACTGCAGTAAGTTGTAACTTCCATAAAGAATATTAAGTTCAGGAGTAATAAGCTTTATCATACAATGGATAGTGTTCTCGGCATAATAAAGCTAACAGATAAGGGTCATATACGGATACCGATGCAAATTTCAAAGGTCAAGGTCGGAACTTCTTTCAAAAATTCCGATGACGTCACAAGCGTTAACATTTTGAACGCCTCTAGTAACATACATTGTCACGTAGGCGAAGGGAAGCAACTCTTGCCCCTTGGTGAGATTGACTCGTCCTCTCGATGACGTCGGATTAAAGAAAGTCAGTTCGATCCCACCTAAGACCATTCAAAATGTGTCTAATTTTAAAAATCATCATATTTTATAGATTTTTTACATTTCAAAACTTTGGAGTCGTGATAAAATAACTCAAACGGCAATAAAAGGCATATATATAAGGAGGAATTATATTTTGTCAATTCGCTGTCAGATTCATTGCTCTATTCATTTGCATATATCAATGCGCGAATCTTAAAACAACTTCAACTATTAAAATAGTATTATCAGGCATTGTTTCAAATTAAATTTTAAAATGACATTGTATGATAAAGAAGTTATCATGCGAGTGTGTTTTGGGATCGTAAATATCCTGCATTAGGAATAAACACTATGTATTTAGCTCGCCAAGGCTCGCAAAATACAATGTTTATTCCTAATGCAGGATATTTACGATCCCAAAACACACTCGCATGATAACCTCTATAGAGACCAGAAAGTCTCTTCATAAAGCTTTAAAGTGATCACACGTTTTTTTATGATTTTATATTTTACAATTTTTCACTGATAATTGCAAGTTAATGCCAAATGTATCATTTTGACAGTGTCAAAAATCTCATTACATAAGCCAATCATCCATAGTCGTAGGACAAAGTATGAAGATTCACATAAAATCCATTGGCGGCCATTTTGTGTGAACACCTTTAATTCATTTTTAGCTCATCAGGACCGGTAGATTTCGTGACCCCATGACCCCAAATAGGCTCACAGGGGTCACAATCTTAAAAACCTTTTTTTCTCCATTAGTTGACAGTCTATGGCAAATTTATTTCTCCTTGGATATTTTAGTGTGGACTTCTTTCACTGTTTGATATTGGCGATCTAGAAAGTGTTGAATAATAATAAATCATTTGAGTAAGGAAATTTATTCCGAAATCGTTACATTTGTTTTGTAATTTTTCTATAGGTTTTCTTGCAATAGGTAACATCAGTTTCATTTTAGCTCATCTGGCCTGTATAAAGCAAACTTGATATGATGCCTGATGAGCTACAGAGCCAATGGCTCTATTTTTTGTAAGAAAAGAGAATCGCATGGCTAAACGTTACGTTATATATTTGAATTATTACTGCCCCATTTAGTTTAAATACATTGTCTTTCAATTCGAACTATTATTTTTCATTTTCTTGACATCACCTTATATTCGCCATAAAAATGTGCTACTGCCCCTTTAAAGGGACAGAAGTACCGGGTAAGCTTTTTTGTTAAAAAATGCATCAAATTTTTCCCATTATCTATTTTATTCATGAGAAATGTATCATCCTCAGAGGAACAAATCTGTAGTTGTAGAAGAAATAATCAAGAATCATGAAAGTATTCTGGCTTCCATTTTTTTGGAAATTTTTAGCTCATCTGGCCTGTAAGGCCCGATGGGCTTATGGCATGGCATGGTGTCCGGCGTCCATCCGTCCGTCCGTCCGTAAACTTTGTGGAATTTCGACTTCTTCTCCAGAACCATAAGGCCTAGAAAGCTTAAACTTTGTGTACAGACTCCTTGGCTAGTGAGGATAATAAATTGTAGCTTTGGTGGCCCTGTGACCCCTAATAAGGACCACAGGGGCCACGCCCTAAAAACCTATTTTCATCTTATTCTTCAGAACCATAAGGCCTAAAAAGCTGAAACTTTGTGTACAGACTCCTTAGCTAGTGAGGATTATAAATTGTAGCTTTAGTGGCCCTGTGACCCCTAATAAGGGCCACAGGTGCCACGCCCTAAAAACCTATTTTCATCTTCTTCTCCAGAACCATGAGGCCTAGAAAACCGAAACTTTGTGTACAGATTCCTTGGCTAGTGAGGATTATAAATTGTAGCTTTGGTGGCCCTGTGACCCCTAAAAAGGGCCACAGGGGCCACGCCCTAAAAACCTATTTTCATCTTCTTCTCCAGAAGCATGAGGCCTAGAAAGCTGAAACTTTGTGTACAGACTCCTTGGCTAGTGAGGATTATAAATTGTAGCTTCAGTGGCCCTGTGACCCCTAATAAAGGCCACAGGTGCCACGCCCTAAAAACCTATTTTCATCTTCTTCTCCAGAACCATGAGGCCTAGAAAGCTGAAACTTTGTGTACAGACTCCTTGATTATTGAGGATTATAAATTGTAGCTTCAGTGGCCCTGTTGCCCCTAATAAAGGCAACAGGAACGTCCTTCAAATCTATTTTCATCTTCTTCTCCTAAAGTATAACTATAATAATAAGGCCTTGAAAACTGAAACTTGTCGCCTATATACTTATACTGAAGCCTCTACAAAGGGGAAATCACATTGGCCACACTCTACAGCATAATTGATGATGAAGCCTGATGAGCTACAGAGCCAATAGCTCCATTTTTTTATTCATTTGAGGTCGGTAAAATGCATAGCTTAACCTTTCATGATATGGTTGATTAAAAACTGCTGACTGAAAAACATTATCTTGAAATTGATTTAATATTTTATTTATATTAATATTTCCGTGAAATTAATTTTTCACCAATAAAACCTTCTAGTGCCCCATTAGTTCTCTGTATAGCAATGTAGAAGAACAGGAGTTAAGGTCAAATATAGTTAAGGTGTTCTGTGAAGTAGGAGAAGGTACAGAAGAGGTCTGTAAATGCTGTAAGACTTTTCAGCTATTGACTGAAAGACTGATGGCAGTTTTTCTTTGCAGGGGAGGTTGGAATATTGTAGGAGTGTGAACAAATTACCAGAGTTGTTAAGATATGGGAAGGTTTCGATACGATACGAATCCCGATACACATTAATGCCTCACACAATCATCAATTTACAAAATAATTGGATCATTAATTTTGGTCTGATGAAGCCACCCTCATGGGTGGCGAAACGTTACAATTAAAACCTTGAAGTTGTCACCCGCCTTGTAAACGCGATAACTTGAAAAGTTTTTGTTCTATGAAGCTCTAACTTGGTATGTATCATCCTTGGAAGAGTAAAAAATTTTGAAAAGGTTTTCGCTACAATCTGTCCAAGGTCAAGGTCACAGCAAGGTCAATACTGAAGCATGGTTTTGTGAAAATGCTTTATTTCAACTATGAACACTTTTAATCAATAGATGATTGTTATACTCAATTAAAAGTGTTCATTGATTGTGTAACCTTGAAGGTCAAAGGTCAAGGTCATGAGATTTGTGTTATTGCAATGTGCAACTAATTTGGATATAACTTAATCCCATTAAGCTTTTCAGAACTCATTTACATGTATAAGTGTTTACACCTCTGGGGAATTACAATGACATGTTCACTTTCAAGGTCACAGCAAGGTCAACATATATTGAGAAAAAGGATTATTTTAACTTTTAACACTTTAATTCGTTACATTAATGTTATATTCAATTAAATGTATTCATTGATTGCGTGACCTTGAGTGTCAAAAGTCAAGGTCACAAGAAAATGACCAATATGCTGAGGCTTGTAGAAGGCGGAACAGGGTAAGACGAAACCCCAAGTTTCGGAGCTGCTCTGCTTTTGCGGTGTCCCGCAAACGCTAATCTAGTTATTTATAGCATTGGTGACCCTGTGGCTCCTTCTCCAAAACCAAAAGGCATGGAAAGCTGAAATCTTGTGTATATACTCCTTGACAAGTGGGATTTAAGATTGATATATATGGTAACCCTCTTGCCTATAATAAGGTCCAAAGGGGCCATGTCCTTTAAACTTATTTTAGCTTCTTCTTCAGAACCATTAGGCCTAGAAAGCTGAAAACCTTGTATGCTGATATTATAATCCTTACTAGTCAAGGAGTCTGTACAGAAAGTTTCAGCTTTCTGGGCCTGATGCTCCTGGGGAAGAAGATGACAATAGGTTTTAAGGGTGTGGCCTTATTAGGGGCCACAGGCTCACCAAAGCTACAATTTATGATCCTCACTAGTCAAAGAGTATCTGCACAAAGTTTCAGCTTTCTAGGCCTTGCGCTTCTGGAGAAGAAACCGAAAATGCCATGACGCTTGACACCATGCCATGCCATAAGCCATAAGCCCATCGGGCCTTAAAGGCCCGAGGAGCTAAAAAGAAGTTCATTGTCTGCCTGCCTCGCTATCTAGATGAACACGAACAGTTTGTTCCTGAAACCATTACACCACCACAAATCATTTTACTGAAATTAGACCATGTTCTTGAAATCATATCCACATCAAACGTTTCTTCTGCAACTATATCACTGCATAAACAAAGGTTCCTGAAATGATGAAAAAGAATTTTATTGAATGGAATTAATTTAGAGAGGAAGCATAGTCTGGTTTAAAGCTTTGGGATGTGTCGGTCTTGATAAGGAATATGTATATAGCACTTGCAAACTATTTCATTCAACAATATCAATGAAATCTATCAACAAATTTGCATTTGTTTTGAATATACATGATTGATGTGCATATCAACATTACGGGCCGGCATGATTTTATGAATACTAAAAAGTTTTAGCACTCGCCTATGCTTTCGCTGGAGACGTAATTTTTTACCCTACATCCACAATTCTTTTCAATATTTTTACGGTAAGACCTAGGGCGGAACGGTGCTACTTTGGTTATTCTGATTTGTTTATTTTTGTCTACAGTTTTCACAATTTGAACGTCGGTTAGGGTCCTTTTCCGGCCTCTTTCTTACAATCTATTTTGTATTATTTTATGAAATTTTGTATCTGATAAGACCTAGTGGTGGAGTAGTGCCTTATGTCACTTTGGTTATTTTGATTTCCATGGCAACAATTCAAACTCTGTGTACTTCATATGGGGGACAGTCATCTTTTAGGCCTTTATCTTATAATCTTTTCAGCATAATATGAGACTTTGAATGTGGCTAAACCTATAGATGAAATGGTGCCTTTTGCTAATTAGGACATTTCAAGTTTGTACAAAGTTTGATTTAAGGTTTGACGGAGGACATCAGAGTGCATCACATGTACATACTTTTAATAAATATGTTGATAAAGGAAGATATAAACAGCCATTTGATCTCAAAGCACTTTAAGACAAAAAAAAAAGGACAAAAAAGCCAATATTCTGTTATTATTGAACATGAAGAAAAAAGAAATAAATACAGCCTTTGAATAACTTTTTCACTGTGTCTTTTAAGCTGCTCACGGACAAAAACAAATATCGTTTCAAGAGCCTGCATTTCGATCTTTTTTCTAGGTCACGAGAATAAATTTCCATTTTTCCCTTGTCAACATCTTGAAAAAAAGGCTTGATGCGAGGGTTTGAAACTAACTCCTTTTTTTGGCCTAAGATTCTTAAGAACCTTCAAATTCTTCAAGTCAGGATAAAGGCACAACTTTTTATTTTCTCTGTATTCTCCATGCAAATAAAACACAAACTACATTTTTCTTTTATAAATGTTTAATAGTTCTTGTAAATAGAAATCTTGATTATATCAATGAATACATTCTGCATATGAAATGACTTTATCAAAACTATATTTTGATTTTTCCATGCACAATAGATAAAACTTGCTCTCAAACTTAAGAAAATACCTAATAAATAAAATCTACACAAAATAAATGCAAACTTACCATCTTAAACAAGCAAAAACGTTTAATCACTAATCAAAACAAACTTCATAGAATACACCAAAAAGAGAATAACTCAAACACAATTTATTATTTACTCATATTGACTTAGAGGGAATACTTAGTGATATAACAACAAACAGCTGTATAACAACTATTTTTAGATGTTCATATGAAATCATTCACTTGTATAGAAAGCAGAAACATATTTTAACAAATAAACATAGACTAATATAAGTTGTTTGCTTCTCACGAGGGTAATACGGTCTGATGTACCATCTTTGTAGAAATGTTGCCTGAGCCGCAAGGCGAGGGCTGACATTTCTACAAAGATGGTACATCAGACCGTATTACCCGAGGGAGAAGCATACAACGTATTTATCTTACCGTCATGTCAGAAGAAAATATACCCATTTTAGTTTGACTGCCTTTAAGGGATGGGCCATCACCGCATGAACGGCCTTGACCCTAAATGTAAACAAAATGGCGTCGTCCACTCCGACTGCAATGCTATGAATCGTGTTAGGTAAAACTATTACCCTAAACATTCTTAAAAGTTCTTTGATTTTAATCCTTTAGCATGTGCAATCAATGCAATGCAGAATTTGGTTCCAAACAAAACATAGAATGATTAGAAAACAAATGTATAATTAATAATCATGAAAACAGCTGATCGAACGTATGTAAACTCTGGACACCACGTGCGTCATTTGGTAACGTCATCTTAATGCTAAGTGACACCTTTTCTCGGAGAGGAGCTGTTGCTATGGCAGCCGGGTACATGAAATTTATACCTTGAGAGTTGAGACTCGTGGTGTACATGAGATAAAATGAGTCGGGCGTCAGCCAATCAAAACCGAGTATTTGACTGTAAGGTAAGATAATCAACAATGTCTCATGCTGTAGCAAGGCTTCATTTCTTATGGTTCATGTTTTGATAAAAGTGCACTTTTCTGTCCCAATTGCCAATCTTATTAGACCAAAATATAACCCTCAATAACACTGTTAACACAGATTGTGATAAAATCATTACAGGTATGTTCAATTACTTTTCAACCAAAATATCCTCTGCCCCTTTTAAATCTGTTGCAGGTTTAATTATGCAAATATGCCATTATTTTATAAGTGTATCGAAATATATATACCGGTATATATATATATATATGTAAAATAAAAGTTTCAAAGAATGAGACATTTTATGTGTCCACTATGATAAGATGAAATGTTTGCAAATTGTACCTTAAAAACAAAGCTTTACATTATTGTTTTAACAACTGACAGCAAAGTTTGAAAGTTTGAAAATCCTGCAAGATACAAATAAGAATAATTACAAAAATATGCTTCACATGTTTAACTTTAACATATATGCTAAATTAAAGAATAGGGTAATCTGAAAAACTATCATATTTTTATTTGTATCAATCATTGCATTGCAAGCTCCATTTATTTGTGAACAGAAAGTAAGAAACAATGACATATATATTCCACACCTACCTTTGGTTTAAATGAATTTGAAAAAAAATGACAAAGTGATAATCAGAGAATGTTTGACATAAAGTTACATTAATATTTCAAAACTTGCATAGAAAAATATATTTTGATATGATAATTCAAAAGTCGGAGAGAAAAAATCATATAAATGTAAGTTTTACAATTCAGATTCAACTTCAGATCTGCTAAGCACCATGGTTATAATGAGATCTTGCTGAAAAATGCTTCTTATGAATGCATGAGTGTGTTAGGGTTCATCCATCTCTAGTAACGATTTTCATATTTATTCAGATAAATTTTCTTTTAACAAAATGTATATATAAGAGCTTGTTTCAATGATTTTCTAAAATGATATCCAATGACAAATATAAGGATATCATTTTAGGAGAAATCAGTTGAACTTTTTTTTCACAAAAGGAATTTTTTTTAATTTACCAATCAATATCTATTAAATTGTTTGGCAGTTAACACACATGTGACTCAAATCATGGAACATTAAATGATCAAACATTTCATTGACATAATTTGACTATCAAACAAAATAAGTTATTAAATAAACAGACCATCCATATCCATAACCTCTTGGAAAAAAATCCTTCTTTAAAACACCATTCATGGAGATAAACTTTCTTAACAACTCAAAAACATGTATTGGAAAGGAAAAGGCAAAAAATCTTTCATTCATTGGAATCAACAGCAACGAAATGAACACAAATGCATATAAATCTTAATTTCATAGTTGATATTAAAGGGGCAGTAGCACGTTTTTTGATAATTTTATAACTTAAGTTGTTCACTGATAATTGTAAGTTAATGTTAAATGTATTATTTTGACAGTTTCAAAAATCTCATTACACAAGTCAATCATCCATAGTCAGAGGACAAAGTATGAAGATTCACACAAAAATCCATTGGCGGACATTTTTTGTGAACACCTCTAATTCATTTTGTGTAAGAAATAGGAATCGCATGGCTAAATGTATACCTAAACATTTTATATTTAAATAATTACTGCTCCATTTAATTTAAATACATTGTCTTTCAATTGGAACCATCAATTTTCATTTTCCCGACATGACCTTATATTCCCCCTAAAAACGTGCTACTGTCCCTTTAAGATTCTTAGTTTATATAGTAATAATGAGTTTGTATTCTTCTTTTACTGTATTCAAGGATAAGAATTCTGAATGGTCAAAGCACATGAAAATAAAAATTTTTAAACAGCAAAGAAATCTGATTTTGATTTAAATTTTCACATTCCAGATCAATATCACTCCATAGATTTTCCCAGAAGCATAAACAAATTTGAAAATTCCTGATTCATGCTTAGCATTGATCATGACTGATTTGTGTATAATGGATGTCACATTTTAATTACACATGTCAATCTCACAGAAAAGCAAGTGAGATATAATCATGATAGTTCGTTCATTTCCTCCGAGTATTTGTGGACGGCATCGATGAAGACCCCCAGCTTGTCTGGGTTAGTTTCCTTCATAACACCATGACCAAGGTTTGCGATGTATTTCTGAGTTCCAAACTTCTGTACCATCTCTTTCACTGTGTGTCGGATTTCATCCTGAAATTGATGTCAATTACACTATCAGTTCTATGTATACTACTCAAAAGAAGTAAAGGGTTTAACCTATTTCCTACTTGACATCTTTTTATTCATTGAAAATATATGAATTAATTTCAAAGCAGAGATCTTGTTGAAATAGGTCAGTAAATTCTGACAAAATTCTTGTATGAAGCACTTGCCATGTTAAAAACAATAAGTACAAACATGTTATAAGAAATGTAAGTTTTATCCTTAATAATTTTTTGTTGTGGTAAATACATTTAGATCAACAGATTTTTTATTTTGTCATACTGTTGATCTAAGATTGACCAGTGTGAGAGGTCGTCCCGGTGACCTTTCGTATGCAAATAAGGAATTTGCAATTTGATCAATCAAATTCGACGTCACAAACAGTTCATAGTCGCTCATTCAAGGTGTGAACGGAAGAAACATATAATAGCTTATGGCTGTTCTCAAAAATAGTGTGCCTTGAGAAAAATAAATCTTGTTTTTGATACTGATAAGAAAAATATCGGTAGGTTGATTTTATTTTGGTTGTATGAAATATATTTAGTTTTAAGATTGACAAAAAATCTATATTTTTTTAATTATTTGGATGGAAATGAAAGAAATTAATACAAACAAGTTTGATCAAAAGGAGTTACCTCCCCTTGCATGAGGATTTTCGTAAATATTGACATTTATCATGCTCTAACTTTATGATTATTATTCGCCACTTTAGTATCTGTGCGATGTGCAATCATCATTTGTCATTGACAACTAGCAAATACGCTAAATCATTTTAAAAAGAAAAAATATAATCTATTAATACATCCAAGCAATCGGATAATTCATCGCTGTACTCCGCTCCAAATGACAGAGCTCCGAACATCATCCATTTCAAAAGATGTGCTGCTGAGTTGTTTTAACTTCCAGCGAGCTAGGGCAACTTTTCTGATTGGCCGAGCGGCTGATTTCAGAGGTCACTGGGATGACCCGCCTTACGGGCCAATCTTAGATCAACATGTATGACCAAATAAAAAATCTGTTGATCTAAATTTATTTAGATTGTGGTAAATAATACAATCAAACTTAGTGAAATTGAGTAACTTTTTGTTTGCAAGTTTTAATTGAAGTGCCAATCAGTTTACTCTCAGTCATTCACCATCAGCAAAACAAGAGGCTATTTTCATATTTTCATAAATACTTTAAAAAAACTTTGAAATCTCTTACGTCAGTTCCAAACAGACACACTGGATCCATATTTCCCTGAAGTGTCACCTTCGAGCTGGTTAGTCGTCTGGAAATAAAAAGGTTTACCACATATTTTACTCCTCACTTTGGTTGAACAACCAACCTTCCAGAGCTATATGTGAATTGATGGAGTCACATATGCAAGACTTAATAAATGGTGTCATTTGATCAAGATGAAGCAACTATTGCTACAAACCCTCATCATAAGGCTTATCTGTTTTGTATATGACAATAAGAATCTATAATGTTGTTGTACGACAGAAAACAGAACACTACCGTGGATCAAGGTGTAAAACTTTGTTTTGTAACTTATAAAGGTGCCAGAATGACTGTTAGACATTGTAAGTGTTTGATAGGATACATTACTCAAATATATTCGATATGTTCTTGGCGTCTTTGCGAACACCATAATGATATGACATATAAGGTCCTTTTCAACCCAAATATTAGTCACAAAATCAAAGGACTGTCCCTTTAAAGGGGCAGTAGCAGTTTTTTTGATAATTTTATATTCTAAAATTTTCACTGATATTTGTAAGTTAATGCTAAATGTATTGTTTTGATAGTGTAATAAATCTCAGTACACAAGCCATAATCAGCCATAATCAGGGGACAAAGTGTGAAGATTCACATAAAATTCATTGGCGGCCATTTTTTGTGAACACCTTTAATTCATTTTCTGTAAGAAAAAGGAATCGCATGGCTAAACTTAACATTATATATTAGAATTATTACTGCTCCATTTAGTTTTAATACATGTCTTTCAATTGGAACCTTTAATTTACATTTCCTAACATCACCTTATATTCCCCCTAAAAACGTGCTACTGCCCCTTTAAGAAAGCCTATGGACTGTCTACCTGGCGTGAGTTGGACTCTGGGTCCAGTCGATCTGTACAACATCGTAGCCTATACTGGCCAGCTGCTCTGTAGCAAAGTGGGCATCCTTGGCAAATATAACCTTCAAACAGAAATATGTAAACCATTTAGTAAAAGAAAAATAATTGCATTATTGTGATTACATTATTCCGAGCACTATAATAGGTTGGCATTGTAATTGGATAAATATTTTCTACTCAAAGAACTAAAGAGTCCAGCCTATATTTCTTCATGGCAACTCAAAAGAGTAAGAACCATTTAGAGGCTGAAGAATTAGTTGTAGCCAAAGCATAGAAAGAGGAACCTTTCTGCAGCCAAACAATACTTCTTCTTTGTTCAGAAGAGGCTTATTGAAGTTCTACCATACAAACAATTAATGCTAAAATTGTTCCTAGGAAACAAATATCGCAAAAGGTTGTAGTAAAACAGCTCATAAGGTAATTTGAACAGTTTGGTTGAAACTTAAATTGGGGATTTATCAGGATATTGTTGTAAAGGCATATGCTTGTACTGTATCAGTTTTTAAAAGAATATCTTCTTTATTGTTTTTTTACATCTTACAATGCATAGAAAATGTTAGGAAGAACAATAGGTTTGATCCTTTACTTCTTCTGAGTCACACAGAGTGGTCTATAAATATTACATACAAGAGTCATCAGAAGATGGCATATCCAATTAGACCCAATAAATCAGAATATCTAACATAAAACTATCTAATATCAATATAGAAGGAAAGTTGTTTCAATATCCCAAGTTCCATTTCCATGGAAACAGCCAAAAATATATAATTACATACAGATGGGATAATACTTGGGAAATTCAAATTGTACAAAAAACTTTTGGCACTTATGCCCTAAATTCATATGTGGTACCTTGTCAGTTGTCTATGTTTTCAAAACAAAAACAACGATTCTCACATAAACCATTCTTACCATGGGTATTAGTTCTAGACCTTGTTGTTTGACCTCCATCTTGACTTTGTATGCGATATCCTTCAGACATGGCAGCTCAAACTTGTTGAATAGAATTGGACCCAACTCCCCACTACTTGAGTCAAACACCTGAACTATCTGAAATTTAAAAAAAAAACTTTAAAATTCTGTAGCAAACCATTCCAAGCTCATAGCCTTCTCTGTAGCTTTTATTGAGTGGATGCACATTGTTCTTTTTCAAATTTTAAAATGTAAAGTAACCAAAAGTTTACAATGTTTTAAATGCTTGAAATTATGTTTCAAATATTGATTAATAACATTTGTCTTTAAACAGAAATATCCCCCTTTGTTGCCCCCAAAAAAACTCACAAGATAAAGCATGTTTTTAAAAAACTGTATTTCCATTAATTTTCAACAACAAATATAAGTTAATTCCAAAACATTCTATCCTAAAAAGGTTGATACATGACACTACTATACCCAATAATGCATACAGTAGAACACAGATATTACGAACTCCAAGGGACCAAAGAATTTAGTTTGCTATGTTTGGTGTTCGCTATACGCGTTTAATTTTAATGATATTATATAGGGATGGGACTTGAAAATGTGTTCACTATATTAGATTGTTTGCTAAATACCCGAGTTCGTGTTCTACTGTAGTTATAAAGAATAAAGTATCAAGGTTCAAGAAAAAAAATATTTGTTGTTGTTGTGAACACGTCTTAATAATTTGAACAAGGAAGATGAATTTGCATAGCTGAACTGAACAATGTACCTTACTTTACGAACTGCAAAGCTGCATCAGAGACATTTGCTTTCAATTTCTAACATTCTACTTTTTGTGAGATAACCTATTTACGTAAATCAATCTGCTTCTGCGCCTACCAACCTGAGCCCCGGCCCTGACTTGCTCCACCAGGTGGCGCACTATAGCGTCGGTGAGGATCTTCAAGAGCTTCTCTCCAGCCTGGGGATACTCAATAAGGAAGCGCCGAGCTTTGTTTGGGTTTGGACCAGCTCCAAGATTCTCAATCATGTACTTCATCAGAGTCCACTGTCAACACCAAATAGAACTTGTCAAGTGATTTGATCTATTTCCAACTATGTGAGATACATTACTTGAGAAATAGAGTAGCTCTTACCATCATGTGTTTTGCAATAAAGAATAGTTTTGCCCTGAAATGGCTTGATGTTATAAATCTGTAATAGTTCAGGGCAAAAATACACTCTATTGCAAAACACAAGAGCGTTAGTGCTAATACGAAATAGAACTTGTCAAGTGATTTGATTTATTTCCAACTACCGTAATTTCTCTATTAATTCGACCCTAAAATTTTCAAAAGATAATTAGAAAATGTTTATTGTTGAACTATTTTTACTTTTGGTGGCTAATTTGGTACCATGGTTGAAATATTAGATACATATAAGGAATTATATTATATATAATTATTATTAATTAATACATATTTTTCATTGGTGACTAGATGATAATGCCATAGTCATTATAATGAATATATTTTATTGATTACTGCAGCAGAGAGAATTACACATTGCAATTATTCATTTTATTTTTGCAAATTAAATCATCATTTCAAGTAGTTATTGAATTACAGGAACAAGCTTTTGGCAGTTGGTTGAATTTTTAGAAGTGATTTGAATTTGTGACCTCAGAATAATAGTATGTTGTCGAATTATTGGAGATGTCGAATTAATAGAGAAGGAGAAGGTATTCTAAGTTGGAGAACTTGTTCCTCATCCTTTTCATCATGAATAAAATATGTTTAAATCAAAACTGACCGGAGCTCCTGTGAAGCCAAAGAGTGGAACCCTGCCCTGTAGCTTGTGTCTTGTGAGTGTGATCGCTTCATACACATAGCCAAGCTCTTTCACAATATCAAAATCTGGATTCAGTCTCTCGTCAACATCCTCTGGTTTCTCTATAGGGTCAGCAAACACAGGACCCTGGAAAATAAGAAACATTTTTTTAAATATATATTTCTTTTTGATATTCTGATCTAAAATGTATTCTATCCAAATAAGAAAATAAGAGCCATTTGCTCTGTAGTTTGATCATCAGGCTTCATATAAATTTTGCTTTAGGGTGTGGCAAATGTGGTTCCCCTTAGTAGGGGCCACAGGGTCACCAAATGTACAATTAAAAATCCTCCTTATCGGGGAGTAAAAAGGGGAACCAAAGCTTTAAATCATAATCCTCACTAGTCAAGGAGTCTGTACACAGAGTAGTTTAAGTTTTCTAGGGCTTATGCTTCTTGAGAAGAAGATGAAATAGGTTTTATGGGTGTGACCCCTGTGGCCCTTATTAGGGAAGATCACCAAAGCTACAATTGGGGTAATCTTCACTAATTAAGGAGTCGTACACAAGGTTTCAGCTTTCTAGGCCTTGTGCTTCTTGAGAAGAAGTAGAAAATGTACAAAGTTACAGATTGACAGACGGACGCCGGACACCATGCCATGCCATGCCATAAGCGTATTGGTCCTTACAGGCCAGATAAGCTAAAAGTTGAATTCCAGAAAATTAAAAATTGGTCTAAGTTCAAACCAAGGCTGTGGTAATGGGTAGGTTTTGTTGATCTAGATCGACCTAACGGTTTTGGGGACAATTTGACGGTGAGAACTATACATGCAATTTAGTATGATACAGCTGATAAATAAAGCAAAGTTTGTATCTCAAAGATAGATGTCGACAATTCATAGCTTGTTCAAACCTTTTGAAAGGCAAGAGTAAAAATTGATAATTCTTTTTACAGTGTTCTAGCTTTTTTTCACTTGATAAAGGGAGATAACTCTGACTCACCTGTCCAGGGTCATTGAGTGCTGTAAGGCCGAGAGCAAGGGGGATAACCAGGATATCAGAGAAGATGATTGCACCATCAAGGTTGAATCTGTCTATTGGCTGAAAGTTGAAACAATTAGTAAATAAATTAAATCTTTTGTCAAAATCAAGTCGCATATGATTTGAATGGAGGCCTCTGGCTACTATTACGTGCAAACAAATATTACTATGTTACAGATACACAAACAACAACTATTATTGTAACATGTTTTACAAAAAGTGCTAAAAAACAATTTAAATATTTCTATCATGTAAGTAATTTATTAAGTCCACACTATTTTTTTTTTAATTCACAATTTTTTATTTCCAGAATCCCTGAATTACATAGAAGACAGGCATTCAGGGCAATGCATGTCTCTAGAGGATGAACTGTTGAACATACAGTAATAAAGGTTTTCAACATGAGAAAAGAGATTCTAGAATTTTTTTCACACTAGTAACTGAATTTAGTGAATTGAAAAATAGGTACAACTTAGAAAGGCAAATTTTTACTGATAGATGTGAACAAAATAAATTTTACTCAGAGTGGTTTTCCTACCACTCTTTGTTCAAGACTCCTGAACTTAATCTTCCGCTTCTTTAAGTATTTCATAGATTTGTATTACTTTACTGTTTCATCACACTCATAAGTCTCATAAAGCCATGGTTATATTTTATAATCTTCTGGTGTCTATGGTTGGACAACAATTCACTAAGTCAACACTATTTAGTATATTCTTAAATCCATGATAAAAATATTATAAAATAAAATACTAAGTCAATGCAAAATAAAGCTTATAAATATAAATTGGCAAGCCAAATTTGATAAAATGTTGATCAAAGAAATTCAACTCACCTGTAGGGTAAGTTCACTAACGAGCTCCTTATCTCGACAGGTAGCAAAGAATGCCTTGCCATCTTTGGCTTTCATGTACTCTGCAATAATGTAAACTCAAACTCATTATTGTCTTGGTAATGACAAAAGCTTTTGCAAATCTTATTCCAATTATTTTTCATTTCTCATTTTAAATTGATTTAAATTTTAATTTAATTAATTTTGTCTTATAATATCATTTCTGTACTAGAAAAGGATAAACAAATCAAATCCTACTGAAAGCTCATTGATAGATTCACCTTTTCCCCCTGTGAATGGAGTAACATTGATGCGTCACCTTATGTAAAAACACTGTGAAACATCATGCAAGAGGGCAAGAGTCACCTAATGGCTAATGTACATACAGACATACAGTTGCATGAGAATGTCTATCATGATTATGATGGTGGTAATGTTTGCACACAAAGGAAAAATGTATGAATGCACCTGTATGATGCGGAGTTTTAGTACCCTCACTATCATTATAACCTGGACCAATATCTACAGACCACCCACCTGGCAGGTAGCGGCCGGCTTGTCTCATGACCCACACCGGGACCCGCTCGGTCTTCTCTCCTCGAGCAGCACGTAGCAGCAGATCATTCTGGAGGGGGGCGAACTCCTAAAACACATACATAGAGAATACTAAATGACGTCCCCATCCTGTCTCAGGGTATGAATGTTACACTAACTCCACTAATCTGTACCCTGGGCTCAGAAGCTAGATTCGCTCGCGCGGCCCAACTTGGGATATAGCCAATCAAATCATTTTCTCTCCGCCTCCTTGATAAAATTTCATTGGGAAAATGAAAATGAAGCACGCACAAACACAAATTGCAAAAAGTTCAAAGCTATTGCTTGAAAACTTTCAACATATTGGTAGTATATGGCAGTTCATCAATGTCATTTATAATTTTGATTTCAATGAAAATGAACTCTCTTATGTTGTGCAAGTAAATCACAAAAAAGTTAATTAATAAAAATGTCATTAATCAAGTTTTTCTGTCTGGTCCTCGGTCTGCTGTATTTGCTCTTGTCTTTCGCCTCGGCCCAATACAGCAGTCCTTGGATTTGTAACTGGGCCATACGAAAAAACAAGATGTGTTTGTGAAACACGAATGCCCCCGGATGCATCCTGCTCGCTGTGTCAAGGTCAAGGTCACAAGGTCAAATGTCATGGTGTCATCTGAAAGGTCTCATCACAAGGGATCCATATGTCAAGTAACAAAAAGCTAGCTCTGACCAATCAAAAGTTATGACCAAGGTTATAGTTTTTGTGGTCAAACGGACAGACAGACAGGTGAAAAACAATATACCCCCGGAATAAGGTCTCATCACAAGGGATATACATGTCAAGTATCAAAGACCTCGCTCTGACCAATCAAAAGTTATAGCGAAGGTTACAGTTTTCTGAAAATGCTCTCTGTGTCAAGGTCAAGGTCACAAGGTCAAATATCATGGTGTCATCTGAAAGGTCTCATCACAAGGGATACTCTTGTCAAGTATCAAATTAAAGACCTAGCACTGACAGTATAGAAACTATAGCCAAGGTTAAAGTTTTCGGAAAATGCTCGCTGTGTCAAGGTCAAGGTCACAAGGTCAAATGTCATGGTGTCATCTGAAAGGTCTCATCACAAGGGATACACATGTCAAGTATCAAAGACCTAGCACTGACAGTATAGAAACTATAGCCAAGGTTAAAGTTTTCGGAAAATGCTCGCTGTGTCAAGGTCAAGGTCACAAGGTCAAATGTCATGGTGTCATCTGAAAGGTCTCATCACAAGGGATACACATGTCAAGTATCAAAGACCTAGCACTGACAGTATAGAAACTATAGCCAAGGTTAAAGTTTTCGGAAAATGCTCGCTGTGTCAAGGTCAAGGTCACAAGGTCAAATGTCATGGTGTCATCTGAAAGGTCTCATCACAAGGGATCCATATGTCAAGTATCAAAGAGCTAGCTCTGACCAATCAAAAGTTATGACCAAGGTTAAAGTTTTTGTGGACAAACGGACAGACGTACGGACGGACGGACAGGTGAAAAACAATATACCCCCGGAATCTCCGATTCGGGGGCATAAAAAACTTTTTGATAACATTTAAGTAAATAAATACAGAGATGAAATGATTATCTAATGGTAGTAGTGTCACAAACATTTAATCAACTCATATGTCCCGTTGAAATTCCTGGATCTGCTTCTTTGTACATAATAACATATCATTGTATCCAGAATTCTAGTTTTTTTTCTGCAAAGATCAAAGGCTCCACCTGCCCTTTATTTCATAATAAATATATCTTTTGAGTGACGTCATGAAACAATGGTCTAGGAAGTCAATAAAAATAGAGCCATGGGCTCTGTAGCTCATCAGACTTTTGATTAAAATATGTTTTGACCCCTGAGACCCCATTTGGGGTCATGGGGTCACGAAATCTACAATTCAGAATCCCCATTTGCCAAGGAGTCTACACACAACTTTTCAGCTCTCTAGACATTTTGGAACTGGAGAAGAAGATGAAAACAGGCTTTTGAGATTTTGACCCCTGTGACCCCATTTGGGGTCAAGGGGTCACCAAATCTAATATTTAGAATCGTTATTGTCCAAGGAGTCTACTCACAACTTTTCAGCTCTCAAGACCTTTTGGAACTGGAGGAGAAGATGAAAGTAGGTTTTTAAGGTTTTGACCCCTGTGACCCCATTTGGGGTCATGGGGTCACGAAATCTACAATTTAGAATCCCCATTGGCCAAGGAGTCTACACACAACTTTTCAGCCCTCTAGACCTTTTGGAACTGGAGAAGAAGATGAAAATAGGTTTTTAAGGTTTTGACCCCTGTGACCCCATTTGGGGTCATGGGGTCACGAAATCTACAATTTAGAATCCCCATTGGCCAAGGAGTCTACACACAACTTTTCAGCTCTCTAGACATTCTGGAACTGGAGGAGAAGATGAAAGTAGGTTTTTACGGTTTTGACCCCTGTGACCCCATTTGGGGTCATGGGGTCACGAAATCTACAATTCGAACAAACCTGTAGAGGTTTCAGATTCTTTGAAGGGGATCCTCCTTGGGGTACTATTGCATAAAAATCTGTTTTTTTGCTACTATGACAGGTTGTGACTATTTTTGAATAAAAAATATACAAAAAACAACATTTGGAAAATGTGTTGTCGTTTGTCCTACCACCTCGTATAGAGCCCCATCCCTGGCCGTCACTATGACACCAGGGGCAGATAACTCTAATCTCACCACTTATCAATCTAACAAAGCAGACTGAAGAAGGGGAGGAGGGTGGCCGTACCCCAAGGAGGATCCCCTTCAAAGAATCTGAAACCTCTACAGGTTTGTTCGATTCTTTTTCAGAAGGGATCCTCCTTGGGGTACTATTGCATAAGTCAGACTCCCAGAGATGGAGACCCTGGGTGCGGTAGACAGTCTGCTATTAACTATACCCTAATGCCGTAATAAAGCTAAAAGAGTAAATGAGAAAGAAGCGTACACCCACCTGACCAAACACTTGAGATGTCTTGGCTCCGGTGCATGGCTCTGACCCGTGGGGACTAATATTCGAAGCAGGAATGAAACCCTGCACAGAAATTAATTTAAAAATTAACCCTCTCCCTCCCTTTTCGTTACCAAAAAGGCTCTACAGGGGAAAGTAACTAAAAAAGAGTACCCACTCAAAAAAGGCGATAACCCTCCGGGTGTCCTCCACTAGAGTCCGTATAAACATAAACATGAGATGTTAGTGGGTAAGTATTAATCCCGCTAATAAGATCTCAACTAAAAACTTAAATAACTAAGTCAAATAACGACTTAACTAACCAGGCCCCGAAGATACAATCAATTCGGGGGACCCTGGCTCTGCCCACTGGAAAGAACAGTCCTGCCAAACCGAGCACGCTCACTAGAGTGCTTGTCGAGTTGGTAGTGTTTAATGAACGTGCTCGGTCGGCTCCATATAGCCGCTGAGCAAATCTCCTCAATGGGCAGAGCCGCTGCATATGCCTTAGAGGTTGCCACCGCCCTCACCGAATGAGCCTTTAGGCCCTCCGGGGGCTGGTGACCCTTATAGAAATAACCCATACAGATGGCCGAAACAATCCATCTGGATATCGTTTGCTTAGAAGCGGGAACGCCCGACTTCCCTCCGCCATAGCAACAAAAAAGCTGTTTGTCCTTACGAATGCTTTTTGTTCTTTGGACATACTTCTTTAAGGTCCTACGCACATCCAGGATGTGCGGGATCGTGGACCTAGCCCCAGAGGACGCCGGCTGTGACATAGCCGGGAGCTCTATGGGAGCTGAGACATGAAAGGAGTGGGCTACCTTGGGACGATATGAGTCCGGCAGTCTAATGCTGACTCTGTCCTTATGGAAGACAGTCAGCTCGGGATCAGCAGACATCGCATGGATGTCGCCTACCCGCCTGCCAGACGTAATCGCCACCAAAAAGGCAGCCTTCCAGGTTAACAACTGAAGAGACAAGGAATCAAGGTCCCTAAAAGACGGACCTGACAGCCAGTCCAAGACGTACGATAGATCCCACGAGGGGCTGATCCGCCGCACAGGGGGGCGGATCCTGTCCACGCCTGCTAGAAAACGCTGCACCAGAGGGTGGCCACCTAGAACGGTACCATCCACCGGAATGTGGAACGCAGAAATGGCCGTAGAGTAACCTCTCACTGTTGACGCGGCCAAGCCGTCATCCAGCCGAGACTGTAAAAACTCGAGAACCGGCACTAGCCCTGCAGAAAAGGGATCGAGAAGCCCTCGACTTCCACACCAGCGCGCATAACAGGCCCATCTATCCTCGTACTGAATGTTCGTCGAATCCCTCCTCGAAGCCAGTATTGTGTCTGCAACTCGTGCAGGAATACCGCTCTCCTGGAGGCGATTCCGGACAGTGGCCAGGCCACCCACTGAATCCTGGGATTCGGGTGGGGCATTCCCTCCTGGGATAGAAGGCCCCGCCGACACGGTAATAGTACAGGAGGCCGTACCAGAAATCTGAGCACCGACGGGAACCAGCTCTGAGCCGTCCACAATGGGGTCACCAACACCAGAAGTCTGGGAGGTTGACTGCCCATCTGCGATAGAACTCTGGGAATGAGGGGCAAGGGTGGGAACGCCCACAGCACCCTGTCGGTCCAGTCTATCGCGAAGGCGTCTGAGGCCAGAGCTGCCGGGTCCGGGATTTTGGAGCAAAAGACCGGGGTCTGTCTCGTTGTCACGGACGCAAACAGATCCACCTGGAACGATCCGTACAACTGGGAGATAGTGTCGAATGTCCCCCGGTGGAGCATCCATTCGTGCGGGGCCAGAATGCGACGAGATAGCGCATCTGCCCGAACGTTGTCTATCCCTGGAAGATACTCCGGCATCGCCTTGATGTCGAGGTGATCGCACCACAGTAGAAACTGCCAGGCTTCCTCTAGAAGGGAAGGCGACACTGTCCCTCCTTGCTTGAGAATGTAGGTCATTGCCGTCTGATTGTCCATCTCTAGACGTACGACCTGGCCCTGAATCAGCGGACTGAATCGACTGAACACTCTCCTGACCGCCCGAAGTTCCAACACATTGATGTGCAACTTGGACTCCTCCGCAGACCACAGGCCTGAGGCCAAGTGATCGCCCATGACCCCTCCCCAGCCTGAGAGGGAGGCATCGGTCTGGATCGTAACTGAGGGTCTCGGGACCTCCAAGGGAATGCCCCTGGATAGATTGTCCCTGTTCAGCCACCACTCGAGATGAGCCGGGAGCCACCCTGGAATGGGGACTTGCCGCTCGAGATCGTCCGCATGAGACCACAGACCGGCTAGAGCCTGCTGAACTGGTCTCATCCTGAGGCGGGCTCTCCACACTATGTCTACCGTGGCCGCCATATTCCCCAACAGCCGAAGCCAAGACCTGGCCGGCTGAGACGGAGACTGAAGGAAATGGGAGACGGCCAGGGAAACCTTGATCACCCTGTCCGGAGCCAGGGAAACTAGTCCCTCCGCGGTGCGGAACCTGGCCCCCAGAAAGACAAGGTCTTGTGATGGGGCAAGGTCTGACTTCTTCAGGTTGATGATCCAACCCAGGCGAACAAGAATGTTCATAATCTCCTGGGTGGCTTCCTGGTTCAGCTGACGTGAAAGGGCCCTGATTAGCCAGTCGTCCAGGTACGGGTGGCAACACCTGCCCCTCGATCTGGCCACTTGGGCTGGAACCAGCATCAGTTTGGTGAACACCCTTGGCGCCGTCGAGATGCCGAAGGGGAGCACACGAAACTGGTAGCACACCCCGTCGAAAGCGAAGCGAAGATACTTCTTGAACTGGGGGTGCATCGGGACATGAAGATACGCATCCTTGAGGTCGATTGAGGAGAGCCAATCTCCCGACCCTACTGATGCTATCACAGACCTGAGAGTCTCCATCTTGAACGATGGTATCTCCAGCATTCTGTTCAGATACTTCAAATTGAGGATGGGCCTGAATCCTCCGTCTTTCTTGGTGACCAGGAAGTACGTCGAGTAATACCCGACTTCCTCCTGGCCCACCGGAACGACTTCTATAGCTGCCTTGTCCAGCAGAGCTGTGACCTCGGCGCGTAGAACCTGCGCTTTTTCCGGGGAGGCTGGCACAGGTGTGCTCCTCACTCCGGTAAAAGGCGGTGGCCCAACTTTCCAGAGTGGCAAGTGACCATCCCTGAGTGTGGACAGGACCCAGGGATTCGAAGAAACTACTTCCCACTCCTCCAGGAACCGAGACAGACGGCCCCCGACTGGAACGTCTGGGAGAAGACAGTGAATTCCCGCCTCCGGCGACACTCCGGTCCCCTGGCGGTCCTCCAGAACAACTGGGAGAAGGCAGTGGATTCCCGCCTCCGGCGACACTCCGGTCCCCTGGCGGTCCTCCAGACTGGGCGGGAAGAGGCTTAAGGGCCCTTGTTGGCGCCCTTTTTGCCCCGAAAAGACGACTGCTTGCCCTTGGCATGCTGTCGGTTTTTCCCCCGGCCTTTCCCCTTCCCTTGCTGTTGACCTGAGCGTCCCTCGTATGGCCCGTTCCATGACGAGTAGGACTTGGCCGGTGGCCCAGTGCTCAGGTTGTCAAGGGGGGAGGACTTCCGCTTACCAGATGAGCCAAGGGCGCCTTTGACGTCCCTAACTCGTGAGATCTGGTCCGCGGTGTCCTTGATGATGGTAGCGGACCCGGGAAACAGGGTGGAACCCAGTTCGTACGGGAGCTCCATCAACATGTCTCGGGTGGGCTGCGGGAAGGAAGAGAAAGAAAGCCACACCCGGTGCAGCCCCATTACTGCGCACATCACCTGGCTAGAAGCGCTACGGATGGCGTCCCTTGCCAGGTGACCACTCACCTCAGCCAGCTGCCTCTGGAGCATAGCCGGAAGGCTACGGTCCTTTCCCTCGTCCAACGACGTGGCCTGGAGCGAAGCCAGGTACGCCTGATGAACTGCAATACGGAGCGCCTGACAGCCATTTCTGTAGGAGTCTTCCGACGTCCTGAATAGCTTTTTCAGGAACGCATCCTGCTTAAAGGGGGGCACACACCGGCCCTGGGCTCCAAGGGAGTCCAGGCTGACTGAGGCCGACACATCCGAGTCACAGACCGGTACCTCAAATAACCCCGCCTCCCCCAAAGGATACCGCTTATTTAACTCCGGCAGGGAGTAGCGTGTTCTAGTACCCTTCAGAAGAGGCGCGATCATATCAGTGCGGACTGAATCCAAGATGCGGAGGCGCACCTGAGGAGTCTTGCGTTGAGCAAAAGCTCCTCCGGGAAGCCGGAACTCCTCCCCTACCTCCTTCTCGGGAACGACAACCTGAGGGATGGCCTCTGCCACCTTGGCACGGATCTCCCTCAAGGCAACAGAGATGGGTAAGTCTAGTGGATCAGGATTCCCATCCCCCTCGACGTCCATCTCCGTCTCCGATCGCTCCCCCGACACCTCGGAATCCTCTACCGAGGACAAGGCATCAGGGGGAACGACCGAAGACACAGAAGGAGGAAGACGAGGGATGCGGAACGCCGAGCCACCAGACTCACGCCGTTCGAGAGAAGGGGGCGGAAGGAGAAGTCCAGGTGCGAGCCCCGGCGGCGGAGCGTCGGGACCCAGCCTCTCTGGGGAACCGGCACCGACCGTCACACCAGCGGAGCCGGAGGAAGACGGGGGAGGCCGTATGGTATTGCCCACCATGGCCCGGGAAGTACCGGGCACTTGGGCGTCGGGAACCTGTGCGACACCTGGGCCCCTGCCCAGGCCTGCGTCGGCACCGACGTCGGACGCGGTGCCCGAAGCACCGGCCGACGGAGCATCCAGGCATGGGGGGACCGACGTCCTCAGCTCCTGCCGGAGCTGCGACATCAGGTCTCCCAGCATGCCCTTCATCTGCCCCTTAATAATGGCGTTAATGGTGTCAATAGATTGTGTAATTGGACGGACCCTAGCGGAGGACAGCCGTTCCCCCACCTCCGAATCTGAACTCGGAGAGTCAGAAGGGAGAGCGGGGGTGGCCTGCTTACCCTTACGCTTACGCTTGGAGGGGGGGGTCGCCTTGCGGAGATCCTCGCCCGCGTCCCTGAGGCTCCGGAAGAACGCCGTGTCCAGTGCCCTTCTCTTCTTGGTACGGTTGGAAAACCCCGAGCAGGTAGAACACGCTGAATCATCATGGTCGTCCTCGACCAGGCAGACGATGCACAATTCGTGTGCATCGGCTTGAGGGATGTTAGTCCCGCAGTTGAAACATCGTTTGAACGACTGCAAAATCATCCAAAAAGATATTTCAACCGTGCATGCGTGGAAGAATGTAAACATGTGTATCAAAGTGTACATGCGCCTATTCTAAGCATGACATAAATTGGCAAATTCGGCTGCCAAAGTAATGAAATTGCAACTTATGAAGCAAGCCAAAAACATAGCAGCCTGAAATGGAAAAGAGCATGTCAAAAAAACATGGCTTGCCCGTTCCACAAAAATAAAAATCACAACGAACTTTCGAAGTGAAATTTATTCCAAGGAACGAAAGGTTGCTTAAATATTATGACCTAACATAACAACAAGCACCAAAGAAAGACGAACTCCATACGAAAAGATACAATTTTCCACTAGCAGGAAAAGTCTAATCGGGAAGTCGCCATCTTTGTCGAATTCTCGCCCCACAACGCGAGCACATGGCCGCGCTGGGTTTGAGAAACCTAGTCTACAACGCGAGAAATGCGAGAATGCGAACCTATTCTAAGAATAAAAGGTTACCACGCATACAATTTCTTTGTCCATAGTACGTTTTCTTAGGAAACTTCACAAGAAACTTAGCAAAAGTCGACAGAAGAACGAAGACGTCCGGCTGGCTCAATGACAGATTGATAAGTGGTGAGATTAGAGTTATCTGCCCCTGGTGTCATAGTGACGGCCAGGGATGGGGCTCTATACGAGGTGGTAGGACAAACGACAACACATTTTCCAAATGTTGTTTTTTGTATATTTTTTATTCAAAAATAGTCACAACCTGTCATAGTAGCAAAAAAACAGATTTTTATGCAATAGTACCCCAAGGAGGATCCCTTCTGAAAAAGAATTAGAATCCCCATTGGCCAAGGAGTCTACACACAACTTTTCAGCCCTCTAGACCTTTTGGAACTGAAGAAGAAGATGAAAATAGGTTTTTAAGGTTTTGACCCCTGTGACCCCATTTGGGGTCATGGGGTCACGAAATCTACAATTTAGAATCCCCATTTGCCAAGGAGTCTGCACATCAAATTTCAGCTCTCTAGAGTCATTGGTTTCGGAGAAGAAGATGAAAATGTGAAAAGTTTACGGATGGACGGACGGACGGATGGACGGACGGACAGACGGACGCCGGACGCCATGCCATGCCATAAGCCCATCGGGTCTTTCAGACCTGATGAGCTAAAAATTTGGGGATGATGTCACAAGCCATGACTCTGATCGAGGATTTCAATTTGAATATCATTTACAAAGTTTACATTTATTTTATAGGAGAATAACTAAAATGAGTTTAAATCGACATACTCGAAAAGTAATAGAGTAGCCCTAACGATCACTTGTTTTGCACTAAAGTATATTTTTTTTACCAGAACTATTATAAACATCAAACCACTCAGCCTTCGACCTTTTTGTACTTTAACTATAATAGGGCAAAACTATTCTTTTTTGCAAAACACATAATTTCTTATTCTTATTTCTTAATCATGATTATAAATTAGTTCTCCCAATCATGATATGTATCATTAATATTCAAATTGTTTATTTTGCACACAAATACATATGTTGGTTTAGAGATCTTTAAAAATCCCTGCAAATAAGGTATTGTAATTGATGGTATTTAATCTTATCAAATCAAATTGATATGAGTTATCCTTATAATATCCTATGGTTAAATGTTTGTATCATCATAAATCAAATACATATTCAGTTTGAAGCTATCTCCAAATCTTGGAGCTTGCCCATAACGAAATTTGTTATTCAAAGCTTACTTACATGGACTTGTTTTCTCCAGGTACGAGTGAACTTATCTAAATATCTTGTGGTCATGGCTGTAAATCGTCATAAATATTCCAAACAGAGTTTCTCAATAAAGCTTCTTGGTATAAGATAAAGCACAGTTATCCATTATTCAACTGTAGTCAATTGTCCATAATTTACATCCAATTATAGACCTACAACAGTAATTGGACTAAAGACATATTGTTGCTCTTTTCTGTTAGGTGAAAGGGTTATGCATTAACTCATAACTAGTAATCCTATTATAGTTAACACATAACATTTTGTAATTAATCCTTGAGTGAATGTGGTGCTATGGGGTTTTACACAGTATATTCATCAAGCTCATTTTACATGTGCAAACTCCATTTTTTAAATAAACATGTCATTTTTATGATACTGCTTTGACAACATTTATAAATAATAACACGAGATTTGTGTCATCAAAACTATAACAATTTAGAGGTTACAACAAATGCTTTATCTTCAATCCCTAAATGGACTATGGATGCTGCCATCCCAAATAGTACAGTTATGTCACAACATAAAGACACTTTTCACAAATAGATGTATTATCAATTGTTTATGTACATGTCAACAAAATATTATTTTCATTAAACCATCTGTTACCACGTTCTCACTGAATCAAACCTTATCTACATTATAATCTACATTATCATTTTGGTTTAATAACCTGTTAATACTTTCCCACATAATAAAACTTAGACTATCAAATACACTGTTTAGAATATTATACGATACACATTTTATCAGAACTAATGGGAAAATTGTAAAATAATAAAAATGTTTACACATGTGACAGCATCTTCACAACGTCACGGGCGAAACGAAAAAGTTTCTAAACCTTTCCCGTTCCTCCCTTGACATCATTGGCCGTAATTTCTGTGCTAGCATTTCAACCCACTGCACGGAAGTAGCATAGTCCAATCAGAAGACAGCTTGTTAAATGAACTTCAGCTGTCGGTTAATATTGCAGCGATACATTCCCAATGACTAAACGAGGACATGGTTTTTTTTAATACATGGTTTCAAGTATTTGATAAGTGTATTAAATCACAATACACATCAGAATGACAGCCTATCTTTTTCTTAAAATTTCATGCAGGAACGTTTTTCAAATAAAGCTTACAATGCAGTGTGTGATCAATCGATTTCTCAGCTTGAATACATATACACCGACCTTAGGTTTCAACTTTCTTGCATTGAACGTATATGAACTTTAGTGTTTATTTGATAAGGATTGTTACATGTTTTAAAAAATATCGTGAACAAGGAATAAAATGCGTATATAGTAAAAACATTGATTACTATGAATAATTAACCTGATTTTTTTGTTATCTTTCAAATGAATATGTTATATAATTTTTTTATATCGTGTTGTAAGGAATTCTTATTCGTACACATCATGTACAAGTTCTTTCTTGTATATAAATCAATTTTGGATTTTATGTGAAAAACAAATGGTTTAGACGTGATTATTTATCAAATAATCCGATTAATAGGCAAATATGTTTTCCATTCAATTCAAATTGAAATAACTGACAAATTTTAGAATTACTTAGAAAAAATTACAGCAATTTAGTAGAGTAAAAATAAGCTATTCTTAAAACAAGCCGTTTTGAAAAAATACTTTTGTATGGATTTGACAAGGGAGAGAAACACTTTATTTGAGTGATACATTAATGTTTATTTTCTCTGCATTCTCGATGCTCATAGAAAACATGAAAAAAACATAGGGATCAAATTTCACTCGGATAGTTTTCAAAAATCGTCTGTTAGTATTTTGAAGTTGTTCCGGATGTAAACGGCGATATCATTGGCTATTGTTGAAAGAGCTGGTAAGGGGCGTAACTCGTAATCACGTTAGGTGTCGCTGGTCTGGATCACCGGTTTTCTATCTCGTGAAGGCAAGGTCTAAAGCGAGGAGAGTTGCTCGATACGTTTTCACCTTGCCGTGGGAAGATGATGTGACAGCTGATCATTCAAAATTGAAAATTGCTTGAAATGGATAAAAAACAGACTGTTAAAGGGGCAGTAGCACGTTTTTAGGGGGAATATAAGGTGATGTCAGGAAAATGAAAATTAATGGTTCCAATTTAAAGACAATGTATTTAAACTAAATGGAGCGGTAATTATTCAAATATATAATGTAAAGTTTAGCCATGCGATTCCTTTTTCCTACACAAAATGAATTAAAGGTGTTCAAACAAAATGGCCGCCAATGGATTTTTTTGAAATCTTCATACTTTGTCCTCTGACTAGTGATGATTGGCTTGTGTAATGAGATTTTTGACACTGTCAAAATGATACATCTAGCAATAACTTACAATTATCAGTGATAGTTTTAAAATATAAAATTATCAAAAATCGTGATATTGCCCCTTTAATGGTCTGTTCATCTGAATTGAATCAACACTGAACAATAGTTATCCTAAAATATATATTGAAATACATAATGAAAAGTCAACTAAAAATGTTATTGTTACAATAAATCATATTCAGTTCTGTGACATTTGCATTTGTATATTGATGACCTGAAGCAATTCTATATAGATTTAGAGAAGAAAGTTTTACAGATGCAATGACTTCTTATTTACAACATTATTATTTCAATACAATTCTTGAGAGGGATTTAGAAGTCTGTGTATACAGAAAAAGACATATTATGGATAACAACTACTTTATTGCGGGCAACTTACTATCACACTAAAGAAGAAGTTGTCATCCATAATATTTGTCTTTTACTTATTTCAATACAGTTATAAATTGTGATACATAGCTTTCTTCTTTGTCAAAACAAAGCATGACTATAACTATAACAAGAGAAAAATTGCATAAAAACACTTTTAATAAATACTTGAATTGATATCATTATAATAAAATTGATATTCTCATACAAAATGATATTTTGAAAATTCAAATAAATTTACTTCTGAAAACATGGAAGAAAACAAAACATGAAGTAACACAAGAATCAACGTAAATAATTAATTTGTTGGATCTAATCAGTATATAATATCTACAATATATTTATCAAGTTAAATAAAAAGACAGTTTTTTAAATCAAAAAGAAGAAGGAAGACAAGAGTAATTCTAATGATGAACAACTTTGTTATTGGACAGTAGCTGTCCAATAAAGAAGTTGTTCATCCATAGAATTACTCTTGTCATCCTTATACCATCAACATCTAGAATGCCACTCAAACAGCTCAAAATGAAGAAATAATTACCATGCTTTTCTCTGAACAGCAATAATGTAAAATGCCAACAAATATAATATTTCCTCATTTAATGTGACAAATTTATTTCCTATTCGTGAGTCCTGGTCATGCCACATCCTCAAGATATTATAATTGGTCATGATGAATGAAAATGACGTGACATGTACATGAGCTGTCATTCACAGGAAATCTACAGGGGGTTGTTAATAGCACTGTGAAACATCCTTATTCAAACTATTCTGATAAACTTCTTTGAGAGGCATTAAGAAGTTGTAGGATGAATGAGGAAGAATTCTATGGATTTTTCCACTTCTTTATTACAAGAGTGCGACATTTTGGTGTAGAATAGATACTAACACCGTTTTCAAGCAAATGATACTGGACATGATGATGGGGAATTATATATATACATAAATGGATAAGTTTATACAATTGATTGATTGATCAAAACAATTTTTTTATAAATCTGCATAATTGGAAATAGAAAAAAATCTGCTTCATCGCATCTTATTTGTCTTAATGTAAGACCAGAAACATTTTTTATCTTATGGGGGCCTGATAGCTCGCTGATATTTTTTATTACATCCCTCGTGTTCTGTATTTATCATTTGAACAAACTTAGTTTGATAGAAATTATCTCTAAATATACCATAGTTTATTTATTTTATGTTTAAAAAATGTTTAGAAATTATCTTAATAACAAAGGTTATTCTGTGTAATTAAACAAAAGATCGTGCTTTATTTAGAAAAGACTGATTAAGATCTGTTTACATACTTTTAATAGGAAATATTGATAATGAATAATGGGAAATATTGATGTGCATAACAGAATAGTGGGCCTATAATATCATATTGATAATGATCTGCATTGTATTTTTAACATATGTAACATAAGGGTTGTATGGTGGGTAAATTTGTAATATTGACACTTTTCATAATGAGTTTTTGTCAATGGATCAATATTTTCTGCATTGTTATTAATTCTGATAGAATACCAGACAAATAATAACTTATTGACCTAAGGCCATCTGTATTTTTCTTTGTTCCTAACATTGCTCTAAGCTGCATATTTGTATATTATAATCACGATGCTGATATATCTATATATATTCTCTCCATATTACCAGTAATGATATTTATCTATGTATAAGTTTATCAATATCTAAAAGTAATTAAGTTAAAAAACAACGGAAACTTTGTTTTAGGATGTTGCCTTGTTCAATTTTCTACGGGTGTTGCCTTGAACTAAGCCAATCACCTACCTTACCTATAATAGCCTGTATAGGCTTTGGTAATTACCCCTTTTTTAATTGTAAATCACTCATTGATACGCCAGTAAGTGAATGTCAATCACAACCTATGCCAACATATTATTTGCTCAAGGTTCTCAATCAAATGTCAAAAATAACCTTTAAATAGGGCTCTCAAGATATTCAAATCACTGAAAGTAATAGTTGAAGTTAGAGTTGATTTTTGCTATGGGTAGAGACACTGAGACAGCAAGTCAAGCATAGGGCATGAGCCATGAGACATGCACTTAGCCTCCATGTGCCGTCAACGTCACAGCTGATATCTTCCTCTTAATTTTTGAAGTCATCATCTTGTGTGTGTCACCAAATACACAATCATCTCCAAGGGCGGATCCAGGATTTTTGAAAGGGGGGGGTCCCAAAATAATTTTTCTCCACTCAGTGGGGGGGGGGGGGGGGGGGGGGGGGTGGTCCACGACCCGTTATACATGGATTTGAAAGGGGGCGGGTGTTGAAAGGGGGGGGGGGGGGGGGGGGGGGGGGGGGGGGGCAGGACCCCCTGGACCCCCCCCCCCTGGATCCGCTAGTGATCTCTATGACATCATTATCTTGTGTGTGTCTCTGTCCACCCCTGTCCTATCAGACGGTTTCCCAGGACTCCGAGGTTGGACCATACAGCATCAAGCTAACATAAATTCTAGACTGATGCCGCCCTGCAAGACAATATACCGGTACCCTTTGTCTTGCGGGTTGGCGCTGTCTGTCATTACACGTAAAAGAAGTGTCGAAACAGCAAGAAAAATACTTGTCTGCGTAATGAAAATTGCATTTCAGAGTAAACTAGATACCGGTATGATCCATACAATACCTCAGTATTACATAATTGCCCCATTTCATAGAAAATATTCAGACAGTGACGTTTTTTCCATAGACTTGCATGTTGAATAAGTGTAGCAAAAATAATTTTCACGTAAAAAGTTCTTGTTGTATAATAATCAAAATTGGCAGATTGAATTAAAATCATCTCAGCTTGAATAAAACAATTTATATTTTATTATGCGATTAATACTTATGTAACGTCACCAGATTTACCAATGTATGTACAAAATTAAGACACCTGTCCCATTGATCACCATCATAAACTTGTTCACAATATGTACATACTTTGATTAAATTACTGTTGTTCCTTAGATAATCAATTGAAAATTAAACAAAAACTTTGAGGCTGTAGCTGACATGATTACAATTGTGCAAAACATTACCAGCATGTGACCAAAATTAAATGCGTGAAAATTAATAGTGCTACACCAATTCAACATGTCTATGGAAATAATGTCACTGTCCTAATAAAATTGGCATGGGTCTGAATGTTAAATAGGATTTAGAAAAAACATGTGTCGGGAGGATAATATTTGAGGTGGTTGGGTATGAGAAAAAAAGAATAAAATATCAACAATGTAACAGGTCCCTCAATAATTATAAATTTTCATGGTCTAAAACAACCCAATGTTAACAATGTTGTATTAATTATGTATACATTGTAGCTCCTACTATAAAACAATACTCATGAGAGCACATTACATTGTTATGTTGCTGTAGGTGTTTGATAACAAATTTACTTACCAGGTAATATCAAGCAAGACTAGTGTTTGAATACTTTATTCAACTAAATATTTCTCAGCTGATACAGATAACTTATCACCGACTTACAACAATCAATACACAATTTTAGAATTTGATATTTTTATCATGAATATGTAGATCAGAAAATTTATGATAATGATAAATTCTCCTACATGAACGATTTGTTAAAAAGTGAAATTAGTAGAGAAGGGGTTTAAACTTTATCTTATGAAAGTAATTTCTTATAATTTGTTTTAATTGATGTAACTTCATTGTTTATTTCATCATTACAGAATATATTTCTGTTACTAATCTGTAGGCCTAATTTTTTAAAATATATTTCCTTTCACGCACATTACCTTATGCAACAAGTGCTAGCCTAGTGTATGTCAAAGGTCAACACGAGTCACATGATGATTATTAAAGAACAGTAATTTTGTCTGAAAATATTTACAATGATGAGAATATTTTCAATGACAAGATCATTTAAAAAAATTAGAAATTATCTAGAAATGTTCACAGATCGACAAAGAGTGCTAACTTATTTCTCCGAAAATCTGTCAGTCGAAGTGTTCACTGAATATTGTAGAAAACGAAAAAATTTACATACATGATACAGCCGGTTTTGATGATCGTTACGAACAGATACAAACTGTGCACGCGTAATGTTGAGTATTGAAATAAACTTTAAAAAATTGCAGATTCAAGACAAAGATACATTTTCAACTGAAAACGAATGACAAAATTAATTTCCGTAACATGATGGCAGATTATTGCTGGACCTTACCTGTGCACGTTGCGAAGTTTCAGCCATTTTCTATCACGTTGTACAAGCTAGAGTGGCCTCCCTTATATACTTTCTAATTCCATATCTTATCACCAATGTGCCAATATTATGTCTAGGTGTTGTATAATTTAATAAAAACAAGATTCAATAAAATAAGTTTATTATGTGAATGTAGATATCTAAGATATAATATAAAATGGAATAGAATATGTATATTTTTTATATTATAGATTCTCAATAGGTTATTACTATTACCATTTTAGTTCCTCTTAAAAATGTTACTTTTTTGTATTATTTCATTTCAATAAAAAAAACATTTTTAAAAATAAATCACAAATAAATATTGAAAACATGTTTGTAAAATTTTATTTTAAAATTTTAATTAAAAAGAAACAACAAAATTGTTTTCATGAGGACCTGATAATAAGCCTGATGTTAATTTTATCTTTTTGTGATGTAATAAAATAGGACATTAAAATGCGCTTGACGCCAAAACACTTGGCCATGCAACTACACATTCACAGGCCCGGATAAATAAAAACTATTGGAAAAGCAGTAGAGTTAAGCCATTTTACGTATGAAGGGGAGGGGGGGGGGGGGGGCTCTGTTATATGGAAATTTGTAATAGGGGGCGCTTAATAGGACGAATACGGTAAGCTGATATAAGAAAAATTAACATAAATGGTTCCAATTGAAAGACAATGTATTTAAACTAAATGAAGCAGCAATAAATCAAATATACAATGTCAAGTTCAACCATGTGATTCCTTAATCTTACACAAAATGAATTAAAGGTGTTCACACAAAACTGGCTGCCAATGGACTTTATGTAAATCTTTATAATTTGTTCTCAGACTATGAATGACTGGTTTGTGTAATGAGATTTTTGAAAATAATACATTTAGCAATTATAGGTACAATTATTTATCAGTGAAATTGTTTAAATATAAAATGTTTAAAAAACTTGCTACTTCCCCTTTAAAGTCTGTATTTATGAAATAGGAAAGTCTTGAGGTGAGACTTGAAAGTAGAGAGGAGCAGATTTAATGTCAGTAGGGAGATTTTACCATACTGCCTCCGAGTGTTAGAAGGATCTATGACCGAAGGTTTTTGATGTCTAGAGGCACCAAAATTAAAAGCAGGGATTGGTCAGGAGACCTGGGATTCCCCTGAGGTATGTAGGGTGAGACAAGAGCTTGAATATAGGGTGGAGCAGCTCCATTTACTGCTTGATAGGTTAAATCTTGAACTCATTTCTTTCTCTTATCCTCAACCAGTGAAGAGATGTCAAGGCAGGCTGGATACGACTGGATAGTTTGGTGCGGGTGATGATCCTGATGAATATATATGACTGTTTGTAAACTACATTAGAATCTTTGTCAAATTTATGTTGAAACGTTTCTTTCACAGAATACAGATTATTCTTCCTTATTGAGATATGACTGTTTTCAGATTTTCATTGAAAAAAGTATTTCCCATATAATTGCCATTTTGGGATGAGTGTGTAAGATTTTTTAGATTAATATAAGGAATTTTGACATTTACATTCGCATCAAAGCAAAACAATATGTGATCACGGAGTGGCCCTTTAACAAAATTTCAGTCTCATGAGTAAATTAACAAAGCTACCAGATAGATTGGACCATAGTAGTATAGTAGATCCAATTCTGATAGGTCAACCAACTACCAACCCCACATTCCTAGATCTTTAGCTGGGTCCCTTCCACAAAACACTTACCGGTACACTTACTTACTTACACCCTGCATTCCGTTCCAGGAACGCAACGATCAATTGTATCCAGTGTCAAAAGAATAGGGTGCAATCGATCGTCAATTTACAACTGCTTTGTGCCTTCAAATCTGAATAAAGTGATTTAATTTGCTTTGTGGAATGGCACTCTGTACTGTGCATCTACTTTCTTAAGTTATCTTTAAAGTGTTTTATAGTTTATAGAATTGTGAATTGACCATTGCAATCTAAAGCAAAGATGAACACCAATATGTATTTGTATTACTTGAAACAATGTTATATCATGGTAGCTCAAATTGAAGCAACTACGGTACTTTTTGCTGAAACATATTCAAGGAGCACAAAAACACAAAGAAATTCTTCAATATTTTATTATTCAATGAAAACTCAGTCAATTTGTATATGTGTATATATGTCACCGATCAGCAAAATCTAAATAAAGACAATCAATAACATCTTTCAAACCTGAGAGATACCTTCTTCCAATACTGGTAACTCAAATTAAATAATTACAAATCATCTAACCAGAGATTGAAATACAAATGGAATGAATACTCGTACAATAATTTCTAAATGACCTCATACCTTGAACTGATTATATACCCCGTTTATTGAAATATTCATTATATATTATGACCAATTTAGCAAAGCAAAGACGTTCATAGCACTATGAAAGTCCTTGAGCAAAGCAAACTTTTTTAAAGCAAATAAGTCAAAGTCTATCATCACAATTTATCTTTGTCCTCTTTCATGTAAGTTCCAGAGAAAAAACACCCTGGATGAAACAACCACCGTCCTAAAGTGTGGTTTTGAGCTTTTTCAATCTCATAAAACAAGGCTATGTGTACTGGACATCATGATTAAACATGAATTAAGCTGTATGCTTCTCTCAAGGGTTATAAATCACAGGAACCAGATATCGTAATAAAATGTAGGTAAAACGTGGGTAGGAAAGAACCGTCCCCTCTATGAAATTGACTATTACTCTAGTATATACTCTATTTCATAGAGGGGACGGGTCTTTCTTACCCTCGTTTTACCTACATTTTATTTGCGATATCTGGTTCCTATGTTATAAATCTGCTGTACCATCTAGGGCTTCCATTTTTACTCGAGTATTTGAACCGTGTCCGGTCCATTTTCTAAAGACTCAAGGACTGGGGGAGGTTAATGTTTATTATCTAAATTATTTTAATCTCTTTTTGTGTGATATGTAGAGTAAGATCAACATGACCATTTCAAGAAATTGTTGTCAACATAAACCATATATGACCATAGATAAATAAATATGTATGTATATAATAACTAGGCATAACATAAACTCATTGGGTCAATCACAAGGACTTCTGCAAAAGCTTTCAGTATCAGTAGCCAAGGGCAAGTAACTCCACTGTACCATTTATTATACACGGTAGCTGCTAATTGCTATTCAAAAATGATTTGTTGATGAGTGAGTTTTTGTCTGAACTGACTAGTTACAGCAACTCATGACTAGGTTGGCTGCTTTTAATAATAGACCCTGTGGAGGTGAGGCTGTCTAGTAGAAAAAGTTCAATTCCCGGTATCGTCAATGTTTTGAAACTTTTATTACCCTGAACACTTGATTTTCATCAAACTGAGTCAATTTTTGTTCGACCCGAGGAAGACGTAGCAACAAGTCTATAGCAGTGTCAGTAGATCCATCAAACCATTTTATGTGCAGGAGGAGCATACAACTTATTCATCTTTATACTGTCACGTACACATGTTCAGTAAATCCTTATCAGTTTATTTTAACTGTTGACAGCAGATTAGCATGCCATTTGTTAACAAAATTGAGTCATCCACAAAACACTCTTCTAAAAGGCTAAAGGCTTGTCAAGATTATTCAGGAATGTATATATATAAAACATCAATAACAAACACGCTATAGCCAACAAGTTTCTATAATAAAATCCCATGCAAAGAAAAACAACCAACATCTCTACCCAGATCTAACTGTATACTTAGCTAACACAATATAATCTTTAGTACCGTAAGTCTCAATAATTGAAGCATCCATGGTTTTGCAGATATTTCCAAATTTGATAAATATTCTGTAGTAAATATTTTGATTATGAGAACTTGCAAACAATTGAAAGTACCCAATATACAGTATACAAAGACTTCTGAGATCTAAAAATGTTAATCTTAAGAAGATCACATAAATCAATAGAAATACTTTGAATATAACAAATGAAACAATGTAACAAAACAAAAAAGGCATGAAAGTCAACAAGGTATTTAAAGATAATTGACCTTCAATCACAACATTTGATTATTTTCAGCAGATAAAAAAAGAAAAAGAAAAGCGATCACATATAAATAACATTATATTCAAACTACTAATAGTCTTATTACATTTAAAGATCAACAGAGGTCTACAGAATTATGACATACCAGTATATATATGCTTGTACATTTTAAAAGATCACAAAACACCAGATCAACTATAGGAACAGTTTGATGAAATAACAAATAACAAAATGGAGAATATTCATTGGAACTTGTGTTAATGCTCCATCAATTGAAAAATTATCTTTGACAAAAGAATCTTTGCGTCTACTGGTGGAACCGGTTGTTAAATAAAGTAAAGCAACCGTCATGGTTAAGCAACATGATTTAGGGCTCTGATTTGCTTTATGCAAAGTTATCTTCAATCTCAGATTCAGCCTTCCAAATAAGTCAAACTTTATCTTTTAAATGCACAACATGATCAACAAAGTTAAATGTATCTTAGTCAATAACTAGATCATAAGTTGGTATCACAATATCCAGTAAAAACTAGATTAGCGTTTGCGGGATACCGCAAAAGCAGAGCAGCCCCGGAACTTTGGGTTTCGCCTTACCCTGTTCCGCCTTTTACAGGCCTCACCAAATTGGGAATTTTCTCGTGACCTTGACCTTTGACACTCAAGGTCACACAATCAATGAACACATTTCATTGAGTATAACATTATTGTAATGAAATAAAGTGTTAAAAATTAAATTAATCCATTTTCTCCATATATGTTGACCTTGCTGTGACCTTGACCTTCGACAGTTAGTACCCAAAACTTTTTGAAAATGTTGAACTTCTCAAGAGATAATATATACAAAATCTAAACTTCATAGCACAAAAACTTTTCAAGTTATTGTGTTTAGAAGGAATTGCAATAACTCATATCTCATGACCTTGACCTTTGACCTTCAAGGTCACACAATAATTGAACACTTTTTATTGAGTATAACAATCATGTATTGATTAAAAGTGATCATAGTTAAAATTAAGCATTTTCGCTAAACCATGCTTAAGTCATGACCTTGCTGTGACCTTGACCTTTGACAGATTGTAGCCGAAACCTTTTCAAAATTTTTTACTTTTCCAAGGATGATATATACCAAGTTAGAGCTTCATAGCACAAAAACTTTTCAAGTTACCGTGTTTACAAAGAATTTTGTGGTGATTTTATAACTCGTGACCTTGACCTTTGAACTTGAAAGTGAACATGTCATAATGATTCCCTGGAAGTATTAACATTTAGACATGTTCATGAGTTCTGAAAAGCTAAATGGGATAAAGTTATACCCCAATTTAGTGCATTTTGTAATAACTCATATCTCATGACCTTGACCTTTGACCTTCAAGGTCACACAATCATTGAACACTTTTTTTTGAGTATAACAATCATGTATTGATTAAAAGTGTTCATAGTTAAAATAAAGCATTTTCGCTAAAACATGCTTACGTCATGACCTTGCTGTGACCTTGACCTTTGACGGATTGTAGCCAAAACCTTTTCAAAATTTTTTACTTTTCCAAGGATGATATATACCAAGTTAGAGCTTCATAGCACAAAAACTTTTCAAGTTATCGCGTTTACAAGGAATTCTTAGTGTGAATACATAGCTCGTGACCTTGACCTTTGACCTTGAAAGTGAACGTGTCAAAATCGTTCCCCCGAGGTATGAGGAGTAAGGTATGAATAAGAGTTCTGGAAAGCTTAGGGGAAAAAAGTTATAGCTAGTAGTACGAGTGCGGCGGCGGCGGCGATGGAAACTTCACAAAAACTGATAGCAGCCCCGTCCTTAGACGGGGCTGCTAAAAAACATTCAGCCATTTACGCAAATGATCATTTCTTGTTTAACATCATTGTGTTAAGTTTGATTGATTTGATATAAAAATTGATAACTTGGGAGTAAATCATTAACCCTTTTGAATTGAATATTTGTCATTTCAAAAATGACTCTGTACACTGACTTTTAGAAATAATAAAAGAAGGTAAAAAACTGAAATATTTTGATTTAAAGGACAAAACTGTCTAAATAACTAAGAGATACTTTTGATTAGATTATGCATAATGTAACAATATTTTTGTAAACAACTATGCAAATTGTAATGTCATGCATGTTTATATAATTCATCTTATTTGGAATCACTATTGCACTAATGTCCAAGAGATGAGAACAATAAACTTGTCATATCAAATTAAAATGCCTAAAAAATATGTTTATGATTGATTACATACCAATTGTAAAAAAACAATAGAATCAATATTACCATCACTGTTAACATACCTTTCATTAATTTTTTTTTTGAATAGTAGTCGATATGAAATTACAATTTACAATGAAAGTATTTCTTCGAGTTTTTCCACTGTTAAACATTTGCCCTTATTCTGAAACACTCAAAAACTTTGTTGCTTCTACCAGTCTAAGTAAACCTAGCCTCAATATTATCCGTTTCACTCTTATACTGAGTCTAGAAAAGTCTAATAAAGGGTTGCGTCAGCCGAACTTTCTGCAACTTATTGCCCCTCCAACATTATACGTGCGAAGGCCAACTATTGTGGCTTGGTAAGATGAGTTCTGATTGGTCAATTTGGGCTAACACGACCCTCTATTAGGCCTTTCTAGACCAAGTATAGGAGTGAAACGGATAATATTGAGGCTAGGTTTACTTAGACTGTGCTTCTACAAGAATGATATTATTCCAAATATTAACCATAGAAACAAAATTAGTAAATAAATAATATTGCACATAACAAATTGTCAGCATAAATACACATTTGACTATAAGTAGTGGCTATGAAAGACACCACATAAATATCTCAAAATGAATCAAAAGCATTCATTTCTCCACACACCAAAATATTTTCTGATTACAAATGCATATAGTCTGGATTGTAAAGAAGACTATTCAGTTTGAGAAAACTTGACCATTACTGTACTGAGCCAAAGCACAAACAACTGCCAGTTTGTATACAAACCATAATTAAATATCCATTACCTTGGTTTTAACAATCCTCTGAAACATACATACATGTATTTAAATTCACAAAAAAACTTCTTGAGTAAAACTAATAAAACATGCATAAACTATGAGGGTTTTCAGTCTTCGGTTTACTTTGTTTCATAGCAATGTCCCTACTAACATCTCTTACTCAGAACTGTCCATATCCAAAAGCATCACTTGATAATGGTTGAAATTATGCATAGTTTTTGTGTGGATATAAATATGACAAAGGACTGTAACAAAAACTTCAAGACTGCTTTATAGGCCTATACTATATAAAACATTTTGATGTTCCTTGCACCCAACTGAAAGTATAAGAAAGTAGTTCACCCAATCCCTCTCACCAGCACATTTCTGAGCCTCTCAAGTATGAATTTGGTGTCATGCTTACCCTATAGGTGAAACAATTGTACACTCAGGACTCTTAAAAAAGAAATTATAATTACATAAGTTAACAATTATATCTACTCAGCAAATCAGACTTCAAAATGCAGATAATTTTTCTGAAGAAATTAAGTATTATGAACATGATGACGACTGAAAGTATGCATAGTTTTATCCAAATTTAAATTTGACAAAGGACTGAAACAAAACCTTAAACTGAAATTCGCACGTAAGTATCATATGGTAATACTCTTTCATGCACAATGAACCAAACAGAAAGTAGTTCACCTCACCTTACATTCATTAGCATTTTCTAAAAAATGATTTGGGTGCTTTGCCTAACAATATGGGACGAAAAAATATACTGAAAATACTAAAAGGATGCAATGACAAATGAGTGTAATAGGATAATAAATAGGATATAAATATGACTAGAATGGAAACAACAAATAATAATGCTAAGACTGAGCAACATGAGATTCAATAACAAATATAATTAATATTCATAAATGTTGGAATGAAGATTTGGAACGAATAAATATTGGATTCATAAATTTAATTGCAATATTTGCAAATAAAATCAAAGCATTTAAAAGTAATATCACTTTTACAAAAAAAGTGTAAGTACAATGAAAGGAAAGTAATTAAGACTTATGATATCATTCAGTATTGATTGATTTGCAACCAAAGAAATAAGCTGAATGAGATGAATTTAAAAACTTTTCATCAAAGTTAGTTAGTTGCTACACCACAATACTTCAACAAAGTATTTCTAAACTCATAGGTATAACCAAAAAGGTGAGTAAAGTTACTGGAGGAGATAGCTTGACTAATTCATTGAACTCATTTGTTTTCCAAAATAAACATTTTAACGGATTTCATCACCAATCCCATAGATAATTGATGCCTCACAGGATAAGACCAAGCATAACTATGAAAATATCAGTTCAAATTGGATTTCTATAAAATGGACATTGTATTGGAAGTGTCATAGTCTTGCATATTAAAGGTAGAATTCTTTTCCTTTTCCCTTTTTCTTTTCTTCTTTTGATGAGGGTCGCCCCTGTCGAACCTTCCACACGCTATCTCCCGATTCAACTCCATCCATTTCTTCATCCTCACCAACATGATTTGCATAACTGTTGATCGCTTCAGAATTGACATAATTTCCAGATGATTTGGGTAGGGAATTGGAAGAATTACGAACTGGGGAAGAAGCTGCTGAATATAGGCTTAAAATATCCTTTTGACTTGCAACATCTTTTTCAGCTTCTTCCAAACACAACAAGAGCTCTCTTAAATGAGGTTTTAAAGACACAAGACTCTGCATTAATCGACAGCTTCGTTGTAGTGCTGCCACCTGCTGGTGTTTCTGACGCAACTGCTCTTGTAAGATGTCCACAGTTTTTTCACTTGCTGTTATTTTTTCTGTAAGTTTAGTCACTTCAATATTCTTCGCTGATTCCATTTCAGACAAACGCTGTTTTAGAAATTCATCTTTCGCAACGAGGGCCTCATTCTGTTCTTGTACAGTTTTTTCAAGATCATTGACTTTTTTATGTAAGGCATTTAAATGTCGGTTCGCCTCATCAATGCTGGTTCTCGGGATCATTGTTGCCTTCTGTTGCCGACCCTAAACAAGGAATGAAATAGATGGTTTAAATATGGCAAAATATGGATTGCATTGGAAAAGTCACTCACTTACGATAGTGATTGATTGTCAACATTTTAGAGCAGTAGACATTTAGAAACAAAATAAACCAAATTTATTATTCTTTACCCAAATATGAACTCAATGTTATTGAATAATGAAGAAAATTTTGTAAGCTGGACAATAGCTAGAGATAGAGAATTAGAAATACCGTAGTAGCCATTCAATTGATTTGTTATTTGTAGGTTTTAATGAAACAAAATCGATTTGTGTACTTGCTACAGATAAAATAGGCTTTTGCCCTAAATCATCAGTTGTGCAGTAATCCCACATAAACCATAGTTTAGATTATCTTCACTAAACAGAACAAACTTAAAGGAAGTCCTAGCAGGGTATTTTTTGTGGAAACAAAATTCAAGGGCACATTATAGTTTGTGCAAAAAATATCATATTTATACATATTTACTACATAAGCCATTAGAAACCTGTTACTTTTAAAAAAATTATATTTGACACCTTCGTAAAGAAGAGTGCACAGTCAGTCATAAATCACAACAATGTATGAATAGCACAGATGCATTGCCCTGCATCAACAGGGCTATGAATCATGTTCATAGGCAGCAATTGAGGAAATCCTTTGCTGCACTTTCGCATCTAATCAGGCGGCACACTACATGTTTCATGTCTTAAATATGTCTTACACTGAATCAAACTTTTATTTTGATTTCCATTAATTCCATTGCTTGCAACACTTTCATATCTTCCTTTTTGTTCTGTCTTTTAATAATAATCCTTTGATTTAAAGCCCCTTATAATGTAATGAAGTTTAATAGTTGTAAAGAATTTTATTGTATTTGTTTCAAAATTTCTGAAACAAACCTGGAGAAAATCGGACCCAAATTGATCAAATAGGAGACAATTTACCAAAATGACTGACAGCCGGCATGAAGGTGAATCAAGCCATCTCACAATTTCGTTTCCTAAAATATATGCCTGAAAGCTGCCTAGATTGTCTTTCCTTTTCCTCTGAATAAGATACTCGTTGCCGCACCATCGGACGCACCCAAATTGTGGTAACTGAGAATCCTAAACACATAATGTCGTCACCGAAAGCTGGTTCGTTAAAAGCGGTAGTTTTGCAGAGGGTCGACATCAAGATGCCCTGACTCCTATATGTTTAGGTCTTATCATGATATATGCACATGTGATATATCAAAGGTCTATGTCTATCCAATGACAAGTTACGGCCAAAGTTAAAGTTTTTGAGAAATGCTTGCAGCGCCAAGGTCAAGGTCATGAGGTCAAAAATTATGATCTCATTTGAAAGTTCTTATCATGATAGATAATCGTATGAAATATCAAAGGTCTATCTCTATCCACTCACACGTTTTGGTCAAGGTTAAAGTTTAGGAAAATTGCTTGCTTCGCCAAGGTAAAGGTCACATGGTCAAAGATTATAACCTAATCTGAAAGGTCTTATCATGATAGATGCACATGTGAAATATCAAAGGTCTACCCCCCAAGCAATCAAAGTTATGAGCAGGGTTAAAGTTTTTTGTGACAAACAGACTGACAGATAGGGCAAAAACAATTTACCCCCGGAATCACTGATTTGGGGGTATACAAAATCCAAATATTTCAACATGTTATAAATCATTTATTCACCTACAGTTCTGATTTGTGTGATTTTTATTTGACTTAAACATGTTAAACCCGGCAGTTTTATAAAAATAAATTATTTCAGTTACTAAAGTCATTCGGTTATCTTCTTATGTTTAACTATATATATGCTTATGAATTCAATGTATATAAAATAAGTGGGAGCCATATTAATAAGGGTTAAATTAGTTACGTTTTGGGTGCCTTTCAGCACCCTTCTGAGTTATCAGACAATGATACAGGCAAAACAGAGGGATAAGGAGGTAGTGGTGTTCCGATTAATCGATTTGGTCGAGCATCGGTCGGTTGACCCATTTGACCACATAATCGATTACAACTTTCTGTAATCGATTTAATCGATTACTGATAAAAATCAAGATATTTTTGCAGTAATTGTCAGTAATATTACTAAAAGAATGATTCTGATTGATTTCATTACTAAAACATGTTATTTTTGTTTTCCAAATATAGGATCAAGTGAAAATGCAAGCAAGAAAGTAGAAAACTTATTTTTTAAACTTTTCTACCCTTATGAAGGAATCAACCTTAGACACCAAAATGCATGTAACCGATTATTAATCGATCATCGATTGGTTACCCCCAACTGATGATCGATTACAAAATTTCAACCGATTCCCAACACTATAAGGAGGTAGGGTAGTTTTTATATTAGTCTGCTATCCTTGTATCCTTGAGTGGATCCGGTTAACAAGCACTTCAACGATCAAGGACCAATCAGGCGGCAGCCAGTTAGAGCTTTCTCAACATTTCAATGCATAATCACCAAGTTCCAATAGTGTCAGTTATTCAGTGAATCACTGCCAGGTGCATAGAATTTAATTTTAACACAAAAGCAGATGATATACGTCTATTATAGACACATGTAACCATGAGAAATAGAGCCATTGGCTCTGTGGTTCATCATGCTTCATATCTAATATTGCTGTAGTGTGTGACCAATGTGGTTTTGAGGGGCGTAGTGGCCAACTCGACAAAAGCACCAGGCTAGCGAGCCACGCCTGTGACCGGGTGTAAAAACCTTGGAGTCAACTATCCACAGGCACACCAATTTGGCAAAGTTACAATTTTTAATCTTTACTAGTCAAGGAGTCTGTACACAACATTTCAGATTTCTAGGCCTTTTGCTTCTTGAGAAGAAAATGAAAATAGGTTTTAAGGGTATGGCCCATGTGGCAGTTATTCGGGGCCACTTGACCACAAAAGCTATAAATCATAATCCTCACTAATCAAAGAGTCTGCACACAAAGTTTCAGTCTTCTAGGCCTTATGCTTCTGGGGAAAAGATGCTTATGCTTCTGGGGAAAAGATGAAAATAGGTTCAAAGGGCCTGGCCCCATTGACCCTTATTATGGGACACAGGGCCACAAGGATTATAAACCCCACTAGCCATTGGCTCTGTAGCTCATCAGGCTTCATATTTAATTTTCCTTTAGGGTGTGACCAATGTGGTTCTGGAGAAGAAGATGAAAATAGGTTTTAAGGGAGAGGCCCCTGTGACCCTTATTAAGGGTCACGATTTATAACCCTCACTAGTCAAGAAGTCAAAACTCAAGATTTCAATCTTCTAAGCCTTTTGTTCTGGAGAAGGGAAAGAAAATATGTTTTAGGGTGTTGCTCCTGTAGCCCTTATTAGGGGTCACAGGGTCACCAAAGTTACAATTTATAATTCTCACTAGTAAAGGAATCTGTACACAAAGTTTTATCTTTCTACGCCTTTTTAATTTTTGGAGAAAAAGTTGAAAATGCACAAAGGACATGGACGGACATGCCATAAACCTTACAGGCCAGATGAGCTAAAAAGTAAATTTGAGTGATTTATGTGGCATTTCTCAAACACTAACAAGATCGTAGAACGGAAGTAGATAGGACGTGTCTTCAACACAACACTCATCAACAGCAATCTTTTAAAATATTACTCCTCGAAAAAGAGCCCTGAAGGGGTAAATTGGTTGATGTGTATTCTTGTATTTTATGATATCAGTACATTATGATATTGCTCATTACTATTTTGGTCACACTACTTTGCTTTCACTATTTCTCTTGGATATGCAATCACATTCACATGTCTCCTAAAATATGGTCGATAGTTTAGAGAATACTTTTATTTCAGTCTTTATAAAAAGAAAGCAAAATGTTAAAGAAAAGAGGAAGAATGAACTATGAATTACTTGATTTTTAGTTTATATACAGACAAAGCAATAAGAAAAGTAATACCTTCAATATTCACTCTCAAGAAACGTTTTCACTGACAACAGTTCCTCACGGAAGCGGAAACACGTTGCGGCAGGTGCGTGTGAAACATCCAATAGAATTAGACGTTATAAAATGATTACGGTAATCCTAGCCAATTGTCTTCTTTGTAACAAAGTCTATGGATACTATTTCCGGTATCTATTGGCGCTCTTTTCACACAAGTGACAGATTGGTGTTGGGCATTTCTCTGTTTATTTTCTTTTGGCTCATTAAATGAGAGAACATTTGTAGCTTATAATAATGGCGAAAGTTCATATAAGCAACGTTACTGTTTTGGACAACCCATCATCGTTTTTGAACCCCTTCCAGTTCGAAATAACATTCGACTGCACCGAAGATTTAGCGACAGGTAAATAATTTTGTAAATTTATCTTATATTTTTTTGTCAACTAAGAAATACGTTTACTCTTAATCATTGACACTTCACGTTTAAACTTTAAAAGGAATTATTCATTGAAAATCGAAACAAGCAGTCTTATTTCAAGCACTTTAGCAGTATTTCACAGGTTTGTAAGATCTGTAATTAGGATCTTACATTGTCTGAGAATGAAAAATATTAGGTTAGCATATATATGCATTCTTCTTCAGATCTGTATTGTACTGCCTCACGTTATACCAATCTTTATTGCCCATAGATATTCGCAAACTAACTATCTTGTTTAATTCATTGATCCCTGTCAGCGATTTGTTACGGTTTGTTTGTCCAGCGTTGGTTGTAAATCACAAAAAAAATCATTAAATTATTAAAATCACTAGTACTAGTGCAGGTAAAGTGCAGTACTCCAGTATTTTATTTCACTCATATTGAATTATATATTATTTAGCACTCTTGTGATGTTAAAGGATACATAATTTAAAACATCAGTCTATTTTGAAAGTCATTTGTGGGGTTGGATTTAAGAAAATACTAATTTTCTTTGAAAAGTTTTTTATGTGCATATACTCCTTGGCCAATGGGACCAAGCATCAAGTGGTGATGCCATCCAATCTCTAAATAGGGATCAAATACAAATTTTGAATCATACCTCAGTAACTACGCCTGTTAAGCTACTGAAACATGACTAGTTAATTAATTTTGATAACCTTAGATACCAAACGTTTATCCTAATGTACTTATCTTTTCTGCTGACAAGTCATATTTTCTTCTAAAAATAGATCTTACATTCAGCAATTGATAATTTTCAAGATGGGAGTTTTAGATGAGGTATTTTTTTCTGCTGAGGGCATAGCTTGTATTAACTTACTATTTGAGTACTGCTTTATTTACTAGTCATGGTCTGATATCGATTACATCATTCGTCAGTTTGTAGACATGTCAGAAACTTTGAAAAGGGAGCTTTCATGTTATGATAGCTCCTATTTTTCAGAACCATATGTATAAACATGTTCGATTACAGATTTTGTTGAATAAGAAGTTTGTTTACTGAGAGCTAGCTCCCTGTCTATCAATGATCAGTGACCAAAACAACAATATCATTATTTTAAGCAAATTTCTTGTTAAAACACTTAAGATCATCCAATCACCTTCAAGTATTGTTTAGACTATATTTGGCATCTACCTGGTAGAAGTAAGTACAAGTAGAGTACCAATATCATTTGAACGGCTGTAGGTGAATTCCTAGACGGATTCTGGACGTTTGTAGACATGAGAATTAAAATATTATTAGGGAAATTTAGTTTATGACCATTTTTGAAGAAACATTCAAATGTAAGCATAACACAAAAAAAACCACAAGAAATGCTATAATGATAATAATGTATAAGAATTTAAAAAAAATGTATTATGTATATCATATCCCTGTTTATGTTGTCTAATTTAAACAAAAGAATAAAACAAGGGAAAAAAAATTTTCACTTAAGTTTGAACCATAACTATAACATCAGCAATGATTGGAAAAAATATTTACTGTTTGAGTGACAGGTGAATTTGATGAGGACTCATTTGATGAAAAACTACAGCGGAAACAATTTTATCACTTACTGATAATGTCAAGAGATATTCTGCAGTGAGATATTGAATGTAGGTAATTTTCATCAGTTCTTTGCGATCATGTTTATTGATGTCAGGAATAAATAATATTAAGATTTTTAGCTCATCTGATGCCCAATGGGCTTATGGCATGGTATGGTGTCTTTGCACATTTTCGACTTCTTCTCCAGAAGCACAAGGCCTACAAAGCTGAAACTTTCTGTACAGACTCCTTGACTAGTGGGGATTATAATTTAAAGCTTTTGTTGCCCTGCGGCCCCTCATAAGGGTCACGCCCTTAAAATCGATTTCTTCTTCTCCAGAAGCAAAAGGCCTAGAAAGCTGAAACTTTGTGTAGAGCAAAGCTTCAGATTGGGGGTTGGACCTGGCCATTCCCCCAAGATTTTTATAAATGGCCCATAATTTTTAAGTGCTAATGTCCTACAGGCTTAATGCTACTAACTTTTTTTTTGTAGAAAAAATTATATGTACATATCTTATGTAAAGGAAAATTTAGCTATTTATGTATGTTTTTTATTACATTTGCGAGATGTAACATATATTTGTAATTATAATTTTATCTAAGTAAATTTATGTATTTTCTACAAAATCTGAAGTACTGGTAAGTACTCCTACTAATCAATGAGGATTGTAATGTACAGTTGTGGTGACCCTATAGCCCCTAAAAAGGGCTTGGTGAACCTTTGGATCCTATACCCTAAATTATTAGATATTTGAGCAATTATCATTTCTGAATTGATAACCATTATCTGAAATCACGTGCCTATATACTTAATTTTAGGATTGGTGACCCTTAGGCCCTATTAGCAAAGGTGAAAATGAAGCCTAAGTAGCTACAGAGTCAATGGCTGTATTAGTTAAGGTCACCATGGCACTTTGACCCCTTTTGAAAACATGAACCATTGCACTCATTCTCAATGTCATAAAATTAGTCACAGCATACATGGTTGAATAAAGTAATTGCTCATTCACATATATTGTGACCTTGACTTTAAATGAAAGGTCACCACAGCACTTTGACAATTTCCTTTTGAACTATTGCACTTTGAGTCAAGTTCAAAGCCTTTATTGGAAATTTACACAAACAATAGCAGACTATGTTGACCTTCAATATTTCAATGTCGTCATGTCACTTGGACAGCTTTATAATCTCTTGGTAATTATGTGTAATTTCTCATGACAGCGTCGGACATTGCCATGTTAGTGGCAATCATTTTCTTTCAATTATCAAATAATTAGGGCTGAGTATCGTGGGAAATCTCACGATTCGATATGTATCACGATACAGACAGGCGATACAGAATGTATCACGATACATTGTTTAATGTATAACTTCATGCATATTTTGTGAAATATTCAAGATTGTGGAAATTTTGTGTTATGAGATGATCAAAAATCAAGATTAAAATTTTTTCTTCAAAAACAGTTATTTATGAATCGGATTGCTTCATGCTTACTGTAGTTACAGTTACTGCACAACACTAGCTGCTTTTATAGTGTTCACTAAGGTTTTTTTAATTTTTAAGTAAGTGAAATCTATTTTTAGTGTATCACGATACAGAAAGCTCGCGATACAATAATCACGATTTCCTAAGCTACGATTGTATAGTAGGTATCGATGAATCGTAACAGCCCTACAAATAATCTTTTATTTATTTTTCAGATTTAGAATGGAAAGTTATATATGTTGGATCAGCTGAAAGTGTAGAATATGACCAGACATTAGAAACCGTGCTCGTCGGTCCTGTTCCAGCGGGCTGTCATAAATTTGTCTTTGAGGTTTGTTGATGCTGTCTTGTTTATTTTCTCTTATTTAAGAACAACCAAAATGGCAAACTAAACAAACATTGTCGCTAATGGCTGAATTACTGCCAAAACGGGTTAAAACTGCACTGCTCACTCACTGAATCAAACTGGTCAGAATTTGAAAAATGACCTGGTTCATGTTTTCTTGTCTTGTGGAAAGATATATTAAATAAAGTTCTCCATATCAGTTTACTCACAAATACGACTATAAAAGCACTTTCTTTCAAAAGACCAGTCATAGAGGTGTTCCTTTTCTCACAAGTAGCGGCAATTATTCTTGAATATTTAAAAAAAAAGTTTTAATTAATACAATTTACTCGAGAAAAGAGTACATACGATTGCACTATTAACCCCTGGCCTCAGTTTATCATCAATAGGCAGGGTTCGAAATCGTCATATAAAGACTGCACTGGTGCAGGTTAAAATCAGTTGGTGCAACTTATACTAGTTAGCAGATTGCACTAGGTGCAGTTTGAAAAATAACTTACATCAATTATACTCAAACAAATTTATAAGAAATCATAACAAAAACGTTCGTAGTCGATTGAATTTATAAAGCTGGCAAGTCAACTTATCTGTATACGATAAAAACGGTCGGGAAATTACAAGTAGTCAGTGTAATTTGTACATGCTGTTACATTACCCTCTCTTCAAGTTTCGGTTTAAAAGCTCCATGCATCGACTGTCCATGCAAGACCTCATTACCACATTGTATGGAGCTTGCATTTCTGTAGGGAGGTGAAAGGAACAGCGACCTACATCATATGCACTGACAGCAAAACGAGATCGGACCGATCTGTAAGCATGTTGGATCAAAAACCTTATGTGGTGTGTGTCAAGTAGTGGATATGCATCATAATTGAATAGAATGGTGTTTAAAACAGCCTGAGGACTTTTATTTTACTCAAAGTAATTTATTTTCAGTATTTTACTTTTGCAAGTTTGCAAGTTACACGTGTCTATAAATAGATCTGTACATCGTCTGCTTTCCTGTTAAAATTAGATTTTAAGTACTTGCATTTTTTGACAGTGATCCACTGAATAACTGACACTTTTGAAACTTTAATGATTATACATTTATATTATAAGCATATATACATGTAGTGAAACAATAATTAAGAAAATTACTGAATGAGTTGAGTAATTGAAATAATTTATTTTTAGACACATGCATTGTTTGAAATGTTTTAGCCAAATTAAAGACACAAATATCAGACCTGATGGTGAATATAAATTATTTATTTTATGTTAGAAAATTAGTGTTAATACTTGACTCATTGTTTTTGAAGATGTCTCATCATTTTTGAGCTTCATGAGCCATTTGTCTCATTGTGACTGAAAAATATTTGAAACACCGAGTATAATATACCACAATCAAAGCATATATATTCTTTTATTCTCCCATAGGAGATTACAGAAAGATTAGCAGATCAGATCAGATATAATATTCAGTAAGTTGAAGTCTTGTTAAAACCCACTCTTTTTCGTCATCATACATGAATAAAAACAAAACAGACTGACATGTTTTGATAGTGTTTTATACAAATTCATTTATTAAGGTGATCACTTTGGTGCAGCCAGAGAGGCTCAGGTGCAGTCTTGTTAAAACAGTCAACTGCACCTGGTGCAGTTCCTGAAAAAAATCGAATTCGTACCCTGATAGGAATAAATAATTCCTGTCCTTAGCAAACTTCTTGTGTACATATGCTATTCTGATATTTAAGACATTTTCAATATATGTTTCAGGCGCCATCTCCAAACATCACCAAAATACCTGTTAACGATGTTGTCGGTGTGACCGTGGTCCTTCTAACCTGCTCATACAGAAGCAAAGAGTTCATTCGTGTCGGATATTATGTAAACAATTTCTACCGACCAGAGGAAACAGAACTGAATGAAAATCCACCAGCAGAGCCAATCTATAACAAGGTTTGTAGAGACTGATTGGTTTCAGTTCTCAAGTTGATAGAGTTGTTAGCTTACGGTATCCAGAATTAAAACTCACGAGGAATGTAACTCGAAAGGTATTTATTTTAGATTTGGAAAGATAATTAATCTGTGTAGAGTTCCAAGGTAATGTCCGTTCATCAGTTCCAAGTTTGACAGTTGTGTTAAGTTTCAGTGGCAATAGTAGAAAAGAATATGACTTTGAGAGTATAACTTTGGTAGGTCTTGTGATTTTATGAGGTTACAACTCAAGGGTGCCCAAAAATTTTGAATTTTTTACCAACTGTCAATAAATTTGTCGGTGATGACAGATCAATGAACATCCATGATAAACTACCCCTATATTTAAATTGGTTTAGAGAACTGTTTATTCTATTGTGAGGTTGTTGTATTCAGAATTCTACCATGAATGTGATGAATACTAGATTCTGATTGGTTCTCCTGGAAAATCAAGCGTGATCAATTTTGGATTGAACGTCCTCTGATTTTGAGGCCGCTTCACCGCGCATTGATACAGCCGACTGGCAATTTCACAGCTGGTATTCTGGTGTTTACTGATATTAAAACTTTTAAAAAGTTATTTAACATGTTTTATTTACGTGTGTTTACGGGGGTTGACCTAATAATTTGAAGTAGATAGAGTGTTTTTTTCAAAATAAGAAGTTTCAGTGGTCAATCAGGGCCATACGCATCTGGCTTCTTCGATTGCAGGAACAATACAGTGACGTCATTTACGTAGGGATATCTCAGTCTATTCTGGCAACAAGTAATGGAAACACATGTTTTAAACAGTACGATATTAATAGCTGTGTTGAACAAAGTGAAAATCTATTTGATGGACACCCAATGATAGATTTACCTTTGCTCACGGCTAAATTTTATTTCAAATACCAAAGAGCGAAACCCCCGGCACAGACGAGTTCATTTTTGTTGCCGGAAGTGAGGACATTTTACAAAGTGCATGTTGCTTATACAAAGAGTTCACGATTAAAATCGTCATGGTAGAATGGAGATAAACCTAGTGTGTTTTAAAATCAGAGACATGTTATACTGGATTGATAGCGAGTAAATTTTAAATTGAAACCTCACGCTGCGCGTTCGGTTTCAATTTAAAATTTACTCGCTATCAATCCAGTATAACATGTCTCTGATTTTAAAACACACTAGGTTTATCTCCTAATTCTCTGTCAACATTCTGCCAGATTAGGAATTGCATGATAAGACATGCAATAATAATTCTGTACCTATGTTATTATTTCTTATGCAAGTTTTCATTTTTTAAATTTAATTAAATAAAGTTTAAAATTCATATTCCAAGTTGACACATGATTTTCTTTTTAATCAAATAGAAAAAAAACCCATTGAAAATAAATAGGTGCTTACTAAAATATTTCTTTTCTATTTCAGCTACAGAGAACAATTGTTACAAAAGATGTGAGGGTTACAAAATTCAAAATTGACTGGGATGACGAGGCGATCAGTTCTATGGTAACGTCTACAACCGACACAGAAAACGTACCTCCTGTAGAAAACCCCGAAAGTGCAGCCAATCAGGAACGAGAGCGTGAACCAATGAAACCTGCCAACTTTTCAACGGAGAGCAACAGTGTAGGAACCGCCATGGATACAAGTGCATGAAAATTGTGTTTAGCGAACAAAAATGTGTTTTCACTAGGATGAGATATTTCGGCAGCAAAACGAGGCACTAGTGCTCCTCTGGATCTATGATAATCTCATCGTGTGTGAAAGAGACGTCCACTCAGATTTCAGAGCTATCGTCTTAGTACCAAACAACTGCATGGCGTAATATTGCTGAAGTGATAGTTAACAACTCGCCAAATTACCATAAGAACAATGTATTTGACTTTTACATCTAAAAGCTTGGATCAAAACTACTAGTAGTTTGTTGGTTGTTCACTCAATTCTTGTAGGAGATCATGCAGTATAACATATTGTAGGCTTCCTAATTGAATGAATACCACACTCTTATATTTATACGTAGTGAAATGAGTGAACTGTATCAGGTCGAGTCAGATACTGCTAATAAGCTTTGAAAATCTGGGTTCTGCATCTTCCAACTTGTCAATACAGATGCCTTTGTAATATTTATCATTCATGCTATTGAGAGATAGACAAGTGTTATCGACATTAAGTGCTATTTTCAGGTTTATAAGTGTCATCCTGTCTTAAATGACAAACATTGAATCAATTTGTAAATATTCATCCGTCAACTGTTTGTCAGTCATTTTCAAGTTAATTTTTATATATCATAACAATTCTAGTGTGAAAGTAGTGTGTTTGCCAAAATCCATTAATTAAAGATTTTTTTTGCTACTTGCATTAAAAGTTTGAAAACCGACATTATCATCCAACTCCTTTTAGTCTTGTGTAATTTTGTGTGTATTCATAGAATTATAATATTTATTTGTTATTTTGATTATGTTTATAATCTTTCCAATTTCTTTTAGTACACTATAGTTTAGTTCAACAAATTTGAATACAGTTGAAAGGAATAAATCTGATAATATACAAAAAAATATATTGGAAAAAGAACTCTAAATTCTATTTGAATTATCAGATGTATTTGGAAATACTAGTATTCAACGTAAAGGGAAACTGTTTTTTCTTGATTGTCTTAAACCAATTCATAATAACTTTTAATTCATAATACATCTGAAAGGAAATGCTTAATGCTTAGGTGATGCCAATTTCATGATTCAATGTCTTGAAAATAAATATTAAGATATGCCGACAGTGTTGTGTTTGTTTCCAGCCATTGTTCAAAGGAGATGTTTTAGCATACCTGACCAAAGTCTGGGCTACTTTCAATTTGTGTGCAATTTCCAACACTGTGGCCACCGCCGCAGTCTGACTAAAATCGACTGTGCTCCAAGGAATAATATATCAGAAATATTGTCTCTTTTAGGGTTCGAACCAGTCTCGATATCCTCTGAGTCTCCGTCTCGGTCTGATTGCACCCACCTCTATCGCATGTTGCTACAACCAGTTTAGCGCAGACAAACCCAGTCGTAAGCTATCCAATCACATCAGACTTCAGACTGTGAATGAGAGGAAAGCAGGGCTGGTTAAGTTCAAACCCCACTAGAGATAACATTTTTGCACCTTTTCCTCGAATCACAGTCGATTTTAATCAGACTGGCCAAACATGTTCTATTGGCTTTAACTTTTTAGCTCATCTGACCTGAAAGCAACTCCTACTTATGAGGATTGTAATTTATAGCTTTCGTGACCCATGGCCCCTTAAATGGGCTTGGTGAACCTTTGGATCCTTAACCCTAAATTATTAATTGAATATTTGAGCAATTATCGTTTCTGAATTGATTAGTGGTATCTGAAATCACATAGTCTTTTTGTTTAATTTTAGGATTTGTGACCCTATGGCCCGTTTAAAGTGGGAACCACATTGGCCACACTCTACAGTATAATTGAATATAAAGCCTGATGAGCTACATAGCCAATCGCTCTATTTTTTTCAATTACAAATTTTAACGTCATACGCAAAAACTGACAAGAGCAGGAGATTACTCTGCTGTAAGAGAACACTTCCATGTGGTTTTTGGAATATTTAGCTCGCCAGGCCCTGATTGGCTTATGGCATGGCATGAAAATCTTGTGTATAAACTCCTTGACTAGTGATGATTCGGATTTATAGCTTTGGTGACCTTGGAAACCCAGTGGCCTCTACTAAAACCATTTTCATCATCTTCTCCAGATGCACAAGGCAAAGAATGATAAACTGTCAGGATTTCGAAATAAGCACTAGCTCGGTAGCCCATGGCTAGTGCAAAAGATGCTGGTCTGGTAAAGTGCACTGACTGGTAGTCCAAAGGACTAGTTGAATTTTAAGAAAATATGATTATGTAGGTGTATTTGGCTAGTCAAAATGTCTTTGGGCTAGTGCTCTCAGGAATGCACTTGTCCGAATGGCTAGTACCCCAATAGGACTCATTTTGACCCCTGAATGTTGTGAAGAGAATCCTGAGGGATGCTAAAGAAATGTTACATTTGGTACTCTGTGGCCCCTAGGTAGAAGGGAACCACATTGACCTCACGCTAAAGCAAAGCCTGATGAGTTACAGAGCCAATGGCTCTATTTTTCATTTAAAAGTTATTTTTCTTGTTTGACAGAAATTATTTTGATAAAACAAAACAGTTGCTGTTTTTATAGGTAAGCAAGTTTTATCTATGTTCGAATTAATAAATAAGCCTCATTCTTCACACATTTACAACATTTCAAACATGGCAGGGGCATGGTAATGTAAATTGTGCTGCAATTAGACAACACAAAATACATTTAAAAAACTGTAAATATACCACTGACAATCTTAAAGCACTGAGGTGTGCATTTAGGAGATAAACCTAGTGTGTTTGAAAATCAGAGACATGTTATACTGGAATGATAGCGAGTAAATTTTAAATTGAAACCGAACGTGCAGCATGATAATATTAATCGTGAACTCCTTGTATAAGCGAATTGCACTTTGTAAAATGTCTTTACTTCCGGCAACAAAAATGAACTCGTCTGTGCCGGGGTATTTGCTCCTTGTTATTTGAAATAAATTTAGCCTTGAGCAAAGGTAAAATGTATCATTGCGTGTCCTTCAAGTATATTTCTCACTTTCTTCAACACAGCTATTAATATCGTACCTTTTAAAACGTGTGATTCCATTAATTGTTTACAATATAGATTGAGACATCCCTATCAATCAAATAGATGATTCTAACAGAAAACCACTATGACGCTGTCAAGGATTATGACGTCATAAGCGTGCGCGTAAATGACGTCACTGTATTCTTGTCGTAACTGAAGGAAGCCCATTGCGTGTGACGCTGATTGACCACTTACACTTCTTATTTTTAATAAAATACTTTTTCTGCCTTAACCCATTTGATCATCCCCCGTAAACACACGAAAATAAAACATGTTAAATAACTTTTTAAGAGATTTAATCTCAGTAAATAGCAGAATACCAGCTCTGAAATTGCCAGTCGGCTGTATCAATGCGCGGTGAAGCGGCCTCAAAATCAGAGGACGTTCAATCCAAAATTGATCACGTTTGATTTTCCAGAACTAATCAGAATCTAGTATTCATCACATTCATGGTAGATTTTTTTTCAATCTCAATTTATAATTTATGCAGATCACTTCATGGCAATTTTCAGAATTGTGAAAAAAAATTGAGGGGGCACCCGGGATCGAACCGGGGACCTCTCGATCTGCAGTCGAATGCTCTACCACTGAGCTATACCCCCGGCACGTCAAGGAAGGTGAAATCAAAGCTAGTAAAGGATTATACAAATTTGCAACATTGTTCTTATAATTCAAGATATTACAACACGCAGGGATGATGAAGAAACAAGTTTTCATGTCGGATTATTTCCTTTATCATGATGTATTCTATGAATGGTTTGAGAACAAAATGCTTGTACAAAACTAGTCCTCTACTTATATGACGCTGCGCAAGAACCGCACTGTTTGCGCATGGCAACAGCTAAAGGAAACCAGTTTAAAACCGTTGCGCATAGCAACGGCAATTTGTATACAGCATCCGGGTCATTTCAAAATGGCCGCGTTGTGTTTACGCTGGTTGTGTTCAAACTAGAAAAACTTTAGCGGAGACTTGTTTACTTCTATTTATTTCTTCTAAATATTTCAAAGCCAAATAATTCAAGGTATGATGTTGATTGGTATTTCATGTATGTTGATTGATGTGAAAATGTGACAAGTGAATTGATTTAGAAACGCCCGAGTCGGTGCCCGTAAAAGTTTTGACTGAAGTTCAAAAAGGGATGTATGAATTTGAATGCAACTATTCACAGTAATGTGCTTAAGCTAAACATTAGTTAGTTGGATATTTTCATATTTGTCACTTATATACTAATTGTTTCAGGGAACTAAATTAACACAAACATGTCGGACACAGAAGGGAAGGATACTGAAAAGGAGAAGATGGTTTCTTCCCGGAGTGAGAAAGAAGAGGTTTGTTGTTAATATGTTCTGATATTGACAGAAGAACAATATTGATCTGTATAACTTTACAATATGTTCTCATATTTAAGATATTTGTTTGCTATCTTTTTTAACCCTTGGGTCTGTATTGACAAAATGTTTTTTTTGTGAGTGTGTCTAGAATTTAGTGTAACGGTTGGTAACTCAAATTCTTCATTATAACTTTTATTCCAAACTTAGTTCAGGAATGTCAACCAACATGGCTATGGCCACAACTGCCAAGTTGCAACTAAAACGTAACTGTAAAAGATACAGATTGTAAAAACATAATATTTTAAAACGGAATGTGATCATATTACAGGATATTACATTTTTATAATTGATTATTTATCTTTCATTTATAGTGCAAGTATAGTAAAAGTATATATTTTGTGAAATTATGAATATTTGTACAATTAATAAATTTCACAGTGATTATGTGAAAAATTAGACGTACTTGTACTTACTCTTTGGAGTACTGCAGTTTACCGGGCACCAGTATTAGTAATAACCATTACCAACCCTTACGTTAGACAAAGTTATCCTTAAAGATTGTTGTGAAGGGTCCAAAGGTTAAATAGGATAATTCTACAAATATCTTTTGGTCAAAGAAAACAGTGTAACTTTAATCCAATAGCTTAATAATGATACAGTTAACTGTAGTTGGATATAGTCAGACTACATGTATTTACGCCATTCAAACTTGGCCTTAGTCTTGCGGTTATAAACTTCTAACTGTGCAATCAATCAAACCATGTCTGCTGTATAGGTATCGCTTTCTCGTAACTCAGACACTGAGTATGAGCCTTTCAAGGGTAACAGTAACCATTCTAAAAATAGATCTGAGAAGATGATATCGACTCTGAACAAGTACGTAAGTTTGGACTTCTAATTGTTTGTGTACGCATGTCATGTATGAAGTTAATTGAGTATCTTACAAAATGTTAGCGTACTTATACACAATTAACTTCAAACTTGATTTTTTTCAGATGAACTTCTCTTTAATATGGAAGCACGCATCCTCGATAATCCAGCACTTTTGTTCCGATAAATCTACACTTCAAGCCCTGGAAAACTTTACGGGGTTTTACCTCAAATCCAATTACCTCCCTATACATACATGTTATCCAATCAGAAACGAAACGCAGACACCAAGTGCGTAAATAACTCGACCGTTCGCGACATCAAGTGAGTTGGGGTTTAACGTATTATCAGCAATTTTTCAGCTTTTTGACACTTGGCTATTGCCATCCAAAAAGAGATCAGGGAGAACGGGATCGAAAGGACGAGAGAAAAGGCGGAATGTATGGCATAGTGAGAGATAGAAAGCTGGTTTTAGAAGTGATCTTATTGGTTGTTAGAAAGCAAACGTTTTGCTGAGTCATTGCAAAGGGAGGTAAATGGGTTTGAGGTAAAACCCCGTAAAGTTTTCCAGGGCTTGTAGTGTAAATTTATCGGAATGAAAGCGCTGGATTATCGAGGATGGGAAGCACGTTGAAACCAAAAAATTAGAACAATAAGATTGTGAAATAATCGAAAATTTTCATGATAATAAATTTTGAAAATTGTCGCCCAGAAATTCTGTGATGGAATTAGTTGAGTAGCCTCAGCCACTTAAGGAAAGCAACATAAACATGGCAACATACATTTATTATTATTATTAAAACCTTTTTGTCATTTGTGGATAAGAAATAGAAACCTACCTACATTGATCATCTTACATTTTATTAAATTAATCTTGTCTAAAGCTGAAACTGAGTTTCCAAGATTAAGAAGTGTAAGAATTTATCTGAAAATCAAACAACTATAAAATATGATAATCTCTCACGGATAAACTTTTCAGGACACTGCTACGAAGAAACCGTCCTCAGCTAAAACCAAGAGCCCAGCTCCCTCTGGCCCTAACAGCGCCAGAACAGGAAGTAAAGCTGGCAGCAAGCCTGGTAGTGGGGTCAACAAATCTGCAAAAAGTCCTCAGTCCAGTGCCAAAAGTAAAGCTGCTCCAAAAGGCAAACCATCATCGGCTAAAGGTATTATTATTCAGTCAATATTATTCTCAATGTAAAATAGCTGATTTTTTATCTTAATTTCTGAACTTGATATCAAACTTTAACTGTTGTTTAACTCCATACTCTCTTTTAGACAAATTCAGTTTGGATAATAACAGAATCTTTGAAATATCAGAAAGGTAAAATTAAATCATACCTCTGTCTTCAATTACAGTCTAAGTAAACCTAGCCTTAATAACACTTGCTGTACTCCCATATTGAGTCTAGCTAGGTGTAGTAAAGGCTCGCGTCAGCCAACTTATCGAATTGACTAATCAGGGCTCGGCTTACCATGCCACAATAGTCTGCTTTTACACATATAATGTTGGGGGTCATAGGTCGCAGAAAGGTCGGCTGATGCGACCTCTTCCTGTATCTCGCTAGACTCAGTATGAGATTATAGCGAGTGTTATAGGTTTACTTAGTCTAAGTTAGACTGTCTTCAATCAATGCTTAATAACAATACAAGAATCTGTACCGAAACATTGCACTAGCCAATAAAGCTAAACTTCTGTTTTTGCTGCTAGCATTGCATGATTTGTCCTCATGAATTATCTGTCTAAATGAATATTTTTCTTACAGTAAAGCCAAAACCCAAGTCTGAGGATGTTACTCCTGCCCCTAGCACTACAGCAGATGATACAGAGGATGAAGGTACAACATGAGATATGATAACAACCTTAACTTAAAAGGAGTGTAAAGTTTTTACACCCTAAGTTCTCGTAAGATGATAAGTTAAAAATTTGTTGATAATAGGTGCAAATTCATTTTAGGTGCAGTGGTATACAAGTATAAGAATTATATTCAAAGATAATTGTGTACAGTACTTAAAAAGGTTTTATGGGTACAAAAATAATAATGCTATTCATGATTGGCATGAGCATCAAAGATTACAAAGAATAATTCAAGTTCTTATATATCCCTTATTTTAAACCTAGAATCTGATTAATATCATGCTACCTCATTGTCTAGGATCTGGTGACATACATCTTACCATTTTCATTCAAAATCATTGTTTATATTCAGATCACTGCATTTATTGCATTTGAACATCATTTGATGCTTATGGTTGAAATATTGTCCATAGCACTAGAAATTAACTCACTCATATTCTTTGATCCATGAACAGGTCTCCCAGAAGGAGTGGTACCGTTCTTTATGGCCTCCAAGACTCAAGAGATCTTCTCTTGTGTTTGTGACGAGGATGTCACTAAAGACAGCCCCTTTAAACTCATCCCCAAAGCAGACATCTTGGAGGACATGAAAATGAGGGCTGCTGTCAGTGACTTCAGTGTTTTCAAGCAGCAGATGCTGGTTTGTATATGTTACTTTATCATTTGTTGTGAGTTTTGCAGTGACCGTGAGAGATATGCCAGTCGTATCTAACTGGTAAACTCGTAATCTACTGGTGAGTGAGTGAGTTATTGTTTAGCGCCGCTTAGGCAATATTGCAGCCATTAGCGGCGAGGAATCTACTGGTAGGAATACCCAAGTTGGACAGGCCAATTGTTACAAGCAAGAACAAATTTGGGTTGTTCTCTTGCTGTGCCTATCTTGTCATCAGTTTCTATTACTTTCAATCCCTCCCTCAGTCCAATCCCTTTTAATCGATCTTCATCCTCGGAAACAAGTTAAATTAGTCAATCGAAGGTTCATATTGAATATGATCATAAGTCATCATTCTATGAAAAACAGTGTCCTTATTCACATTATATCTTTTAAGAATTTGTAACAATTATTGTAGCCCATTTTAATGACGGCAAAGAACTCTGAAGGGCTACATATGTTTTTGTTTACCTTGTCTATCCCCATGATCACTTAAACTTACATTTAATCAGCTGATGCAGTAATAATCCTTATATGCCATTTTAGATTGCTGACCATATTCCAAGCTCATGCTTATTAGAACCCCACGCTGCTAATAGCTGCGATATTGCCCAAGCGGCGTAAAACAATAACTCGCTCACTAATTAGAACCAATTAATTCACATCTAATAAACCAGACAGAAATACATTGCATTTTTACTAGACACATTTCAGGCCTGTATGAGTGAAAGGATTAAACTTGGTCAACAGCTGTCATATATGCAATAATTTGTATTAGGATAAAGCATTTAACTTGTGGGTGATGTTGGTCACTCAAAACACTGTATTATTTTGTCCAGGATTATCCAGGAGATGAGGTCCTGGTTGTCTACGACTACGAGTTCAAATACGATCAGAACTTCTACATTGCTCTCACAGAGGAGGGCAAGGACAGACTTCTCAACGTAAGTGAACTATTTCTATAAGTTACGGAATTGACCATTATATCATAATTACAAAAATCTGTTGATATGAAGTTGATATACATGTTTATTGTTTTCTGTATTTGGTGCAAATTATTTTGCTAATGTATTGCTTAAGGAAGACAAGAGTAATTCTATGGATGAACAACTTCTTATGCTTGAAAATGGTATAAGAATCTATAGTCTATACCGAAACGTTGTACTCACCAATAAAGAAGTTGTTCATCAATAGAATTACTCTTGTCTTCCTTATACCATCAACTTCTAGAATACCACTTAAACAACTTATGTATTGCTTAATTTATTAATTTGAAATGAATAATTAATTTCTAGCTTCATTTTCAATATCATTATTGCTATTTGGTTTGGAAATATATATAAGAGGTTGTTGTATATGAGAAAAAACTAAAGGTTACCGGTAATGTATGACTTTAGATTGTGACGTGTTCCTTATTTGATCATGATGATGCAATTGTTTTCAGTTAGATGAATATGAGAAAATGATGGAATGGGTATAAATATGAGACTGTCATTATGCATGATTTCAAGATATATAATCTACACCAAATTTCTTATTTGATTTCAACAATGACTGATAGTTTATTTATTGCAAGTTTATTTATCGCATGTTAGAGATGATCTAGCAAGTTGAAAATCAACAATTTTTCATTGTACTTTGCTACACCCTGGAGTAGAAGTAAATTTTTATATAGTCAATTTTACTGTCACATTAGCAGAGCCCGGATAGCTCAGTTGGTAGAGCATCAGACTTTTAAGATTACTGTCTCATAGTTTTGAACAGACTACTATTAATCATGTTTTAACCAATCAGATCGCTGACAATATTATTTTTTAACCAATCAGATCACTGTTAATATTTTTTGAATTAAAAATATTGCTTTTAATTATTTTTTAACCATGCCTTATTTTGAAACAGTTATTTTGACCTTAGAACTAATGGAATAAAATCAGAATAATTTCAATGTTTCGAATAGATTTACAAGTCTTATCAGTAGACAACAATCTGATTGGTTCATTTATTTTTTAAAATCATTAAGTATTCCAGGGGTGGAATTGTATAGACTTGAATTCAATAATGTGAATGATCAAAAGATATATAAAAGTTGCAAAGATATGAATGATTTTTTTCACTCTCTATTGCATGCCGGATATCATTAAAAGATTATGTATTCTCCTGTAAAGTATTTCAACATTTGCATGTAAAGATGCACTTTATGAATTTCTTCAATATTGGGATGGATTATATTGCATTGTTATGATTCCAACTTTATTAATCTTCACATTTTGCCAAACTGGCTAGTATTTTGTACAAAGTCTTCAAACGTCTTCTAACATAATTATTGTTTAGATAGCAGTTTGTTTATAATCAAAGAATATTTGAATAAATCTAAAAGTGTTTCAACAAGAAACATGAAGCATGAAATTGCTATCAAACTTGACTGAGGGTTCATAAATTTTCTATTTGTTTTGACAATTGTAAGTAATTTTAAGCTATGTTAATGCATGGAATTTTGGCTTTTGACATGTCAACACCAGATCCTAAAACTCTTTGACTCTAAGACTCCTTGTCATAAATGATTGAAATATAGCCGAAGCACTGATAACCCTAACCCCAAAGTAACCAGTGATATGATACATTTAAGCCTGATTTCTGGCTTTAAAGGGGCAGTAGCACGTTTTTTGATAATTTTATATTTTTAATTTTTTCACTGATAATTGTAAGTTAATGCTTAATGTATCATTTTGACAGTGTCAACAATCTCATTACACAAGCCAATCATCCATAGTCAGAGGACAAAGTATGAAGATTCACATAAAATCCATTGGCGGCCATTTTGTGTGAACACCTTTAATTCATTTTGTGTAAGAAAAAGGAATCGCATGACTAAACTTTACATTATATATTTGAATTATTACTGCTCCATTTAGTTTAAAGACATTGTCTATTAATTGGAACCATTATTTTTCATTTTCCTGACATCACCTTATATTCCCCCTAAAAACGTGCTACTGCCCCTTTAAGGGATGAAAGATTTAAAAGTATTCTGAGTATCCAAAGAGCTTATTGAACGGAACCAATATTTCAACTCTTCAATGTCTTCTTGTTTCGTATCCAGCCCCCGAAGAGGGGGGGTGTGGATGGTGAGGAGGGGGAGGATGAGGAGGAGGAGGAGGTGGTCTACACGTACATCCCCCCAGAACCAAAGGAGTGGGTGTCTCAGGGCAGCGAGAAGGAGATTCTGGAAGAAACTGTTGTGGAAACAAGGAGGCGGGTGAGGAGAAATGCTTAGTTTGGTTCTCTTGATATAGGCCAGTATATTGGCAGATAAACATGTTTCTCTGGATCTGAATTGCCATTTATGCAGTGTTTGAAATAAGTGTAGGCCCGTAGGCCTGTCACCAACAGTTATTCACAAGGGCCCACAGTTATCAATATTACAGGCTCACAGTTTTCGTATATGGATCTGTTCCTTTCTAACAATACTTGAGCACTATTAGACATATTACCCTGCTAAACCCTCATAACAATCACTCTACAGGGGTAACAGTGTTGTGTATTTATGACATACTGAAACCAAGAATATTATCATTTTAGAATAAGTCAAATCAATGCCAACAGTTTATATATACAGCATTTTTATATGAAAATAAGCATTTACTTCTTCTGTTGTATTTTCAGGTTAATGTTTCAATTCGACGAAAGAGGGCAGAATTTGGTGCCCCAGTTACATTCCAAGATCGAAATGTCAGTGACGCTAAAGATGGCTATGTGGAGTGCACGGCCTATGATGATGCGACCTTTGACCTGAAGAGGATTGAACTTGACAAAGGTCTTCAGGCAGTGCCCATGTTCAAGGACGAGGGAACACAAACTGACTGGAAATATCCTAGAAATGCAAACACCCAGTACTACCCTCGTGAATTCTCACAACAGGAGAGAGAGAAGATCTCAAATTCTAGCGGAGTACAAGACTTTGTGACTTCTGTTGCACCTAGGTAAGATAATAATTGATTAAATCAGTATAAACCATTAACCTGTTTATCATCCCCCACCACAAGGTGGAAGGGGGTTATAGGTTTGGGCTCTGTGCGTCCATCCGTCCGAGTTAAAAGGAACAGATTTTATCAAAAACATTTAAGATAGGATAACCAGATTTGCTTTGTGTCTTCAGGGCATCAATACCTTGATGGAGTGTGGAAATCAGAACCTCACAATTATTTTTTATGGAGTTATTGCCCTTGTACCTTGTTTTTAGACTCTATTTGAGTGTGTCATCAAAGGGGACAACTTTTCTCAGAAACTATTCAAGAAAGAATAACCAAAGTTGCTGTGTGTCGTCAGGGCATTAATACCTTGATGAAGTTTTAGAATCATAACCTTGCAATTATATTTTATACAGTAACTGCCCTTGTTCCGTGTTTTTGGACTTTTGTTGAGATTTATGCAGTAACATATCACAGAATTATGGCCCATGTAAGAAAAATTGTGGGAGCCTTAATGAAAAGTAATTTGGCACGGGCTGAATTAAACACCTATAATTCATTTTATGTCAGAAAAAGCATGGCTAAAGTTTACGTTATATATTTGAATTATTACTGCTTCATTTAATTTAAATACATTGTCTTCTTGTTGTATCTGTTGCTGCAGGTGCTTTACTTTACATCATGATGGCCCATTCATTTTGGAATAAAGGTTTGGTAGTACAAATGTTATCTCAGTGAAGGTCTAACTCATTGATGTAGTGAAAGTACTGAAGGAATGTACATCTCCCTGACCTAGTTTGAAGCACATCAGCTCTCACAGAATAAGTTTTTAAGAAATTATAAGATAAAGTCCTTAGTCAAGCTCTTGTACTGTTTTGGTATTATTCATCAAATAAATGGTCATGCTTCACAGCACAAGTTTGTTGATCATACATTTGTAATATTCTTACATAAGTGTTACTTAAAAGAAACCACACATTTTACAATAACAATTGTTTCAGTTGCATTCCAGTAACTATAACCTGCACAGATAAAAGGCTTTACTTGTTACCTAGAAAATCAGGTTCCCTAAACAAGGGGCGGGATAGCGCAGTGGTTAGCGAGTTCGGCTTCGGATCAGAAGGTCCGTGGTTCGAATCCCGCCAGGGGCTCGGCAACTTTGTCTGCAGGAGAGAACTGTTCTACACGCAGTCAGGTTTGGGTGCAATGCTACACTGAATTTCTGCGCAGTACCACCCATGGTTCACTAGTTCCAGCCACAATAGTGTTGCGGGCTTTCTCCCTGCATTAATACTAACAGCCGCGATACAAATGAAATACTCTTGAAAGCAGCGATAAACCCAACATCACCTCACCTCACCTCCCGAAACAAACTGGTTATTTATTCTTTCCAGATTTGAACTTGCTCTGCAACAGAATGAGATAATGGACGTGTTCCACAATGACTGGATAAATCTGGGAGATTCCGACAATGTAGGAAACAAGGCAGACAACCACTTGAAGGTATTCATCTTAACCCTTTACCTGCCAAACATAGAAAATGCTTTATGTCATGTATTCTCAATTTTCAAAATCTTCTCAATGTTTCTATTGACTGTTTGTTGACTATGATATTCTAGAATGGTCTATTTTTTCCAGTTTCAGACCACTCCTGAATGAAACCCTTTATAATGTGTTGTGATTCTTATAATTTGATCATTGAGAACTGTTCTTAACTATTTTATTCAGTAATGCAGAGAAATATATGGATGACAACTTCTCTGTTCATTGTGTGCGACGTTTCCCTCTGCTTGAGAACGACACAAGAATCTGTGTCGAAAAGTTGCATACAATGAAAAAAGTTGTCATCCATATATTCCTCTGCATTATTGTCATTCCAACTTCTATATGCCTCTCAAAGACGTTATTTTATTGAACTGCTGAAATGTTATTATAAAGCATTGGAAGAACTCTTTTACATCATGTTATTTTAAATTTTAAGAATCTTCTTAATGTTTCTATCAACTGTTTTTGGCTATTTTGATAAGACTATGATTATATCCATTCTAAAAACATTCTACTTTGACACTCACTCATGACATGTAATATTGATAAAATCATGTATTTCAAGATTTGTTTCTGCACAACTTTTAAGATAAGTTACATTTATTTCAGTTTGAGATATTTTGTTTACAAGTTTGTATATTCTGTTTTATAGGAATACCAATCCTTCACAGATCTTCAGTTCAGCAAAGAGAAAAAGATTACCAGCATTCAGTGGCATCCTACAATAAAGGGTGAGTTTGTCAGTTCATCGTTTAATAAATTATAATAATAACACTTTATTATCCTCAGTACAAGTACATGTTGGAAATTTGTTTCGTGCCTAGGCACCCGGCAGCCACGGTGCAGCGCCAGTTAAATCTTTGTCTGTCTTTACAATACTGAGTGTCAAGCATGACAGCAACAACTCCCACCTTTTAACGTCTTTTGGTATGACACGACCGGAAATCGAACCCCGGCTTCCGTCCCTGCTATGAATGTAATTAACCCAAGTGAGAGCAGAATTGACAAATTCCTCCTGGCAGAATTATAAGATGCTTTAGATGCTTGAAACTGTAAGATAAACAGATGAATTTAAATAACCTAAGAATGAAGGTGATATCAAATCAAGATATCAATAAGGAACTAATCCAATATGCTGTCCTTTTCTTGAAAAAAGTCAATAAGTAGCATCAACACATACACTTTTATTTTTTATTATTTGAAGAAACTATAACACATGCTCTCTTTACATGAGATGAAAATAACAAGTCAAAGCTCATAAAAGAATTTTATTACAGGAGTTGTTGCAGTAGCGGTAGCAGAAAGATTGACGTTTGACGAGCGGATTGACAATGCTGCAAAGGTCATCATGACCCCATCTCTAATCCTTATATGGAGTTTCACTGACCCCATTCACCCACAGGTAAAATCTCAGTGGCAGATATAAGTATGTAGGTATTAATTGTTCAAAGGAATTTTTTTTTTTTTTTAAACTTATCAAGAACATCATTTCTTCGAAGAGGTGTAAAACACCAAAATAACAAACAAATATTACATATAGATTTTGATAGCTTAGAAAATGAATCTAGAATTCTGTAAAATATTCATATTCCAATATCTTTAATCTTCTGGTGAATTCCTGTCATGAATATTTGCATGTCAAATGTTGTTAATGGTGTTTATTCAGTGAAAAGAGTTAATCAAAGTGAATGGTTGTAGATTGGTGAATTGAATCGGTCTGACCCAGCCCAGGTAACTTCTAGGTGTTAGTTATGGAATGCTGTTTAAATATGTTTTCATTACTTAGAAAATTGCAATACACTGGAATGATGGATATTATAAAATATATTTTGAAAGATATTTGATAATAGGTATTGAATGCGCACTTAGTTAAGTTACCGGTAGTTAAGAATGAGGTCACTTGTATAGTCAAAAAGCATGATAGCTTGAATGAGATTTGAATTGAAAGTGCATGCATATAGAAACTTGTAGTGTTAGATCTAAAGTTGCACAGCAAAGTAAAATGGTATGTCATAAAAAGCTTCTAACATTTTCAGTTTTCAGTTTTAACAGTTCACAACTGAGTGCCAGCCTATTGGTAGTTTATTTCATATTTATCAACTATTTTAATATGATCGACAAAGCATGTGCACTAAGATGATATTGTTAGGTTTATTGTTATTACATGTATTGGTTAAAATTTTGTCGCTGCTACAAAACAGTTGGGGCTTGATGCAGTTAGTGATTTGTATTTTGTATAACTGAATCATGCATATATATTCCTTTATGAATGATTCTACGAGGATGTTATATTTCCTAAAGGTATTTCTTAAATTATGGATACAAGTTTCACTGAACATAACACAATATGTGCCTTTTGAGAGAAAGCTTTTCAAAATTTTAAAATAGTCAAAGATAGCTACTTTGATCATGTTAACAGTTATTAAACTCTGCAATTTTGATTGAAACTCATCAAGAATTTCAGTAATATCATCTACGAAATATATGTGTTTATTTAGGACTTCTCTAATTTATGAACTCAAAAAGGTTTGCAGAATTCCTGCCATATAATTTGATATATTGAAAAAATTCACCTCGCATTCCTTCATTCATGTTATACCCAAATTTCACTTTGATTATGATTCAAAACAGTAATAAAATTTCTCAATAATTGTATGTTTCATATATGTATGTACATGTGTTGTAGCTGCTGCTGGAAGCTCCTGATGACATCTACAGTTTCCAGTTTAACCCCGTTGATCCCAACATCATTGTTGGAGGTTGTTACAACGGCCAGGTGGTGTTGTGGGATATTTCAGCTCACGCTGATAGACTCAAGGCACCGCGAGGGGGAAGCAGGAAGAAGGAGAAGAATGTTCTGGTTAGTTGATTATCACTACACCCCTAAAACATGGTTTGGAGTCTGATTTCTGGCTTATGAGGCTGAAAGATGATGAACTCTTGTTTTAAATTTGTTTATATTTATTGCTCAAGTATTACAGTTTGCATTTACAAATTATCATTTTTTATCCAAAATCCTTTTGAAGAGCATTTTCATACAAAACAAAATCAAATTTGACTGTTAAGGTTTCTAGCATTGCTGTAAAAAGGTATATTTTTTTAACCTTAGGAGGTAGGATTTATTTCCTCACCAGTTCAAACTGTGTCTTTTTTGGAACCAAGAGAAAAATAGACATTTGGAATAGGACAAATACTTAACATATATTCATGTTTATTACAGCCATTTCTTGTTTAACAAAGATTTAATAAAGTAAAGTAATTGTAGTTACTTGGTTATACTGATATACTCAGACTTTCAACCATCAGTTGAGATTAACTTTCATGTATGTATCATGCCTTCTTATTTTGTTGTGTTTGGGATATGTCTTCATGTTCATTTTGAGCTTGAAATGTCCAACATATATTCATGTTTAGTACAGCCATTTCCTGTTTAACCATTCATGATTTTAACTGTCACTATTTCCTGCACCTTACAGCCAGGTTTTGAGGACCCCAATGCCCTGAAGACCCCCATAGTGAGATACTGTGCTGTATCTAGTATTGAACACAGTCACAAGGCTCCCATAACAGACATACAGTGGCTTCCTGATCACATGGAGGTAGGTTTACATTACCTTGGAGATTATCATTTTAAATTAATTAGGATATGATATACATTCTTAATTGTTGAAATGTACCCTACAAAAAGTAATTTCTTTTTGATTTCTCTATTTTGATAATTGGTGTGGTTCTTATCTTGTTGAATATCTCCAGTCTTATTTTCTTGCCTGGGTGCCGTTGCACAAAATGCTATGGTGACCTTAGTCACTTAGGTGACCCTTGTGCAATGTTAAAATGTTCAAAATGTTGCTTTCTAAAAATAAAGAAGTTGTCATCAATGACAATAATTTTTATGTTGAAAAGACTCTAAAAGTTATGGAAAAACATTTTTTCTGACAAATGGGAACTCATTGATTATAATGCTAAAATGATGAAAGTTAATGAACTAACACCTATTGTTTTCTGCAGGTTAACAGGATGGGGATCCCCCAGGAAAACCGGTCACTCAACTGTATCCAGGTCATGTCCTGTGCAACTGACCAGTAAGTTGACCTTACAATAAATCCATATTTATATACTGAGGCTTAAGTAGTAGAACTCTATAATTGAGAGAGAACACACAGTAATAACTTTAGTTACACAAGGACTAAGCCAAAGCTTCAAGTTGGTCACTAGAGTCTTCAAAAGTTCCACAGTGTTGCTGATGCTGACAAGAATCATCAAAATGAGCATGTTTGTGCAACAACAAAAGACATGAGGCATAGAATGTATATTATGTAGATTTAATACATGTTTTGGAATACATATGAAAATATATATATTTGGGGTATATCGGATTTAAAATTAATTAGAGCAGGCCGTAATGAAATCCTTAAGTTGTTATAAACTAAAGGTGTGATATAGACATGTACCTTGGGGGACGGAAGATATTTGTAAAAAATAGCTGAATGCCCAAAACGAGGTAATAATACAGAGAGCCCCATCCTCTGATTTCTGATGCTAATCCAATAGCTATCTCGATTTAATTAAACTCTGAATGTTAATTTCTTTGACTTATTCTGAAACTAAGTCTTCAGACTGACTGATAGAAATCCAATATCAGCCTTTATAATGTAAAGGGGGGGGGGGGGGGGGGGGGGGGGTTGGTAATGACACTCGTTGAAAGTTCCACATTTTAACATTTCGGGGGTCGTTGGACCCCCTTCACCATTCATGTCATTACTGTGTTTTGACGGTTCTCCTCCCCCCCCCCTACTTTATTAACCTTTATTGTACCGTTATGTATCATTCATTTCATCCATATTTTGCTACTCTGACTAAACCTCATTTCTATAGCGAAGGTTAGCGCCACCCTAATCTTAGCCTTTATAATGGTAATGAAATCTTTAAGAGGTCTATTTATGTTTTGCCCAGCTGTGTGTTGTTCTGGGACACTCGACCCTCGAAGGGACAACAGGGGAAGGATGATGACAAGGGACCAAAGAACCCCATGGGCATTCCAAACACCTTCCGTCACCTTGACCTTCAGTGGAAACCTCATCTCAGGGTCAGATAACTCTTTGACTTCTTACAATTGCATCAAACTAGTTTACTACCTTAGATTAATTGAACTACATGATATCTTCAGCTGTTTGAGTGGCATTCTAGAAGTTAATAGTATAAGGATGACAAGAGTAATTCTATGGATGAACAACTTCTTTATTAGACAGTAGCAACGTTTCAGTATAGGTATGCTTGAAAACGGTATAAGAATCTACCTGAAACGTCGCTACTGTCAAATAAAGAAGTTGTTTATCCATTGAATTACTCTTGTCATCCATGATATCTTCACCTGAATAACATGATCTGTTACATTATGTTTCTCTTGGATTATTTTTGTTTTTGATTTTTAATTGTAGTTATACTGATTATATAACTTGGTTATACTGATATACTCTGACTTTCAACCAACTTTCATGTATTATGTATCATGTCTTCTTATTTTGTTGTCTTTGGGATATTTCTTCATATTTTCTTTGAGCTTGAAATGTCAAAAATAATCTCACATTTTAAGTTAGCCATGAGAGTGCACCTTTCGATTTATCAGCAGTTCATGTTATTTTCAAAGCCTTGATAAATGAAAGATTGCAGAGACAATGATAAAATGAATTAAAGGGGTGAAACGGTTCACAACTACAGTAGTTGAACTGCAGTATTTTGCTTTCGATACGGTACACAATACACAAACGTTAATTTTCGTATTATATACTGCATATTCAACTATGTTTATAAAATGATCATTAAGATTGCAGGAAAAATACAATTATAATAGAATCAGTAATTACCTTATGGAATATAACTTTCGAAGCAAGAAAGATACAGGTCGCCATTTCGTGACGTGATCTTTCGGATTGATGACGTATGATCTTTAGTTCTCTGTAAACAAAATGGCTTAAATGACTTAGGGATTTTCCGATTGTAAACGAGAATGGTTGAATGACGTGGTCTCGAGAGATTTAATGTACTGAACCCAAAATGTACCAAATCGAGGGTTCTGTACCGCAATACGTAACGAACCGAAGCTAAGTGTACTGTTCCACCCTTAATGAATTACATCATTGATCTGTCACAGGTTACATTACATAAATCTGAGCCAGGAGGCGACCACAGCCCAACAAAGTTCACGATACAGGAGAGACAGGGAGACAGAGCAGCTCGTAAGTTTTTTTATTACCTATATATCTATCATTGCATGCATTGAAATAAACACAAGTGAATGGATTTTTCTCTCACGTTTTCAACTTGTTCACAAGCACTTTATTCATAATGTTGATATTTTGTCATTGATCAAATAATTTTAAGAAGATTTTATTATAGTTGAGTAAATGGATAAAAAGATATCACCATACATATATCCAAATGATAATTTATTATAATAGTAATTAATGATCTTAACATGTGAATTTTATTCTTTTGCATCTCATTAGCTATAATAACTCAATAATTCCTAATCTTGCTAATAATGATGATAACAATCTAAGATAAATACAGGTTTCAGGTCTCATGTTACAAAATAGATCTTTCATATGAAAATGAAAATGAACTGCTTGCAATTGTAGTATTTCCACTTGCACTTATTTCTCCAATAATCACATCTTTGTATTGAGGTTAATTATTTGCACTTACTTTTTATGATATCATAATGATAATGTAAAGATGAAAGCAATCAAAATTTTTTTTTAAAGTTTAGAAATTTGTTTCTAGAAAACTGATGTTTTTGCTTTTTATCTGGTGTAGACCCATTTGTTCAGGAAAAAGCTGACGATCGTAAGTTTAGTCGGTAGTTGCGTTTGTTAGATGTTGTTTAGATGTTTCCCTAGATTTTGTTCCCTCAAAAATTTAAATAATTTTGTTTTTGCTCCGGTTTTGGAGCTTTTCCTGTTTTAAGTTATTTTATTAACATGTTTCAATTACATGGTTAGAAGGTGTTTCATTTTAACCATTAGACATTCCTGGCAAAAGCAAATATCCATGTAGAATACATTTTCTTTGAGAAATGGTTTACATCATTCGGTCCACAAGAATGGTTTGTCTGTCAAGTGTACCTAAAATGTTGTTTTGGATTTTAATAGCAAATGTAATAATTGATTGAATTTGAAAAAATAGTTTTTAAAATATCAGTTCATTAGATGAATCTCCTTATCTTTTACCCTAGAACCAATAATATCCCATTACATTAGTTTTCTAAATTGTTTGATCTGTGTGTGAAATTAATTAGTATTACTGGACAGGTAGATAGATAAGTAACAAGAGAGTTTGTCATCAAATAGTTATCTTGTTATGTAACATCATCTCTATATGTCTACTTAATGACCAACCAAATTAGGATACACTGTTGTAATATTTGACCCTGACTGCTTTCCTGCTACCAAGTTTATAATTTCGGCAGTCTGATTAAAATCGACCGTGCTCCGAGGAATAAAATATAAAAAACATTGTCTCTATCGGAACTCAACCATTCGGGATATCCTCTCCGTCTCGGTCTGAATGCACCCACCTTATCGCGTGTTTCTATGACCAGTTTTTGCGCAGACAAACCCAGTCGTAAGCTATCCAGTCACATCCTCGTTTTTAAATAGCATTTAGCAGCGATTATGTATAACGAATGGTACACTGGAGTTACCTGCCCCTAGTATGATATCGAAGCTTTTACTGCCCTCCTTTCGATTGGCTAGATGAGCTTGTGTCAGAACATGCATGTAATAGGGGTGCCTTCAGATTGTGAATGAGAGGAAAGCCGGGCTGGGTGAGGTTCGAAACCCGCTAGAGATAATATTTTTACACTTTTTTTCCTTGAATTACAGTCGATTTTAATCAGACTGATAATTTAGGTATTTAATGGACCATTTTGATCAGTCAATTGGTAGCATAAATTTTATGATTGTGAATATTACTCATTAATTCTTCATTGTTTCCAGTGTATGGTTTTGGTATGTATTAAAAAAGGATGTAAATAACGATGATTTATTTGCTCGTGTGTTGCTTATAGTATTTTTTGCGCAGATTGTTTGTTTTGCAGTGGCCAGTGAGAAAACAACAAATTAATTATCTGATATTTGTTTGTTACGATGACCTGATGATTGATTGCTTTGTGTTTAATGTATTTGTGTTTAATGTTTTGTATGTGTTGTTTATTCATGGATAACCTTAGATAATTATATTAAAATCAACTTAGCAAGGCTAATAACGTTTGTTTGTCTTATCAAAAAGGATCGCTCAAAATAAAAACCGAAGGTTTGAGAATTGTCTTTCAAGACATTTTCAAATCAAAATTGAAATCATCAGCTATGAAAGTGTGTAATGTAGTCCAATTTTATGCTGTCAACTATTGCAAAAGTGTTTTTTGAAAAGCAATAAAGTTACTAATATGTAAATCTTAACAACCCAAATCTGTATTGCCCATAGAGCTACAATATTGATTAGAATTATTAATAGCATGATATAATATGTTTTTATCTGAAATAACAACATGAATGAAATATAATGATTGGATTGATATTGATATTTTTTCAGTTGCCAAGGCAACAGAGAATGTCCAGGCAGATATCAGCCAATCAGGCGGATTCTCTTTCGGCACCAAGCCTGGGTCTGGGAAGGAGAAGAAAACATTACAGTCTGTCAACACACACATCTATGTTGGAACTGAGGTGATCAACAGTTGTTTATTTGAATAATTAAAAGATGGGGATGAGGTAGTCACAACACAAGGGAACCTGAGGGGGAGCAATTAAGGGGGTCTAACCTCAGAACCTTTAACTACAAAACTCTGCCCTTGCTCCTTGAGCAGCTAATTCCATGTGTTGATGACAGAGAGAGAGAGAGAGAGATGATGTTTATTAAAGTCTCACTTCCTGTACATAGTCAATATATTTAAAACATTTTTACATGGAATAAAAGTACAGGAACCACCGTGTAGGTTATGAGAGACTAAACATAAAAAACTATTAAAACATTGTAGAAATACATTGCATTACATACATAATGTTACACGAATAATGATGAATTAACAATGGAGTATAAACCTACATACATTCATTCATACAATCACACTTACAGCGTAATATGACAACCTTTCATTCATACAAACAGAAATACATTCATATACAAACACACAGAGATATAATCACGGACACATGGACATACAAATTTACAAAGCAATACATAAGGTACACACAAACACGAAAAAGACATATCTTCACTCATCTTCATACCATTAAAGGGGCGGTAGCACGTTTTTAGGGGGAATATAAGGTGATGTCAGGAAAATGAAAATAAATGGTTCCAATTGAAAGACAATGTACTTAAACTAAATGAAGCAATAATGAATAAAACATATAATGTTAAGTTCAGCTATGCTATTCCTTTTTCTTACACAAAATGAATTAAAGGTGTTCAAACAAAAATGGCCACCAATGGACTTTGTTCTGTGACTATGGATGATTGGTTTGTGTAATGAGATATTTGATACTATCAAACTAATACTCTAAGCATTAACATAAAATTATCAATGAAAAATTTGAAATATAAAATTTAAAAAAAAACGTGCTAATGCCCCTTTAACCCTTATAGTGCCCCAGGACCATATATGTGCCCCTCCCCCCAAACTCCCCATAATGCCGCAGGACCATATATGGTCCCTAGCCATAACCCAATATACAGCCTGGGCTGTTGAAAAAATCCTGCACCGATTCAAGTTGACAGTCATTTTTTTAGAATCTATATAAACATAGCTTCAATTTGGTACCACGTTTGCAATATAGAACACAATATTAACAGAGATATAATGCTTTTCACTAAATAATTCTATCGAGACACATATGGTCCCTGGGCATGGCCATTGGGGGTAGTTTTCTACAATGCAAATGAAAAATTATATCAATCAATTGAAGTTCACACCTGTTTTTAAATAATCTCCATAACAAAGTCATCAATGTGATACCACTTTTACACTATTTGGCCAGATATTGACAGAGATATTAAGTTTTTAACAAAATACAATGATAAGGACACATATGGTCCATGACCATGGCCGATAGGGGTTAATCCTCTTCAATGCATGGGTAAAAATATCTCAACCAATTCTAACTGAAACCCACATTTTCAGAATCACTGTCAAATTAGATTTAATTTGATACCACTTTTGTACTACAAAACCTGATATTAACAGAGAAATTTGGTTTTATGAAAATACCTATTTGGGACACATTTGGTCCTTGGGCATGGCCGATGGGGTTAATTTTCTCAAATACTAGTGTAAATAATTCACCAGCATAACAGACAAAATTTAATGAAACAGGAAAAATCCCAAGTATTACCAAAATCTACAGTATCTCTAGTTTTGAAATCACATATTGACAATGGAAAATGCATTCTAATAATTAATGAACCGACTTAATTAATTATTACTTTTGATTTGGTAAAAATGGCCATCATTCCTTGACAAAGGAAAATTACTATGATCCATTACTTGCTCCTAGATTTCTTTTTCAAATGTAAATTCTTGACAAAACATACTATATGGGTACTGAAATCGATATCATACACGAATATGGTAATCAATTAGCAATAATATGCAGCAGACCTTTTCAGAAGTATTTGGCAAACCAGCATTACGTCATTGCCAGCTCTTGAATGGAAATAAACAAAATGGCCAGTCAAACTGGCAGTGGACAGATTACATCTGATTCTAATTTGGATATTTTGTTACACCCATGATGTTTCGAGAAATGTAATGACTGATACATTTTCTACAGTTGATAAACGATGTACAGGTAATGCGTATCATTTGAATTATCGTAAATCCCAAAATTACGGGGCCGCATAGTAAAACAGTCCAACACTTCGGGTCACAGACAAATCTGATCGGTACAAAAAAGTTTCAAAACGATTCGCGACCTGACAGCCCGTTTACATCGAACAAATAAGTAACGTTACCTGAAAATACCATCGAAAGATAGCATTTTAATTTTTGTTTATGTATGAGTCCATGTTTTCATGATTTGATGAGTGCAAGATTGCAAAACGTATAATTTTAAAATGTAGTACACGTTGCATTGCGCGGCTGTTTTGTTGACAGAATGGCGGTGACATTGTACATACCACTTTCGTGAGATCTTATTTCTATATTAGCTAATTTGGTACGGGCGTCTGTTGGTTTTAGTGAAACGAAAGAGTACATCACATTACCATTTTGATATTTGTGTTTGCCTCGAAATGTGCTAAATATAGAATAAAATTTAACGGATTGCAAAAGTCATTTCCATAGCGTTAATAACTCTGGATAAATATATTTTAACAATGATTTTTTCCTATGAAAATAACAATCATTATGTCAAAATAGTGTCATTCATATGTCATTGTCATATATTTTTTATTTCAAACTTTGAGGATGATTTTAATCGATTTATTTGAGGAATAAACAAGCCAAGGATTACGAGAGTTTGTTTCAACTTCAAATCGAACCTTCATTCTGGCGCGGAACAATCACCTGTCGTCTGGTGAACAGCACGAGACACGCGAGTCGTGACGTCTTCGCATGTTCTGCCGTCATATCCGGTCTACTTTGCTCGTGACCATTAGCGCTATTTATAGTACGGGAAATCCCTCGTTGCCGAAATAAAAAATATTTTAAAAATCCTTTTGATTACAATGACAGTGACCTTGGCAATAAAAATCTAGATGATGACGGCTGACTCTTGTCATGTCGAACTTTGGTTTTGCTGTCTTTCTCATTGAATTTGACATTTTCTTATATTTTATCAAAGCCATATATATATCTTAATTAATATGATACGCTTACAAAAATACTGAACAGGAATAAAATGAAGTGGCATTATGGAAATTATGTCTGAAATTTATCAGATGGAAAGTGATTATACAGTAGGCCCCTATTCCTTAAATCTTTCAAATGAAAAAAAACCCAGTGATCAGGGCGCATGTTTTCAATTTATAAGGGCCATCGCACATTTCCTATTGTAGGCCTATGATAAATATCAACATGCATGTTTATTGAAAAAAAAATACATTAATATAAAAAAAATTCTGTATACATCCTCGATTTTTATTATATTTTATTCTATTTTCTCTATTAATTCAATCCCATTTTAACAATCTATTTTTTTCATTTGAATTATTTCGTCCAACTGATAAAGAGTTTTTACGATATTTTAATTTAAAAATTATGCAAAATTAATCTAGTCTCAATATGATTTTTAAATTGATTAATTTCTTGAAATATATTAATAACATAGTTTTTTTTATTTGTCATTGATTGTGAATTTATGAATGAATCCCTGGATGCAATACAACATCTGATATAATAGAGAATGTGAAACAAATTGTGTGCTTATAAAAGTTTGATCAAAAAACAAAAAGTTACTGGTCTATTCACCAATATGATCTCAAAATTGGAACCCATTGTTCGCTGAGCTAGGGGCGTGGCCAGTAACAGACGACGCTGAAGAGCGTCAATGTTGGCTTTCGAAAAACTTGATACAGATGAAGAACATTATAGATAAAAGTGTTGCTTGATAAATTTTAGGCACCCGAGAAATTTAAAGAGTAAACACTGAAGTACGACAACCTTCCCACCATATTTAATGCGCGAATTTCATCATGCATAAAGCCGCGAGTGGACGACCCGTCAATCAAGTCGGCCGTTTTCGGGAAGCAGGCCTGTTTTATCTTTAAATATTTTAGTAATTTTCTTCCATGTCAAGTAAAGACATTATATCCAGTTGATCGTATATATAGTTTGCAACATTCCTTTGTGTTATTCAGGGTATATTATAGTTAGATTTGTTATTAAATCTAATTTTGATTTTGATGATTTTTTAAACCAAGCTGGTGTTTTCCTTTTTTTGTTTTAACTCGAGAGTATAGTTTGATATACGTCTGGCAGTGACCAAATTTGCTTGATATATTATGGATTTATTGAAGGTTATATTATATATATGTTTACCACAATTTAAACTGTGATTGAGATTGAAAATACATGCTAATGTTAAATCTATGTGGAAAAGGAATTCTGCCAATTACGCAATACCAAAACTGCCGTGATGTGTTCTCGCTATTTTTTCGCGCTTTTGTCTGATCGATCGTTTTGAATTTTCTGTTAGAACATACATGGAAAACTGTTCCAATAGTTTGCTTATGAATTCTAATTTGATAATCTGTACTTTTTCATCGTTTTAGTTTATTGTACAACAATATATATTGAGTTGTTTATGCGCTTGCAAAAATGCGACTCAAATCATGATTCTGTCTGCTTGAAACTGCTTTTGTTTTCGACCTTGTGATAGCAACATAATTTCAGCTCTAATGTTTCCGAAAATTATATCATTTTCAAGATCGAATCCATAACTTTCTGTGGATGGAAATTCAGTCATGTGCACCGGCTGTGGAAAAATTGCAAGGACTTTGCGTGCACCGTACATTTACTGCACTTAGTTTGTCTATGACGTCACGGCGAACAATGTTCAACAAATGAAAACAAAAAGATAACTTGTATTATTTCGTGAACAATCGGTCGCATGTAGGAAGTAAACACATCAACGTGATCACTGAAATCCGCTTTCTCGATAAATGACAATTTAATTACTTTGTAGATAACGGCAATTTAATTACAATCGATGAAACAAGGGTATGCTAACGTTCCTCGGCTGAACATTTGCATGAAAAACGTCTCTGAAGTTTATAATTAGATTAAATTCATTTTTATTGTTGTCACTTATGATTTAAAATTACATTGATTGAATGGTAAACAACTCAGCTTTCTTCACTTAAAATTTTATGAATTTCCGAACATAGATAACGCCTCAGGGACATGTTTTGTCAACGTTGACCAAAATCTCGAGTTTACTCCAAAAGTTAGCGGCACTGCGTGAGCGCATAGCGTCAAAGGCCGGGCACTATAAGGGTTAATGGTTGAAATATTACCCAGGTGGTGTGAACCTGACTGACTGACTCACTTGCACTTCTCTCAGAGCCTTGCCTGGAAATTAGGCGCTTTATGAATTAGTTATTTATTATTTATCATTATATATATTATTATATTGCTCCCACTATTCTTTATCACTGCTTAATTCTGTTGGTCCCATCTCTTGATCCTCATGTTGTTAGACAGGAAGTCAAGCAATGATGCGGGATTCATGTCTGATACATTATTAGTGTACAGTGTAATTTGTAGAACATGGATAAGTAAATATTTCTCTTAACAAGAATAGTTTTGAACATAGGTCAATACCATATGTCATGTTTTGTTTATTTGATCAATATGTGTGATTACAACAACCCTTCTTAAATTCATAGGTCCATTTCCATACATATAAATGATTATGGTAGTCGTTTAAAGTTTCATTTATGCAATATATCGGTCACCTCTTGAATTAGTTATATACCAATACACATATTACAATTATAACCTAATAATATCACACAGACCTGTTCTTTCAAACACTTGATTAAATGTCAAGGTCAACTTTGTGTTATGATTATCACATGATTGCAGCAAATTATTTGGTGCACCAAAAAATCTCACCTTTGAAACATTAAGTGTAAGGATACATGCCATTTGTTTTCTGAACAATGTTACTTGTTGAAGCTAGCTATTTTCAATTGAATTTTTGTCGAGGCAAATTTGGCGAGTTGGTGAGATGTTGGTGTGGTCTGTGCTGGCAGTGTTGCCTGAATATGAGGATTACGGTTAAAATTTACCAAGATACTCAACCTGAAAATACAAATTTGAACTAGTGCAAATAGTGTGATCCTAAATAAAGATTCATGAAGTAAATGTGAACTGTGTGCCCTTCTCTCTACATACTGATCACTGTCCGCTGATTGTAAGCAGGTCACCGTGAACTACTTGATGTATGTTGTAGGACGGAGAGGTGGTGTATGTGGACTGGATGCCCCAGAAGGATCAGGATACCGGCAAGATACAGAGTGAGTCTACCGTCATTACTCATGTCTTCTCATCAACACCGTCTAGTTCATCTATATATCTCAAATATCGCCTAGGAGCCATAATTCACACCAGGCTTCATCGCTGTGTAATTCGAACCTTGCTACAGTCCATCATTAGAAGCCACAACTAAGTCGGTTCTGGTATCAATTTTTATCCAGTTTCCACAATGCTTTGTCTTCACTATATTCCTTACATGATTGTTACACTCAATAAAAATTGTCTATTGATTTATGAACTTGAATCTCAAAGGTCAAGTGTCCGAGAGATGAACAATTGTCATGTAGACCAAATTTGGGTGTAACTTTATCCAATTACACTTTTCAGAACTTGTATGCATATATAACTGTTTACATCTCTGTGGAATTATTTTGACATTCAAGGGCACAAGTCAATGTCACAAGTATAAAATCACTTTTTTTTTAAATCAGTTTTTTAATGCTATTATGATTTTTTGTGTGCTATGTATGTATTTCTAAGCAAGTGTCTGATTTCCTGAGGTTTTGTAGAAGTCGGAATGGGGGAAGGCAAATACCTCAGTTTCGGGCCTTCTCTGCTTATACCTTGTCCAGCAAACGCTTATCTAGTTGTTGCAGTGTCAGATTTTCAGTATGCTCACTTGAACTTTATAGTCCAAGCAGAAATTCTGTGTTAATAGAATGAAAATTGCTGACAGATGATTGTTAAATCCTACTCACTTACTCCACTCCAATCATTAATCTTATATACTGTCTCCTGGGACTAAACGTTGCTTTCAATCCAGTACAAGCAATAAATTCATATCATGTGGACGCCTTGATATTTTATTAAATGCTAATGAAACTGCATTACCAATGGACTTGGGAGAAGAGGTATTTCTTGTTGCTCACTGAGAATATTGTGATTACCATATTCTACGTAATTAGTAATTAGATAAAAATTTCCTAAGAAGTGCCAGAAAATTCTGTAATTGCCTCTCTTAAAACAAAAGCAGTTACTACCATTGCAAAAAATAATATCAGCTTGCTCCCCTCCCTTGCAGCCCCGAAGCCTGACTACTACCACTCGATACATGACGGCTGTGTGGTGGCCCTACAGAGGTCGCCCTTCTTCAAGGAGGTCGTACTGTGCGTTGGGGGATGGACCTTTAGTTTGTGGAAGGAAAATGTCTCTGTAAGTACTGCTGATAATTTCATGAAGAACCGAGCTGCTTCATTATAGTTTCCATGTCACCTACCGCTTCTTTTTCTCGCGGTTCCTCCTCCTTCAACGCCAGTATGCCCGGCAATTTATTCCCTGCCGATTTCCAATTTTTACGTCTTGGTTCAAATCCATGGTAGCATTTATCCATGAATTGCAAGTTCATGCAAAATTCTGCGAGAGCGGCTAGCGGCTGTATTTGAGTGAAAAACGTTAATGCTAAGCGCCACCTGCAAGGGGAGACAACTCTGCCGCCCTTGCCGGGAGACATCTTTAATCAAAATGCATTTTACATGTAAAATGATACAATATTGCACAAATGTGCTAAACAATGACTTGCTCGCCCACTTATGTTGAAATGTTAGTGGAACCAAAATAATGATGAAGTTTAGTGGTAGAAAAAGGCTACAAATTCAGACTACGGCAAAGAATCATCAGATAAAATGTCTTACCGACATTTTTGTTCCCAGTTATCATTATGCTGTTTTTCTTTCAACCCTAGCTTAATACTTTATTACTGGATGTGATTTAGCATTGACAGCCTTTTTGAAAGATTTGGCAAAGATTTTGATAATGAAATTAAGAATAATATCCCCATGAAATTTCAACAATTTCAATTGAAAATGTTACTTATCTGAACAAATTCCTTGATTTAAAGCTACATGATGATTTATTTCCACATTTGCAGAGTGGGCCGATCTTGTTCTCTGCAGCCTCCACAGTGAAGCTATCAGCTGGACACTGGTCACCGTCCCGTCCAGGGGTCTTCTACATTGCCAAGGTGGACGGGAGCGTGGACGTGTGGGATCTACTGGACAAGACCCATGAACCCTCCATCTCCCAGAGTGTCTCGCCCTCCCCCATTACCACGCTCTTCCCCTTCCAGGTCACTCGTAAGTACACAATCCAATTGACGTATCTTCAATATATTACACTTACCTGCATGATGTAACTCGTGCCAAGTGTATGCCTGTATATAACAGTGTGACATTTGTTCAACATCTAAATGACATGTATCCAGGGTTAGAAATTAGCACTTAGCTTGGTAGCCCATGGCTTGTGAAAAAGATGATGGGCTAGTAAAGTGCAATGACTGATAGTCCGAAGGACTAGTTGAATTTTAAAAAAATAAGATTATCAATGTATTTGTTTAGTAAGGAATGCACTAACCCAAACGGCTAATACTCGAATAGGACTTATTTCGACTCCTGTGTATCTTCAAAAAAGATATCTTTAATATGAAATAAATTGTTTGGTACTGACATGGTAACTACATCTCTTTGTTAATATTGATTATTTACTAAGGGTTACAAGAGACATTTCCTGCGATATAAGATAACACCTGTAAGTTGTGTGTCCATGTGTTGTAGAGAAACAACAGCTACTGGCGGTGGGAGACGACGCAGGGACTTTGCACATCATGGAGATACCCTGGAGTCTCAGACAGCAGACGCCAAACGAGGTCAGTCTCACTCTCCATCTTCTAACGAAGGATTCATTACTAGACGTGCAATTTTCATCTCTGTTTTTGCAGTTTTCCTCTGATGGGCAAGATTTGTAGATATTTAGCTAGATTATGGTGATTTTAAATGTGATTGTGAAATGAGTAAGATTATGAATGTAACTGATGTGAATAAGCTACTTATTCAATCCACCTGACTGCATTGAATGTTTCTTATTTATCATTTCTAATCTGAATTGGATAAATTGAAATAACAAGATTTTAATACCTACCATGATATTCATTATGGTGTCAGGGCTTGGGAAAGACATCTTTGACAATGGGCTTGATTTTTTCTGTGTTTTTGGTAAAGTTGTGAGTTAAATAGGCCATTGCCCATTATATCAATAGTAAACTTCAAAATTTTCATGGGCCAGGTTCATCCAATGTGCAAGATGGCCAATGGTCCCTGTCTTTTCCAATCACTGATGTCATAAATATGATCGTAAAAATTACCCTTCTTTCATATGGATTGAATCTTGTAATGTAACATTCAAAATGAGCTGTCAGCGGATAATCTGCCTATGCTTCGAAGTAGATTAAGTTTGTTTACTTCGATTTCAAGATTTGGTAATTAGCAGAATGTCATATTCTTGCCTATGTGTCAGTGATAACAGTATGATTCATGATGTGTTACAGATGAATGGTATTAGCAACTACTTTGAGCGTGAAGTGAAGCGACGAGGGTTCGTTGTTCAGAGATGGGACTTCAGAGAAGCAGAGAAGAGAGAACTGGAGGCAGAAGCAAAAAGGAAAGCTGGGGTATGTGACGTATTGACATTTAAAAATTCAATATAACTGTCCAATTGTCCTAATGCAGTGATTTGCAACTGCCATCTTATGAGAGCATTAATATATGGTTCTATTCACTGCTTTGATTTTGGCTCAGGCTGTTCGGACTTGTGTTGACAAATTATAGATGGCAGTGAGCAATCTACAAATGTGACTTCCTGCGACTCACAGCTTAATTTTTTATGAGTCCTTTCAAAATGTTGCAAGTATTTGAAGCAAGACTTTTGGGTATTCACTGCTGAGTCAGAGTGGGGCATAATAACACAGTGGTAAGTGCATTGGTCTTTGGATGTTTTGGGTTTGAATCCTGCCAGGGTCTCAGCAACTTAGTCTGCAGTGGATAACTGTTCTACGCGCAGTAAGGTTTGGGTGCAATGCGAGACTGAATTTAAGAGCAGTACCACCCATGGTTTGCTAGTTCCAGCAGTTGCTCGCAGGTTTCACACCAATGCATAGGCACAATAGTGTTGCAGGCTTTCTCCATGCAATAATACTAGCATATGTGATATATATAAGTGAAATTTTCTTGATGATAGCTTTAACCCTTAATCACCTCACAAACTACAGTGATCATTTGTGATTTGTAACTATTTAGAAAAGACAGTTTAGACGTGACTGAAATGGAAAGGAAAGCAGGAATTTAACAGCCGAAATACAGGTTATTTTTACAAAATGCCTAATTAGAACGGCACATGATGAAATGATTATAGCTCTAAATTAAATCAAAACTCCAATGCCTAACATGAGGCTTTAAATGGATAATTAAGAGCTTTTATAATTCCATATTATGCTGCTGATTTCCAAACACAGTAGTTATATCTCATTTCTACCATAACAAATTAAATCATAATCGTAGGCATTCCTTTAAATGGCACCTTATAAAAGCAGTTTAAGACTAGCTTTTGAATAGCGATGATACACTTTCCATTCATATAACATCTCAAAAAAAGTTGCCGTAACTATGGTTCAAACTTTTTATTATAACTTTTCAAAAACACTAATATTGAAAACAACTCATAAATTGAATTTTTTGTTTGCATATTTAATACATGAAATCACAAAATACAAAATATAAACATAACACATAGAGCGTCATGAAATAAATTTATTCATCATAACAAAAAAGGGTTCAAAGTTCAAACTTTGATATTGTAAAGGGAAATAGGCAAATTTAGGGTACCATGTTTTGCCTTAAATGACAAATTCAATTAAAGTAGATAATCAATACTCAAATTGTATTAAAGGTAACCATTATATCAAAATTCTTAAAAGGAGAAAAAATTCAGCCATATATCTGATAATGCTTTATATCTTGCCCACAATGCTAACAGTACACACACAATACACAATCGGTACACAGACAAGGAACAGGCTGCACCAATTTAATACACAATGTATACTCTCAACACTATGCTCACAGTACACAAACATATACAATACACAGTACTTCTACAATACATATACAAGTTATTTACATCACCAAAAATACACACTTTCATACTCCACACACCATCAACTCAGTATACACTCAACATACAAATACAAAAACACATACAAATAATTTACAGCACCAAAAAAAAAACACTATTCATATTCCACACACTTTCTACTCAGTATACACTCAAAATACAAATACAAAAACACATAAAAATAATTTACAGCACCAAAATACACACAATTCATACTCCCCACACTTTCCACTCAGTATACACTCAACATACAAATATAACAACACATAAAAATTATTTACAGTACCGAAATACACACAATTCATACTCCACACTTTCAATTCAGTATACACTCAACATACAAATACAACACATTGTAAATACTCCCATACATTGCGCAATCTTTGCAAACTGCCTTCTCCTATTCTGATATTCCCTTGGATCAAATAGTAAATATTTCACTACCTTCAACCATCTGCTAAATCAGCATACTGTGTCTTCGGAGTTCCTACAATACCCTGAAATACATATCAAGTCAAATGTCTCATATTGCTTAACCAGCCCATGAATTTACTTGCCTACAGTCATATCAACCGAACCTGGAATATAAAGGACCAAGGTCTCCAAATGTTCTGCTTTATAAGCCCCTAGAAAATAACAACATTCCATTGGCTGTAGTCTTATTGAATGGCCACCTTTAAGAAATATGAACTTGACACATATCACAGTATTGTAGGAAGTACACAGACACAAATACACTGATGTAACAGGATGACCTACATCAGGATTGTTGTCTTTACTTGCCTGTAGTTGTTTACAAGTTTGACATGTTCTAAGAAGGATTTACAGCCGAGTGAACGACTTTGGCAACCTTAGGATTTGAAACATGCAAATTAAATATTTGGGTTCGACTAGCAGGGGTTCTAAGTAGCTGATTTTGACGTTTTAATTTCCTATAATACAATCTACAAAAAAGCTTCAGAAAAGCCTCTCTGAAAGGTTTGTAGGTCAGAGCATATATGAAAACGTTCCAAATGCTGTTTGAATGGTAAGCAATTACCGTTAGCTTACTTAAACTTCCGAGATTAAAGAGAACATCTAGAAGAAGTGGAACATAGCTGAGACAAAACACCCCTGCACTGAGTACACATATGAGAGAGCTCCTTATCACGTTGCCTGACATGGGGACTACTAGTTCAGAGTGTATCCTTCTCCATCTACCACATATTCCCTTCAGTATGATGCAAGATAACACGATCATTATTCCAAAGGATAAAATCATTGTACCAAAAGAAACAAGTTTACCATGAAAAGGGATGAAGGTAACCTTGAGAACTCCAGTTTTGGGGTTGTACTTGAAATCTGTATCAGGTAGGACTACCATAAGCATCTGGATTAATGATAATATATAAAAGAAAACTGCAATAACTGCATAATTCTTTCTTGTTGCATGCTTCCGGTGGAAAAAAGGCCATTTCAGAGAGATAAATCGATCTGTGACTATCATAAGAGTGTTATAGATTCCAATCGCAATCACAAAAGTCTTTATACAACCAAAACATTTTAGCGTTGTCTCTGAGAAATATGAACGATTCAGAAATGCAGGTGGCGCACCAAATATAAGGAAAAGTAATCCATCAATCGAATCCCAAAATGCCATATGAGCAATCAAGGTTAGATTGGATACATACGGGTTAGCTGTTTTCAGTATGACAAACACCACAATGCAATTACATAGAATCACAATGATACAAACAACAAGTAAAGTGGTACCGAAAATGATGCCACTTGTAGACATTGTACCATTTATATCTGATGAGTAGCCGATGTCTGATAAGTTACCCATGTCTGATGAGTTACCCATGTCTGATGAGTTGCTGTTGTATTATGAGTTGCTGATATATGATGAATTACCGATGTATGATGTGTTGCCGATGTATGATGAGATGCTGATTTATTATACATAGATACATACATACTAATATTTATATAGCGCCAATATCCATAGTCAGCTCAAAGGCGCTTTGGCTCTAAGATGGTAGGTTCAAAACATAATGTTCAAATGCCTCCGAAAAAAGACAAGTCTTTAGATCCGATTTAAAGGCAGATAAGTCAGGTTGTGTTCTGAGGTGATATGGAAGATCATTCCAGAAGTGAGGACCAGCTGTTTCAAGGCTCCTGTCACCATACGTTTTTGTCCTGGTCACATGCGTTGTTAGCAGACACTGATCACTTGATCGGAGGGTCAACGTGCAGGGGTATAGGGCTGGAACAGATCAGTTAGGTACTGTGGAGCGAGGCCATGGATACTCTTAAAAACAAGGAGGAGAGTTTTATACTTAATACGGTACTGTACAGGAAGCCAGTGCAGAGAATAAAGCACAGGAGTTATGTGTTCAGATTTCTTTGACTGGGAGATCAATCTGGCTGCAGTATTCTGCACCTTCTGTAGCCTTTGTATCAAAATATTTGGGAGACAAAAAGCACATTACAATAGTCGAGACGAGATGTCACGAGGGCCTGAATAAGGTCAAGATGTGTAATGCACAGTTCACATTCTGTCAAAATACATATTGCACAGTTCACTTTCTGTCAAAATATGTAACCCACAGTTCACTTTCTGTCAAGAAACATATTGTACAGTTCACTTTATGTCAAGATATTTAATGCACAATTTCTTTTGTTCAAAGTATATATTGTGTCTTTCTTCATCACTCATTAGTTATCACTCAGTTGCCTTTCTGTCAAATTGAATTTTCTCAATTTAGTTTATATTTTTTCCACTATTTTTTCCCCTTAATCCAAGATATTATATTCACATGTTTTTGTCCGTATTTTTTGTTTTTGTTAATTTATTTTAATTTCCTTAAAGATACCTTTTTGTCAGTTCATCTTCTGGAGAGATTCCTAAGGTCTCTTTCTGTCAAATAAAGAATAGAAGTAATTAAAGACTGATTAATTAATTAATGTTAGGCAGATTATAGATCTCACTCGAGACATAAGGTTAACCTTTGACAGCTTGATTCAATCTTCCATCAATCTAAATGTAAGTCTGGAAGGGCAATTCCAGAGATACAAGTTTTTATATAACAATTTGAATTAATTTTCATATGTCAAATAAATTAAAAATTCCTTTATCATGTCTCAATCCTTGACAGAATATTCCTTCTTATTTGCATATGTACTTCAAATATACATGTTTGATATCAAATCAAATCAAGTGTTGGACCTTTCCAACTGGCAGTTTGATAGGGGGCAATTATGATGCACCGTTTGCATAGTTCATTCAGAGATGGAGGCAGATTTTTTATTTGACATTTGGAACATTTTTAAGATGTTGTTTTTCCAAGTTCTGAACACCAAACACAAGTTGTCTCAATTTTGCTCGTGTAACTATATCAAAGTAATTATGTATACTAATGGGATATAGAATAACAATCTCTTGATCAAATACTGTCATAAATCAGTAAGGATGCGCGCTATTATCGTTATATCGGTATATTGCAATACAGGAACAAGGTGATACGAATCAGTACACACTTTTGAAATTATCCAATATATCAAACTATTTCCATCTAAAACTACTAACAAACACAAATAATGTAAAAAAGTTTATGTAAAGATTGTTTCAAAGTGTGAAGTTGTGATGTTTATATATAGCTGAAATTTGTATACAGATTTTAAACAGTGATTGAAAAAATTTCTTTTCCAAAACAACTCATAGCTGAGCAATGATGATCGTTCTCAACGCTGACATATTTATGTACAACATAGCATGCAAATTCTTGAATTAAAGAAGTACCAATATATTGCAATAAGGAAAGGAGGAATGATACCAAACCTTATAAATCAGGCATTTGAGTCAGGAACATGCAAATTTAACAAAGAGAATTTAAGGTCATTTAATAAAACATCATCAATCAGTCATAAGAATGATAATTATCACATTGCAGCAAAAAATATTGAATTTCATTTTCAATTATAGGTAACTTTGATTTTAACTCAGAAATACCAAGCCTTTGTGAAAATAGTTATCCTACCTCATGTAAGAATCTTGATCTCTGATTGGTCCACGTGACCCTGGATAAATACTGATATCACCCTCTTGAGCGGGGTGATAAATTATTTATACCCTGGCACATTAAAAAACACGAAAAAAACATGCAGATTGAGCGTTTTGAAATGTACAATGTATGTTACCTTGAACACATGATCAAGCTGGTTACTTGATTAACCGATATGTAGCTTTGAACAAACTATAGTCATAGGGTTTACACAGTTCTTTATCTTCATATCATATGCGTTTTGTTTAAACATTCGGTAAGATAAATTCGTTATACCATTCAGAGGCCGGGTACATGGGGAGATATCAGCCTCTCGCTTGATGTTATGCAACTCGCCTTTTGGCTCGTTGCATAACACCAAGCTCAAGGCTGATATCTCCCCATGTTACCTCGCCTCTGAATGGTAAAACTTATATTATCCAGAGACAGAGAGTACACTATGTTCATTTCTACACTGCTAGATGATCGCTCTATAGAAAATACCTAATTTTATGCCTGAACATTTGTATTGTTTATTATCAGAACCCTTTTTCTGTTGAAAAAATGGGAGTGTTTTATGAAGTTTTGCTGTGTATATAAATTTCAATCAATTTCATATGTTTGATAAATATTTATCGTAGAAAACTGGTTAAGATATATAATAATCTTACCTGATACATCAATGTCTTCATCAATCAGGCAGTCACTCCGACTAACAGAAAACATGAAAAGCTCAAATATCTACGTGATATCTGGCCTCCTATTGTTCTTCTTCATTGAGATCTTAATGTGTTTATGTCTGTATTGATGTCATTAGGTGTCATTTATTGATCAGATTTCTATTCATTAGTCAATAAAATGGTAGAGATCTACAAGATAACAGCGTTACTGTTATCCAATTATTTGGGGTTCATGGGTAGGACATTGTTATAAACACAATGTCTCATTATAAGATGGCTGGCAATGATCTCGTCTTATATTCAACTGCATTTCATTAAGCCAAAAATAAGGTAACAGTGGAAAGACGTCAATCAAGAGGATTATGTTATATATCAGGATTTCAGATATTAGTTTATTTACCAGACATGTCCAGTTGGGAATCCAGATAATATGGCTTGAAACTATTACGACCACATGGTTTGACGAGTTTACTTTGTGATCAATTATTGTTATCGGACATCGTTTCTCAAATAGATTTAATTGCTAGGCTTTTAAAATGAACAGTGAGACACAAGACATCATTTTGATAGATGAATATAGAAGATATAATTTTGTGGATTGAATCATTGAACGTTATCATAAATTATCATTATTCTCTATTTTAATGAAGTTAAAGGTTTCTAAGCAAGTCTTGATTCACTTTTATGGTTCAATACAGGAACAACAAACATTTCTTATAATTTTATTCATGAATAAAATAAAATAAAATAACGTTTTGGGTCAAAGTTGAAATGTCAGATTGGCAAAATTTAGAATCTGCATCCCTGTCACATATCACTTATTTTCATCTCACCAGGGGACCTTGAACCAGAGTAGGTGTTTCATTATTTGTAATGAACTTGAAGGGTATCCATAAAAGGCACAGTCATATTGGGTTATTTCTTGTGGAAATGAACTTCAAGGGGCCATTTCAGTTTCTACATATAATGTTGATAGAACATGATTATAACTAAACCCAGTTGAACATGTCTATATTAGGGCATATGAGAACATTTGCACTTGCTTTAACTTCCTACGTATAAAATGACATACTTTTCATTCTTTTTAATTGACCTGCAATTAAAAATTAAGAAGTCAAGAGCTGAAGGGATGTGAAAATTTGAAGCGTGGGTTTGAAGTAAAGTGGTAAACTTGGTAAGTTATGTTTCATGCCACTACGACTTCTTTCCGTACCTTCCCACATCGGGATATGTCTTATCAACCCCTTACTGCACTTAACTTCAAATCTATGTTCTTAGTTTCCACTGTCAGGCTTGCATTTCGGCATGATAACTTTGTGGAATTTCGACTTCTTCTCCAGAAACATCAGGCCTAGAAAGCTGAAACTTTGTGTACAGACTCCTTGACTAGTGAGGATAATAAATTGTAGCTTTGGTGGCCCTGTGGCCCCTACTAAGGGGAAAACCACATTTGCCAAACCCTAAAGCAAAATCAAATGTAAAGCCTGATGAGCTACAGAGCCAATGGCTCTATTCTTTCTTATTTCACAAGATTTAGTCAATATTTCACTTAAGACTGATATCATACCTGGCTAAAAAACAGATCATTCAGCTATTAGCTTTATTTTCGCTTACACAATTAACCAAGAAAGAGGTAAGGGTTATTGGAAATTTGATGCTTCATTATTATTACATCCTGAATATCCAGATATGATTAGGTCAATTTTCAAAGAAACAGTTGAAGAATACGTAGATACTGAAACTAATGATGACTATGGGGAATTTGCTGATGTTGTATTAGTAATTAAGATAAAAGACTGTGAAGACAATATAAGAAAGTATTGATGAAACTCTGCTGTCTGATCTTACAAAATTAAAATTGGAATATCAACAAATTAAAGAAGAAAAGATGAGAGGAATTAATCTGAAGAACAAAATTCTTTGATATGAAGAGGGAGAAAGGGCTACCAAATCTATAAATAAAATTCTTATTGAAAAAAATGTTGTGATAACTGTTGGAAAATCAATTTTAAATGAACTGAAAGAATTTTATAAAAGACTTTATTCTTGAAATAAGGATTTTGATATTGATAAGGATGATCATTTAAACAATGTTGTTACTCCAACCTTGAGTGACAACTTGAGAAAAACATTGGAGAAAGAAATAGACATAGATGAATAGTAAAAGCCCAGGAATAGATGGAATTCCTATAGACTTTTTTAAGTTCTTCTGGCAAGAACTCAAAATTTGGATTTTTAAATTTATCAAAGATGTCTCTAGAAGAAATAAGATGATTCTTACTATGAAGAGAGGTGTTATAACTTGTATTCCTAAAGCTAATAAAGATAGGCTTTATTAAAGAACTGGAGACCAATTACCGTATTAAATTCTTTGTATAAAATAATTACCGGTAGTGCATGTTTCTCAAACAAGATAAAAACAACCTTAGATTACCTAATTCATAATAACCAGACTGGATTTATTCAAGGAAGGAGACTAAGCGAAAATACAAGATTACTATATGATCTTATGTTTGAAACTAAGAAAAGGGATATTCCTGGTTTGTTGATTTTAATTGACTTTGAAAAAGCTTTTGACATTGTTTCAAAGGATTTCATTAATTTGGTCTTAGATTATACGCTGGATTAATCTTCTTACTTATGAAACATTTTCATGTATTATATATACAGAATGGATATCTCTCTGAATTCTTTCCTAATGAAAGGGGCTGCAGGCAAGGTGACCCCATATCACCATACCTCTTTCTTTGCCACCTGCACACAACAAATGTTCAAATTTACTTTTTACTTAGGACAATAAATCACTATCATCAGTGATCATTATCATTATCATCCCCAGCTACTATGTCAAAGGGGATATAGGTTTTGAGCTTTATCTGTCCTTCAGTGTTATGGGAGACAGTTTTTCCCAAATTGAGTGTGTGTCTGCACTCAGCAGGATATCAAATACCTTGATGAAGTTCGAAATAGTGAAGCAGGCAATTACTTTGTATGGAGTTATGGCCCTTGTTTTTGGACTTTGGTTCTTCCTTTTCAAAATACCCTCTACCTTCTCAGAGACTATTTATGATAGTGTGAGTCTGCAGGGGGACGTTGATGATTTTGTCCTCTTCTTCTTCTTTATAAGCACTTAGCATTAACTCCATCACTATCTGTCCTCAGATTGCCCCGAACGTGGTTCTGACAGAGGAGGAGCTGGAGTACAAGGCCAAGATGGAGTATCACGAGTACGTCAAGGAAGAAGCTAACTTCCTCCGGGAACTTGGTCTCAAGGTGGATGAGGAGGAACCCCTCCCTGAGGTCTAGGCTTTAACATAGGGGTCAGTGGCCGCATGGTCATCTCAAGGTTGACATCGGTCACTCTGGCCATTAATTAAGTGACCTGCATGTCCATACAAATCATTATCAAATCCAGGAGTATCCAAAGTTATCTAGCTAGTGGTCAGTGGCCTGATGGTCACTTTCAGGTTTGTCAATCACACGGTCACTCAGGATTTGCAAACCGACATGCAAGTCCATCCACTTACCTGTTGTTAAGTAAGATGATGCTAAGAAATACCTCCTTTGGAACTAAAATCACAAAAATAAATGAGGATAAACTTTCCAGCCCCTTCAAATTTTCTGGATCTGCCACTATGACAGACATGATGTGGACTATTTGCTGATGTTAGTGATTTGATGAGTTCTTTTGAAGGGCGTGTACTCATGCTATATATTTGCTGATTGTGAAGAAAGATGATTTGTACAAACATGTGAATCTACTGCAAAAGTACTATACACAAAGCATTATGAAGGGGTTTCTTGAGTCACTTGGGTTTTTTAATAGTCATAATCATATGAAAAGTTTGTTTTGAAATAGTAATTAATGTAAAGATCATCTTGTGAATATTAACCAATCTGGAGTTTTTCAACTCTTTGTAGTGCTTTGTAGAAAAGTTGAACAGACTTCTTCAACTGGAATAATGAAGTTGCAAACTTGAAGGCAACCTAAAGCACATGTTTAAGGGATTTGACTTTTTGTTTGTAAATCTAAAATAAGATTGCACTGATTTGTACATGCATATTTGTTATATGATACTTTGTGTAAACATTCCGTCCATGTTAAATATGTGCATTTTACAGATTTGTTGGACATGATGTACATATATTTACTGTTATTATGCATTATTTATTATTTAAACAAATTGAATAAATATTTTATGATAAATAACTTACGGCTTCTCTTGTATTTTCTCTTTAATTCTCAACAAATAAAATAAGCATAAAACCCAGTAAGTGGGTCACACTAGGTCAATCATTAAAACTACTCGTTACCCAGTAAGTGGGTGACACTAGGTCAATCATTAAAACTACTCGTTACCCAGTAAGTGGGTGACACTAGGTCAATCATTAACACTACTCGTTACCCAGTAAGTGGGGTCACACTAGGTCAATCATTGAAACTACTCGTTACCCAGTAAGTGGGGTCACACTAGGTCAATCATTAAAACTACTTGTTACCCAGTAAGTGGGGTCACACTAGGTCAATCATTAAAACTACTTGTTACCCAGTAAGTTAGGGCACACTAGGTCAATCATTAAAACTACTTGTTACCCAGTAAGTGGGTCACACTAGGTCAATCATTAAAACTACTCGTTACCCAGTAAGTGGGTCACACTAGGTCAATCATTACAACTACTTGTTACCCAGTAAGTGGGGTCACACTAGGTCAATCATTAAAACTACTTGTTACCCAGTAAGTGGGTCACACTAGGTAAATCATTAAAACTACTCGTTACCCAGTAAGTGGGGTCACACTAGGTCAATCATCAAAACTACTTGTTACCCAGTAAGTGGGTCACACAAGGTCAATCATTACAACTACTTGTTACCCAGTAAGTGGGGTCACACTAGGTCAATCATTACAACTACTTGTTACCCAGTAAGTGGGGTCAAACTAGGTCAATCATTAAAACTACTAGTTACCCAGTAAGTGGGGTCACACTAGGTCAATCATTAAAACTACTTGTTACCCAGTAAGTGGGTCACACTAGGTCAATCATTACAACTACTTGTTACCCAGTAAGTGGGGTCACACTAGGTCAATCATTACAACTACTTGTTACCCAGTAAGTGGGGTCAAACTTGGTCAATCATTAAAACTACTTGTTACCCAGTAAGTGGGTCACACTAGGTCAATCATTAAAACTACTTGTTACCCAGTAAGTGGGGTCACACTAGGTCAATCATTAAAACTACTCGTTACCCAGTAAGTGGGGTCACACTAGGTCAATCATTAAAACTACTTGTTACCCAGTAAGTGGGGTCACACTAAGTAAATCATTAAAACTACTCGTTACCCAGTAAGTGGGTCACACTAGGTAAATCATTAAAACTACTTGTTACCCAGTAAGTGGGTCACACTAGGTAAATCATTAAAACTACTCGTTACCCAGTAAGTGGGGTCACACTAGGTCAATCATCAAAACTACTTGTTACCCAGTAAGTGGGTCACACGAGGTCAATCATTACAACTACTTGTTACCCAGTAAGTGGGGTCACACTAGGTCAATCATTACAACTACTCGTTACCCAGTAAGTGGGGTCACACTAGGTCAATCATTAAAACTACTTGTTACCCAGTAAGTGGGTCACACTAGGTCAATCATTAAAACTACTTGTTACCCAGTAAGTGGGGTCACACTAGGTCAATCATCAAAACTACTTGTTACCCAGTAAGTGGGGTCACACTAGGTCAATCATTAACACTACTTGTTACCCAGTAAGTGGGGTCAAACTAGGTCAATCATTAAAACTACTTGTTACCCAGTAAGTGGGTCACACTAGGTCAATCATTAAAACTACTTGTTACCCAGTAAGTGGGGTCACACTAGGTCAATCATTAAAACTACTTGTTACCCAGTAAGTGGGATCACACTAGGTCAATCATTAACACTACTTGTTACCCAGTAAGTGGGGTCAAACTAGGTCAATCATTAAAACTACTTGTTACCCAGTAAGTGGGGTCACACTAAGTCAATCATTAAAACTACTTGTTACCCAGTAAGTGGGTCACACTAGGTAAATCATTAAAACTACTCATTACCCAGTAAGTGGGTCACACTAGGTAAATCATTAAAACTACTCGTTACCCAGTAAGTGGGGTCACATAAGTTCAATCATTAAAACTACTTGTTACCCAGTAAGTGGGGTCACACTAGGTCAATCATTAAAACTACTTGTTACCCAGTAAGTTAGGGCACACTAGGTCAATCATTAAAACTACTTGTTACCCAGTAAGTGGGTCACACTAGGTCAATCATTAAAACTACTCGTTACCCAGTAAGTGGGTCACACTAGGTCAATCATTACAACTACTTGTTACCCAGTAAGTGGGGTCACACTAGGTCAATCATTAAAACTACTTGTTACCCAGTAAGTGGGTCACACTAGGTAAATCATTAAAACTACTCGTTACCCAGTAAGTGGGGTCACACTAGGTCAATCATCAAAACTACTTGTTACCCAGTAAGTGGGTCACACAAGGTCAATCATTACAACTACTTGTTACCCAGTAAGTGGGGTCACACTAGGTCAATCATTACAACTACTTGTTACCCAGTAAGTGGGGTCAAACTAGGTCAATCATTAAAACTACTAGTTACCCAGTAAGTGGGGTCACACTAGGTCAATCATTAAAACTACTTGTTACCCAGTAAGTGGGTCACACTAGGTCAATCATTACAACTACTTGTTACCCAGTAAGTGGGGTCAAACTTGGTCAATCATTAAAACTACTTGTTACCCAGTAAGTGGGTCACACTAGGTCAATCATTAAAACTACTTGTTACCCAGTAAGTGGGGTCACACTAGGTCAATCATTAAAACTACTCGTTACCCAGTAAGTGGGGTCACACTAGGTCAATCATTAAAACTACTTGTTACCCAGTAAGTGGGGTCACACTAAGTAAATCATTAAAACTACTCGTTACCCAGTAAGTGGGTCACACTAGGTAAATCATTAAAACTACTTGTTACCCAGTAAGTGGGTCACACTAGGTAAATCATTAAAACTACTCGTTACCCAGTAAGTGGGGTCACACTAGGTCAATCATCAAAACTACTTGTTACCCAGTAAGTGGGTCACACGAGGTCAATCATTACAACTACTTGTTACCCAGTAAGTGGGGTCACACTAGGTCAATCATTAAAACTACTCGTTACCCAGTAAGTGGGGTCACACTAGGTCAATCATTAAAACTACTTGTTACCCAGTAAGTGGGTCACACTAGGTCAATCATTAAAACTACTTGTTACCCAGTAAGTGGGGTCACACTAGGTCAATCATCAAAACTACTTGTTACCCAGTAAGTGGGGTCACACTAGGTCAATCATTAACACTACTTGTTACCCAGTAAGTGGGGTCAAACTAGGTCAATCATTAAAACTACTTGTTACCCAGTAAGTGGGTCACACTAGGTCAATCATTAAAACTACTTGTTACCCAGTAAGTGGGGTCACACTAGGTCAATCATTAAAACTACTTGTTACCCAGTAAGTGGGATCACACTAGGTCAATCATTAACACTACTTGTTACCCAGTAAGTGGGGTCAAACTAGGTCAATCATTAAAACTACTTGTTACCCAGTAAGTGGGGTCACACTAAGTCAATCATTAAAACTACTTGTTACCCAGTAAGTGGGTCACACTAGGTAAATCATTAAAACTACTCATTACCCAGTAAGTGGGTCACACTAGGTAAATCATTAAAACTACTCGTTACCCAGTAAGTGGGGTCACACTAGGTCAATCATTAAAACTACTTGTTACCCAGTAAGTGGGTCACACTAGGTAAATCATTAAAACTACTTGTTACCCAGTAAGTGGGTCACACTAGGTAAATCATTAAAACTACTCGTTACCCAGTAAGTGGGGTCACACTAGGTCAATCATCAAAACTACTTGTTACCCAGTAAGTGGGTCACACGAGGTCAATCATTACAACTACTCGTTACCCAGTAAGTGGGGTCACACTAGGTCAATCATCAAAACTACTTGTTACCCAGTAAGTGGGGTCACACTAGATCAATCATTAAAACTACTTGTTACCCAGTAAGTGGGGTCACACTAGGTCAATGATTAAAACTACTTGTTACCCAGTAAGTGGGTCACACTAGGTCAATCATCAAAACTACTTGTTACCAAGTAAGTGGGTCACACTAGGTCAATCATTAAAACTACTTGTTACCCAGTAAGTGGGGTCACACTAGGTCAATCATTAAAACTACTTGTTACCCAGTAAGTGGGATCACACTAGGTCAATCATTAACACTACTTGTTACCCAGTAAGTGGGGTCAAACTAGGTCAATCATTAAAACTACTTGTTACCCAGTAAGTGGGGTCACACTAAGTCAATCATTAAAACTACTTGTTACCCAGTAAGTGGGTCACACTAGGTAAATCATTAAAACTACTCATTACCCAGTAAGTGGGTCACACTAGGTAAATCATTAAAACTACTCGTTACCCAGTAAGTGGGGTCACACTAGGTCAATCATTAAAACTACTTGTTACCCAGTAAGTGGGTCACACTAGGTAAATCATTAAAACTACTTGTTACCCAGTAAGTGGGTCACACTAGGTCAATCATTAAAACTACTTGTTACCCAGTAAGTGGGGTCACACTAGGTCAATCATCAAAACTACTTGTTACCCAGTAAGTGGGTCACACGAGGTCAATCATTACAACTACTCGTTACCCAGTAAGTGGGGTCACACTACGTCAATCATCAAAACTACTTGTTACCCAGTAAGTGGGGTCACACTAGATCAATCATTAAAACTACTTGTTACCCAGTAAGTGGGGTCACACTAGGTCAATCATTAAAACTACTTGTTACCCAGTAAGTGGGTCACACTAGGTCAATCATCAAAACTACTTGTTACCAAGTAAGTGGGTCACACTAGGTCAATCATTAAAACTACTTGTTACCCAGTAAGTGGGGTCACACTAGGTCAATCATTGAAACTACTTGTTGCCAAGTAAGTGGGTCACACGAGGTCAATCATTACAACTACTTGTTACCCAGTAAGTGGGGTCACACTAGGTCAATCATTAAAACTACTTGTTAACCAGTAAGTGGGGTCACACTAGGTCAATCATTAAAACTACTTGTTACCCAGTAAGTGGGTCACACTAGGTCAATCATTGAAACTACTTGTTACCCAGTAAGTGGGTCACACTAGGTCAATCATTAAAACTACTCATTACCCAGTAAGTGGGTCACACTAGGTAAATCATTAAAACTACTCGTTACCCAGTAAGTGGGGTCACACTAGGTCAATCATTAAAACTACTTGTTACCCAGTAAGTGGGTCACACTAGGTAAATCATTAAAACTACTTGTTACCCAGTAAGTGGGTCACACTAGGTAAATCATTAAAACTACTCGTTACCCAGTAAGTGGGGTCACACTAGGTCAATCATCAAAACTACTTGTTACCCAGTAAGTGGGTCACACGAGGTCAATCATTACAACTACTCGTTACCCAGTAAGTGGGGTCACACTACGTCAATCATCAAAACTACTTGTTACCCAGTAAGTGGGGTCACACTAGATCAATCATTAAAACTACTTGTTACCCAGTAAGTGGGGTCACACTAGGTCAATGATTAAAACTACTTGTTACCCAGTAAGTGGGTCACACTAGGTCAATCATCAAAACTACTTGTTACCAAGTAAGTGGGTCACACTAGGTCAATCATTAAAACTACTTGTTACCCAGTAAGTGGGGTCACACTAGGTCAATCATTGAAACTACTTGTTGCCAAGTAAGTGGGTCACACGAGGTCAATCATTACAACTACTTGTTACCCAGTAAGTGGGGTCACACTAGGTCAATCATTAAAACTACTCGTTACCCAGTAAGTGGGGTCACACTAGGTCAATCATTAAAACTACTTGTTACCCAGTAAGTGGGTCACACTAGGTCAATCATTGAAACTACTTGTTACCCAGTAAGTGGGTCACACTAGGTCAATCATTACAACTACTTGTTACTCAATAAGTGGGTCACACTAGGTCAATCATTAAAACTACCTGTTACCCAGTAAGTGGGGTCACACTAGGTCAATCATTGAAACTACTTGTTGCCCAGTAAGTGGGTCACACGAGGTCAATCATTACAACTACTTGTTACCCAGTAAGTGGGGTCACACTAGGTTAATCATTATAACTACTTGTTACACAGTAAGTGGGTCACACTAGGTCAATCATTAAAACTACTAGTTACCCAGTAAGTTGGGTCACACTAGGTCAATCATTATAACTACTTGTTACCCAGTAAGTGGGGTCACACTAGGTAAATCATTAAAACTACTCGTTACCCAGTAAGTGGGTCACACTAGGTCAATCATTGAAACTACTTGTTACCCAGTAAGTGGGTCACACTAGGTCAATCATTAAAACTACTTGTTACCCAGTAAGTGGGGTCACACTAGGTCAATCATTGAAACTACTTGTTGCCCAGTAAGAGGGTCACACGAGGTCAATCATTACAACTACTTGTTACCCAGTAAGTGGGGTCACACTAGGTCAATCATTAAATCTACTCGTTACCCAGTAAGTGGGGTCACACTAGGTCAATCATTAAAACTACTCGTTACCCAGTAAGTGGGGTCACACTACGTCAATCATTAACACTACTTGTTACCAAGTAAGTGGGTCACACTAGGTCAATCATTAACACTACTTGTTACCCAGTAAGTGGGTCACACTAGGTCAATCATTAAAACTACTCGTTACCCAGTAAGTGGGTCACACTAGGTCAATCATTAAAACTACTTGTTACCCAGTAAGTGGGTCACACTAGGTCAATCATTAACACTACTTGTTACCCAGTAAGTGGGTCACACTAGGTCAATCATTAACACTACTTGTTACCCAGTAAGTGGGTCACACTAGGTCAATCATTAAAACTACTCGTTACCCAGTAAGTGGGGTCACACTAGGTCAATCATTAAAACTACTTGTTACACAGTAAGTGGGGTCACACGAGGTCAATCATTACAACTACTTGTTACCCAGTAAGTGGGTCACACTAGGTCAATCATTAAAACTACTTGTTACCCAGTAAGTGGGTCACACTAGGTCAATCATTAAAACTACTTGTTACCCAGTAAGTGGGGTCACACTAGGTCAATCATTAAAACTACTTGTTACCCAGTAAGTGGGGTCACACTAGGTCAATCATTAAAACTTCTTGTTACACAGTAAGTGGGTCACACGAGGTCAATCATTAAAATTACTTGTTACCCAGTAAGTGGGTCACACTAGGTCAATCATTGAAACTACTTGTTACCCAGTAAGTGAGGGCACACTAGGTCAATCATTGAAACTACTTGTTACCCAGTAAGTGGGGTCACACTAGGTCAATCATTATAACTACTTGTTACACAGTAAGTGGGGTCACACTAGGTCAATCATTAAAACTACTTGTTACTCAATAAGTGGGTCACACTAGGTCAATCATTAAAATTACTTGTTACCAAGTAAGTGGGTCACACTAGGTCAATCATTAAAACTACTTGTTACCAAGTAAGTGGGTCACACTAGGTCAATCATTAAAACTACTTGTTACCAAGTAAGTGGGTCACACTAGGTCAATCATTAAAACTACTTGTTACCCAGTAAGTGGGGTCACACTAGGTCAATCATCAAAACTTCTTGTTACCCAGTAAGTGGGGTCACACTAGGTAAATCATCAAAACTACTTGTTACCCAGTCAGTGGGGTGACACTAGGTCAATCATTAAAACTACTTGTTACCCAGTAAGTGGGTCACACTAGGTCAATCATTAAAACTACTAGTTACCCAGTAAGTGGGGTCACATAAGTTCAATCATTAAAACTACTATTTACCCAGTAAGTGGGTCACACTAGGTCAATCATTAAAACTTCTTGTTACCCAGTAAGTGGGTCACACTAGGTCAATCATTAACACTACTTGTTACCCAGTCAGTGGGGTGACACTAGGTCAATCATTAAAACTACTCGTTACCCAGTAAGTGGGTCACACTAGGTAAATCATTAAAACTACTTGTTACCCAGTAAGTGGGTCACACTAGGTCAATCATTAAAACTACTCGTTACCCAGTAAGTGGGTCACACTAGGTAAATCATTATAACTACTTGTTACCCAGTAAGTGGGTCACACTAGGTCAATCATTAAAACTACTCGTTACCCAGTAAGTGGGTCACACTAGGTCAATCATTATAACTACTTGTTACACAGTAAGTGGGGTCACACTAGGTAAATCATTAAAACTACTTGTTACCCAGTAAGTGGGTCACACTAGGTAAATCATTAAAACTACTTGTTACCCAGTAAGTGGGTCACACTAGGTAAATCATTAAAACTACTTGTTACCCAGTAAGTGGGTCACACTAGGTAAATCATTAAAACTACTCGTTACCCAGTAAGTGGGGTCACACTAGGTCAATCATCAAAACTACTTGTTACCCAGTAAGTGGGTCACACGAGGTCAATCATTACAACTACTCGTTACCCAGTAAGTGGGGTCACACTACGTCAATCATCAAAACTACTTGTTACCCAGTAAGTGGGGTCAAACTTGGTCAATCATTAAAACTACTTGTTACCCAGTAAGTGGGTCACACTAGGTCAATCATTAAAACTACTTGTTACCCAGTAAGTGGGGTCACACTAGGTCAATCATTAAAACTACTCGTTACCCAGTAAGTGGGGTCACACTAGGTCAATCATTAAAACTACTTGTTACCCAGTAAGTGGGGTCACACTAAGTAAATCATTAAAACTACTCGTTACCCAGTAAGTGGGTCACACTAGGTAAATCATTAAAACTACTTGTTACCCAGTAAGTGGGTCACACTAGGTAAATCATTAAAACTACTCGTTACCCAGTAAGTGGGGTCACACTAGGTCAATCATCAAAACTACTTGTTACCCAGTAAGTGGGTCACACGAGGTCAATCATTACAACTACTTGTTACCCAGTAAGTGGGGTCACACTAGGTCAATCATTAAAACTACTCGTTACCCAGTAAGTGGGGTCACACTAGGTCAATCATTAAAACTACTTGTTACCCAGTAAGTGGGTCACACTAGGTCAATCATTAAAACTACTTGTTACCCAGTAAGTGGGGTCACACTAGGTCAATCATCAAAACTACTTGTTACCCAGTAAGTGGGGTCACACTAGGTCAATCATTAACACTACTTGTTACCCAGTAAGTGGGGTCAAACTAGGTCAATCATTAAAACTACTTGTTACCCAGTAAGTGGGTCACACTAGGTCAATCATTAAAACTACTTGTTACCCAGTAAGTGGGGTCACACTAGGTCAATCATTAAAACTACTTGTTACCCAGTAAGTGGGATCACACTAGGTCAATCATTAACACTACTTGTTACCCAGTAAGTGGGGTCAAACTAGGTCAATCATTAAAACTACTTGTTACCCAGTAAGTGGGGTCACACTAAGTCAATCATTAAAACTACTTGTTACCCAGTAAGTGGGTCACACTAGGTAAATCATTAAAACTACTCATTACCCAGTAAGTGGGTCACACTAGGTAAATCATTAAAACTACTCGTTACCCAGTAAGTGGGGTCACACTAGGTCAATCATTAAAACTACTTGTTACCCAGTAAGTGGGTCACACTAGGTAAATCATTAAAACTACTTGTTACCCAGTAAGTGGGTCACACTAGGTAAATCATTAAAACTACTCGTTACCCAGTAAGTGGGGTCACACTAGGTCAATCATCAAAACTACTTGTTACCCAGTAAGTGGGTCACACGAGGTCAATCATTACAACTACTCGTTACCCAGTAAGTGGGGTCACACTACGTCAATCATCAAAACTACTTGTTACCCAGTAAGTGGGGTCACACTAGATCAATCATTAAAACTACTTGTTACCCAGTAAGTGGGGTCACACTAGGTCAATGATTAAAACTACTTGTTACCCAGTAAGTGGGTCACACTAGGTCAATCATCAAAACTACTTGTTACCAAGTAAGTGGGTCACACTAGGTCAATCATTAAAACTACTTGTTACCCAGTAAGTGGGGTCACACTAGGTCAATCATTAAAACTACTTGTTACCCAGTAAGTGGGATCACACTAGGTCAATCATTAACACTACTTGTTACCCAGTAAGTGGGGTCAAACTAGGTCAATCATTAAAACTACTTGTTACCCAGTAAGTGGGGTCACACTAAGTCAATCATTAAAACTACTTGTTACCCAGTAAGTGGGTCACACTAGGTAAATCATTAAAACTACTCATTACCCAGTAAGTGGGTCACACTAGGTAAATCATTAAAACTACTCGTTACCCAGTAAGTGGGGTCACACTAGGTCAATCATTAAAACTACTTGTTACCCAGTAAGTGGGTCACACTAGGTAAATCATTAAAACTACTTGTTACCCAGTAAGTGGGTCACACTAGGTAAATCATTAAAACTACTCGTTACCCAGTAAGTGGGGTCACACTAGGTCAATCATTAAAACTACTCGTTACCCAGTAAGTGGGGTCACACTAGGTCAATCATTACAACTACTCGTTACCCAGTAAGTGGGGTCACACTACGTCAATCATCAAAACTACTTGTTACCCAGTAAGTGGGGTCACACTAGATCAATCATTAAAACTACTTGTTACCCAGTAAGTGGGGTCACACTAGGTCAATGATTAAAACTACTTGTTACCCAGTAAGTGGGTCACACTAGGTCAATCATCAAAACTACTTGTTACCAAGTAAGTGGGTCACACTAGGTCAATCATTAAAACTACTTGTTACCCAGTAAGTGGGGTCACACTAGGTCAATCATTGAAACTACTTGTTGCCAAGTAAGTGGGTCACACGAGGTCAATCATTACAACTACTTGTTACCCAGTAAGTGGGGTCACACTAGGTCAATCATTAAAACTACTTGTTAACCAGTAAGTGGGGTCACACTAGGTCAATCATTAAAACTACTTGTTACCCAGTAAGTGGGTCACACTAGGTCAATCATTGAAACTACTTGTTACCCAGTAAGTGGGTCACACTAGGTCAATCATTAAAACTACTCATTACCCAGTAAGTGGGTCACACTAGGTAAATCATTAAAACTACTCGTTACCCAGTAAGTGGGGTCACACTAGGTCAATCATTAAAACTACTTGTTACCCAGTAAGTGGGTCACACTAGGTAAATCATTAAAACTACTTGTTACCCAGTAAGTGGGTCACACTAGGTAAATCATTAAAACTACTCGTTACCCAGTAAGTGGGGTCACACTAGGTCAATCATCAAAACTACTTGTTACCCAGTAAGTGGGTCACACGAGGTCAATCATTACAACTACTCGTTACCCAGTAAGTGGGGTCACACTACGTCAATCATCAAAACTACTTGTTACCCAGTAAGTGGGGTCACACTAGATCAATCATTAAAACTACTTGTTACCCAGTAAGTGGGGTCACACTAGGTCAATGATTAAAACTACTTGTTACCCAGTAAGTGGGTCACACTAGGTCAATCATCAAAACTACTTGTTACCAAGTAAGTGGGTCACACTAGGTCAATCATTAAAACTACTTGTTACCCAGTAAGTGGGGTCACACTAGGTCAATCATTGAAACTACTTGTTGCCAAGTAAGTGGGTCACACGAGGTCAATCATTACAACTACTTGTTACCCAGTAAGTGGGGTCACACTAGGTCAATCATTAAAACTACTCGTTACCCAGTAAGTGGGGTCACACTAGGTCAATCATTAAAACTACTTGTTACCCAGTAAGTGGGTCACACTAGGTCAATCATTGAAACTACTTGTTACCCAGTAAGTGGGTCACACTAGGTCAATCATTACAACTACTTGTTACTCAATAAGTGGGTCACACTAGGTCAATCATTAAAACTACCTGTTACCCAGTAAGTGGGGTCACACTAGGTCAATCATTGAAACTACTTGTTGCCCAGTAAGTGGGTCACACGAGGTCAATCATTACAACTACTTGTTACCCAGTAAGTGGGGTCACACTAGGTTAATCATTATAACTACTTGTTACACAGTAAGTGGGTCACACTAGGTCAATCATTAAAACTACTAGTTACCCAGTAAGTTGGGTCACACTAGGTCAATCATTATAACTACTTGTTACCCAGTAAGTGGGGTCACACTAGGTAAATCATTAAAACTACTCGTTACCCAGTAAGTGGGTCACACTAGGTCAATCATTGAAACTACTTGTTACCCAGTAAGTGGGTCACACTAGGTCAATCATTAAAACTACTTGTTACCCAGTAAGTGGGGTCACACTAGGTCAATCATTGAAACTACTTGTTGCCCAGTAAGAGGGTCACACGAGGTCAATCATTACAACTACTTGTTACCCAGTAAGTGGGGTCACACTAGGTCAATCATTAAATCTACTCGTTACCCAGTAAGTGGGGTCACACTAGGTCAATCATTAAAACTACTCGTTACCCAGTAAGTGGGGTCACACTACGTCAATCATTAACACTACTTGTTACCAAGTAAGTGGGTCACACTAGGTCAATCATTAACACTACTTGTTACCCAGTAAGTGGGTCACACTAGGTCAATCATTAAAACTACTCGTTACCCAGTAAGTGGGTCACACTAGGTCAATCATTAAAACTACTTGTTACCCAGTAAGTGGGTCACACTAGGTCAATCATTAACACTACTTGTTACCCAGTAAGTGGGTCACACTAGGTCAATCATTAACACTACTTGTTACCCAGTAAGTGGGTCACACTAGGTCAATCATTAAAACTACTCGTTACCCAGTAAGTGGGGTCACACTAGGTCAATCATTAAAACTACTTGTTACACAGTAAGTGGGGTCACACGAGGTCAATCATTACAACTACTTGTTACCCAGTAAGTGGGTCACACTAGGTCAATCATTAAAACTACTTGTTACCCAGTAAGTGGGTCACACTAGGTCAATCATTAAAACTACTTGTTACCCAGTAAGTGGGGTCACACTAGGTCAATCATTAAAACTACTTGTTACCCAGTAAGTGGGGTCACACTAGGTCAATCATTAAAACTTCTTGTTACACAGTAAGTGGGTCACACGAGGTCAATCATTAAAATTACTTGTTACCCAGTAAGTGGGTCACACTAGGTCAATCATTGAAACTACTTGTTACCCAGTAAGTGAGGGCACACTAGGTCAATCATTGAAACTACTTGTTACCCAGTAAGTGGGGTCACACTAGGTCAATCATTATAACTACTTGTTACACAGTAAGTGGGGTCACACTAGGTCAATCATTAAAACTACTTGTTACTCAATAAGTGGGTCACACTAGGTCAATCATTAAAATTACTTGTTACCAAGTAAGTGGGTCACACTAGGTCAATCATTAAAACTACTTGTTACCAAGTAAGTGGGTCACACTAGGTCAATCATTAAAACTACTTGTTACCAAGTAAGTGGGTCACACTAGGTCAATCATTAAAACTACTTGTTACCCAGTAAGTGGGGTCACACTAGGTCAATCATCAAAACTTCTTGTTACCCAGTAAGTGGGGTCACACTAGGTAAATCATCAAAACTACTTGTTACCCAGTCAGTGGGGTGACACTAGGTCAATCATTAAAACTACTTGTTACCCAGTAAGTGGGTCACACTAGGTCAATCATTAAAACTACTAGTTACCCAGTTAGTGGGGTCACATAAGTTCAATCATTAAAACTACTATTTACCCAGTAAGTGGGTCACACTAGGTCAATCATTAAAACTTCTTGTTACCCAGTAAGTGGGTCACACTAGGTCAATCATTAACACTACTTGTTACCCAGTCAGTGGGGTGACACTAGGTCAATCATTAAAACTACTCGTTACCCAGTAAGTGGGTCACACTAGGTAAATCATTAAAACTACTTGTTACCCAGTAAGTGGGTCACACTAGGTCAATCATTAAAACTACTCGTTACCCAGTAAGTGGGTCACACTAGGTAAATCATTATAACTACTTGTTACCCAGTAAGTGGGTCACACTAGGTCAATCATTAAAACTACTCGTTACCCAGTAAGTGGGTCACACTAGGTCAATCATTATAACTACTTGTTACACAGTAAGTGGGGTCACACTAGGTAAATCATTAAAACTACTTGTTACCCAGTAAGTGGGTCACACTAGGTAAATCATTAAAACTACTTGTTACCCAGTAAGTGGGTCACACTAGGTAAATCATTAAAACTACTTGTTACCCAGTAAGTGGGTCACACTAGGTAAATCATTAAAACTACTCGTTACCCAGTAAGTGGGGTCACACTAGGTCAATCATCAAAACTACTTGTTACCCAGTAAGTGGGTCACACGAGGTCAATCATTACAACTACTCGTTACCCAGTAAGTGGGGTCACACTACGTCAATCATCAAAACTACTTGTTACCCAGTAAGTGGGGTCACACTAGATCAATCATTAAAACTACTTGTTACCCAGTAAGTGGGGTCACACTAGGTCAATGATTAAAACTACTTGTTACCCAGTAAGTGGGTCACACTAGGTCAATCATCAAAACTACTTGTTACCAAGTAAGTGGGTCACACTAGGTCAATCATTAAAACTACTTGTTACCCAGTAAGTGGGGTCACACTAGGTCAATCATTGAAACTACTTGTTGCCAAGTAAGTGGGTCACACGAGGTCAATCATTACAACTACTTGTTACCCAGTAAGTGGGGTCACACTAGGTCAATCATTAAAACTACTCGTTACCCAGTAAGTGGGGTCACACTAGGTCAATCATTAAAACTACTTGTTACCCAGTAAGTGGGTCACACTAGGTCAATCATTGAAACTACTTGTTACCCAGTAAGTGGGTCACACTAGGTCAATCATTACAACTACTTGTTACTCAATAAGTGGGTCACACTAGGTCAATCATTAAAACTACCTGTTACCCAGTAAGTGGGGTCACACTAGGTCAATCATTGAAACTACTTGTTGCCCAGTAAGTGGGTCACACGAGGTCAATCATTACAACTACTTGTTACCCAGTAAGTGGGGTCACACTAGGTTAATCATTATAACTACTTGTTACACAGTAAGTGGGTCACACTAGGTCAATCATTAAAACTACTAGTTACCCAGTAAGTTGGGTCACACTAGGTCAATCATTATAACTACTTGTTACCCAGTAAGTGGGGTCACACTAGGTAAATCATTAAAACTACTCGTTACCCAGTAAGTGGGTCACACTAGGTCAATCATTGAAACTACTTGTTACCCAGTAAGTGGGTCACACTAGGTCAATCATTAAAACTACTTGTTACCCAGTAAGTGGGGTCACACTAGGTCAATCATTGAAACTACTTGTTGCCCAGTAAGAGGGTCACATGAGGTCAATCATTACAACTACTTGTTACCCAGTAAGTGGGGTCACACTAGGTCAATCATTAAATCTACTCGTTACCCAGTAAGTGGGGTCACACTAGGTCAATCATTAAAACTACTCGTTACCCAGTAAGTGGGGTCACACTACGTCAATCATTAACACTACTTGTTACCAAGTAAGTGGGTCACACTAGGTCAATCATTAACACTACTTGTTACCCAGTAAGTGGGTCACACTAGGTCAATCATTAAAACTACTCGTTACCCAGTAAGTGGGTCACACTAGGTCAATCATTAAAACTACTTGTTACCCAGTAAGTGGGTCACACTAGGTCAATCATTAACACTACTTGTTACCCAGTAAGTGGGTCACACTAGGTCAATCATTAACACTACTTGTTACCCAGTAAGTGGGTCACACTAGGTCAATCATTAAAACTACTCGTTACCCAGTAAGTGGGGTCACACTAGGTCAATCATTAAAACTACTTGTTACACAGTAAGTGGGGTCACACGAGGTCAATCATTACAACTACTTGTTACCCAGTAAGTGGGTCACACTAGGTCAATCATTAAAACTACTTGTTACCCAGTAAGTGGGTCACACTAGGTCAATCATTAAAACTACTTGTTACCCAGTAAGTGGGGTCACACTAGGTCAATCATTAAAACTACTTGTTACCCAGTAAGTGGGGTCACACTAGGTCAATCATTAAAACTTCTTGTTACACAGTAAGTGGGTCACACGAGGTCAATCATTAAAATTACTTGTTACCCAGTAAGTGGGTCACACTAGGTCAATCATTGAAACTACTTGTTACCCAGTAAGTGAGGGCACACTAGGTCAATCATTGAAACTACTTGTTACCCAGTAAGTGGGGTCACACTAGGTCAATCATTGAAACTACTTGTTACCCAGTAAGTGGGGTCACACTAGGTCAATCATTAAAACTACTTGTTACTCAATAAGTGGGTCACACTAGGTCAATCATTAAAATTACTTGTTACCAAGTAAGTGGGTCACACTAGGTCAATCATTAAAACTACTTGTTACCAAGTAAGTGGGTCACACTAGGTCAATCATTAAAACTACTTGTTACCAAGTAAGTGGGTCACACTAGGTCAATCATTAAAACTACTTGTTACCCAGTAAGTGGGGTCACACTAGGTCAATCATCAAAACTACTTGTTACCCAGTAAGTGGGGTCACACTAGGTAAATCATCAAAACTACTTGTTACCCAGTCAGTGGGGTGACACTAGGTCAATCATTAAAACTACTTGTTACCCAGTAAGTGGGTCACACTAGGTAAATCATTAAAACTACTCGTTACCCAGTAAGTGGGGTCACACTAGGTCAATCATCAAAACTACTTGTTACCCAGTAAGTGGGTCACACGAGGTCAATCATTACAACTACTCGTTACCCAGTAAGTGGGGTCACACTACGTCAATCATCAAAACTACTTGTTACCCAGTAAGTGGGGTCACACTAGATCAATCATTAAAACTACTTGTTACCCAGTAAGTGGGGTCACACTAGGTCAATGATTAAAACTACTTGTTACCCAGTAAGTGGGTCACACTAGGTCAATCATCAAAACTACTTGTTACCAAGTAAGTGGGTCACACTAGGTCAATCATTAAAACTACTTGTTACCCAGTAAGTGGGGTCACACTAGGTCAATCATTGAAACTACTTGTTGCCAAGTAAGTGGGTCACACGAGGTCAATCATTACAACTACTTGTTACCCAGTAAGTGGGGTCACACTAGGTCAATCATTAAAACTACTTGTTACCCAGTAAGTGGGGTCACACTAGGTCAATCATTAAAACTACTTGTTACCCAGTAAGTGGGTCACACTAGGTCAATCATTGAAACTACTTGTTACCCAGTAAGTGGGTCACACTAGGTCAATCATTACAACTACTTGTTACTCAATAAGTGGGTCACACTAGGTCAATCATTAAAACTACCTGTTACCCAGTAAGTGGGGTCACACTAGGTCAATCATTGAAACTACTTGTTGCCCAGTAAGTGGGTCACACGAGGTCAATCATTACAACTACTTGTTACCCAGTAAGTGGGGTCACACTAGGTTAATCATTATAACTACTTGTTACACAGTAAGTGGGTCACACTAGGTCAATCATTAAAACTACTAGTTACCCAGTAAGTTGGGTCACACTAGGTCAATCATTATAACTACTTGTTACCCAGTAAGTGGGGTCACACTAGGTAAATCATTAAAACTACTCGTTACCCAGTAAGTGGGTCACACTAGGTCAATCATTGAAACTACTTGTTACCCAGTAAGTGGGTCACACTAGGTCAATCATTAAAACTACTTGTTACCCAGTAAGTGGGGTCACACTAGGTCAATCATTGAAACTACTTGTTGCCCAGTAAGAGGGTCACACGAGGTCAATCATTACAACTACTTGTTACCCAGTAAGTGGGGTCACACTAGGTCAATCATTAAATCTACTCGTTACCCAGTAAGTGGGGTCACACTAGGTCAATCATTAAAACTACTCGTTACCCAGTAAGTGGGGTCACACTACGTCAATCATTAACACTACTTGTTACCAAGTAAGTGGGTCACACTAGGTCAATCATTAACACTACTTGTTACCCAGTAAGTGGGTCACACTAGGTCAATCATTAAAACTACTCGTTACCCAGTAAGTGGGTCACACTAGGTCAATCATTAAAACTACTTGTTACCCAGTAAGTGGGTCACACTAGGTCAATCATTAACACTACTTGTTACCCAGTAAGTGGGTCACACTAGGTCAATCATTAACACTACTTGTTACCCAGTAAGTGGGTCACACTAGGTCAATCATTAAAACTACTCGTTACCCAGTAAGTGGGGTCACACTAGGTCAATCATTAAAACTACTTGTTACACAGTAAGTGGGGTCACACGAGGTCAATCATTACAACTACTTGTTACCCAGTAAGTGGGTCACACTAGGTCAATCATTAAAACTACTTGTTACCCAGTAAGTGGGTCACACTAGGTCAATCATTAAAACTACTTGTTACCCAGTAAGTGGGGTCACACTAGGTCAATCATTAAAACTACTTGTTACCCAGTAAGTGGGGTCACACTAGGTCAATCATTAAAACTTCTTGTTACACAGTAAGTGGGTCACACGAGGTCAATCATTAAAATTACTTGTTACCCAGTAAGTGGGTCACACTAGGTCAATCATTGAAACTACTTGTTACCCAGTAAGTGAGGGCACACTAGGTCAATCATTGAAACTACTTGTTACCCAGTAAGTGGGGTCACACTAGGTCAATCATTATAACTACTTGTTACACAGTAAGTGGGGTCACACTAGGTCAATCATTAAAACTACTTGTTACTCAATAAGTGGGTCACACTAGGTCAATCATTAAAATTACTTGTTACCAAGTAAGTGGGTCACACTAGGTCAATCATTAAAACTACTTGTTACCAAGTAAGTGGGTCACACTAGGTCAATCATTAAAACTACTTGTTACCAAGTAAGTGGGTCACACTAGGTCAATCATTAAAACTACTTGTTACCCAGTAAGTGGGGTCACACTAGGTCAATCATCAAAACTTCTTGTTACCCAGTAAGTGGGGTCACACTAGGTAAATCATCAAAACTACTTGTTACCCAGTCAGTGGGGTGACACTAGGTCAATCATTAAAACTACTTGTTACCCAGTAAGTGGGTCACACTAGGTCAATCATTAAAACTACTAGTTACCCAGTTAGTGGGGTCACATAAGTTCAATCATTAAAACTACTATTTACCCAGTAAGTGGGTCACACTAGGTCAATCATTAAAACTTCTTGTTACCCAGTAAGTGGGTCACACTAGGTCAATCATTAACACTACTTGTTACCCAGTCAGTGGGGTGACACTAGGTCAATCATTAAAACTACTCGTTACCCAGTAAGTGGGTCACACTAGGTAAATCATTAAAACTACTTGTTACCCAGTAAGTGGGTCACACTAGGTCAATCATTAAAACTACTCGTTACCCAGTAAGTGGGTCACACTAGGTCAATCATTATAACTACTTGTTACACAGTAAGTGGGGTCACACTAGGTAAATCATTAAAACTACTTGTTACCCAGTAAGTGGGTCACACTAGGTAAATCATTAAAACTACTTGTTACCCAGTAAGTGGGTCACACTAGGTAAATCATTAAAACTACTTGTTACCCAGTAAGTGGGTCACACTAGGTAAATCATTAAAACTACTCGTTACCCAGTAAGTGGGGTCACACTAGGTCAATCATCAAAACTACTTGTTACCCAGTAAGTGGGTCACACGAGGTCAATCATTACAACTACTCGTTACCCAGTAAGTGGGGTCACACTACGTCAATCATCAAAACTACTTGTTACCCAGTAAGTGGGGTCACACTAGATCAATCATTAAAACTACTTGTTACCCAGTAAGTGGGGTCACACTAGGTCAATCATTAAAACTACTTGTTACCCAGTAAGTGGGTCACACTAGGTCAATCATCAAAACTACTTGTTACCAAGTAAGTGGGTCACACTAGGTCAATCATTAAAACTACTTGTTACCCAGTAAGTGGGTCACACTAGGTCAATCATTAAAACTACTTGTTGCCAAGTAAGTGGGTCACACGAGGTCAATCATTACAACTACTTGTTACCCAGTAAGTGGGGTCACACTAGGTCAATCATTAAAACTACTTGTTACCCAGTAAGTGGGGTCACACTAGGTCAATCATTAAAACTACTTGTTACCCAGTAAGTGGGTCACACTAGGTCAATCATTGAAACTACTTGTTACCCAGTAAGTGGGTCACACTAGGTCAATCATTACAACTACTTGTTACTCAATAAGTGGGTCACACTAGGTCAATCATTAAAACTACCTGTTACCCAGTAAGTGGGGTCACACTAGGTCAATCATTGAAACTACTTGTTGCCCAGTAAGTGGGTCACACGAGGTCAATCATTACAACTACTTGTTACCCAGTAAGTGGGGTCACACTAGGTTAATCATTATAACTACTTGTTACACAGTAAGTGGGTCACACTAGGTCAATCATTAAAACTACTAGTTACCCAGTAAGTTGGGTCACACTAGGTCAATCATTATAACTACTTGTTACCCAGTAAGTGGGGTCACACTAGGTAAATCATTAAAACTACTCGTTACCCAGTAAGTGGGTCACACTAGGTCAATCATTGAAACTACTTGTTACCCAGTAAGTGGGTCACACTAGGTCAATCATTAAAACTACTTGTTACCCAGTAAGTGGGGTCACACTAGGTCAATCATTGAAACTACTTGTTGCCCAGTAAGAGGGTCACATGAGGTCAATCATTACAACTACTTGTTACCCAGTAAGTGGGGTCACACTAGGTCAATCATTAAATCTACTCGTTACCCAGTAAGTGGGGTCACACTAGGTCAATCATTAAAACTACTCGTTACCCAGTAAGTGGGGTCACACTACGTCAATCATTAACACTACTTGTTACCAAGTAAGTGGGTCACACTAGGTCAATCATTAACACTACTTGTTACCCAGTAAGTGGGTCACACTAGGTCAATCATTAAAACTACTCGTTACCCAGTAAGTGGGTCACACTAGGTCAATCATTAAAACTACTTGTTACCCAGTAAGTGGGTCACACTAGGTCAATCATTAACACTACTTGTTACCCAGTAAGTGGGTCACACTAGGTCAATCATTAACACTACTTGTTACCCAGTAAGTGGGTCACACTAGGTCAATCATTAAAACTACTCGTTACCCAGTAAGTGGGGTCACACTAGGTCAATCATTAAAACTACTTGTTACACAGTAAGTGGGGTCACACGAGGTCAATCATTACAACTACTTGTTACCCAGTAAGTGGGTCACACTAGGTCAATCATTAAAACTACTTGTTACCCAGTAAGTGGGTCACACTAGGTCAATCATTAAAACTACTTGTTACCCAGTAAGTGGGGTCACACTAGGTCAATCATTAAAACTACTTGTTACCCAGTAAGTGGGGTCACACTAGGTCAATCATTAAAACTTCTTGTTACACAGTAAGTGGGTCACACGAGGTCAATCATTAAAATTACTTGTTACCCAGTAAGTGGGTCACACTAGGTCAATCATTGAAACTACTTGTTACCCAGTAAGTGAGGGCACACTAGGTCAATCATTGAAACTACTTGTTACCCAGTAAGTGGGGTCACACTAGGTCAATCATTGAAACTACTTGTTACCCAGTAAGTGGGGTCACACTAGGTCAATCATTAAAACTACTTGTTACTCAATAAGTGGGTCACACTAGGTCAATCATTAAAATTACTTGTTACCAAGTAAGTGGGTCACACTAGGTCAATCATTAAAACTACTTGTTACCAAGTAAGTGGGTCACACTAGGTCAATCATTAAAACTACTTGTTACCAAGTAAGTGGGTCACACTAGGTCAATCATTAAAACTACTTGTTACCCAGTAAGTGGGGTCACACTAGGTCAATCATCAAAACTTCTTGTTACCCAGTAAGTGGGGTCACACTAGGTAAATCATCAAAACTACTTGTTACCCAGTCAGTGGGGTGACACTAGGTCAATCATTAAAACTACTTGTTACCCAGTAAGTGGGTCACACTAGGTAAATCATTAAAACTACTCGTTACCCAGTAAGTGGGGTCACACTAGGTCAATCATCAAAACTACTTGTTACCCAGTAAGTGGGTCACACGAGGTCAATCATTACAACTACTCGTTACCCAGTAAGTGGGGTCACACTACGTCAATCATCAAAACTACTTGTTACCCAGTAAGTGGGGTCACACTAGATCAATCATTAAAACTACTTGTTACCCAGTAAGTGGGGTCACACTAGGTCAATGATTAAAACTACTTGTTACCCAGTAAGTGGGTCACACTAGGTCAATCATCAAAACTACTTGTTACCAAGTAAGTGGGTCACACTAGGTCAATCATTAAAACTACTTGTTACCCAGTAAGTGGGGTCACACTAGGTCAATCATTGAAACTACTTGTTGCCAAGTAAGTGGGTCACACGAGGTCAATCATTACAACTACTTGTTACCCAGTAAGTGGGGTCACACTAGGTCAATCATTAAAACTACTCGTTACCCAGTAAGTGGGGTCACACTAGGTCAATCATTAAAACTACTTGTTACCCAGTAAGTGGGTCACACTAGGTCAATCATTGAAACTACTTGTTACCCAGTAAGTGGGTCACACTAGGTCAATCATTACAACTACTTGTTACTCAATAAGTGGGTCACACTAGGTCAATCATTAAAACTACCTGTTACCCAGTAAGTGGGGTCACACTAGGTCAATCATTGAAACTACTTGTTGCCCAGTAAGTGGGTCACACGAGGTCAATCATTACAACTACTTGTTACCCAGTAAGTGGGGTCACACTAGGTTAATCATTATAACTACTTGTTACACAGTAAGTGGGTCACACTAGGTCAATCATTAAAACTACTAGTTACCCAGTAAGTTGGGTCACACTAGGTCAATCATTATAACTACTTGTTACCCAGTAAGTGGGGTCACACTAGGTAAATCATTAAAACTACTCGTTACCCAGTAAGTGGGTCACACTAGGTCAATCATTGAAACTACTTGTTACCCAGTAAGTGGGTCACACTAGGTCAATCATTAAAACTACTTGTTACCCAGTAAGTGGGGTCACACTAGGTCAATCATTGAAACTACTTGTTGCCCAGTAAGAGGGTCACACGAGGTCAATCATTACAACTACTTGTTACCCAGTAAGTGGGGTCACACTAGGTCAATCATTAAATCTACTCGTTACCCAGTAAGTGGGGTCACACTAGGTCAATCATTAAAACTACTCGTTACCCAGTAAGTGGGGTCACACTACGTCAATCATTAACACTACTTGTTACCAAGTAAGTGGGTCACACTAGGTCAATCATTAACACTACTTGTTACCCAGTAAGTGGGTCACACTAGGTCAATCATTAAAACTACTCGTTACCCAGTAAGTGGGTCACACTAGGTCAATCATTAAAACTACTTGTTACCCAGTAAGTGGGTCACACTAGGTCAATCATTAACACTACTTGTTACCCAGTAAGTGGGTCACACTAGGTCAATCATTAACACTACTTGTTACCCAGTAAGTGGGTCACACTAGGTCAATCATTAAAACTACTCGTTACCCAGTAAGTGGGGTCACACTAGGTCAATCATTAAAACTACTTGTTACACAGTAAGTGGGGTCACACGAGGTCAATCATTACAACTACTTGTTACCCAGTAAGTGGGTCACACTAGGTCAATCATTAAAACTACTTGTTACCCAGTAAGTGGGTCACACTAGGTCAATCATTAAAACTACTTGTTACCCAGTAAGTGGGGTCACACTAGGTCAATCATTAAAACTACTTGTTACCCAGTAAGTGGGGTCACACTAGGTCAATCATTAAAACTTCTTGTTACACAGTAAGTGGGTCACACGAGGTCAATCATTAAAATTACTTGTTACCCAGTAAGTGGGTCACACTAGGTCAATCATTGAAACTACTTGTTACCCAGTAAGTGAGGGCACACTAGGTCAATCATTGAAACTACTTGTTACCCAGTAAGTGGGGTCACACTAGGTCAATCATTATAACTACTTGTTACACAGTAAGTGGGGTCACACTAGGTCAATCATTAAAACTACTTGTTACTCAATAAGTGGGTCACACTAGGTCAATCATTAAAATTACTTGTTACCAAGTAAGTGGGTCACACTAGGTCAATCATTAAAACTACTTGTTACCAAGTAAGTGGGTCACACTAGGTCAATCATTAAAACTACTTGTTACCAAGTAAGTGGGTCACACTAGGTCAATCATTAAAACTACTTGTTACCCAGTAAGTGGGGTCACACTAGGTCAATCATCAAAACTTCTTGTTACCCAGTAAGTGGGGTCACACTAGGTAAATCATCAAAACTACTTGTTACCCAGTCAGTGGGGTGACACTAGGTCAATCATTAAAACTACTTGTTACCCAGTAAGTGGGTCACACTAGGTCAATCATTAAAACTACTAGTTACCCAGTTAGTGGGGTCACATAAGTTCAATCATTAAAACTACTATTTACCCAGTAAGTGGGTCACACTAGGTCAATCATTAAAACTTCTTGTTACCCAGTAAGTGGGTCACACTAGGTCAATCATTAACACTACTTGTTACCCAGTCAGTGGGGTGACACTAGGTCAATCATTAAAACTACTCGTTACCCAGTAAGTGGGTCACACTAGGTAAATCATTAAAACTACTTGTTACCCAGTAAGTGGGTCACACTAGGTCAATCATTAAAACTACTCGTTACCCAGTAAGTGGGTCACACTAGGTAAATCATTATAACTACTTGTTACCCAGTAAGTGGGTCACACTAGGTCAATCATTAAAACTACTCGTTACCCAGTAAGTGGGTCACACTAGGTCAATCATTATAACTACTTGTTACACAGTAAGTGGGGTCACACTAGGTAAATCATTAAAACTACTTGTTACCCAGTAAGTGGGTCACACTAGGTAAATCATTAAAACTACTTGTTACCCAGTAAGTGGGTCACACTAGGTAAATCATTAAAACTACTTGTTACCCAGTAAGTGGGTCACAATAGGTAAATCATTAAAACTACTCGTTACCCAGTAAGTGGGGTCACACTAGGTCAATCATCAAAACTACTTGTTACCCAGTAAGTGGGTCACACGAGGTCAATCATTACAACTACTCGTTACCCAGTAAGTGGGGTCACACTACGTCAATCATCAAAACTACTTGTTACCCAGTAAGTGGGGTCACACTAGATCAATCATTAAAACTACTTGTTACCCAGTAAGTGGGGTCACACTAGGTCAATGATTAAAACTACTTGTTACCCAGTAAGTGGGTCACACTAGGTCAATCATCAAAACTACTTGTTACCAAGTAAGTGGGTCACACTAGGTCAATCATTAAAACTACTTGTTACCCAGTAAGTGGGGTCACACTAGGTCAATCATTGAAACTACTTGTTGCCAAGTAAGTGGGTCACACGAGGTCAATCATTACAACTACTTGTTACCCAGTAAGTGGGGTCACACTAGGTCAATCATTAAAACTACTCGTTACCCAGTAAGTGGGGTCACACTAGGTCAATCATTAAAACTACTTGTTACCCAGTAAGTGGGTCACACTAGGTCAATCATTGAAACTACTTGTTACCCAGTAAGTGGGTCACACTAGGTCAATCATTACAACTACTTGTTACTCAATAAGTGGGTCACACTAGGTCAATCATTAAAACTACCTGTTACCCAGTAAGTGGGGTCACACTAGGTCAATCATTGAAACTACTTGTTGCCCAGTAAGTGGGTCACACGAGGTCAATCATTACAACTACTTGTTACCCAGTAAGTGGGGTCACACTAGGTTAATCATTATAACTACTTGTTACACAGTAAGTGGGTCACACTAGGTCAATCATTAAAACTACTAGTTACCCAGTAAGTTGGGTCACACTAGGTCAATCATTATAACTACTTGTTACCCAGTAAGTGGGGTCACACTAGGTAAATCATTAAAACTACTCGTTACCCAGTAAGTGGGTCACACTAGGTCAATCATTGAAACTACTTGTTACCCAGTAAGTGGGTCACACTAGGTCAATCATTAAAACTACTTGTTACCCAGTAAGTGGGGTCACACTAGGTCAATCATTGAAACTACTTGTTGCCCAGTAAGAGGGTCACATGAGGTCAATCATTACAACTACTTGTTACCCAGTAAGTGGGGTCACACTAGGTCAATCATTAAATCTACTCGTTACCCAGTAAGTGGGGTCACACTAGGTCAATCATTAAAACTACTCGTTACCCAGTAAGTGGGGTCACACTACGTCAATCATTAACACTACTTGTTACCAAGTAAGTGGGTCACACTAGGTCAATCATTAACACTACTTGTTACCCAGTAAGTGGGTCACACTAGGTCAATCATTAAAACTACTCGTTACCCAGTAAGTGGGTCACACTAGGTCAATCATTAAAACTACTTGTTACCCAGTAAGTGGGTCACACTAGGTCAATCATTAACACTACTTGTTACCCAGTAAGTGGGTCACACTAGGTCAATCATTAACACTACTTGTTACCCAGTAAGTGGGTCACACTAGGTCAATCATTAAAACTACTCGTTACCCAGTAAGTGGGGTCACACTAGGTCAATCATTAAAACTACTTGTTACACAGTAAGTGGGGTCACACGAGGTCAATCATTACAACTACTTGTTACCCAGTAAGTGGGTCACACTAGGTCAATCATTAAAACTACTTGTTACCCAGTAAGTGGGTCACACTAGGTCAATCATTAAAACTACTTGTTACCCAGTAAGTGGGGTCACACTAGGTCAATCATTAAAACTACTTGTTACCCAGTAAGTGGGGTCACACTAGGTCAATCATTAAAACTTCTTGTTACACAGTAAGTGGGTCACACGAGGTCAATCATTAAAATTACTTGTTACCCAGTAAGTGGGTCACACTAGGTCAATCATTGAAACTACTTGTTACCCAGTAAGTGAGGGCACACTAGGTCAATCATTGAAACTACTTGTTACCCAGTAAGTGGGGTCACACTAGGTCAATCATTGAAACTACTTGTTACCCAGTAAGTGGGGTCACACTAGGTCAATCATTAAAACTACTTGTTACTCAATAAGTGGGTCACACTAGGTCAATCATTAAAATTACTTGTTACCAAGTAAGTGGGTCACACTAGGTCAATCATTAAAACTACTTGTTACCAAGTAAGTGGGTCACACTAGGTCAATCATTAAAACTACTTGTTACCAAGTAAGTGGGTCACACTAGGTCAATCATTAAAACTACTTGTTACCCAGTAAGTGGGGTCACACTAGGTCAATCATCAAAACTTCTTGTTACCCAGTAAGTGGGGTCACACTAGGTAAATCATCAAAACTACTTGTTACCCAGTCAGTGGGGTGACACTAGGTCAATCATTAAAACTACTTGTTACCCAGTAAGTGGGTCACACTAGGTAAATCATTAAAACTACTCGTTACCCAGTAAGTGGGGTCACACTAGGTCAATCATCAAAACTACTTGTTACCCAGTAAGTGGGTCACACGAGGTCAATCATTACAACTACTCGTTACCCAGTAAGTGGGGTCACACTACGTCAATCATCAAAACTACTTGTTACCCAGTAAGTGGGGTCACACTAGATCAATCATTAAAACTACTTGTTACCCAGTAAGTGGGGTCACACTAGGTCAATGATTAAAACTACTTGTTACCCAGTAAGTGGGTCACACTAGGTCAATCATCAAAACTACTTGTTACCAAGTAAGTGGGTCACACTAGGTCAATCATTAAAACTACTTGTTACCCAGTAAGTGGGGTCACACTAGGTCAATCATTGAAACTACTTGTTGCCAAGTAAGTGGGTCACACGAGGTCAATCATTACAACTACTTGTTACCCAGTAAGTGGGGTCACACTAGGTCAATCATTAAAACTACTCGTTACCCAGTAAGTGGGGTCACACTAGGTCAATCATTAAAACTACTTGTTACCCAGTAAGTGGGTCACACTAGGTCAATCATTGAAACTACTTGTTACCCAGTAAGTGGGTCACACTAGGTCAATCATTACAACTACTTGTTACTCAATAAGTGGGTCACACTAGGTCAATCATTAAAACTACCTGTTACCCAGTAAGTGGGGTCACACTAGGTCAATCATTGAAACTACTTGTTGCCCAGTAAGTGGGTCACACGAGGTCAATCATTACAACTACTTGTTACCCAGTAAGTGGGGTCACACTAGGTTAATCATTATAACTACTTGTTACACAGTAAGTGGGTCACACTAGGTCAATCATTAAAACTACTAGTTACCCAGTAAGTTGGGTCACACTAGGTCAATCATTATAACTACTTGTTACCCAGTAAGTGGGGTCACACTAGGTAAATCATTAAAACTACTCGTTACCCAGTAAGTGGGTCACACTAGGTCAATCATTGAAACTACTTGTTACCCAGTAAGTGGGTCACACTAGGTCAATCATTAAAACTACTTGTTACCCAGTAAGTGGGGTCACACTAGGTCAATCATTGAAACTACTTGTTGCCCAGTAAGTGGGTCACACGAGGTCAATCATTACAACTACTTGTTACCCAGTAAGTGGGGTCACACTAGGTCAATCATTAAATCTACTCGTTACCCAGTAAGTGGGGTCACACTAGGTCAATCATTAAAACTACTCGTTACCCAGTAAGTGGGGTCACACTACGTCAATCATTAACACTACTTGTTACCAAGTAAGTGGGTCACACTAGGTCAATCATTAACACTACTTGTTACCCAGTAAGTGGGTCACACTAGGTCAATCATTAAAACTACTCGTTACCCAGTAAGTGGGTCACACTAGGTCAATCATTAAAACTACTTGTTACCCAGTAAGTGGGTCACACTAGGTCAATCATTAACACTACTTGTTACCCAGTAAGTGGGTCACACTAGGTCAATCATTAACACTACTTGTTACCCAGTAAGTGGGTCACACTAGGTCAATCATTAAAACTACTCGTTACCCAGTAAGTGGGGTCACACTAGGTCAATCATTAAAACTACTTGTTACACAGTAAGTGGGGTCACACGAGGTCAATCATTACAACTACTTGTTACCCAGTAAGTGGGTCACACTAGGTCAATCATTAAAACTACTTGTTACCCAGTAAGTGGGTCACACTAGGTCAATCATTAAAACTACTTGTTACCCAGTAAGTGGGGTCACACTAGGTCAATCATTAAAACTACTTGTTACCCAGTAAGTGGGGTCACACTAGGTCAATCATTAAAACTTCTTGTTACACAGTAAGTGGGTCACACGAGGTCAATCATTAAAACTACTTGTTACTCAATAAGTGGGTCACACTAGGTCAATCATTAAAATTACTTGTTACCAAGTAAGTGGGTCACACTAGGTCAATCATTAAAACTACTTGTTACCAAGTAAGTGGGTCACACTAGGTCAATCATTAAAACTACTTGTTACCAAGTAAGTGGGTCACACTAGGTCAATCATTAAAACTACTTGTTACCCAGTAAGTGGGGTCACACTAGGTCAATCATCAAAACTTCTTGTTACCCAGTAAGTGGGGTCACACTAGGTAAATCATCAAAACTACTTGTTACCCAGTCAGTGGGGTGACACTAGGTCAATCATTAAAACTACTTGTTACCCAGTAAGTGGGTCACACTAGGTCAATCATTAAAACTACTAGTTACCCAGTAAGTGGGGTCACATAAGTTCAATCATTAAAACTACTATTTACCCAGTAAGTGGGTCACACTAGGTCAATCATTAAAACTTCTTGTTACCCAGTAAGTGGGTCACACTAGGTCAATCATTAACACTACTTGTTACCCAGTCAGTGGGGTGACACTAGGTCAATCATTAAAACTACTCGTTACCCAGTAAGTGGGTCACACTAGGTAAATCATTAAAACTACTTGTTACCCAGTAAGTGGGTCACACTAGGTCAATCATTAAAACTACTCGTTACCCAGTAAGTGGGTCACACTAGGTAAATCATTATAACTACTTGTTACCCAGTAAGTGGGTCACACTAGGTCAATCATTAAAACTACTCGTTACCCAGTAAGTGGGTCACACTAGGTCAATCATTATAACTACTTGTTACACAGTAAGTGGGGTCACACTAGGTAAATCATTAAAACTACTTGTTACCTAGTAAGTGGGTCACACTAGGTAAATCATTAAAACTACTTGTTACCCAGTAAGTGGGTCACACTAGGTAAATCATTAAAACTACTTGTTACCCAGTAAGTGGGTCACACTAGGTAAATCATTAAAACTACTCGTTACCCAGTAAGTGGGGTCACACTAGGTCAATCATCAAAACTACTTGTTACCCAGTAAGTGGGTCACACGAGGTCAATCATTACAACTACTCGTTACCCAGTAAGTGGGGTCACACTACGTCAATCATCAAAACTACTTGTTACCCAGTAAGTGGGGTCACACTAGATCAATCATTAAAACTACTTGTTACCCAGTAAGTGGGGTCACACTACGTCAATCATTAAAACTACTTGTTACCCAGTAAGTGGGTCACACTAGGTCAATCATCAAAACTACTTGTTACCAAGTAAGTGGGTCACACTAGGTCAATCATTAAAACTACTTGTTACCCAGTAAGTGGGGTCACACTAGGTCAATCATTGAAACTACTTGTTGCCAAGTAAGTGGGTCACACGAGGTCAATCATTACAACTACTTGTTACCCAGTAAGTGGGGTCACACTAGGTCAATCATTAAAACTACTCGTTACCCAGTAAGTGGGGTCACACTAGGTCAATCATTAAAACTACTTGTTACCCAGTAAGTGGGTCACACTAGGTCAATCATTGAAACTACTTGTTACCCAGTAAGTGGGTCACACTAGGTCAATCATTACAACTACTTGTTACTCAATAAGTGGGTCACACTAGGTCAATCATTAAAACTACCTGTTACCCAGTAAGTGGGGTCACACTAGGTCAATCATTGAAACTACTTGTTACCCAGTAAGTGGGTCACACTAGGTAAATCATTAAAACTACTCGTTACCCAGTAAGTGGGGTCACACTAGGTCAATCATCAAAACTACTTGTTACCCAGTAAGTGGGTCACACGAGGTCAATCATTACAACTACTCGTTACCCAGTAAGTGGGGTCACACTACGTCAATCATCAAAACTACTTGTTACCCAGTAAGTGGGGTCACACTAGATCAATCATTAAAACTACTTGTTACCCAGTAAGTGGGGTCACACTAGGTCAATGATTAAAACTACTTGTTACCCAGTAAGTGGGTCACACTAGGTCAATCATCAAAACTACTTGTTACCAAGTAAGTGGGTCACACTAGGTCAATCATTAAAACTACTTGTTACCCAGTAAGTGGGTCACACTAGGTCAATCATTAAAACTACTTGTTGCCAAGTAAGTGGGTCACACGAGGTCAATCATTACAACTACTTGTTACCCAGTAAGTGGGGTCACACTAGGTCAATCATTAAAACTACTCGTTACCCAGTTAGTGGGGTCACATAAGTTCAATCATTAAAACTACTATTTACCCAGTAAGTGGGTCACACTAGGTCAATCATTAAAACTTCTTGTTACCCAGTAAGTGGGTCACACTAGGTCAATCATTAACACTACTTGTTACCCAGTCAGTGGGGTGACACTAGGTCAATCATTAAAACTACTCGTTACCCAGTAAGTGGGTCACACTAGGTAAATCATTAAAACTACTTGTTACCCAGTAAGTGGGTCACACTAGGTCAATCATTAAAACTACTCGTTACCCAGTAAGTGGGTCACACTAGGTAAATCATTATAACTACTTGTTACCCAGTAAGTGGGTCACACTAGGTCAATCATTAAAACTACTCGTTACCCAGTAAGTGGGTCACACTAGGTCAATCATTATAACTACTTGTTACACAGTAAGTGGGGTCACACTAGGTAAATCATTAAAACTACTTGTTACCCAGTAAGTGGGTCACACTAGGTAAATCATTAAAACTACTTGTTACCCAGTAAGTGGGTCACACTAGGTAAATCATTAAAACTACTTGTTACCCAGTAAGTGGGTCACAATAGGTAAATCATTAAAACTACTCGTTACCCAGTAAGTGGGGTCACACTAGGTCAATCATCAAAACTACTTGTTACCCAGTAAGTGGGTCACACGAGGTCAATCATTACAACTACTCGTTACCCAGTAAGTGGGGTCACACTACGTCAATCATCAAAACTACTTGTTACCCAGTAAGTGGGGTCACACTAGATCAATCATTAAAACTACTTGTTACCCAGTAAGTGGGGTCACACTAGGTCAATGATTAAAACTACTTGTTACCCAGTAAGTGGGTCACACTAGGTCAATCATCAAAACTACTTGTTACCAAGTAAGTGGGTCACACTAGGTCAATCATTAAAACTACTTGTTACCCAGTAAGTGGGGTCACACTAGGTCAATCATTGAAACTACTTGTTGCCAAGTAAGTGGGTCACACGAGGTCAATCATTACAACTACTTGTTACCCAGTAAGTGGGGTCACACTAGGTCAATCATTAAAACTACTCGTTACCCAGTAAGTGGGGTCACACTAGGTCAATCATTAAAACTACTTGTTACCCAGTAAGTGGGTCACACTAGGTCAATCATTGAAACTACTTGTTACCCAGTAAGTGGGTCACACTAGGTCAATCATTACAACTACTTGTTACTCAATAAGTGGGTCACACTAGGTCAATCATTAAAACTACCTGTTACCCAGTAAGTGGGGTCACACTAGGTCAATCATTGAAACTACTTGTTGCCCAGTAAGTGGGTCACACGAGGTCAATCATTACAACTACTTGTTACCCAGTAAGTGGGGTCACACTAGGTTAATCATTATAACTACTTGTTACACAGTAAGTGGGTCACACTAGGTCAATCATTAAAACTACTAGTTACCCAGTAAGTTGGGTCACACTAGGTCAATCATTATAACTACTTGTTACCCAGTAAGTGGGGTCACACTAGGTAAATCATTAAAACTACTCGTTACCCAGTAAGTGGGTCACACTAGGTCAATCATTGAAACTACTTGTTACCCAGTAAGTGGGTCACACTAGGTCAATCATTAAAACTACTTGTTACCCAGTAAGTGGGGTCACACTAGGTCAATCATTGAAACTACTTGTTGCCCAGTAAGAGGGTCACATGAGGTCAATCATTACAACTACTTGTTACCCAGTAAGTGGGGTCACACTAGGTCAATCATTAAATCTACTCGTTACCCAGTAAGTGGGGTCACACTAGGTCAATCATTAAAACTACTCGTTACCCAGTAAGTGGGGTCACACTACGTCAATCATTAACACTACTTGTTACCAAGTAAGTGGGTCACACTAGGTCAATCATTAACACTACTTGTTACCCAGTAAGTGGGTCACACTAGGTCAATCATTAAAACTACTCGTTACCCAGTAAGTGGGTCACACTAGGTCAATCATTAAAACTACTTGTTACCCAGTAAGTGGGTCACACTAGGTCAATCATTAACACTACTTGTTACCCAGTAAGTGGGTCACACTAGGTCAATCATTAACACTACTTGTTACCCAGTAAGTGGGTCACACTAGGTCAATCATTAAAACTACTCGTTACCCAGTAAGTGGGGTCACACTAGGTCAATCATTAAAACTACTTGTTACACAGTAAGTGGGGTCACACGAGGTCAATCATTACAACTACTTGTTACCCAGTAAGTGGGTCACACTAGGTCAATCATTAAAACTACTTGTTACCCAGTAAGTGGGTCACACTAGGTCAATCATTAAAACTACTTGTTACCCAGTAAGTGGGGTCACACTAGGTCAATCATTAAAACTACTTGTTACCCAGTAAGTGGGGTCACACTAGGTCAATCATTAAAACTTCTTGTTACACAGTAAGTGGGTCACACGAGGTCAATCATTAAAATTACTTGTTACCCAGTAAGTGGGTCACACTAGGTCAATCATTGAAACTACTTGTTACCCAGTAAGTGAGGGCACACTAGGTCAATCATTGAAACTACTTGTTACCCAGTAAGTGGGGTCACACTAGGTCAATCATTGAAACTACTTGTTACCCAGTAAGTGGGGTCACACTAGGTCAATCATTAAAACTACTTGTTACTCAATAAGTGGGTCACACTAGGTCAATCATTAAAATTACTTGTTACCAAGTAAGTGGGTCACACTAGGTCAATCATTAAAACTACTTGTTACCAAGTAAGTGGGTCACACTAGGTCAATCATTAAAACTACTTGTTACCAAGTAAGTGGGTCACACTAGGTCAATCATTAAAACTACTTGTTACCCAGTAAGTGGGGTCACACTAGGTCAATCATCAAAACTTCTTGTTACCCAGTAAGTGGGGTCACACTAGGTAAATCATCAAAACTACTTGTTACCCAGTCAGTGGGGTGACACTAGGTCAATCATTAAAACTACTTGTTACCCAGTAAGTGGGTCACACTAGGTAAATCATTAAAACTACTCGTTACCCAGTAAGTGGGGTCACACTAGGTCAATCATCAAAACTACTTGTTACCCAGTAAGTGGGTCACACGAGGTCAATCATTACAACTACTCGTTACCCAGTAAGTGGGGTCACACTACGTCAATCATCAAAACTACTTGTTACCCAGTAAGTGGGGTCACACTAGATCAATCATTAAAACTACTTGTTACCCAGTAAGTGGGGTCACACTAGGTCAATGATTAAAACTACTTGTTACCCAGTAAGTGGGTCACACTAGGTCAATCATCAAAACTACTTGTTACCAAGTAAGTGGGTCACACTAGGTCAATCATTAAAACTACTTGTTACCCAGTAAGTGGGGTCACACTAGGTCAATCATTGAAACTACTTGTTGCCAAGTAAGTGGGTCACACGAGGTCAATCATTACAACTACTTGTTACCCAGTAAGTGGGGTCACACTAGGTCAATCATTAAAACTACTCGTTACCCAGTAAGTGGGGTCACACTAGGTCAATCATTAAAACTACTTGTTACCCAGTAAGTGGGTCACACTAGGTCAATCATTGAAACTACTTGTTACCCAGTAAGTGGGTCACACTAGGTCAATCATTACAACTACTTGTTACTCAATAAGTGGGTCACACTAGGTCAATCATTAAAACTACCTGTTACCCAGTAAGTGGGGTCACACTAGGTCAATCATTGAAACTACTTGTTGCCCAGTAAGTGGGTCACACGAGGTCAATCATTACAACTACTTGTTACCCAGTAAGTGGGGTCACACTAGGTTAATCATTATAACTACTTGTTACACAGTAAGTGGGTCACACTAGGTCAATCATTAAAACTACTAGTTACCCAGTAAGTTGGGTCACACTAGGTCAATCATTATAACTACTTGTTACCCAGTAAGTGGGGTCACACTAGGTAAATCATTAAAACTACTCGTTACCCAGTAAGTGGGTCACACTAGGTCAATCATTGAAACTACTTGTTACCCAGTAAGTGGGTCACACTAGGTCAATCATTAAAACTACTTGTTACCCAGTAAGTGGGGTCACACTAGGTCAATCATTGAAACTACTTGTTGCCCAGTAAGAGGGTCACACGAGGTCAATCATTACAACTACTTGTTACCCAGTAAGTGGGGTCACACTAGGTCAATCATTAAATCTACTCGTTACCCAGTAAGTGGGGTCACACTAGGTCAATCATTAAAACTACTCGTTACCCAGTAAGTGGGGTCACACTACGTCAATCATTAACACTACTTGTTACCAAGTAAGTGGGTCACACTAGGTCAATCATTAACACTACTTGTTACCCAGTAAGTGGGTCACACTAGGTCAATCATTAAAACTACTCGTTACCCAGTAAGTGGGTCACACTAGGTCAATCATTAAAACTACTTGTTACCCAGTAAGTGGGTCACACTAGGTCAATCATTAACACTACTTGTTACCCAGTAAGTGGGTCACACTAGGTCAATCATTAACACTACTTGTTACCCAGTAAGTGGGTCACACTAGGTCAATCATTAAAACTACTCGTTACCCAGTAAGTGGGGTCACACTAGGTCAATCATTAAAACTACTTGTTACACAGTAAGTGGGGTCACACGAGGTCAATCATTACAACTACTTGTTACCCAGTAAGTGGGTCACACTAGGTCAATCATTAAAACTACTTGTTACCCAGTAAGTGGGTCACACTAGGTCAATCATTAAAACTACTTGTTACCCAGTAAGTGGGGTCACACTAGGTCAATCATTAAAACTACTTGTTACCCAGTAAGTGGGGTCACACTAGGTCAATCATTAAAACTTCTTGTTACACAGTAAGTGGGTCACACGAGGTCAATCATTAAAACTACTTGTTACTCAATAAGTGGGTCACACTAGGTCAATCATTAAAATTACTTGTTACCAAGTAAGTGGGTCACACTAGGTCAATCATTAAAACTACTTGTTACCAAGTAAGTGGGTCACACTAGGTCAATCATTAAAACTACTTGTTACCAAGTAAGTGGGTCACACTAGGTCAATCATTAAAACTACTTGTTACCCAGTAAGTGGGGTCACACTAGGTCAATCATCAAAACTTCTTGTTACCCAGTAAGTGGGGTCACACTAGGTAAATCATCAAAACTACTTGTTACCCAGTCAGTGGGGTGACACTAGGTCAATCATTAAAACTACTTGTTACCCAGTAAGTGGGTCACACTAGGTCAATCATTAAAACTACTAGTTACCCAGTAAGTGGGGTCACATAAGTTCAATCATTAAAACTACTATTTACCCAGTAAGTGGGTCACACTAGGTCAATCATTAAAACTTCTTGTTACCCAGTAAGTGGGTCACACTAGGTCAATCATTAAAACTACTTGTTACCCAGTCAGTGGGGTGACACTAGGTCAATCATTAAAACTACTCGTTACCCAGTAAGTGGGTCACACTAGGTAAATCATTAAAACTACTTGTTACCCAGTAAGTGGGTCACACTAGGTCAATCATTAAAACTACTCGTTACCCAGTAAGTGGGTCACACTAGGTAAATCATTATAACTACTTGTTACCCAGTAAGTGGGTCACACTAGGTCAATCATTAAAACTACTCGTTACCCAGTAAGTGGGTCACACTAGGTCAATCATTATAACTACTTGTTACACAGTAAGTGGGGTCACACTAGGTAAATCATTAAAACTACTTGTTACCTAGTAAGTGGGTCACACTAGGTAAATCATTAAAACTACTTGTTACCCAGTAAGTGGGTCACACTAGGTAAATCATTAAAACTACTTGTTACCCAGTAAGTGGGTCACACTAGGTAAATCATTAAAACTACTCGTTACCCAGTAAGTGGGGTCACACTAGGTCAATCATCAAAACTACTTGTTACCCAGTAAGTGGGTCACACGAGGTCAATCATTACAACTACTCGTTACCCAGTAAGTGGGGTCACACTACGTCAATCATCAAAACTACTTGTTACCCAGTAAGTGGGGTCACACTAGATCAATCATTAAAACTACTTGTTACCCAGTAAGTGGGGTCACACTACGTCAATCATTAAAACTACTTGTTACCCAGTAAGTGGGTCACACTAGGTCAATCATCAAAACTACTTGTTACCAAGTAAGTGGGTCACACTAGGTCAATCATTAAAACTACTTGTTACCCAGTAAGTGGGGTCACACTAGGTCAATCATTGAAACTACTTGTTGCCAAGTAAGTGGGTCACACGAGGTCAATCATTACAACTACTTGTTACCCAGTAAGTGGGGTCACACTAGGTCAATCATTAAAACTACTCGTTACCCAGTAAGTGGGGTCACACTAGGTCAATCATTAAAACTACTTGTTACCCAGTAAGTGGGTCACACTAGGTCAATCATTGAAACTACTTGTTACCCAGTAAGTGGGTCACACTAGGTCAATCATTACAACTACTTGTTACTCAATAAGTGGGTCACACTAGGTCAATCATTAAAACTACCTGTTACCCAGTAAGTGGGGTCACACTAGGTCAATCATTGAAACTACTTGTTACCCAGTAAGTGGGTCACACTAGGTAAATCATTAAAACTACTCGTTACCCAGTAAGTGGGGTCACACTAGGTCAATCATCAAAACTACTTGTTACCCAGTAAGTGGGTCACACGAGGTCAATCATTACAACTACTCGTTACCCAGTAAGTGGGGTCACACTACGTCAATCATCAAAACTACTTGTTACCCAGTAAGTGGGGTCACACTAGATCAATCATTAAAACTACTTGTTACCCAGTAAGTGGGGTCACACTAGGTCAATGATTAAAACTACTTGTTACCCAGTAAGTGGGTCACACTAGGTCAATCATCAAAACTACTTGTTACCAAGTAAGTGGGTCACACTAGGTCAATCATTAAAACTACTTGTTACCCAGTAAGTGGGTCACACTAGGTCAATCATTAAAACTACTTGTTGCCAAGTAAGTGGGTCACACGAGGTCAATCATTACAACTACTTGTTACCCAGTAAGTGGGGTCACACTAGGTCAATCATTAAAACTACTCGTTACCCAGTAAGTGGGGTCACACTAGGTCAATCATTAAAACTACTTGTTACCCAGTAAGTGGGTCACACTAGGTCAATCATTGAAACTACTTGTTACCCAGTAAGTGGGTCACACTAGGTCAATCATTACAACTACTTGTTACTCAATAAGTGGGTCACACTAGGTCAATCATTAAAACTACCTGTTACCCAGTAAGTGGGGTCACACTAGGTCAATCATTGAAACTACTTGTTGCCCAGTAAGTGGGTCACACGAGGTCAATCATTACAACTACTTGTTACCCAGTAAGTGGGGTCACACTAGGTTAATCATTATAACTACTTGTTACACAGTAAGTGGGTCACACTAGGTCAATCATTAAAACTACTAGTTACCCAGTAAGTTGGGTCACACTAGGTCAATCATTATAACTACTTGTTACCCAGTAAGTGGGGTCACACTAGGTAAATCATTAAAACTACTCGTTACCCAGTAAGTGGGTCACACTAGGTCAATCATTGAAACTACTTGTTACCCAGTAAGTGGGTCACACTAGGTCAATCATTAAAACTACTTGTTACCCAGTAAGTGGGGTCACACTAGGTCAATCATTGAAACTACTTGTTGCCCAGTAAGAGGGTCACATGAGGTCAATCATTACAACTACTTGTTACCCAGTAAGTGGGGTCACACTAGGTCAATCATTAAATCTACTCGTTACCCAGTAAGTGGGGTCACACTAGGTCAATCATTAAAACTACTCGTTACCCAGTAAGTGGGGTCACACTACGTCAATCATTAACACTACTTGTTACCAAGTAAGTGGGTCACACTAGGTCAATCATTAACACTACTTGTTACCCAGTAAGTGGGTCACACTAGGTCAATCATTAAAACTACTCGTTACCCAGTAAGTGGGTCACACTAGGTCAATCATTAAAACTACTTGTTACCCAGTAAGTGGGTCACACTAGGTCAATCATTAACACTACTTGTTACCCAGTAAGTGGGTCACACTAGGTCAATCATTAACACTACTTGTTACCCAGTAAGTGGGTCACACTAGGTCAATCATTAAAACTACTCGTTACCCAGTAAGTGGGGTCACACTAGGTCAATCATTAAAACTACTTGTTACACAGTAAGTGGGGTCACACGAGGTCAATCATTACAACTACTTGTTACCCAGTAAGTGGGTCACACTAGGTCAATCATTAAAACTACTTGTTACCCAGTAAGTGGGTCACACTAGGTCAATCATTAAAACTACTTGTTACCCAGTAAGTGGGGTCACACTAGGTCAATCATTAAAACTACTTGTTACCCAGTAAGTGGGGTCACACTAGGTCAATCATTAAAACTTCTTGTTACACAGTAAGTGGGTCACACGAGGTCAATCATTAAAATTACTTGTTACCCAGTAAGTGGGGTCACACTAGGTCAATCATTAAAACTACTTGTTACTCAATAAGTGGGTCACACTAGGTCAATCATTAAAATTACTTGTTACCAAGTAAGTGGGTCACACTAGGTCAATCATTAAAACTACTTGTTACCAAGTAAGTGGGTCACACTAGGTCAATCATTAAAACTACTTGTTACCAAGTAAGTGGGTCACACTAGGTCAATCATTAAAACTACTTGTTACCCAGTAAGTGGGGTCACACTAGGTCAATCATCAAAACTTCTTGTTACCCAGTAAGTGGGGTCACACTAGGTAAATCATCAAAACTACTTGTTACCCAGTCAGTGGGGTGACACTAGGTCAATCATTAAAACTACTTGTTACCCAGTAAGTGGGTCACACTAGGTAAATCATTAAAACTACTCGTTACCCAGTAAGTGGGGTCACACTAGGTCAATCATCAAAACTACTTGTTACCCAGTAAGTGGGTCACACGAGGTCAATCATTACAACTACTCGTTACCCAGTAAGTGGGGTCACACTACGTCAATCATCAAAACTACTTGTTACCCAGTAAGTGGGGTCACACTAGATCAATCATTAAAACTACTTGTTACCCAGTAAGTGGGGTCACACTAGGTCAATGATTAAAACTACTTGTTACCCAGTAAGTGGGTCACACTAGGTCAATCATCAAAACTACTTGTTACCAAGTAAGTGGGTCACACTAGGTCAATCATTAAAACTACTTGTTACCCAGTAAGTGGGGTCACACTAGGTCAATCATTGAAACTACTTGTTGCCAAGTAAGTGGGTCACACGAGGTCAATCATTACAACTACTTGTTACCCAGTAAGTGGGGTCACACTAGGTCAATCATTAAAACTACTCGTTACCCAGTAAGTGGGGTCACACTAGGTCAATCATTAAAACTACTTGTTACCCAGTAAGTGGGTCACACTAGGTCAATCATTGAAACTACTTGTTACCCAGTAAGTGGGTCACACTAGGTCAATCATTACAACTACTTGTTACTCAATAAGTGGGTCACACTAGGTCAATCATTAAAACTACCTGTTACCCAGTAAGTGGGGTCACACTAGGTCAATCATTGAAACTACTTGTTGCCCAGTAAGTGGGTCACACGAGGTCAATCATTACAACTACTTGTTACCCAGTAAGTGGGGTCACACTAGGTTAATCATTATAACTACTTGTTACACAGTAAGTGGGTCACACTAGGTCAATCATTAAAACTACTAGTTACCCAGTAAGTTGGGTCACACTAGGTCAATCATTATAACTACTTGTTACCCAGTAAGTGGGGTCACACTAGGTAAATCATTAAAACTACTCGTTACCCAGTAAGTGGGTCACACTAGGTCAATCATTGAAACTACTTGTTACCCAGTAAGTGGGTCACACTAGGTCAATCATTAAAACTACTTGTTACCCAGTAAGTGGGGTCACACTAGGTCAATCATTGAAACTACTTGTTGCCCAGTAAGAGGGTCACACGAGGTCAATCATTACAACTACTTGTTACCCAGTAAGTGGGGTCACACTAGGTCAATCATTAAATCTACTCGTTACCCAGTAAGTGGGGTCACACTAGGTCAATCATTAAAACTACTCGTTACCCAGTAAGTGGGGTCACACTACGTCAATCATTAACACTACTTGTTACCAAGTAAGTGGGTCACACTAGGTCAATCATTAACACTACTTGTTACCCAGTAAGTGGGTCACACTAGGTCAATCATTAAAACTACTCGTTACCCAGTAAGTGGGTCACACTAGGTCAATCATTAAAACTACTTGTTACCCAGTAAGTGGGTCACACTAGGTCAATCATTAACACTACTTGTTACCCAGTAAGTGGGTCACACTAGGTCAATCATTAACACTACTTGTTACCCAGTAAGTGGGTCACACTAGGTCAATCATTAAAACTACTCGTTACCCAGTAAGTGGGGTCACACTAGGTCAATCATTAAAACTACTTGTTACACAGTAAGTGGGGTCACACGAGGTCAATCATTACAACTACTTGTTACCCAGTAAGTGGGTCACACTAGGTCAATCATTAAAACTACTTGTTACCCAGTAAGTGGGTCACACTAGGTCAATCATTAAAACTACTTGTTACCCAGTAAGTGGGGTCACACTAGGTCAATCATTAAAACTACTTGTTACCCAGTAAGTGGGGTCACACTAGGTCAATCATTAAAACTTCTTGTTACACAGTAAGTGGGTCACACGAGGTCAATCATTAAAACTACTTGTTACTCAATAAGTGGGTCACACTAGGTCAATCATTAAAATTACTTGTTACCAAGTAAGTGGGTCACACTAGGTCAATCATTAAAACTACTTGTTACCAAGTAAGTGGGTCACACTAGGTCAATCATTAAAACTACTTGTTACCAAGTAAGTGGGTCACACTAGGTCAATCATTAAAACTACTTGTTACCCAGTAAGTGGGGTCACACTAGGTCAATCATCAAAACTTCTTGTTACCCAGTAAGTGGGGTCACACTAGGTAAATCATCAAAACTACTTGTTACCCAGTCAGTGGGGTGACACTAGGTCAATCATTAAAACTACTTGTTACCCAGTAAGTGGGTCACACTAGGTCAATCATTAAAACTACTAGTTACCCAGTAAGTGGGGTCACATAAGTTCAATCATTAAAACTACTATTTACCCAGTAAGTGGGTCACACTAGGTCAATCATTAAAACTTCTTGTTACCCAGTAAGTGGGTCACACTAGGTCAATCATTAACACTACTTGTTACCCAGTCAGTGGGGTGACACTAGGTCAATCATTAAAACTACTCGTTACCCAGTAAGTGGGTCACACTAGGTAAATCATTAAAACTACTTGTTACCCAGTAAGTGGGTCACACTAGGTCAATCATTAAAACTACTCGTTACCCAGTAAGTGGGTCACACTAGGTAAATCATTATAACTACTTGTTACCCAGTAAGTGGGTCACACTAGGTCAATCATTAAAACTACTCGTTACCCAGTAAGTGGGTCACACTAGGTCAATCATTATAACTACTTGTTACACAGTAAGTGGGGTCACACTAGGTAAATCATTAAAACTACTTGTTACCTAGTAAGTGGGTCACACTAGGTAAATCATTAAAACTACTTGTTACCCAGTAAGTGGGTCACACTAGGTAAATCATTAAAACTACTTGTTACCCAGTAAGTGGGTCACACTAGGTAAATCATTAAAACTACTCGTTACCCAGTAAGTGGGGTCACACTAGGTCAATCATCAAAACTACTTGTTACCCAGTAAGTGGGTCACACGAGGTCAATCATTACAACTACTCGTTACCCAGTAAGTGGGGTCACACTACGTCAATCATCAAAACTACTTGTTACCCAGTAAGTGGGGTCACACTAGATCAATCATTAAAACTACTTGTTACCCAGTAAGTGGGGTCACACTACGTCAATCATTAAAACTACTTGTTACCCAGTAAGTGGGTCACACTAGGTCAATCATCAAAACTACTTGTTACCAAGTAAGTGGGTCACACTAGGTCAATCATTAAAACTACTTGTTACCCAGTAAGTGGGGTCACACTAGGTCAATCATTGAAACTACTTGTTGCCAAGTAAGTGGGTCACACGAGGTCAATCATTACAACTACTTGTTACCCAGTAAGTGGGGTCACACTAGGTCAATCATTAAAACTACTCGTTACCCAGTAAGTGGGGTCACACTAGGTCAATCATTAAAACTACTTGTTACCCAGTAAGTGGGTCACACTAGGTCAATCATTGAAACTACTTGTTACCCAGTAAGTGGGTCACACTAGGTCAATCATTACAACTACTTGTTACTCAATAAGTGGGTCACACTAGGTCAATCATTAAAACTACCTGTTACCCAGTAAGTGGGGTCACACTAGGTCAATCATTGAAACTACTTGTTACCCAGTAAGTGGGTCACACTAGGTAAATCATTAAAACTACTCGTTACCCAGTAAGTGGGGTCACACTAGGTCAATCATCAAAACTACTTGTTACCCAGTAAGTGGGTCACACGAGGTCAATCATTACAACTACTCGTTACCCAGTAAGTGGGGTCACACTACGTCAATCATCAAAACTACTTGTTACCCAGTAAGTGGGGTCACACTAGATCAATCATTAAAACTACTTGTTACCCAGTAAGTGGGGTCACACTAGGTCAATGATTAAAACTACTTGTTACCCAGTAAGTGGGTCACACTAGGTCAATCATCAAAACTACTTGTTACCAAGTAAGTGGGTCACACTAGGTCAATCATTAAAACTACTTGTTACCCAGTAAGTGGGTCACACTAGGTCAATCATTAAAACTACTTGTTGCCAAGTAAGTGGGTCACACGAGGTCAATCATTACAACTACTTGTTACCCAGTAAGTGGGGTCACACTAGGTCAATCATTAAAACTACTCGTTACCCAGTAAGTGGGGTCACACTAGGTCAATCATTAAAACTACTTGTTACCCAGTAAGTGGGTCACACTAGGTCAATCATTGAAACTACTTGTTACCCAGTAAGTGGGTCACACTAGGTCAATCATTACAACTACTTGTTACTCAATAAGTGGGTCACACTAGGTCAATCATTAAAACTACCTGTTACCCAGTAAGTGGGGTCACACTAGGTCAATCATTGAAACTACTTGTTGCCCAGTAAGTGGGTCACACGAGGTCAATCATTACAACTACTTGTTACCCAGTAAGTGGGGTCACACTAGGTTAATCATTATAACTACTTGTTACACAGTAAGTGGGTCACACTAGGTCAATCATTAAAACTACTAGTTACCCAGTAAGTTGGGTCACACTAGGTCAATCATTATAACTACTTGTTACCCAGTAAGTGGGGTCACACTAGGTAAATCATTAAAACTACTCGTTACCCAGTAAGTGGGTCACACTAGGTCAATCATTGAAACTACTTGTTACCCAGTAAGTGGGTCACACTAGGTCAATCATTAAAACTACTTGTTACCCAGTAAGTGGGGTCACACTAGGTCAATCATTGAAACTACTTGTTGCCCAGTAAGAGGGTCACATGAGGTCAATCATTACAACTACTTGTTACCCAGTAAGTGGGGTCACACTAGGTCAATCATTAAATCTACTCGTTACCCAGTAAGTGGGGTCACACTAGGTCAATCATTAAAACTACTCGTTACCCAGTAAGTGGGGTCACACTACGTCAATCATTAACACTACTTGTTACCAAGTAAGTGGGTCACACTAGGTCAATCATTAACACTACTTGTTACCCAGTAAGTGGGTCACACTAGGTCAATCATTAAAACTACTCGTTACCCAGTAAGTGGGTCACACTAGGTCAATCATTAAAACTACTTGTTACCCAGTAAGTGGGTCACACTAGGTCAATCATTAACACTACTTGTTACCCAGTAAGTGGGTCACACTAGGTCAATCATTAACACTACTTGTTACCCAGTAAGTGGGTCACACTAGGTCAATCATTAAAACTACTCGTTACCCAGTAAGTGGGGTCACACTAGGTCAATCATTAAAACTACTTGTTACACAGTAAGTGGGGTCACACGAGGTCAATCATTACAACTACTTGTTACCCAGTAAGTGGGTCACACTAGGTCAATCATTAAAACTACTTGTTACCCAGTAAGTGGGTCACACTAGGTCAATCATTAAAACTACTTGTTACCCAGTAAGTGGGGTCACACTAGGTCAATCATTAAAACTACTTGTTACCCAGTAAGTGGGGTCACACTAGGTCAATCATTAAAACTTCTTGTTACACAGTAAGTGGGTCACACGAGGTCAATCATTAAAATTACTTGTTACCCAGTAAGTGGGTCACACTAGGTCAATCATTGAAACTACTTGTTACCCAGTAAGTGAGGGCACACTAGGTCAATCATTGAAACTACTTGTTACCCAGTAAGTGGGGTCACACTAGGTCAATCATTGAAACTACTTGTTACCCAGTAAGTGGGGTCACACTAGGTCAATCATTAAAACTACTTGTTACTCAATAAGTGGGTCACACTAGGTCAATCATTAAAATTACTTGTTACCAAGTAAGTGGGTCACACTAGGTCAATCATTAAAACTACTTGTTACCAAGTAAGTGGGTCACACTAGGTCAATCATTAAAACTACTTGTTACCAAGTAAGTGGGTCACACTAGGTCAATCATTAAAACTACTTGTTACCCAGTAAGTGGGGTCACACTAGGTCAATCATCAAAACTTCTTGTTACCCAGTAAGTGGGGTCACACTAGGTAAATCATCAAAACTACTTGTTACCCAGTCAGTGGGGTGACACTAGGTCAATCATTAAAACTACTTGTTACCCAGTAAGTGGGTCACACTAGGTAAATCATTAAAACTACTCGTTACCCAGTAAGTGGGGTCACACTAGGTCAATCATCAAAACTACTTGTTACCCAGTAAGTGGGTCACACGAGGTCAATCATTACAACTACTCGTTACCCAGTAAGTGGGGTCACACTACGTCAATCATCAAAACTACTTGTTACCCAGTAAGTGGGGTCACACTAGATCAATCATTAAAACTACTTGTTACCCAGTAAGTGGGGTCACACTAGGTCAATGATTAAAACTACTTGTTACCCAGTAAGTGGGTCACACTAGGTCAATCATCAAAACTACTTGTTACCAAGTAAGTGGGTCACACTAGGTCAATCATTAAAACTACTTGTTACCCAGTAAGTGGGGTCACACTAGGTCAATCATTGAAACTACTTGTTGCCAAGTAAGTGGGTCACACGAGGTCAATCATTACAACTACTTGTTACCCAGTAAGTGGGGTCACACTAGGTCAATCATTAAAACTACTCGTTACCCAGTAAGTGGGGTCACACTAGGTCAATCATTAAAACTACTTGTTACCCAGTAAGTGGGTCACACTAGGTCAATCATTGAAACTACTTGTTACCCAGTAAGTGGGTCACACTAGGTCAATCATTACAACTACTTGTTACTCAATAAGTGGGTCACACTAGGTCAATCATTAAAACTACCTGTTACCCAGTAAGTGGGGTCACACTAGGTCAATCATTGAAACTACTTGTTGCCCAGTAAGTGGGTCACACGAGGTCAATCATTACAACTACTTGTTACCCAGTAAGTGGGGTCACACTAGGTTAATCATTATAACTACTTGTTACACAGTAAGTGGGTCACACTAGGTCAATCATTAAAACTACTAGTTACCCAGTAAGTTGGGTCACACTAGGTCAATCATTATAACTACTTGTTACCCAGTAAGTGGGGTCACACTAGGTAAATCATTAAAACTACTCGTTACCCAGTAAGTGGGTCACACTAGGTCAATCATTGAAACTACTTGTTACCCAGTAAGTGGGTCACACTAGGTCAATCATTAAAACTACTTGTTACCCAGTAAGTGGGGTCACACTAGGTCAATCATTGAAACTACTTGTTGCCCAGTAAGAGGGTCACACGAGGTCAATCATTACAACTACTTGTTACCCAGTAAGTGGGGTCACACTAGGTCAATCATTAAATCTACTCGTTACCCAGTAAGTGGGGTCACACTAGGTCAATCATTAAAACTACTCGTTACCCAGTAAGTGGGGTCACACTACGTCAATCATTAACACTACTTGTTACCAAGTAAGTGGGTCACACTAGGTCAATCATTAACACTACTTGTTACCCAGTAAGTGGGTCACACTAGGTCAATCATTAAAACTACTCGTTACCCAGTAAGTGGGTCACACTAGGTCAATCATTAAAACTACTTGTTACCCAGTAAGTGGGTCACACTAGGTCAATCATTAACACTACTTGTTACCCAGTAAGTGGGTCACACTAGGTCAATCATTAACACTACTTGTTACCCAGTAAGTGGGTCACACTAGGTCAATCATTAAAACTACTCGTTACCCAGTAAGTGGGGTCACACTAGGTCAATCATTAAAACTACTTGTTACACAGTAAGTGGGGTCACACGAGGTCAATCATTACAACTACTTGTTACCCAGTAAGTGGGTCACACTAGGTCAATCATTAAAACTACTTGTTACCCAGTAAGTGGGTCACACTAGGTCAATCATTAAAACTACTTGTTACCCAGTAAGTGGGGTCACACTAGGTCAATCATTAAAACTACTTGTTACCCAGTAAGTGGGGTCACACTAGGTCAATCATTAAAACTTCTTGTTACACAGTAAGTGGGTCACACGAGGTCAATCATTAAAATTACTTGTTACCCAGTAAGTGGGTCACACTAGGTCAATCATTGAAACTACTTGTTACCCAGTAAGTGAGGGCACACTAGGTCAATCATTGAAACTACTTGTTACCCAGTAAGTGGGGTCACACTAGGTCAATCATTATAACTACTTGTTACACAGTAAGTGGGGTCACACTAGGTCAATCATTAAAACTACTTGTTACTCAATAAGTGGGTCACACTAGGTCAATCATTAAAATTACTTGTTACCAAGTAAGTGGGTCACACTAGGTCAATCATTAAAACTACTTGTTACCAAGTAAGTGGGTCACACTAGGTCAATCATTAAAACTACTTGTTACCAAGTAAGTGGGTCACACTAGGTCAATCATTAAAACTACTTGTTACCCAGTAAGTGGGGTCACACTAGGTCAATCATCAAAACTTCTTGTTACCCAGTAAGTGGGGTCACACTAGGTAAATCATCAAAACTACTTGTTACCCAGTCAGTGGGGTGACACTAGGTCAATCATTAAAACTACTTGTTACCCAGTAAGTGGGTCACACTAGGTCAATCATTAAAACTACTAGTTACCCAGTTAGTGGGGTCACATAAGTTCAATCATTAAAACTACTATTTACCCAGTAAGTGGGTCACACTAGGTCAATCATTAAAACTTCTTGTTACCCAGTAAGTGGGTCACACTAGGTCAATCATTAACACTACTTGTTACCCAGTCAGTGGGGTGACACTAGGTCAATCATTAAAACTACTCGTTACCCAGTAAGTGGGTCACACTAGGTAAATCATTAAAACTACTTGTTACCCAGTAAGTGGGTCACACTAGGTCAATCATTAAAACTACTCGTTACCCAGTAAGTGGGTCACACTAGGTAAATCATTATAACTACTTGTTACCCAGTAAGTGGGTCACACTAGGTCAATCATTAAAACTACTCGTTACCCAGTAAGTGGGTCACACTAGGTCAATCATTATAACTACTTGTTACACAGTAAGTGGGGTCACACTAGGTAAATCATTAAAACTACTTGTTACCCAGTAAGTGGGTCACACTAGGTAAATCATTAAAACTACTTGTTACCCAGTAAGTGGGTCACACTAGGTAAATCATTAAAACTACTTGTTACCCAGTAAGTGGGTCACACTAGGTAAATCATTAAAACTACTCGTTACCCAGTAAGTGGGGTCACACTAGGTCAATCATCAAAACTACTTGTTACCCAGTAAGTGGGTCACACGAGGTCAATCATTACAACTACTCGTTACCCAGTAAGTGGGGTCACACTACGTCAATCATCAAAACTACTTGTTACCCAGTAAGTGGGGTCACACTAGATCAATCATTAAAACTACTTGTTACCCAGTAAGTGGGGTCACACTAGGTCAATGATTAAAACTACTTGTTACCCAGTAAGTGGGTCACACTAGGTCAATCATCAAAACTACTTGTTACCAAGTAAGTGGGTCACACTAGGTCAATCATTAAAACTACTTGTTACCCAGTAAGTGGGGTCACACTAGGTCAATCATTGAAACTACTTGTTGCCAAGTAAGTGGGTCACACGAGGTCAATCATTACAACTACTTGTTACCCAGTAAGTGGGGTCACACTAGGTCAATCATTAAAACTACTCGTTACCCAGTAAGTGGGGTCACACTAGGTCAATCATTAAAACTACTTGTTACCCAGTAAGTGGGTCACACTAGGTCAATCATTGAAACTACTTGTTACCCAGTAAGTGGGTCACACTAGGTCAATCATTACAACTACTTGTTACTCAATAAGTGGGTCACACTAGGTCAATCATTAAAACTACCTGTTACCCAGTAAGTGGGGTCACACTAGGTCAATCATTGAAACTACTTGTTGCCCAGTAAGTGGGTCACACGAGGTCAATCATTACAACTACTTGTTACCCAGTAAGTGGGGTCACACTAGGTTAATCATTATAACTACTTGTTACACAGTAAGTGGGTCACACTAGGTCAATCATTAAAACTACTAGTTACCCAGTAAGTTGGGTCACACTAGGTCAATCATTATAACTACTTGTTACCCAGTAAGTGGGGTCACACTAGGTAAATCATTAAAACTACTCGTTACCCAGTAAGTGGGTCACACTAGGTCAATCATTGAAACTACTTGTTACCCAGTAAGTGGGTCACACTAGGTCAATCATTAAAACTACTTGTTACCCAGTAAGTGGGGTCACACTAGGTCAATCATTGAAACTACTTGTTGCCCAGTAAGAGGGTCACATGAGGTCAATCATTACAACTACTTGTTACCCAGTAAGTGGGGTCACACTAGGTCAATCATTAAATCTACTCGTTACCCAGTAAGTGGGGTCACACTAGGTCAATCATTAAAACTACTCGTTACCCAGTAAGTGGGGTCACACTACGTCAATCATTAACACTACTTGTTACCAAGTAAGTGGGTCACACTAGGTCAATCATTAACACTACTTGTTACCCAGTAAGTGGGTCACACTAGGTCAATCATTAAAACTACTCGTTACCCAGTAAGTGGGTCACACTAGGTCAATCATTAAAACTACTTGTTACCCAGTAAGTGGGTCACACTAGGTCAATCATTAACACTACTTGTTACCCAGTAAGTGGGTCACACTAGGTCAATCATTAACACTACTTGTTACCCAGTAAGTGGGTCACACTAGGTCAATCATTAAAACTACTCGTTACCCAGTAAGTGGGGTCACACTAGGTCAATCATTAAAACTACTTGTTACACAGTAAGTGGGGTCACACGAGGTCAATCATTACAACTACTTGTTACCCAGTAAGTGGGTCACACTAGGTCAATCATTAAAACTACTTGTTACCCAGTAAGTGGGTCACACTAGGTCAATCATTAAAACTACTTGTTACCCAGTAAGTGGGGTCACACTAGGTCAATCATTAAAACTACTTGTTACCCAGTAAGTGGGGTCACACTAGGTCAATCATTAAAACTTCTTGTTACACAGTAAGTGGGTCACACGAGGTCAATCATTAAAATTACTTGTTACCCAGTAAGTGGGTCACACTAGGTCAATCATTGAAACTACTTGTTACCCAGTAAGTGAGGGCACACTAGGTCAATCATTGAAACTACTTGTTACCCAGTAAGTGGGGTCACACTAGGTCAATCATTGAAACTACTTGTTACCCAGTAAGTGGGGTCACACTAGGTCAATCATTAAAACTACTTGTTACTCAATAAGTGGGTCACACTAGGTCAATCATTAAAATTACTTGTTACCAAGTAAGTGGGTCACACTAGGTCAATCATTAAAACTACTTGTTACCAAGTAAGTGGGTCACACTAGGTCAATCATTAAAACTACTTGTTACCAAGTAAGTGGGTCACACTAGGTCAATCATTAAAACTACTTGTTACCCAGTAAGTGGGGTCACACTAGGTCAATCATCAAAACTTCTTGTTACCCAGTAAGTGGGGTCACACTAGGTAAATCATCAAAACTACTTGTTACCCAGTCAGTGGGGTGACACTAGGTCAATCATTAAAACTACTTGTTACCCAGTAAGTGGGTCACACTAGGTAAATCATTAAAACTACTCGTTACCCAGTAAGTGGGGTCACACTAGGTCAATCATCAAAACTACTTGTTACCCAGTAAGTGGGTCACACGAGGTCAATCATTACAACTACTCGTTACCCAGTAAGTGGGGTCACACTACGTCAATCATCAAAACTACTTGTTACCCAGTAAGTGGGGTCACACTAGATCAATCATTAAAACTACTTGTTACCCAGTAAGTGGGGTCACACTAGGTCAATGATTAAAACTACTTGTTACCCAGTAAGTGGGTCACACTAGGTCAATCATCAAAACTACTTGTTACCAAGTAAGTGGGTCACACTAGGTCAATCATTAAAACTACTTGTTACCCAGTAAGTGGGGTCACACTAGGTCAATCATTGAAACTACTTGTTGCCAAGTAAGTGGGTCACACGAGGTCAATCATTACAACTACTTGTTACCCAGTAAGTGGGGTCACACTAGGTCAATCATTAAAACTACTCGTTACCCAGTAAGTGGGGTCACACTAGGTCAATCATTAAAACTACTTGTTACCCAGTAAGTGGGTCACACTAGGTCAATCATTGAAACTACTTGTTACCCAGTAAGTGGGTCACACTAGGTCAATCATTACAACTACTTGTTACTCAATAAGTGGGTCACACTAGGTCAATCATTAAAACTACCTGTTACCCAGTAAGTGGGGTCACACTAGGTCAATCATTGAAACTACTTGTTGCCCAGTAAGTGGGTCACACGAGGTCAATCATTACAACTACTTGTTACCCAGTAAGTGGGGTCACACTAGGTTAATCATTATAACTACTTGTTACACAGTAAGTGGGTCACACTAGGTCAATCATTAAAACTACTAGTTACCCAGTAAGTTGGGTCACACTAGGTCAATCATTATAACTACTTGTTACCCAGTAAGTGGGGTCACACTAGGTAAATCATTAAAACTACTCGTTACCCAGTAAGTGGGTCACACTAGGTCAATCATTGAAACTACTTGTTACCCAGTAAGTGGGTCACACTAGGTCAATCATTAAAACTACTTGTTACCCAGTAAGTGGGGTCACACTAGGTCAATCATTGAAACTACTTGTTGCCCAGTAAGAGGGTCACACGAGGTCAATCATTACAACTACTTGTTACCCAGTAAGTGGGGTCACACTAGGTCAATCATTAAATCTACTCGTTACCCAGTAAGTGGGGTCACACTAGGTCAATCATTAAAACTACTCGTTACCCAGTAAGTGGGGTCACACTACGTCAATCATTAACACTACTTGTTACCAAGTAAGTGGGTCACACTAGGTCAATCATTAACACTACTTGTTACCCAGTAAGTGGGTCACACTAGGTCAATCATTAAAACTACTCGTTACCCAGTAAGTGGGTCACACTAGGTCAATCATTAAAACTACTTGTTACCCAGTAAGTGGGTCACACTAGGTCAATCATTAACACTACTTGTTACCCAGTAAGTGGGTCACACTAGGTCAATCATTAACACTACTTGTTACCCAGTAAGTGGGTCACACTAGGTCAATCATTAAAACTACTCGTTACCCAGTAAGTGGGGTCACACTAGGTCAATCATTAAAACTACTTGTTACACAGTAAGTGGGGTCACACGAGGTCAATCATTACAACTACTTGTTACCCAGTAAGTGGGTCACACTAGGTCAATCATTAAAACTACTTGTTACCCAGTAAGTGGGTCACACTAGGTCAATCATTAAAACTACTTGTTACCCAGTAAGTGGGGTCACACTAGGTCAATCATTAAAACTACTTGTTACCCAGTAAGTGGGGTCACACTAGGTCAATCATTAAAACTTCTTGTTACACAGTAAGTGGGTCACACGAGGTCAATCATTAAAACTACTTGTTACTCAATAAGTGGGTCACACTAGGTCAATCATTAAAATTACTTGTTACCAAGTAAGTGGGTCACACTAGGTCAATCATTAAAACTACTTGTTACCAAGTAAGTGGGTCACACTAGGTCAATCATTAAAACTACTTGTTACCAAGTAAGTGGGTCACACTAGGTCAATCATTAAAACTACTTGTTACCCAGTAAGTGGGGTCACACTAGGTCAATCATCAAAACTTCTTGTTACCCAGTAAGTGGGGTCACACTAGGTAAATCATCAAAACTACTTGTTACCCAGTCAGTGGGGTGACACTAGGTCAATCATTAAAACTACTTGTTACCCAGTAAGTGGGTCACACTAGGTCAATCATTAAAACTACTAGTTACCCAGTAAGTGGGGTCACATAAGTTCAATCATTAAAACTACTATTTACCCAGTAAGTGGGTCACACTAGGTCAATCATTAAAACTTCTTGTTACCCAGTAAGTGGGTCACACTAGGTCAATCATTAACACTACTCGTTACCCAGTAAGTGGGTCACACTAGGTAAATCATTAAAACTACTTGTTACCCAGTAAGTGGGTCACACTAGGTCAATCATTAAAACTACTCGTTACCCAGTAAGTGGGTCACACTAGGTAAATCATTATAACTACTTGTTACCCAGTAAGTGGGTCACACTAGGTCAATCATTAAAACTACTCGTTACCCAGTAAGTGGGTCACACTAGGTCAATCATTATAACTACTTGTTACACAGTAAGTGGGGTCACACTAGGTAAATCATTAAAACTACTTGTTACCTAGTAAGTGGGTCACACTAGGTAAATCATTAAAACTACTTGTTACCCAGTAAGTGGGTCACACTAGGTAAATCATTAAAACTACTTGTTACCCAGTAAGTGGGTCACACTAGGTAAATCATTAAAACTACTCGTTACCCAGTAAGTGGGGTCACACTAGGTCAATCATCAAAACTACTTGTTACCCAGTAAGTGGGTCACACGAGGTCAATCATTACAACTACTCGTTACCCAGTAAGTGGGGTCACACTACGTCAATCATCAAAACTACTTGTTACCCAGTAAGTGGGGTCACACTAGATCAATCATTAAAACTACTTGTTACCCAGTAAGTGGGGTCACACTAGGTCAATCATTAAAACTACTTGTTACCCAGTAAGTGGGTCACACTAGGTCAATCATCAAAACTACTTGTTACCAAGTAAGTGGGTCACACTAGGTCAATCATTAAAACTACTTGTTACCCAGTAAGTGGGGTCACACTAGGTCAATCATTGAAACTACTTGTTGCCAAGTAAGTGGGTCACACGAGGTCAATCATTACAACTACTTGTTACCCAGTAAGTGGGGTCACACTAGGTCAATCATTAAAACTACTCGTTACCCAGTAAGTGGGGTCACACTAGGTCAATCATTAAAACTACTTGTTACCCAGTAAGTGGGTCACACTAGGTCAATCATTGAAACTACTTGTTACCCAGTAAGTGGGTCACACTAGGTCAATCATTACAACTACTTGTTACTCAATAAGTGGGTCACACTAGGTCAATCATTAAAACTACCTGTTACCCAGTAAGTGGGGTCACACTAGGTCAATCATTGAAACTACTTGTTGCCCAGTAAGTGGGTCACACGAGGTCAATCATTACAACTACTTGTTACCCAGTAAGTGGGGTCACACTAGGTTAATCATTATAACTACTTGTTACACAGTAAGTGGGTCACACTAGGTCAATCATTAAAACTACTAGTTACCCAGTAAGTGGGTCACACTAGGTCAATCATTAAAACTACTTGTTACCCAGTAAGTGGGTCACACTAGGTCAATCATTAACACTACTTGTTACCCAGTAAGTGGGTCACACTAGGTCAATCATTAACACTACTTGTTACCCAGTAAGTGGGTCACACTAGGTCAATCATTAAAACTACTCGTTACCCAGTAAGTGGGGTCACACTAGGTCAATCATTAAAACTACTTGTTACACAGTAAGTGGGGTCACACGAGGTCAATCATTACAACTACTTGTTACCCAGTAAGTGGGTCACACTAGGTCAATCATTAAAACTACTTGTTACCCAGTAAGTGGGTCACACTAGGTCAATCATTAAAACTACTTGTTACCCAGTAAGTGGGGTCACACTAGGTCAATCATTAAAACTACTTGTTACCCAGTAAGTGGGGTCACACTAGGTCAATCATTAAAACTTCTTGTTACACAGTAAGTGGGTCACACGAGGTCAATCATTAAAATTACTTGTTACCCAGTAAGTGGGTCACACTAGGTCAATCATTGAAACTACTTGTTACCCAGTAAGTGAGGGCACACTAGGTCAATCATTGAAACTACTTGTTACCCAGTAAGTGGGGTCACACTAGGTCAATCATTGAAACTACTTGTTACCCAGTAAGTGGGGTCACACTAGGTCAATCATTAAAACTACTTGTTACTCAATAAGTGGGTCACACTAGGTCAATCATTAAAATTACTTGTTACCAAGTAAGTGGGTCACACTAGGTCAATCATTAAAACTACTTGTTACCAAGTAAGTGGGTCACACTAGGTCAATCATTAAAACTACTTGTTACCAAGTAAGTGGGTCACACTAGGTCAATCATTAAAACTACTTGTTACCCAGTAAGTGGGGTCACACTAGGTCAATCATCAAAACTTCTTGTTACCCAGTAAGTGGGGTCACACTAGGTAAATCATCAAAACTACTTGTTACCCAGTCAGTGGGGTGACACTAGGTCAATCATTAAAACTACTTGTTACCCAGTAAGTGGGTCACACTAGGTCAATCATTAAAACTACTAGTTACCCAGTAAGTGGGGTCACATAAGTTCAATCATTAAAACTACTATTTACCCAGTAAGTGGGTCACACTAGGTCAATCATTAAAACTTCTTGTTACCCAGTAAGTGGGTCACACTAGGTCAATCATTAACACTACTTGTTACCCAGTCAGTGGGGTGACACTAGGTCAATCATTAAAACTACTCGTTACCCAGTAAGTGGGTCACACTAGGTAAATCATTAAAACTACTTGTTACCCAGTAAGTGGGTCACACTAGGTCAATCATTAAAACTACTCGTTACCCAGTAAGTGGGTCACACTAGGTAAATCATTATAACTACTTGTTACCCAGTAAGTGGGTCACACTAGGTCAATCATTAAAACTACTCGTTACCCAGTAAGTGGGTCACACTAGGTCAATCATTATAACTACTTGTTACACAGTAAGTGGGGTCACACTAGGTAAATCATTAAAACTACTTGTTACCCAGTAAGTGGGTCACACTAGGTAAATCATTAAAACTACTTGTTACCCAGTAAGTGGGTCACACTAGGTAAATCATTAAAACTACTTGTTACCCAGTAAGTGGGTCACACTAGGTAAATCATTAAAACTACTTGTTACCCAGTAAGTGGGGTCACACTAGGTCAATCATCAAAACTACTTGTTACCCAGTAAGTGGGTCACACGAGGTCAATCATTACAACTACTCGTTACCCAGTAAGTGGGGTCACACTACGTCAATCATCAAAACTACTTGTTACCCAGTAAGTGGGGTCACACTAGATCAATCATTAAAACTACTTGTTACCCAGTAAGTGGGGTCACACTAGGTCAATGATTAAAACTACTTGTTACCCAGTAAGTGGGTCACACTAGGTCAATCATCAAAACTACTTGTTACCAAGTAAGTGGGTCACACTAGGTCAATCATTAAAACTACTTGTTACCCAGTAAGTGGGGTCACACTAGGTCAATCATTGAAACTACTTGTTGCCAAGTAAGTGGGTCACACGAGGTCAATCATTACAACTACTTGTTACCCAGTAAGTGGGGTCACACTAGGTCAATCATTAAAACTACTCGTTACCCAGTAAGTGGGGTCACACTAGGTCAATCATTAAAACTACTTGTTACCCAGTAAGTGGGTCACACTAGGTCAATCATTGAAACTACTTGTTACCCAGTAAGTGGGTCACACTAGGTCAATCATTACAACTACTTGTTACTCAATAAGTGGGTCACACTAGGTCAATCATTAAAACTACCTGTTACCCAGTAAGTGGGGTCACACTAGGTCAATCATTGAAACTACTTGTTGCCCAGTAAGTGGGTCACACGAGGTCAATCATTACAACTACTTGTTACCCAGTAAGTGGGGTCACACTAGGTTAATCATTATAACTACTTGTTACACAGTAAGTGGGTCACACTAGGTCAATCATTAAAACTACTAGTTACCCAGTAAGTTGGGTCACACTAGGTCAATCATTATAACTACTTGTTACCCAGTAAGTGGGGTCACACTAGGTAAATCATTAAAACTACTCGTTACCCAGTAAGTGGGTCACACTAGGTCAATCATTGAAACTACTTGTTACCCAGTAAGTGGGTCACACTAGGTCAATCATTAAAACTACTTGTTACCCAGTAAGTGGGGTCACACTAGGTCAATCATTGAAACTACTTGTTGCCCAGTAAGAGGGTCACATGAGGTCAATCATTACAACTACTTGTTACCCAGTAAGTGGGGTCACACTAGGTCAATCATTAAATCTACTCGTTACCCAGTAAGTGGGGTCACACTAGGTCAATCATTAAAACTACTCGTTACCCAGTAAGTGGGGTCACACTACGTCAATCATTAACACTACTTGTTACCAAGTAAGTGGGTCACACTAGGTCAATCATTAACACTACTTGTTACCCAGTAAGTGGGTCACACTAGGTCAATCATTAAAACTACTCGTTACCCAGTAAGTGGGTCACACTAGGTCAATCATTAAAACTACTTGTTACCCAGTAAGTGGGTCACACTAGGTCAATCATTAACACTACTTGTTACCCAGTAAGTGGGTCACACTAGGTCAATCATTAACACTACTTGTTACCCAGTAAGTGGGTCACACTAGGTCAATCATTAAAACTACTCGTTACCCAGTAAGTGGGGTCACACTAGGTCAATCATTAAAACTACTTGTTACACAGTAAGTGGGGTCACACGAGGTCAATCATTACAACTACTTGTTACCCAGTAAGTGGGTCACACTAGGTCAATCATTAAAACTACTTGTTACCCAGTAAGTGGGTCACACTAGGTCAATCATTAAAACTACTTGTTACCCAGTAAGTGGGGTCACACTAGGTCAATCATTAAAACTACTTGTTACCCAGTAAGTGGGGTCACACTAGGTCAATCATTAAAACTTCTTGTTACACAGTAAGTGGGTCACACGAGGTCAATCATTAAAATTACTTGTTACCCAGTAAGTGGGTCACACTAGGTCAATCATTGAAACTACTTGTTACCCAGTAAGTGAGGGCACACTAGGTCAATCATTGAAACTACTTGTTACCCAGTAAGTGGGGTCACACTAGGTCAATCATTGAAACTACTTGTTACCCAGTAAGTGGGGTCACACTAGGTCAATCATTAAAACTACTTGTTACTCAATAAGTGGGTCACACTAGGTCAATCATTAAAATTACTTGTTACCAAGTAAGTGGGTCACACTAGGTCAATCATTAAAACTACTTGTTACCAAGTAAGTGGGTCACACTAGGTCAATCATTAAAACTACTTGTTACCAAGTAAGTGGGTCACACTAGGTCAATCATTAAAACTACTTGTTACCCAGTAAGTGGGGTCACACTAGGTCAATCATCAAAACTTCTTGTTACCCAGTAAGTGGGGTCACACTAGGTAAATCATCAAAACTACTTGTTACCCAGTCAGTGGGGTGACACTAGGTCAATCATTAAAACTACTTGTTACCCAGTAAGTGGGTCACACTAGGTAAATCATTAAAACTACTCGTTACCCAGTAAGTGGGGTCACACTAGGTCAATCATCAAAACTACTTGTTACCCAGTAAGTGGGTCACACGAGGTCAATCATTACAACTACTCGTTACCCAGTAAGTGGGGTCACACTACGTCAATCATCAAAACTACTTGTTACCCAGTAAGTGGGGTCACACTAGATCAATCATTAAAACTACTTGTTACCCAGTAAGTGGGGTCACACTAGGTCAATGATTAAAACTACTTGTTACCCAGTAAGTGGGTCACACTAGGTCAATCATCAAAACTACTTGTTACCAAGTAAGTGGGTCACACTAGGTCAATCATTAAAACTACTTGTTACCCAGTAAGTGGGGTCACACTAGGTCAATCATTGAAACTACTTGTTGCCAAGTAAGTGGGTCACACGAGGTCAATCATTACAACTACTTGTTACCCAGTAAGTGGGGTCACACTAGGTCAATCATTAAAACTACTCGTTACCCAGTAAGTGGGGTCACACTAGGTCAATCATTAAAACTACTTGTTACCCAGTAAGTGGGTCACACTAGGTCAATCATTGAAACTACTTGTTACCCAGTAAGTGGGTCACACTAGGTCAATCATTACAACTACTTGTTACTCAATAAGTGGGTCACACTAGGTCAATCATTAAAACTACCTGTTACCCAGTAAGTGGGGTCACACTAGGTCAATCATTGAAACTACTTGTTGCCCAGTAAGTGGGTCACACGAGGTCAATCATTACAACTACTTGTTACCCAGTAAGTGGGGTCACACTAGGTTAATCATTATAACTACTTGTTACACAGTAAGTGGGTCACACTAGGTCAATCATTAAAACTACTAGTTACCCAGTAAGTTGGGTCACACTAGGTCAATCATTATAACTACTTGTTACCCAGTAAGTGGGGTCACACTAGGTAAATCATTAAAACTACTCGTTACCCAGTAAGTGGGTCACACTAGGTCAATCATTGAAACTACTTGTTACCCAGTAAGTGGGTCACACTAGGTCAATCATTAAAACTACTTGTTACCCAGTAAGTGGGGTCACACTAGGTCAATCATTGAAACTACTTGTTGCCCAGTAAGAGGGTCACACGAGGTCAATCATTACAACTACTTGTTACCCAGCAAGTGGGGTCACACTAGGTCAATCATTAAATCTACTCGTTACCCAGTAAGTGGGGTCACACTAGGTCAATCATTAAAACTACTCGTTACCCAGTAAGTGGGGTCACACTACGTCAATCATTAACACTACTTGTTACCAAGTAAGTGGGTCACACTAGGTCAATCATTAACACTACTTGTTACCCAGTAAGTGGGTCACACTAGGTCAATCATTAAAACTACTCGTTACCCAGTAAGTGGGTCACACTAGGTCAATCATTAAAACTACTTGTTACCCAGTAAGTGGGTCACACTAGGTCAATCATTAACACTACTTGTTACCCAGTAAGTGGGTCACACTAGGTCAATCATTAACACTACTTGTTACCCAGTAAGTGGGTCACACTAGGTCAATCATTAAAACTACTCGTTACCCAGTAAGTGGGGTCACACTAGGTCAATCATTAAAACTACTTGTTACACAGTAAGTGGGGTCACACGAGGTCAATCATTACAACTACTTGTTACCCAGTAAGTGGGTCACACTAGGTCAATCATTAAAACTACTTGTTACCCAGTAAGTGGGTCACACTAGGTCAATCATTAAAACTACTTGTTACCCAGTAAGTGGGGTCACACTAGGTCAATCATTAAAACTACTTGTTACCCAGTAAGTGGGGTCACACTAGGTCAATCATTAAAACTTCTTGTTACACAGTAAGTGGGTCACACGAGGTCAATCATTAAAACTACTTGTTACTCAATAAGTGGGTCACACTAGGTCAATCATTAAAATTACTTGTTACCAAGTAAGTGGGTCACACTAGGTCAATCATTAAAACTACTTGTTACCAAGTAAGTGGGTCACACTAGGTCAATCATTAAAACTACTTGTTACCAAGTAAGTGGGTCACACTAGGTCAATCATTAAAACTACTTGTTACCCAGTAAGTGGGGTCACACTAGGTCAATCATCAAAACTTCTTGTTACCCAGTAAGTGGGGTCACACTAGGTAAATCATCAAAACTACTTGTTACCCAGTCAGTGGGGTGACACTAGGTCAATCATTAAAACTACTTGTTACCCAGTAAGTGGGTCACACTAGGTCAATCATTAAAACTACTAGTTACCCAGTAAGTGGGGTCACATAAGTTCAATCATTAAAACTACTATTTACCCAGTAAGTGGGTCACACTAGGTCAATCATTAAAACTTCTTGTTACCCAGTAAGTGGGTCACACTAGGTCAATCATTAACACTACTTGTTACCCAGTCAGTGGGGTGACACTAGGTCAATCATTAAAACTACTCGTTACCCAGTAAGTGGGTCACACTAGGTAAATCATTAAAACTACTTGTTACCCAGTAAGTGGGTCACACTAGGTCAATCATTAAAACTACTCGTTACCCAGTAAGTGGGTCACACTAGGTAAATCATTATAACTACTTGTTACCCAGTAAGTGGGTCACACTAGGTCAATCATTAAAACTACTCGTTACCCAGTAAGTGGGTCACACTAGGTCAATCATTATAACTACTTGTTACACAGTAAGTGGGGTCACACTAGGTAAATCATTAAAACTACTTGTTACCTAGTAAGTGGGTCACACTAGGTAAATCATTAAAACTACTTGTTACCCAGTAAGTGGGTCACACTAGGTAAATCATTAAAACTACTTGTTACCCAGTAAGTGGGTCACACTAGGTAAATCATTAAAACTACTCGTTACCCAGTAAGTGGGGTCACACTAGGTCAATCATCAAAACTACTTGTTACCCAGTAAGTGGGTCACACGAGGTCAATCATTACAACTACTCGTTACCCAGTAAGTGGGGTCACACTACGTCAATCATCAAAACTACTTGTTACCCAGTAAGTGGGGTCACACTAGATCAATCATTAAAACTACTTGTTACCCAGTAAGTGGGGTCACACTACGTCAATCATTAAAACTACTTGTTACCCAGTAAGTGGGTCACACTAGGTCAATCATCAAAACTACTTGTTACCAAGTAAGTGGGTCACACTAGGTCAATCATTAAAACTACTTGTTACCCAGTAAGTGGGGTCACACTAGGTCAATCATTGAAACTACTTGTTGCCAAGTAAGTGGGTCACACGAGGTCAATCATTACAACTACTTGTTACCCAGTAAGTGGGGTCACACTAGGTCAATCATTAAAACTACTCGTTACCCAGTAAGTGGGGTCACACTAGGTCAATCATTAAAACTACTTGTTACCCAGTAAGTGGGTCACACTAGGTCAATCATTGAAACTACTTGTTACCCAGTAAGTGGGTCACACTAGGTCAATCATTACAACTACTTGTTACTCAATAAGTGGGTCACACTAGGTCAATCATTAAAACTACCTGTTACCCAGTAAGTGGGGTCACACTAGGTCAATCATTGAAACTACTTGTTGCCCAGTAAGTGGGTCACACGAGGTCAATCATTACAACTACTTGTTACCCAGTAAGTGGGGTCACACTAGGTTAATCATTATAACTACTTGTTACACAGTAAGTGGGTCACACTAGGTCAATCATTAAAACTACTAGTTACCCAGTAAGTTGGGTCACACTAGGTCAATCATTATAACTACTTGTTACCCAGTAAGTGGGGTCACACTAGGTAAATCATTAAAACTACTCGTTACCCAGTAAGTGGGTCACACTAGGTCAATCATTGAAACTACTTGTTACCCAGTAAGTGGGTCACACTAGGTCAATCATTAAAACTACTTGTTACCCAGTAAGTGGGGTCACACTAGGTCAATCATTGAAACTACTTGTTGCCCAGTAAGAGGGTCACATGAGGTCAATCATTACAACTACTTGTTACCCAGTAAGTGGGGTCACACTAGGTCAATCATTAAATCTACTCGTTACCCAGTAAGTGGGGTCACACTAGGTCAATCATTAAAACTACTCGTTACCCAGTAAGTGGGGTCACACTACGTCAATCATTAACACTACTTGTTACCAAGTAAGTGGGTCACACTAGGTCAATCATTAACACTACTTGTTACCCAGTAAGTGGGTCACACTAGGTCAATCATTAAAACTACTCGTTACCCAGTAAGTGGGTCACACTAGGTCAATCATTAAAACTACTTGTTACCCAGTAAGTGGGTCACACTAGGTCAATCATTAACACTACTTGTTACCCAGTAAGTGGGTCACACTAGGTCAATCATTAACACTACTTGTTACCCAGTAAGTGGGTCACACTAGGTCAATCATTAAAACTACTCGTTACCCAGTAAGTGGGGTCACACTAGGTCAATCATTAAAACTACTTGTTACACAGTAAGTGGGGTCACACGAGGTCAATCATTACAACTACTTGTTACCCAGTAAGTGGGTCACACTAGGTCAATCATTAAAACTACTTGTTACCCAGTAAGTGGGTCACACTAGGTCAATCATTAAAACTACTTGTTACCCAGTAAGTGGGGTCACACTAGGTCAATCATTAAAACTACTTGTTACCCAGTAAGTGGGGTCACACTAGGTCAATCATTAAAACTTCTTGTTACACAGTAAGTGGGTCACACGAGGTCAATCATTAAAATTACTTGTTACCCAGTAAGTGGGTCACACTAGGTCAATCATTGAAACTACTTGTTACCCAGTAAGTGAGGGCACACTAGGTCAATCATTGAAACTACTTGTTACCCAGTAAGTGGGGTCACACTAGGTCAATCATTGAAACTACTTGTTACCCAGTAAGTGGGGTCACACTAGGTCAATCATTAAAACTACTTGTTACTCAATAAGTGGGTCACACTAGGTCAATCATTAAAATTACTTGTTACCAAGTAAGTGGGTCACACTAGGTCAATCATTAAAACTACTTGTTACCAAGTAAGTGGGTCACACTAGGTCAATCATTAAAACTACTTGTTACCAAGTAAGTGGGTCACACTAGGTCAATCATTAAAACTACTTGTTACCCAGTAAGTGGGGTCACACTAGGTCAATCATCAAAACTTCTTGTTACCCAGTAAGTGGGGTCACACTAGGTAAATCATCAAAACTACTTGTTACCCAGTCAGTGGGGTGACACTAGGTCAATCATTAAAACTACTTGTTACCCAGTAAGTGGGTCACACTAGGTAAATCATTAAAACTACTCGTTACCCAGTAAGTGGGGTCACACTAGGTCAATCATCAAAACTACTTGTTACCCAGTAAGTGGGTCACACGAGGTCAATCATTACAACTACTCGTTACCCAGTAAGTGGGGTCACACTACGTCAATCATCAAAACTACTTGTTACCCAGTAAGTGGGGTCACACTAGATCAATCATTAAAACTACTTGTTACCCAGTAAGTGGGGTCACACTAGGTCAATGATTAAAACTACTTGTTACCCAGTAAGTGGGTCACACTAGGTCAATCATCAAAACTACTTGTTACCAAGTAAGTGGGTCACACTAGGTCAATCATTAAAACTACTTGTTACCCAGTAAGTGGGGTCACACTAGGTCAATCATTGAAACTACTTGTTGCCAAGTAAGTGGGTCACACGAGGTCAATCATTACAACTACTTGTTACCCAGTAAGTGGGGTCACACTAGGTCAATCATTAAAACTACTCGTTACCCAGTAAGTGGGGTCACACTAGGTCAATCATTAAAACTACTTGTTACCCAGTAAGTGGGTCACACTAGGTCAATCATTGAAACTACTTGTTACCCAGTAAGTGGGTCACACTAGGTCAATCATTACAACTACTTGTTACTCAATAAGTGGGTCACACTAGGTCAATCATTAAAACTACCTGTTACCCAGTAAGTGGGGTCACACTAGGTCAATCATTGAAACTACTTGTTGCCCAGTAAGTGGGTCACACGAGGTCAATCATTACAACTACTTGTTACCCAGTAAGTGGGGTCACACTAGGTTAATCATTATAACTACTTGTTACACAGTAAGTGGGTCACACTAGGTCAATCATTAAAACTACTAGTTACCCAGTAAGTTGGGTCACACTAGGTCAATCATTATAACTACTTGTTACCCAGTAAGTGGGGTCACACTAGGTAAATCATTAAAACTACTCGTTACCCAGTAAGTGGGTCACACTAGGTCAATCATTGAAACTACTTGTTACCCAGTAAGTGGGTCACACTAGGTCAATCATTAAAACTACTTGTTACCCAGTAAGTGGGGTCACACTAGGTCAATCATTGAAACTACTTGTTGCCCAGTAAGAGGGTCACACGAGGTCAATCATTACAACTACTTGTTACCCAGTAAGTGGGGTCACACTAGGTCAATCATTAAATCTACTCGTTACCCAGTAAGTGGGGTCACACTAGGTCAATCATTAAAACTACTCGTTACCCAGTAAGTGGGGTCACACTACGTCAATCATTAACACTACTTGTTACCAAGTAAGTGGGTCACACTAGGTCAATCATTAACACTACTTGTTACCCAGTAAGTGGGTCACACTAGGTCAATCATTAAAACTACTCGTTACCCAGTAAGTGGGTCACACTAGGTCAATCATTAAAACTACTTGTTACCCAGTAAGTGGGTCACACTAGGTCAATCATTAACACTACTTGTTACCCAGTAAGTGGGTCACACTAGGTCAATCATTAACACTACTTGTTACCCAGTAAGTGGGTCACACTAGGTCAATCATTAAAACTACTCGTTACCCAGTAAGTGGGGTCACACTAGGTCAATCATTAAAACTACTTGTTACACAGTAAGTGGGGTCACACGAGGTCAATCATTACAACTACTTGTTACCCAGTAAGTGGGTCACACTAGGTCAATCATTAAAACTACTTGTTACCCAGTAAGTGGGTCACACTAGGTCAATCATTAAAACTACTTGTTACCCAGTAAGTGGGGTCACACTAGGTCAATCATTAAAACTACTTGTTACCCAGTAAGTGGGGTCACACTAGGTCAATCATTAAAACTTCTTGTTACACAGTAAGTGGGTCACACGAGGTCAATCATTAAAATTACTTGTTACCCAGTAAGTGGGTCACACTAGGTCAATCATTGAAACTACTTGTTACCCAGTAAGTGAGGGCACACTAGGTCAATCATTGAAACTACTTGTTACCCAGTAAGTGGGGTCACACTAGGTCAATCATTGAAACTACTTGTTACCCAGTAAGTGGGGTCACACTAGGTCAATCATTAAAACTACTTGTTACTCAATAAGTGGGTCACACTAGGTCAATCATTAAAATTACTTGTTACCAAGTAAGTGGGTCACACTAGGTCAATCATTAAAACTACTTGTTACCAAGTAAGTGGGTCACACTAGGTCAATCATTAAAACTACTTGTTACCAAGTAAGTGGGTCACACTAGGTCAATCATTAAAACTACTTGTTACCCAGTAAGTGGGGTCACACTAGGTCAATCATCAAAACTTCTTGTTACCCAGTAAGTGGGGTCACACTAGGTAAATCATCAAAACTACTTGTTACCCAGTCAGTGGGGTGACACTAGGTCAATCATTAAAACTACTTGTTACCCAGTAAGTGGGTCACACTAGGTCAATCATTAAAACTACTAGTTACCCAGTAAGTGGGGTCACATAAGTTCAATCATTAAAACTACTATTTACCCAGTAAGTGGGTCACACTAGGTCAATCATTAAAACTTCTTGTTACCCAGTAAGTGGGTCACACTAGGTCAATCATTAACACTACTTGTTACCCAGTCAGTGGGGTGACACTAGGTCAATCATTAAAACTACTCGTTACCCAGTAAGTGGGTCACACTAGGTAAATCATTAAAACTACTTGTTACCCAGTAAGTGGGTCACACTAGGTCAATCATTAAAACTACTCGTTACCCAGTAAGTGGGTCACACTAGGTAAATCATTATAACTACTTGTTACCCAGTAAGTGGGTCACACTAGGTCAATCATTAAAACTACTCGTTACCCAGTAAGTGGGTCACACTAGGTCAATCATAATAACTACTTGTTACACAGTAAGTGGGGTCACACTAGGTAAATCATTAAAACTACTTGTTACCCAGTAAGTGGGTCACACTAGGTAAATCATTAAAACTACTTGTTACCCAGTAAGTGGGTCACACTAGGTAAATCATTAAAACTACTTGTTACCCAGTAAGTGGGTCACACTAGGTCAATCATTAAAACTACTCGTTACCCAGTAAGTGGGTCACACTAGGTAAATCATTATAACTACTTGTTACCCAGTAAGTGGGTCACACTAGGTCAATCATTATAACTACTTGTTACACAGTAAGTGGGGTCACACTAGGTAAATCATTAAAACTACTTGTTACCCAGTAAGTGGGTCACACTAGGTCAATCATTATAACTACTTGTTACCCAGTAAGTGGGTCACACTAGGTCAATCATTAAAACTACTCGTTACCCAGTAAGTGGGTCACACTAGGTCAATCATTATAACTACTTGTTACACAGTAAGTGGGGTCACACTAGGCAAATCATTAAAACTACTTGTTACCCAGTAAGTGGGTCACACTAGGTCAATCATTAAAACTACTTGTCACCCAGTAAGTGGGTCACACTAGGTCAATCATTAAAACTACTTGTTACCCAGTAAGTGGGGTCACACTAGGTCAATCATTAAAACTACTTGTTACCCAGTAAGTGGGTCACACTAGGTCAATCATTAAAATTACTTGTTACCCAGTAAGTGGGGTCACACTAGGTAAATCATTAAAACTACTTGTTACCCAGTAAGTGGGGTCACACTAGGTCAATCATCAAAACTACTTGTTACCCAGTAAGTGGGTCACACTAGGTCAATCATTACAACTACTTGTTACCCAGTAAGTGGGGTCACACTAGGTCAATCATTAAAACTACTTGTTACCCAGTAAGTGGGGTCACACTAGGTCAATCATTAAAACAACTTGTTACCCAGTAAGTGGGGTCACACTAGGTCAATTATTAAAACTACTCGTTACCAAGTAAGTGGGGTCACACTAGGTCAATCATTAACACTACTTGTTACCCAGTAAGTGGGTCACACTAGGTCAATCATTAACACTATTTGTTACCAAGTAAGTGGGTCACACTAGGTCAATCATTAAAACTACTTGTTACCAAGTAAGTGGGTCACACGAGGTCAATCATTAACACTACTTGTTACCCAGTAAGTGGGGTCACACTAGGTAAATCATTAAAACTACTTGTTACCCAGTAAGTGGGTCACACTAGGTCAATCATTAAAACTACTTGTTACCCAGTAAGTTGGGTCACACTATGTCAATCATTAAAACTACTAGTTACCCAGTAAGTGGGTCACACTAGGTCAATCATTAACACTATTTGTTACCAAGTAAGTGGGTCACACTAGGTCAATCATTAAAACTACTTGTTACCAAGTAAGTGGGTCACACTAGGTCAATCATTAAAACTACTTGTTACCAAGTAAGTGGGTCACACTAGGTCAATCATTAAAACTACTTGTTACCCAGTAAGTGGGTCACACTAGGTCAATCATTAAAACTACTTGTTACCCAGTAAGTGGGTCACACTAGGTCAATCATTAACACTATTTATTACCAAGTAAGTGGGTCACACTAGGTCAATCATTAAAACTACTTGTTACCCAGTAAGTGGGTCACACTAGGTCAATCATTAAAACTACTTGTTACCCAGTAAGTGAGGGCACACTAGGTCAATCATTAAAACTACTTGTTACCAAGTAAGTGGGGTCACACTAGGTCAATCATTAAAACTACTTGTTACCCAGTAAGTGGGTCACACTAGGTCAATCATTAAAACTACTTGTTACCAAGTAAGTGGGTCACACTAGGTCAATCATTAAAACTACTTGTTATCCAGTAAGTGAGGGCACACTAGGTCAATCATTAAAACTACTTGTTACCAAGTAAGTGGGGTCACACTAGGTCAATCATTAAAACTACTTGTTACCAAGTAAGTGGGGTCACACTAGGTCAATCATTAAAACTACTTGTTACCCAGTAAGTGGGTCACACTAGGTCAATCATTAAAACTACTTGTTACCCAGTAAGTGGGGGCACACTATGTCAATCATTAAAGGTAGGCTTGCTGTGTAGAGGATAGAAGTTTATCATCCAAAACTGTGTTCCACTGGAGATATCGCTCGTGAAAGATCAAGCGATATCTCCTAGGAGATATCGCTTTGACAGTAGATTTTGAACAATGCCCTGTAATCAGAAAATACATGACATCACAAAAGTTTTACATCATCAGTAATGACGTCACAATGCTATGACGTCATAAACACAACAGCGTCACAATCCTATGACGTCATTAACACGATGACGTCACAATGCCATGACATCACTTATTTAGGAGTTGGAGGGTTATGCAGTGTTCAAAGATGTACATTTTTCATGTTAATGTGATAAAAATGACTTGGATGATAAATAGAATCTCACCCTCGTGTCTTCTGATATCAAATATATCAACACTCGTTGATAAAAGTAAAATATACTCGGCAAGCCTCGGGTATATGATACTTTCATCAACTTGTGTTGATATATTTGATATCAGAAGACACTTGGGTGAGATTCTCTATGAACCAGCCTGTTCAAAATCATGAGAAACACAAGTTTCAATTTGCATGTATTGAGACTACTTGGATACAGACTCTTTCCACCAAGAGTTTCCTCTTCACTTGGTCCAAGGCAATCATGTAAGTTGCATGTTGCCAGTGTATCACAGACATAGCTAGTTTTAAGAAGACAACTAAGCTTGATCCAAGCAATCATGAAGAACTATTGGTACGTTAGAGTTAGCTACAGACAACAAAGACTAATGACCATACTCTTGCAATTGCAGTTGGTATACTTATCCTGTGTGAGAACATGCACCTTACTGGGCTGATTTCAGACCTTGTGGAGGATGAAACTCCCTATCATATAAGTATCATATAAGTAGTAGTAGTAGTATTTTTTTTAAACTTCAAGATCATGTTTTTTTTGACAGGCAATAAACAGAAAGATGAGAACATAGGATATGTTGTTTTCTTCTAGTGAATATTTGATGATAAAATGTTACGCATGTGTGACCCTAAGAGCTGGGACAGTAACCCAGATACACAGGACCGGTGGATAATAAGTAGGCAGGATACACAACTTTTTGATCATGTGACATATATTGAAAAATAGAGCCATTGGCTCTGTAGCTCATCAGGCATCATATCAAGTTTGCTTTATACAGGCCAGATGAGCTAAAAATGAAACTGATGTTACCTATTGCAAGAAAACCTATAAAAAAATTACAAAACAAATGTAACGATTTCGGAATAAATTTCCTTACCCAAATGATTTATTATTAATATCCAAGGAGAACTAAATTTGCCATAGACTGTCATCTAATGGAGAAATATAGGTTTTTGAGGTTGTGACCCCTGTGACCCTATTTGGGGTCATGGGGTCACGAAACCTACAGTTTAGAATCCCAATTGGCCAAGGAGTCTACATGCAGTTTTTCAGCTCAATAGACCTTTTGGAGCTAAAGATGATGATGAAAATAAGTTTTTAAGGTTGTGACCCCTGTGACCCTATTTGGGGTAATGGGGTCACGAAATCTACAAATTAGAGTCCCCATTGTCCAAGGAGTCTGCACATATCAATATTAACTCTCTACTCCTTTTGGAACTGGAGAAGAAGATGAGAATTGGTTTTTAAGGTTGTGACCCCTGTGACCCTATTTGGGGTCATGGGGTCACGAAATCTACAATTTAGAATCCCCATTGGCCAAGGAGTCTGCACATATCATTTTTAACTCTCTAGTCCTTTTGGAACTGGAGAAGAAGATGAGAGTTGGTTTTTAAGGTTGTGACCCCTGTGACCCTATTTGGGGTCATGGGGTCACGAAATCTACAATTAAGAATCCCCATTGGCCAGGGAGTCTGCACATATCACTTTCAACTCTCTAGTCCTTTTAGAACTGGAGAAGAAGATGAAAATAGGTTTTTAAGGTTGTGACCCCTGTGACCCTATTTGGGGTCATGGGGTCACGAAATCTACAAATTAGAATGCCCATTGGCCAAGGAGTCTGCACATATCTTTTTTAACTCTCTAGTCCTTTTAGAACTGGAGAAGAAGATGAAAATAGGTTTTCAAGGTTGTGACCCCTGTGACCCTATTTGGGGTCACAGGGTCACCAAAGTTACAAATTAGAATCCCCATTGGCCAAGGAGTCTGCACATATAATTTTTAACTCTCTAGTCCTTCTGGAACTGGAGAAGAAGATGAAAATAGGTTTTTAAAGTTGTGACCCCTGTGACCCTATTTGGGTTCACAGGGTCACCAAAGTTACAAATTAGAATCTCCATATGCTAAGGTACCTGTACAAAAAATTTCAGCTCTCTAATGTGTATGGTTCATGAGGAGAAGTCGAAAGTGTCAAAGTTTACGGACGGACGCCGGACAACGGGCCATGCCATAAGCCCATCTGGACTTTCAGTCCTGATGAGCTAAAAAAGTAAAAATATATGTGAGTCAGTGACTCAAACACACAAAAAGATACTTTTAAATTGCAAAACTATTTGTCATGTTGTCAAAAGGGGTGTTTATCTTTCAAATGCTTTCACAACAATGATGTGCCCCCTTCTTTCTGACTGAGCCAAGTAAAAAACAATTTATTTTGTTCTGGCCAATGCATGAATAACTCAATGAATAACAAGAGTATTATGAGGGGTACCCCGATATGGTAATAGGGGGACTGGTACCTGGTATTATTACCCTTAAGATAAATTTCTCGAATTCTGATTGGTCAATAGCCAAAGCATACATACCCGTGTAGTCGGATTTGGCAGGGTGTACGAAGTGTACACCCCGTCAAATTTGTCACGTGACATACCAAACGGGTCATACCGATGACCTTGACCTCAGATGGAATGCGGAAGTAAAACGGCCGCTCGACTGAGAATTTCAGAATCAAAATTTACAATGAGAGATTCTAATGTTCTGTCATTGTTAATTTCCATTGTGTTATTACATTCATTCAATATGAACACATGTTTCTCTTTAATTATTTCATTTAACAACACTTTTAATTCGGATATTTTTAGTCACAGAGTTATCTCCCTTTATATAACTGCCGCTAGCTCCGTACCGCGACTCTTGATGTTCACACTGTGCTGAGCTTGGACCGCAGTCTAGTTATGACTTATTTTGGTCGAAAATGAGTAAACTGTGTTGAAATGAAAGATCTTAAGGGTAATAAATTCGTTACACAGCGTTTTGACAGGGTGTACGGGACTGTAAGACCCTTGTACATTCTGTATTTCTTCGGCTCCGTCTCAGGAAAATACAGAATGTACAAGGGTCTTACAGTCCCTGTACACCCTGTCAAAACGCTGTGTAACTAATAATATATTTAGACCAATATCAGCCCTAGACCTTTCCCAAAACTCAGACTGTACATTACTCACTCTTTTTACTGTGGCTGTAATCTTGTGCAGGCACCTCTGGCTATAAGATTGCAGTTGCATGATGGTGAATTTTCCTGTATATCATAAACCTATTTGTTTTTATATAAATAATTAAAACAAAAAAGAAAATAAATTCTGCCAAGACTTCTATATATTTTCCAGTAAAACAAGTCCGCAAAGGTTTATTGGTGCCTTTATTTATCTTTAAATATACAAAATAGATATCTCATCATAACAAAGAAATATTTGCAAATATTATATAACATTTAAGTGAATATTCACAACTGTACAACTTTACATTTATTAAAATCATATTCATTACTAGGCATGTGGAAAGTGCAAGTGTTAATGGAATCAAGTCATGTATCAAGTATTTATAATTTTTTAATACTAATAACAATTCAAAGGTCAAATCTGAAGTAGAATTTTGACCCTGCTCAAATTTAAAACATACATAAAAACATGAACAACTATTTACAAATGCAGGAACCATAATATCATTATCTTCAGCTGTATAAGATAAGAAATTCAATAATGCATAATATCATACAATAAAAGTACCGAGGGTACAGAAGCTCACCTTAAAATGAATGATGTGGTAATATAGTTTAATTGTGTAACCATCTTTTTGTGATAATTAATTATGGCTGCCATCATGATTTTTTTATCTTTTAAAATGCTATTCTTCTGTTGGAAACCACTAGAGCTTGAACAAACATTAATACAAGAATGATATAATCATGATTTGTTAACAAGCAGTAGGTTTTTGTATAACTTTTTTGTATATCTATGGCTGAATTGGTGACCATCTTGGACTTTTTAATCTTCAAAATGCTACTTTTATTATGTGGGCATCTGTATTAATTTCATTATGATATCTTGATTGGTTTGGGAGTATTCATTTAGTCACACTCTCAACTTCCAAAGAACTAAAAAGATGATGCACATAAACATTTGGAATATATCCCTCTGACACAAATCACAAATTCAGCTAGTGATAAGTCCAATTGCCAAAGTAAACTGTCCAGGTCACTGTCTCATGTAATTCTAACTGAAGATTTCTGAATATCTTAAATCTTGACATATGTTAGTGCAATCTGATTGGTCAGAATAGGCTAGCAACATGGGGGTTTATGCTAATTACTAGATATGATGACCTATGATGACCTCTTGCACCTGCATGTAGCTTATGTAACTTATCCTCTTATGTAAGTTACTGTTATTCCATATAGTGAGTGTCCTCCCCTCATTTCAATATGCAATACAGATACCCTTTAGAGGAGAGTTGCAGGAAAGGGGCTGGATAGGAGGGGAAAGGGGGTGGGGGGATAGAAGGGGTGGGGGTAAAAGAGAGGTTTGCAATGGAAATAATCTGGAGGTAAACTCAGTAATATGTTTATTGAAGTATCTTAACTAACAGAGAGAATTGGTGAGAAAGACTTTGTAAAATAAAATTTGTTCAGACAGCTGTTCAATGAATGCTGTTTTGAATATGAATATTATATCTTTTATTAGCATGACAAACAAAATAAAAGATAATTAGTTATTCATTAACCAAAATTTTCAATTTGGAATAAATTAATTGTATGGGAACAAAGGAGTAAAAAACCTTACAGTTAGTGTTGGGAGTGAACAAATTTAATCATTTTAAATGCTTTTGAAAAGGATTTGTTTGAATTGAATGATCATTATAATTATCTAGATAATCATTGTTCAGACCGTAATCAGATATAGATGATTAAAAAATGTATATTTATCCCTCACTGGCTATGTTATTTGCCATATATGAAGTCTCAGGAATTATGTAACCCACTGATGGCATGAACAACTTTTATCATTTTATGTTTTATTAAAAAGGATTTATTAAAACAGTCATGTCTCAGGCTGTTCGCAGATAAAGATGATTCATACATTTTTTTGTAACTGTATTTATGGTGTTGATAAATATTACAACAAGCGTATCAATACAAATATAATGACATTGATTTGATTGATCAGGAAATGTATTCTTTTCAATGAATTTCATGAAACCTAATTAAAAATTCAATATAATTGACATATTGACCATCTTGGATTCTTGATAATAAAATAAATGCGTCTTTGTCAGGAATCACTATATAAAATAATACTCACTTTTCAGAATGATATCTTAATTGATTTAGTAGGAGTAGTACTTGGCCTGAAATCTAATTGAAAAATAATGACTTCTATGATGACATGTTGTTCCCAGAACCCTTTCAGCATGATATAATTATCATTTAGTTTTACAGGTATTTATAAAACACATGGTATTGGAACTGGAACCTGATACAAAATGCCTCTATTATTAACTTATCATGTAGATTACTGTACATAAAAGCAGATTCTTGACTTGTTAATATTAACTCATCATGCAGATTGTTGTACACAAAAGCTGATTTTTGACTTGTTTAAATTGTTATTTGTAAAAAGTATTACTATTATTAGAATACAAGTATACTTTTCATAAAGACAATTTATATACTTTCCATAAAGTCCATTATGTTCTATTTATCAATTAGGTCAGGATTACTATGCAACATACAAGCAGGCAGGACTGCTAGCCCCAGATCCTTAAGGAGAGTGTAGCAATTTGTATATTTGGCTTTGTGTACGTATATTTGGAGAAGCACCCTAGTGTGCCGAGCATGTTAACCTGAACTCTGGCTAAGCCCTTATGTGTGGTATTAAAAGACTTGACGGGAGAGAACATGAATTGTTGTGAAAAATATATATAATTTCACAAAATATAGTTAGCTTATGTCCTAAATTGATTTTGTGTCAAGAAGAACTTCTGTTAGATATAGAAATGGTACAAATATGGAACTGGAATAAAACACAGGAACTGGAACCTGATGCAAAATAACTCTTTCCACATCAACTTATCATGTAGATTGCTAAACACAAAGCTGATTGTTGACAAATTTTGTGTAAGTTCTTTTTCTTAGAAAGAACATATCACTGTCATGAGAATACAAGTCTAATTTCCATAACTCTTATTGCATACACATGGCCATATAGCATAATGCTCAACCATATCAATTGGGTCAGGTTGATTATGCAACATGCTAGCAGCTGAGACTGTGATGCTAGCAGCCTGTATCGGGATGTGTATTAGAAATGCATAGTGGACTCAACAGGAATATCTTAACTCTGGTTGACCCCTTTTGTGTGGTATTTAAAGGAATATAAGGGAGATACCATTGTTTAAAATTCAACATGATGTTTAATGTCATTGGGTTTTTGCAGCTAGTTGCCATAAATATTTTAAACAAATTAATTAATTATGTTTGTCTTTCATCTTAATGTTTTAGAAACACTTAAAAATATAGAACAACTTGCATGACAATCTTAAATATTCCATATTCAAGATAATATTATGATTAGTAAGTTCAAATTAGAGAATGTATATGGTGCGAGTGATCACTTGATGAAAGCTTAAATTTTAGTAATAATTATGTGTCATCTGCAGCTGAAAAGTCAATATGGCTGCTATCGCGGCCGTCTTGGACTCTCAGAACTGAAACATCTACCTTTGTGGGAGGAATCACTATAGGTATAACATACTACAATATGAAAATGATATCTAGATTGGTTTAGGAGAAGGAGTCATTTTCATGAATTCTAATTGAAAATTCAATATGGCTGCCATGGCGGCCATATTGGATTCTCAAAACTGAAACATCTACCTTTCTGTGCGGAATCACCATAGTTATAACATACTACAATTTCAGAATGATATCTAGATAGGTTTAGAAAGAGTAGTCTTTTCATGAAATCTAATTGAAAATTCAATATGGCTGCCAAAGCGGCCATCTTGGGTTTTTAAAACTGAAACGTCTACTTTTCTGTGAGGAATCACCATGGGTATAACATACTACAATTTAAGAATGTTATCTGCATTCGTTTAGGAGGAGTAGTCTTTTTCCTGAAATCTAATTGAAAATTCAATATGGCTGCCATGGCGGCCATCTTGGATTCTCAAAACTGAGACGTCTACCTTTCTGTGAGGAATCACCATGGGTATAACATACTACAATTTCAGAATGATATCTGCATTCGTTTAGGAGGAGTAGTCTTTTTCCTGAAATCTAATTGAAAATTCAATATGGCTGCCATGGCGGCCATCTTGGATTCTCAAAACTGAAACGTCTACCTTTCTGTGAGGAATCACCATGGGTATAACATACTACAATTTCAGAATGATATCTGCATTCGTTTAGGAGGAGTAGTCTTTTTCCTGAATTCTAATTGAAAATTCAATATGGCTGCCATGGCGGCCATATTGGATTCTCAAAACTGAAACATCTACCTTTCTGTGCGGAATCACCATAGTTATAACATACTACAATTTCAGAATGATATCTAGATAGGTTTAGAAAGAGTAGTCTTTTCATGAAATCTAATTGAAAATTCAATATGGCTGCCAAAGCGGCCATCTTGGGTTTTTAAAACTGAAACGTCTACTTTTCTGTGAGGAATCACCATGGGTATAACATACTACAATTTAAGAATGTTATCTGCATTCGTTTAGGAGGAGTAGTCTTTTTCCTGAAATCTAATTGAAAATTCAATATGGCTGCCATGGCGGCCATCTTGGATTCTCAAAACTGAGACGTCTACCTTTCTGTGAGGAATCACCATGGGTATAACATACTACAATTTCAGAATGATATCTGCATTCGTTTAGGAGGAGTAGTCTTTTTCCTGAAATCTAATTGAAAATTCAATATGGCTGCCATGGCGGCCATCTTGGATTCTCAAAACTGAAACGTCTACCTTTCTGTGAGGAATCACCATGGGTATAACATACTACAATTTCAGAATGATATCTGCATTCGTTTAGGAGGAGTAGTCTTTTTCCTGAAATCTAATTGAAAATTCAATATGGCTGCCATGGCGGCCATCTTGGATTCTCAAAACTGAAACGTCTACCTTTCTGTGAGGAATCACCATGGGTATAACATACTACAATTTCAGAATGATATCTGCATTCGTTTAGGAGGAGTAGTCTTTTTCCTGAAATCTAATTGAAAATTCAATATGGCTGCCATGGCGGCCATCTTGGATTCTCAAAACTGAAACGTCTACCTTTCTGTGAGAATCACCATGGGTATAACATACTACAATTTCAGAATGATATCTGCATTCGTTAGGAGGAGTAGTCTTTTTCCTGAAAGTTTACGGACGGACAGACGGACAGACGGACGGACGGACGGACGGACGGACGACGGACGAAGCGCCATGACATAAGCTCACATTTACTTTGTAAAGGTGAGCTAAAAATTGAGCCAGTGGCTCTGTAACTCATCAGGCTTCATATTGATTTAGGGTCTAAAAAATGTGGTTCCCCCCTTACTTTGGACCACAGGGTCACCAAATGTACAATTTATAATCCCAATTAGTCAAGGAGTCTGTTTCAGCTTTCTAGGCCTTAAGGTTCTGGAGTAGATGATGAAAATATGTTTTTAGGGTGTGGCCCTTATAAGGGGCCACCAAGGCTACAATTCATAATACCGGTACTCACTAGTCAATGAGTCTGTACACAAAGTTTCAGCTTTCTAGGTCTTTTGGTTCTTGAAAAGAAGATGGAAATAGGTTTTTAGGGCGTTGCCCCTGTAGCCCTTATTCGGGGCCACAGGACAACCAAAGCTACAATTTGTAATCCTCACTAGTCAAGGAGTCTTTACACAAAGTTTCAGCTTTCTTGGCCATATGGTTCTGGAGAAGAAGATGAAAATATGTTTTTAGGGTGTGGCCCCTGTAGTCCTTATTAGGGACCACAGGGCCACCAAAGCTACAATTTATAATCCTCACTAGCCAAGGAGTCTGTACACAAAGTTTCAGCTTTCTTGGCCATATGGTTCTGGAGAAGAAGATGAAAATATGTTTTTAGGGTGTGGCCCCTGTAGCCCTTATTGGGACCACAGGGCCACCAAAGCTACAATTTATAATCCCCATTAGTCACAAAGTTTTCAGTTTTCAGCTTTCTAGGCCTTATGGTTCTGGAGAAGGAGTCGAAATTCCACAAAGTTTATGGACGGAGGGACGCAGACACCTTGCCATGCCATAAGCCCATCGGGTCTTACAGGCCAGATGAGCTAACATCTCTATTCATAATTCTGGCGACAGGTTTTGCAAACTTGAGGTAAGGAAATTCAAAGTTCATTTCAAGGCAGGTAATAACTCCTTGCAACTCATTGATTATTCTCATTAAAATTGACAGTTGGTGAACAGAACATTTCATTGACAAATTCTACTTGTTATACTTACATGTCATTAACTCCCCACACAAGTATATCAATTCATATAATACTGTACTGTACTGTTTCCATTTTGATTAAATCCCTGGTTTCCGACAGATTCCTCCAGTGGCAAAATTTGGCACAACAAACCATTTAAAGATTTCAGCCAATGAAAACACTTCACGCAAAGTAAGGAAGGTTCTAATCTCAAGACCTTTGCCATGATTCAGTAGCAAAAGTCGACTTTCAAACAGCGTCACTGATTGGTTTGTATAATCAGATTTTTGACACTATCAAAATAACACATTTGGCATTAATATACAATTATAATTGAAAAATTGAACATATCAAATTTTCAAAATGCGCTACTGCCCCTTTAAACAGTGTCGCTGATTGCAAAGATAATTCTGACTGCATCTAATCAGGCTTCTCCCTTTCTAAGTCACAAGCTTTGCTAAATTGAACAGAGGCAAATTGTGGGGAGAGAAGGCTTCATTGTTGGCATTACGAAAAAATATTTTATTAAGAAACCTTTTAACTAGAGATAGGCTCCATACAAGAACCATTTTCATTATTCATGTAACAACAACCTCAATGGCATAGATCATAGAATTTTATCAAAGAAATTTAAGGAAATATGCTAAAATTCTGCCCCAAAATATCATGAAATACTTTCTGACCTTCTTCACATGTTCAGGTCACTGTGCCATTCTGCTGGTCAGTACAAGAAAACAATATTAAAGTTAACAGGTGAAACTAATGCCTACAGTTTACATACAATGCCACATGTTTCGAGCCCTAATTTATAACAAACACTTTTCTCACAAAACATTTTGAATCTTTGAGTTTTTTTCACTGCATTGCAACTTGCCTATAAAAATCTACTTAACTCTTGTATCACATATCAAATATCACATACAGCATTTGAATTCTTTATAGAAATATCACTGAAAACACTATTTTGGAGAAATGCAGACAAAACATTTGGCCTGAGAATTCTACTACAAAAAAAATATAAAAATACATTTGAGACGAATATGCCTGACCTGATCAGGTATGGCACAGAATCTTATTTGAATATTGACAAGTACAAACTCCATCCTTATTTGAAGAACAAAGTGAAACTGGCACATAAGTTATTTCATCTATTGAATATAAGGTTGAGTTTCTAAGTTGGAAAACTTTTTCCTTATCCTTTTCACCATGAATAAAATATGTTTAATAAATCAAATTGAAAAGAAGAATATTTCTCCTTAAATAAATTTCACTTTATATGACAACAAAAAACTTTATTGATTTTATTTTAGAAACCAATGTAATTATAACTTATGCAATAAAATATTCTTTTATATTTAGATCTATTTCATGCCAATATCCAGTTACGCTGCTCTAATTTGCTTTGTTTTGCCCCTGGCGATTAAACGTCAGTCTTCAGTTCACACTTTTTATGAACATCACTCCCTTCTAAGTACACAAATATATCAGACAACATGTAATCAATCATTCCTAAATTTTCGAATATGGCACATCATAGATCATATCTGTAACCCTGTGATAAGCATAACATATTGCAGAAAGAGGTAAGGTATCACGTGGTGTGTCCGATTATAAGAAACTGTCCGATGAAGTTAGCTAGACCAAGCAAAATGAGTCCCGAGTGAAGAATGACAGACGGCCACGTTAACTGTTTCCCTCCGTCGCCCTTGTAGCATGCAATCATGTATACCAGACACGGTAGAGCGATCGCATACGAGAACCCACAAAATGCTCCAACAAATCTAAAAAAAATAAATTCTCATGAAACTTTTGTAATCCTTTCATTTTGACATTCTAAAGTTTTCAATATAGGTACAAGAAGTTTTTGTTTTGGAATAGTGCTGTGAGCATTAATGAACTTTTTAATCTTAAGAATTAATAGATTAAAAAAAGCATTTTAATTCTTGCACAATCATATCATTGATTAAATTGTAATATGTGACTTAAACAAGTCACCAGTTCTGTTGGAAAGCATATTCCTTTCTAAATTAGTTCTTTATCAAAGACTGTGGAAATAAGAAAAGATTGTAACCTTGGTCTTCATTTGGAATTCATACTTTAAATTTAGAAAAAAATTTAAATTAATTTTGTCACATATGTATGCTGGTTGAAAAAGTTTAAAAATGAATTTCTACCTACCCTATGATTTTTCCTATGTGTGGTTCGTACACTGCAAATACCACACAGATCCCCACCACACCTAGGTTGAGTAGAACTACATGGCGCCAGCTGGAAATAAAACCCATTAGATAATAATGATGATTATAATAATAAGGCTCTGATGGGGATGATCCTGCTAGGGATGAGGATTAAAATCGCTGAATCAATAGAGTCTATATCCTATTTTGAGAATATTTAAGTAAAAAAATTAAGTCATTAAATTCATTAATTTTTGTCAGATGGAAGGGAAGTTATTCAGCACAGTAACAGATATATGATACCACTGGTATTGATTGATTTACAGTTTTATATAATACGAGGGGCGTTCAATAAGTGTTGCAAGCGGGGCATTGGTGTTTACATAAACAGTGTCAGCTTATAGCAGGTGTTACTATAGTCAAAACATAACATTGACACATGTCAAAACAATTTCTAGACATAACAATTATTTAGATATAATAGCTGCGCTGACCTAGGGGTCTCCATAATCATGGATTCTCTCAAACATGAACAACGCGCTGTGATCAAGTTCCTTACTAAAGAGGGATGCAAAGCTACAGAAATACATAATCGTATGTGTAATGTGATGGGTAAGGATGCTCCTAACTTTTCAACAGTTTGTCGCTGGTCTCTTCAGTTCAAGCGGGGCAGGGAGTCCTTAGACGATGACCCACGGTCAGGCAGGCCATCTGAAGTCACCCGACCGGAAGTTATTGCCGCTATCGAAAGACGAATTTTAGCTGACCGCCGTGTTAAAGTTTCTGAACTGTCTTTGGAATTCCAGATATCAGTTGGAAGTGTTGAAAAAATAAATCATGACCATCTTGGTATGTCCAAGGTATCTGCAAGATGGGTACCCAGAAACCTCACAGCACAAGATCGCCAGAAAAGAACCGAAAGTTGCATGGAGCTGCGGATGAAGCCAGGTTTTTGTCTCGTCTGGTGACAGGTGACGAAACCTGGATTCACCACTGGGACCCGGAAACTAAACTGGAATCCAAGCAATGGAAGCACCCGAGTTCACCGCCTCCCCTGAAGTTTCGCACTCAACCATCAGCTGGCAAGGTTATGGCGACAATCTTTGGGATGCAAAAGGCATATTATTAGTTGATTACTTGCCAACCAAAACTACAATGAATGGTCAATATTATGCCAACCTAATGCAAGAATTGCGAAAGACAATTCGACAGAAACGCCGTGGAATGTTGACACGTGGTGTTCTGATTTTGCATGACAACGCTCCAGTCCACAAGTCAAGAGTTGCACAGGCCGCTATACGTGATTGTGGATTCGAACAGCTTAACCTTCCACCCTACAGCCCATACCTAGCCCCCAGTGACTACTTCCTGTTCAGAAACCTGAAATCCGCCCTACGTGGAAGGCACTTCCGGGATGACCAAAGCTGCCACAGAGGCGTGGTTAGGGGGGCAAACGGAAGACTTCTACAAAAGCGGCATCAAAAGTCTTAAAGAGAAATGGAATAAGTGTATTGAGGTGAAGGGTAACTATATTGAAAAATAAAAGTAAAAAATTGACTACGCGAGTTGGTTTTATATTGAAGTTGCAACACTTATTGAACGCCCCTCGTAAGTATAGAGTTCAAGACAGGGTTATTGCAAAGTTATTACAATGTTCTGAAGGTAATTGGATTGTTATATCAACCTCTCTCACAGATTAACATGGCTTTATGTTAATGCTGTCATGTGACCAAGCTGGCCAATAAGAAAGACAGAAATATAATATTTTAATACCTGTAATAACATCGTAAACAAAGTATCTTATGTATGCGCGGTAGCGACTTCCTACATTGTGACGTTATAGTGCGGGAGAAAAATGATTGTGCAATAGACAGCTAGAAAAGATGCCTTGCAAAGCAGAGGCAAAGAGCTGGAGTGACCGGTTTTACCTGGGCCACAGAGACTTGAATATAGAGAGCATGAGTTGTATCCTCATTATGTACAGGAGCAGGGGAAACACTGTCAACATCTGGAAGAATAGACCGATCCTCGCTACAAACGCCATAATGTCACTTGTTGCTATGTTGTTGAGAAGATTCTGAAATAGAACCAAATCATTATACAATCATTTCTTGCAAATTCAAAGTCATTTTCAACAAAACATCAACACTTTTAGACTTCAAACAATCATGGGGCGGATGGTAGACATATCAAAGGCACTTCATCCACATTGCACTCATTTATTCAGTGCATACCAATGGGTACCTAAGTACAGACCTATAAATATGTCATGAAGAAACTCCCTCAAAGTACATTTCTTTAAGGTTATTTATGTACAAGCAATTATCATTCCTGGATTGTCATTATATCATTCAGAAAGGGCCAGGTCACTTTTTTTCACATGGTAGTTTATTTTATTTGAATAATTTTTGCCTCCCAAGTGCGAGTTAAAAAGATGAAATTCCTGCTATACTCACATCTTGTATGCAGCTCTTGGCGAGAGGGTAGGCAGCGTAAAACATAGTACCCATGTACAAGTATGTTAGCAGCACAAGAAGGTAAGCTATCGATAAATCTCTTACCTGAAACAGTAATGGTTCACGTTATCAAAATACGTTTAAAACAGTAACAATCATTTATGGTTATTTTGCTACTAGCAAAGATTTTGTATCAGTTGATGCTAAGCTTCATATTGCACCAAACACATCATTGACACATACATCTAACAATATCATCATGAAAACTCATTTTTAACTTCATATCAAATATAAATTGAAGGCAAATATTGCTAAAATTAATTTGGAAGAATTTACTTGAAAAACAATACACTCATAATTGACAATAAACAATAGACATACAGCAAATATATATTTTATTAAAGTAAAAGATAACATTGTTACTACCTCTTTGGCAGGTTGAGGTAAAATCATTCCTTGTGGCTTTTGCATATGGGATATTCCTTTTGCTGAATCGGTAGTGTGTCTGACTCTCATCTGGAAGGCGGGACCGCCGGGAGAGAAGTTGACTTGAACAAGAAGTCCCAGCTTCCGGATGAAAGTCAGACACTATACCGATTCAGCAAAAGGGATATCCCATTGGCCGAAGCCTGTAGGAATAATTTTATCTCACCCTTCCACACCTTGGCCTATATTTTCAAAGCTCTCTTAGTGCTAAGATAGTCGTAAGTACCATTCATTAACATTGTCCTACCACTATCTTAACACTAAGAGAACTGCGAAATTGTAGGCCCTGAAATTATATGGAATGTTCCTGCCAATATAACGTACATTGTTCTCTGGGTGTTTCTGGTTCCTGCAGATTGCCAGACAACAGTTCTGTACAAAGTAGGCCAGTGCTGAGATTCCTGTCAGGGCTGGGAACGTTAGCTTGAAATCTGGAAAACAACGTAACATTACAGATGAGGTTAGTCTAAGCAGGAATATGTCTGCAAGCGTGAATTGACACCTTAGTTGTGGGACCTTTTCAGCCCTAGGGTACCAGTCACAAAAACGTTTACTGCCATTTCAACATCATGACACAAATTTTATTATGCCATACCTGTTTAATTCTTAGTATTGAGTTAGTAAATAAACAAAATAACTGTTCCCTTACAAAGGAGAATGAATCGTTTATATTTCAACGAATGCAATAACAAAAGTACTCACTTTCAACAAAAGCGGGTGAATTGGAATGGTCAGTGTTGAAATCTACATGGAACTTCCAGTCTGAAGCCTTGACCGCCACAAAACACACCAGGTAGGTCACCGATATCGTACCTGGAATTGACAACAGTTCACACCATTAGATAACAATACATAAACAAATCTTTTAAAATTGCTCGATCAGGGTTCAGTGAGGTTATAAAAATAGAGCCAGTGGCTCTGTAGCTCATCAGGCTTCATATTAATTTTGCTTTAGGGTGTGGCAAATGTGCTTCCTCTCTTACTTTGGACCACAGGGTCACCAAATGTACAATTTGGATTCCTCCCTATCTAACTTAGGAGTTTTCACACAAAGTTTCAACTTTCTAGGCCTGATGCTCCTTGAGAAAAAGAGGAAATTAGGTTAGAGTGTGTGGCCCCTGAGGCCCTTATTAGAGGCCACAGGGCCACAAAAGCTATAAATCATAATCCTCACTAGTCAAAGAGTATATTCACAAGGTTTCAGCTTTCTGGGCCTATTGCTTCTGGAGAAGGAGATGAAAATAGGTCGTAAAGGTGTGGTCCCTCTGGCCCTTAATAAGGGTCACTGGGCCACCAAAGCTACAATTTATAATCCCCACTAGTAAAGGAGTATGTACACCAAGTTTCAGCTTTCTAGGCCTTATGGTTCTGGAGAATAGATGAAAATAGGTTTTTAGGGCATGGCCCCTGTGGCCCTTATTAGGGGTCACAGGGCCACCAAAGCTACAATGTATAATCCCCACTAGTAAAGGAGTCTGTACACCAAGTTTCAGCTTTCTAGGCCTTATCCTTTTGTAGAAGAAGATGAAAATAGCTTTTTAGGGTGTGGCCCCTGTGGCCCTTATTAGGGGTCACTGGGCCACCAAAGCTACAATTTATAATCCCCACTAGTAAAGGAGTCTGTACACCAAGTTTCAGCTTTCTAGACCTTATGGTTCTGGAGAAGAAGATGAAAATATATTTTAAGGGAGTGGCCCCTGTGGCCCTTATTAGGGGTCACAGGGCCACCAAAGCTACAATTTATAATCCCTCCTAGTAAAGGAGTCTGTACACCAAGTTTAAGCTTTCTAGGCCTTATTGTTCTTTTGTAGAAGATGAAAATAGGTTTTTAGGGTGTGGCCCCTGTGGCCCTTATTAGGGGTCACAGGGCCACCAAAGCTACACTTTTTAATCCTTACTAGTCAAGGAGTCTGTACACCAAGTTTCAGCTTTCTAGGCCTTGTGGTTCTGGAGAAGAAGATGAAAATAGGTTTTTAGGGCGTGGCCCCTGTGGCCCTTATTAGGGGTCGCAGGGCCACCAAAGCTACAATTTATAATCCCCACTAGTCAAGGAGTATGTACACCAAGTTTAAGCTTTCTAGGCCTTATGGTTCTGGAGAAGAAGTCTAAATTCAACAAAGTTTACGGACGGACGGACGGACGCCGGACACCATGCCATGCCATAAGCCCATCGGGCCTTACAGGCCAGATGAGCTAAAAAAGCTCAAAACAGTTGTCATAGAACTTGTTTTGACACAAATCAAATCAAATTCAAAATTGTCATTTTTGTATTGCAATGAACCATCAAATGACAGCATGTGCTGGTTTGAACTTATTGCATAGGGTAATTATTGGAATGCAGCAGATATTGTTGATTTATGTGGAAAAAAATTGGTTCTTGATGCAACCCCATCAGTTTGATTGAACTTTGGCCTGCTGTTTTTCAATTTGTATTCTTAGAGGCGCTTTAGCGTTTGTTCATTTCAAAAGCAATAGTGATTGTAAGTTTACCAGAAGGTGTACGTTACTTTATAATGTAAAGCAGTATGTGGAACTTCATAGTGATTAACCCTTATGTTAAGCAACAATGTCACTCGCATGTCCACCCCACTTAATCTGCATTCAAGTTCCTAGTTCCCTTATCTTTTGTCGGTAGAATAATTTGCACATTTAACCAATGAAATGATTTTTTTTAAAGTTGGCTACTTGAAGATAAAAAGTTGGAATGGTCCAAATAACATATAGATCTCAACATAATTTTATATTACCCAATGAATTAAATTTGGAAAGAAAATTGGGGACCCATAAAAATATACAAATTTCAACACACTTTGTAGTTTGTACACTTACCAATGAATTAAATTTCGTGAAGAAAGTTTGTGACATGAAGTTCAAGAGTTGGAATGGTCCAAATAGCATATAAATCTAAACATAATTTGTACACTTACCCAATGAATTAAATTTTGTGAAGAAAATTTGTGACTTGAAGTTCAAGAGTTGGAATGGTCCAAATAACATATAAATCTAAACATATTTTTTACACTTACCAAATGAATTAAATTTTGTGAAGAAAGTTTGTGACTTGAAGTTCAAGAGTTGGAACTGACCAAATAACATATAAATTTAAACATATTTTTTACACTTACCCAATGAATTAAATTTTGTGAAGAAAGTCGGTGACTTGAAGTTCAAGAGTGGAAAGAGAATGGCAATGAGAAACAAGGGGACAGTATTCTGTTCACTCCAGACTCTCTTGAAGAGAGAGTGAGATGATTCTGTGAGATCAACACCATGGTTGTGTAACAGAGGAAGATGTACACCCAGAGAGTGGAATGTTGAGGAACCGTTTGGAGTTGCATGCTTGGGGCAGATTGCTGAAATGGAAGAATGGGAATAATTTATGATAACAATAATAGTAATATATATATAAAATCAACAAATTAAATTTTCTTATTGTGCTAGACTGACAAATTGCAAAACAAAATTTCACATAACAAGAAGACATAGTCATCAATATCCCCCGCCAAATTGTTTTTCATTGTAGCTTCGTACATTTCCAAGGAGTCCAAAATCATGGGACGAGGGACAGAACTCATTGTATGCTTCTGATGTTTTAACTCCATCATGGTATTGATACTCCGTGGTCATACAGCAAATTTGGTTATCTTATTTTAAATAGTTTCTGAGAAAATTTTCCCCCTTTTGCGTCTAAAGAGACCTAAAAGGGCAATAACTCCATAAAAATAATGCCACGCTTATGATTTTGATCTCAATCAATGCATTGATACCCAGAACACAAACATCAATTGGTTACCCTATCTTAAGTAGTTTCTGAGAAAAGTTGTTGCCTTTATCCTCTGACGTACGGAGCCCAGATCTATATACTCATTCCATGTTGTTTGATAATAACTTTAGAATTATATGTGAGATCACAATATGATAACAATTGTGAAACTGGAGATGAGAATTTTGTTATACTTTTAAATTTTTTTTATGACTATATAGATTGGACACATTGCTCAACAGCAGAATGGGAACAATGTATGTATTAAATATACGCATAAGACAAATATTTACAATTTATTGAGAATTGAATGGTTATATTTGTTTATTGTGTTTATAAATAAATGCATTTGGCAAGAACAATGGGAACAAGTTAAGTATCTTCAATTTTAATTCTCATCATTGAATATAAATGAATGTTCTACCAGGAAACCTTATCCTTGACCGTTGTCATACTTTGGAAATGACCTTTGAGATACTTGTTCATAATATTCAAAAGGATCACAAAGTTCAATTCTCAATATGAAGTTTGTAATCAAAAATGCAATTCATTGGTTTCTTGTTGTGATATAGTAATGTAAAGAAATTAATATTATGAATTTTGAATACTACTGACATATCAAAATTATGAGTGCAAAACTCATTGCATCATTGTTTTTGAATTCTATTGGACATATATAACATAGCATTAATATTTTCCCTCAAACAAATGCAACATAATATCATACCACCTTCAATATTTGTTGAATTGATAATCGGTGTTGTATCGTTTGAGGACTCTATCTTCGCTGAAATGGAAAATAAACATATCTGGTTTCAAGAGTTATTGATATAAAGCTGTTTATTTAAATTAAGTGAGTGGTCACTTATCAGAAATAGGATATTTTCACTTTGGAATCAGGTATTTGCTACACAATAGAATATCATGGGAAGTTATAACTGACCCCAACAAATTACAAACATTGCCATATCAGCAAATTAAATTATACAGACAAATAATAGCTTGGTTTTTCACATAAAAAAACAATCTTATATAATTGTATAGAGCCTTATATTTAATGAAAATTATCACAAATCCTAGGGTTTTTAAAAAAAAATATCTGTTATATCATTAAAGATGTTTAATCAATAGGTGCAAAACAATTGCATAAGCAGGAATATCAACTCATTAAAGAAGGAAATAAAAAGAAATGGCCACTGGTTAAAGATATACATATGCAAGTTACATTCAGTGACCTACAATAAGAGGTCAAGAAAACTATTTTAAAAAGTGTTAAAGAAGTAAGTACTCACTGTATACGAATGTAACGACATTATAGAGAAAGTTGGACATGAGGATCCAGTAGACAATAGCGCCCCCTAGCAGTGTAAGAAAGGAGCAGATAATCGCGACTATCTCTGCCCAACGACCCAGATAGTGACGACACACGTCAGAGAACTCAAATGTCTCATCACCATTGTCTGAAATGAAATGGATATTTCTTTTATATAGATGATAGTCAACATTCAGAGTTATGAATAACACATGTGATACATTAACTTCAGGTCTATCATAGAATATATTCTGCTTATAACCTGTAACAACTAGTTGGAATAGATTCATTGAAATTTTTTTTATCCCATTACATACCAAATGTTTGGACGGAAACTGTCAAATAAATCAACCTCTTTCTTAAAATGAATTGCTGAGATTGTTAGATAGCTATGTTTGCTACAGTTCAGAGAGTTAAGTTAGGACATTTGTTGTACTATGAGAAGAAACTGATTCAATTAATTAATGGTCATAAGGATTAATTCTTTTAGTTTCATATCATTGATCTAAAGGAAATAGTTGTCAGATATTTACCATAAATTGCACAATAAGGAACTAAAAAATACTGTAATCACCACTTGCTAGCTTTTACAGCTTAAGTTTTATGGTGATGTATTTCCTCATTTAAAGAATAAATTTTTTAGACTTTTGACCAGGATATTGTGTGAACATAGCCCAATTAACAAAAATACTTAACAAAAAGAGAAAGATGAAGTAAAAAATAATCTACTAATAACATATATCAAGACACATATTTGTTAGAAATCACTTTTTTCAATTTCCACTAGTAAATATCCGTTAAACATAATATCTTCAGACATCCTAAGTAGACTCGCCATATATCAAGCCAAAACTGCTTGTGGCCATTTGGTGTGACTACAAATTAACCACTGGCATTTAATTTAATTGTTATTCTAAAACAATATTTGATTCGTTAAGATATGTGTTTCTTTTAGTGAGATAACCATATTTCCCTGTATATATATATACATGCTACTATATTAAAATGAAAGCGATTTGAAAGTTGTGTTTACATACCAAATGTGTCAACAGACTTGAGAATCCTGTAACTAGTGTAGAGCATAACTCCTGCCATGAAGATCAACAAACAGATACCACTGATGAACCCAGCCTGCAGGAAAATGAAAATGAAACAATCATTGAACTTGTTAAAAGCCAAAACCATGCATAGGGCAATTTTTGTTAAGACAAAGACTTTTTATTGGTATCATTAAACTTTTTCAGCAAAAGATAACATGTGCAAATCTCATCAACTGGCTTACGCAAACCTTGAATGTACTTCTTATCACAATGAAGACATTGCCAATAACGCCATTGCAGTTACACAGTCGTTCATAAATGTTCACAAGTTATAGTTTGATTTGGAGTTGAGTATAGATTTCACATTTTAGATAGGAGAAGTTCAACAGACCTGTTGTATTGCCCAGGGCATGCTCAAGATGGAAGTTCCCATCATGGTATTCCATAGTGAAAAGCTGAAATACCATAATTGTTTTAGCAAAACAATCCTGAATTTGATCTAAGAGGCACAAGGGTATTTATCAATCAAAGACTTAAAATAAAAGTACCGAGGGTACAGAAGCTCACCTTAAAATGAATGATGTGGTATTGGTTTAATTATACATGTAACCATCTTTTATATAATTGATTATGGCTGCCATCATGATTTTTTTATCTTTTAAAATACTAGTCTTCTTTTGGAAACGACTAGGGCTTGAACAAACATTAATACACGAATGATATAATCATGATAAGTTAACAAGCAGTAGGTTTTTGTATAACTTTTTTGTATATCTATGGCTGAATTGGTGACCATCTTGTACTTTTTAATCTTCAAAATGCTACTTTTATGTGGGCATCCGTATTAATATTATTATTATTATATTGAGAATCCCAAAAGTACAGATTGAGAGGAAAGTCATAAACACAGCAATGCATAAGACACGTTTATTTTGTTCACATAATATTTACATGTCAAGTGACCATGAGATGTCTTTCATTAAAGTATCAATTTATTTAACACTCATACAGTACTATAATGGTAAACATTTTTGCATTGTCAAATCAACAGAGAGATATGACAAATCAAATTTCCTTACTTTTCTTACTAAACCCTTTTCGATTTTCATCTGCATATTTATTCCACATCAACTTATCATGTAGATTGCTAAACACAAAGCTTATTGTAGACAAGTTTTGTGTAAGTTGTTATTCTTAGAAAGAACATATCACTGTCATGAGAATACAAGCCCATAACTTTTATTGCATACACATGGGCCATGGCCATATAGCATAATGCTCTACCATATCAATTGGGTCAGGTTGATTATGCAACAGACTAGCAGCTGCCACTGTGATGCTAGCAGCCTGCCTTGGGATGTGTATTAGACAGGATAGTGGAATATCTGAACTCTGGTTGACCCCTTATGTGTGGTATTTAAAGGAATAAAAGGGAAATACCATTGTTTAAAATTTAACATGTTTAATGTGATTTGGTTTTTGCAGCTAGTTGCCATAGAGATTTTAAACAAATTAATCAATTATGTTTGTCTTTCATCTTAATTTTTTTTAGAAACACTTAAAAATATAGAACAACTTGCACGACAATCTTAAATATTCCATATTTAAGATAATATTATGATTAGTAAGTTCAAATTAGAGAATTTATATGGTGCCAGTGATCACTTGATGAAAGCTAAAAATTTAATAATAATGATGTGTCATCTGCAGCTGAAAAGTCAATATGGCTGCTATTGCGGCCATCTTGGATTCTCAAAACTGAAACGTCTACCTTTCTGTGCGGAATCACTATAGGTATAACATACTACAATATAAAAATGATATCTAGATTGGTTTAGGAGAAATAGTCTTTGTCATGAAATCTAATTGAAAATTCAATATGGCTGCCATGGCGGCCATCTTGGATTCTCAAAACTGAAACGTCTACCTTTCTGTGAGGAATCACCATAGGTATAACATACTACAATTTCAGAATGATATCTGTATTCGTTTAGAAGGAGTAGTCTTTTTCATGAAATCTAATTGAAAATTCAATATGGCTGTCATGGCAGCCATCTTGGATTCTCAAAACTGAAACGTCTACCTTTCTGTGAGGAATCACCATGGGTATAACATAATACAATTTCAGAATGATATCTGTATTCGTTTAGAAGGAGTAGTCTTTTTCATGAAATCTAATTGAAAATTCAATATGGCTGTCATGGCGGACATCTTGGATTCTCAAAACTGAAACGTCTACCTTTCTGTGAGGAATCACCATGGGTATAACATATCACAATTTCAGAATGATATCTGTATTCGTTTAGAAGGAGTAGTCTTTTTCATGAAATCTAATTGAAAATTCAATATGGCTGTCATGGCGGCCATCTTGGATTCTCAAAACTGAAACGTCTACCTTTCTGTGGGGAATCACCATGGGTATAACATACTACAATTTCAGAATGATATCTGAATTCGTTTAGGAGGAGTAGTCTTTTTCGTGAAAGTTTACGGACGGACAGACGGACGGACGGACAGACGGACGGACGGACGGACGGACAGACAGACGGACGACGGACGAAGCGCCATGACATAAGCTCATATTTACTTTGTAAAGGTGAGCTAAAAACAAACTAATTAACGGTTCCCTTCTTTTCATTTCATAAAAAGTTTCATTTGGAATAATCTTAAGCTGGAGACTTAAAAGAGGTAAAAAGTTAGTCAAAGCGCTGAAAAGTCAATTTTCTTTGATAACTTGTAAAGAATTATTAACAACTCTTGATTAGATAAGTTCAAAACCATGTGCATAATGACAGGAATCACGATCAATTATCAAAGCTGATGAAGGAAATGGCACTGGTTTTATATTAAGATATGCCATCTTATAAATTTCAGGGACCAGGGAGGTGGAGACTATAATTAAACTTACATGGTGATAATACTGCTTTGTTTTCCTTTCACTGGGACCAGAATTCGAATCCAGTAATTGTCAGGAACAATATGCTCTGGCATTTGCTGTAAATATTTGAACATTTATGCAAATATGATTAATAGGCAAAATTAAATCTAATATTCATTTTATACCTCATTGTGAACCAAGCCAATTTGAAAATCATCTAGGAAATAATCACAGAGTATAAATTTAAGTATCCAAAGATACACTGTAACCAAACTAAAGCCCTACCTAACGCCTGGAATTTGTGTTGTTAAAACTGAATATTTTAATGTTTTGTCAAAAATCTGAATGGAAACAATACTCACCAAAATACCTTCACTATGTGGTGCCAACTTCGTGTAATATTTGTATCGACTAAGCAATGCTTTTGTTTCATCATCCTCTTCATTCTCCACACTTGTTGAAGGGCTGTTTATTGAGTACTGACTGATTGGCTGTCTGTGAAAATATACCATGAATATTAAATCAAACAGGAAACTTTAAAATAATGACATTGATTTTAAAGAAATTTTATTATTTGGGAATAGTATTTGGAGGATACAATCAGATTTAAACACTAAGCTATTATTCACCAACACTTTCATAGTTTAAGGGAATTGAGCTGGAAAAAAAATTGCAAAGCAAAGTGTTTTTGGTAACAGAAGGGACTTATTGTAAAATGTCCTGTCTATCTGTTTTTGATGATTCAGATCTAATTTCTGCTAGTTTCCAGACCAGCTGTATTGATGCAGTGCTGAGTTCGGCTTAAACGTGATAATCACATCAAGGTTTTAAGACATCCATTAGACTCATATGACCCAAAATTAGTTAATAATTGTTTCTGTTAAACCTACATAGATGCCCCATGGTGTATTTACAGATCCATTGACATGCCGGTAATTAAATTAAGGATTGGAACAACAGTATCAGTTTCAAAAAGTTGTGTAACAATAGGATAAATTAACTAATTAAATGATGTAATCATCAACAGTAATACATTAACATAAACACAGAATTATTCACTATTATTTGCCAATTTATTTATTCAAGTGCGGTTAAGATCAGACTTTTCAAATATATTTACCTCATCTCACTTGCTATTGCACTGCCTCTACTGTCTCTTTTGGTCATCCTTGGTCTGTATATTAGAAAAAACATTGTAAAATGAATCAAAACTATCTTAATCATAATGAACTTTTGGGACTACTGCACTTTATTGGGTACATGAAGTGCAATGCCTGAACAAAACTTAATGCTATATAAGCTAACTGTAAAAGTTAGTTGACAGGGATCTAAGGGTTATGGAAGATAGTCAACAAATATATTGGGACTCAAAAGTTAGTAACAAATGAAAGTGATCAATGTGAAACATGAAATCTTGCTGCGTTTCCGTTAGGAAAGAAATTGTTTCCCTTTTTTTTCCAAAAAGGGAACATTTTCACACTGAGACTTTTTACATTTGAGTTGTTCTGAAAAGGTAAATATACCCCCACATAAACAATCAGACTAGAGTATATTACCATTATTACTCATAAGTTATGGTGTACAGTGGTGTATGTATGTGAATTCTACAATGAATCAAAATATACGGAATACTAAGTTACAACAATCGTATGATCGAAACATTACTACTGGCTGGGGACCAGTTATCGCCGTTTTTTCGAGGTTTATAACATTTTAATTAATGGCTTTTCAACCAAATCAAACATTACTCATATTGATGATTGATTAGCTATTTGCCTTTTTTTTTTGCTTGTTTACAGTTGTCTATCGTGTATTTCAGTAACTCTGAGAAGCGAAAGTTCGAGTGTCTATCTTGTGCTTTCCAAACAACTAACAGGACCAGTTTATCGCCACTTCATGATTTATTGATTTTCATCTAATGCAATATATTTTTTTTAAATGAAATTATTTCTTTTTTCATTATAGAAGTATTGTATACACTTCATAAATGAACATTGATTTAAAAAATAAAAATAACACTATTTTGACATACATGACATCCCCCCGACCCTATTTAAATTTTGTGAATATTTTCTTATGATTAATCATATCATATTTTTATAGTTAACACACCATGGAATTTTTTTCCGATATCCAAGTTTCCGGTGATATTGCCGATCTTTTCGCACTAAAAATGACGTGATCAGATATGCGCATGTGCAAAAACGAAGTAGTGGCGATAAACTGGTCCCCGGCGATAACTGGTCCCCAGCCAGTACAACTAAGTGATTGAACAGTAACTTTTAGGCGTTTCTGGTTTTTCCCTTTCTACTGATTCTCAATCTCTTTACCTTTCTTGACTATTTCCATTCGGTGTTTTTATGCCCGACGTACTGTTCCTATCATTTTTGCGAGGACTTTCGCTGCTAGCCATGACGAGACGGCTCGTTCGGCAGAGTCGAATTGAAACAATAAGGCAACTGCCCTTTCCCTTTCCTGAGCAGCTGACAAATAATAACAGGAAGTGGGGTCAAAGCAGGTGCGCACCGAATGAAGGGTCAAGGACCCTTGGGAGGCAAATGGTAATATTTTAAAAGTCCTGTCGTTTGATTACTTTTAGATGGAAATACAATATGTATATGCATACATCTTTTATGATTTTATTAATGAAAAATTTGTTATCGAAAGGTTAGTTTCGAAATGACCTTGAACTTGTGATGGAGGGTCAAGGTCATGAGGTCAGAGCATCGACTGTCAACGTAGACCTACAAGGGGAATGATATTTTAACGCTACAGATTCCAGAACGAATTAGCTAGGTGCAACTGTTTGCAATCAATTATTGCATTCCGTTTCCTTCTAAGAAGCATGTCCCTCGCTGTGCAAAAAGTTGCCACAAAACCGTACGAAGGCCAAAAGCCTGGTACAAGTGGTTTGAGAAAGGGTGTCAAAGTTTATCAAAGTCAACCAAACTACACCGAAAACTTCATCCAAGCCACTCTGACAGCCGGGGTAGGCGACAAGCTAAAAGGGAGTTCCCTGGTGGTTGGTGGAGATGGCAGATATTATGGAGAGGAAGCCACTGATATTATCATCAAGATGTGTGCAGCAAATGGGGTAAAGCATTCTTCAACATTATTTTAAAATCAGTTGTGAAATTATACCAAAATAACTATCAGAGTGTCTGTTCTTGAATTTTGTATTGTGAAGAAACTTGACATTTGATCTCAAAGAGCCATATTCAAAGTTATTATGAGTGATATTCTATCTAGATACAAATGTTTTGTAAAAATATTCCAAAAAGGATATTAATCTAAAATAAAGCATAATATAATCTATGATGTAAAACTAACCACATAAACAGTAACCCTCATTAGTTAATCTAATTAATTTTCATAAAATTATTTATATCTTAAAAATCCCTAAATTTATTTAGAGTTTAATTGTGCAATAAATGGCCAATAGCATGATCACTTTGCTCTAATGTTTTACTCACAAATTTATTTTTCAGGTTTCCAAACTCTTGATCGGCCAAAATGGTTTGTTGTCGACACCAGCTGTATCACGTATTATCCGCCGCTATGAAACCAATGGGGGAATCATTCTAACAGCAAGTCACAACCCAGGGGGTCCTGATGGAGACTTTGGCATCAAGTACAACACAGCAAATGGAGGTATCATATGTATCTGTTTATGTAAAGACTTATTCAGTTGTGTAGCGTTTTCCATGGGTGCTGCTATTTTCAAGAGCATAGTGGTGTAGTGGTTAGTGTTTTTGCCTCTCACACCAACTCCCTGGTTTGAATCCCACTGGAGACACAAAACATTTGTCACATACTGTGCTGTGTCCCCGGGTAAGACATTTAGCCAAATTTCACTGTCCACCCAGCTGTATAAATGGGTACCTGGAATAACAGGTGTACATGGATTCCTGTGTGCTTTGTCAACATGGATAGGAAAGTTCTGTAACAGTAATTCAAATACTATGTACCGCTTTCAGCAGTTGGATATGTGTGTAATATCAGCAGACTATTTGTGTTAAAATAGATTTGAAACCTAGCCTGTCCTGAAAATTAATTGGTCAATTCCAAAGGGGAAAAATAAAGAAAAAAATTGAAAAGTTACCAGTCCTGACCAAAAAGGAACTAGTCCTGGCAAAAAGTAGCCACTCGGGCTATATTTTAAACACTGAGATTAGCAGAAATTAAATCTTGAAGCATTTATCTTATAAGTACTCATGGAAAAACCCTAACTTGTACAAATAGCTATTTTGTTTGTAAAAGTATTACAGCTATGGATGACAACTTCATTTCGAGATAAATTGTTGACACTTGTTTATAACCTGATCCAAAATTTTGATATGTGATACGTCACTAAAAATAAATATGGTACAGCTGTAGATATTTTAGATGCACATGTATAATGTCTCAAAGCCCATTTAAATATATGTGACATACTTGATTGAATTTTATCACTGGCAACAGAAATAAAGCTACAACAAATTTTGCTAAAAATTAATTTTTGATAACTTATTTAGGGCAAAATTGTCTAAAAGAATTATCATTAATTATTTCAGGTCCTGCTCCAGAAGCAATCACAAACAAGATTTATGAGATCACTACGTCTATTTCTGAATATCTCATTTGTCCTGATCTGAAGGCCGATATATCAACAGTCGGCACCCAAACATTCACAGTGGAGGGAAACACATTCACAGTTCAAATCATAGACTCTGTCGCAGATTATCTCGAGTATATGAAAGAAATTTTCGACTTTGCCTCCATCAAGAAGTTGATTTCTGGAGACAATGCACCTCTGAAGGTCCTTATAAATGCTATGTATGGAGGTATGTTAGACAAATTTAGTGTTAATTGTTATGGGAAGCATCAAATGTTTTCTACTTTATTTTAAAATGTTTGTGTCCAAGAGCAATGGAAACTGATATAAGGCCTATAAATAAAAGTAATTTGTTTCTGGTTTCCGTCCGTGTAAGTTTCAAAGTCCCGCATCAAGCCTTTTTTTCAAGATGTTGACAAGAGAAAAATGGAAATTTAGTCCAATGGCCTAGAAAAAAGATTGAAACACAGGCTCTTAAAATGTAACTCGTTTCTGTCCGTGAGTGCCTTCAAAGAGGCAGTGAAAAGTTATATAAAGGTTACCATAAAGAAATTTGGAAATTAAAAAAAATACAGCGTCATCGCATCATTTTATGCCCGAATGTAAAGACCAGAAACTTTTTTTAATAATTGGGGGCTAATGTTTCGGGTGTTAATGAGATCAATTATGTTTACAAAATATCGTAAATTTCCAAGGAAACATATCCTTTTTTAACTTGTATGAATAAGATGTCTTGAAACTTGTTCCCTTCATGAAAATTTGCAAAGATGCCGTCAGTAAACTTAATAATGCTTTTGTAGATAAAGTCACATCTCAATTCTTCATGAACTGAACTGATGTAATAAAAACAGACCCAAATTTCTTTCAGTAACTGGCCCCTATGTGAAGGAGATATTTGTCAGGGAACTAGGAGCTCCAGAGTCCAGCATCATTAACTGTGAGAATCTCCCTGATTTTGGAGGTCATCATCCTGACCCCAATTTGACCTATGCTGCTGACCTTGTGAAGGAACTGGAGAAAGGTCACCATGGTTTCGGTGCCGCTTTTGATGGTGATGGTGTAAGAAGGAGTTATTTACTTCCATTTCACATGAAATATACTTGTTTACATTCTTGAGAGCTTACCTGCTTGAATACTTTAAAGGGGCAGTAGCACATTTTTATTGGAAATATAAGGTGTTGTCAGGGAATGAAAATTAATGGTTCCAATTGAAAATTAATTTATTTAAACTAAATGACGCATTACTAATTAAAATATATAACGTAAAGTCTAGCCTTGCGATTCCCTTTTCTTACACAAAATGAATTAAAGGTGTTCACACAAAATGGTAGTCCTGCTTCATGACTGTGTATTATAAAGGAGCCTTTATACAGTGTAGGTCTAAATTCTGCAAGTCTAGATTGACTGAATACACATGAAATTAAAAGCCTCAAGAAATAAAATAATATAAATGAAGGTACAGTAATTATTTTGAATATTTCATAGACTAAATTTTAGTCTAAATGTCCGCCAATGGATGTTATGTGAATCTTCATAATTATTTTCCTCTGACTTTGGATGATTGGCTTGTGTAATGTGATTTTTGATACTGTCAAACTCATACAGTTAGCATAAACTAACATTTATCAGTGAAGTATTTGAAATATAAAATTATCAAAAAACCTGCTCCTGCCCCTTTAAGACAGTTTGAATAATAGTCCTCTTCAGTCTTGTTGTATTAGAGTCGTCATACAAATATTTACTTATAGGGTATTTAGAATATCATGCATCAGCAATAAAACAATTTGTTAGAAGATAATTTTTGTAAAGGCCTTGTTTACACACACCAAAATATCTCAAGGGTAATAATTGCCTTGGGTTTAGTTTACCTCCAATGTTTGTATTTCATGTCACAAAATGCATATGCCCTGTGGTAGTTTATTCTATCAGGTGAATTTAACCTTGAATTGGAATTAGGGAAAAATATTTGTACATTGGGTATTTTTGCCCTTGGGGATAATAGGGTTGAGGGTGGATGAAAACAGTGACATTATTGTTTGAATTGTGATCAGAATGAAACATCCAATACAAATATCTTCCTTTTAATCAGTCCTTTGCAAGGCAAATTAGAAATATCAGCCTTTTTAGCAGAATAATCTGTCTATCATGACTGATGTAGCAGAGTCAAATCAGTCTTTGAATGTAAATGCATTAGAATTTTGCTGGTCATTGTGAATGACATATTATGAATGGAAGAATGTTTTTATCTTCATGTAAACATTGCTTTATAAACTAGCTTGTGATTACGATAATATTTCTGATGGTGTAGAAACGATGAAAGAAAATAATTTTGTTTATTATATTTCTATTTCACAAAATATCAACCTTTTTGAATGATGTAGAAAGTGTGGAAATAAAGTAGCTTATCAGATTTCCTTTTCATAAAACATCTAAGGTCCAACAATAATCAATTTCATCAATTCATCTCAATATCTGATTATTGATTATGATACTTTGAAGACATCATGTTACAGGACAGAAATATGCTGCTTGGTAAGAACGCCTTCTTCGTGACCCCGTGTGATTCCCTGGCAATACTAGCAAACAACCTGGAGTGTATTCCCTACTTCAAGAAAACCGGAATTAGAGGATATGCAAGAAGCATGCCGACAACAGCAGCTGTTGATAGGTGGGTAACAGCATCCTGTCTTCGTGTTGAACCTATATGCTGATGCTTGCATATGAAAGAGGAGCATCAGCATTTACGTTACCATGAGACAAGATTGGGCAACAGATGAAGCTGATGTCAATTTCTTAGCATAGATATACCATATGATCACTTCATTAGCCATTTGTTAGTTCGTCCAGTCCAGGAATCTGCAATAGCAATCATGCGACCATCTAGTGGGTAACAGCATCCTGTCGTAGTGTTGAACGTATATATACCGAAACTCGAATTAGATATGAAAGTTCAGCGTCTGCATTTACGTTTGCCCTGACACTGGATTGGGTAACAAATGAAACTGATGTGAGTTTCTTCAATCTCATTAAAATGATATCATAATTTCTTCACTACGTTACGCAGATTATAGATCTCACAAGGCCCCGTAAGTGCAGCCGTCAGGGTAACCTTTGACCTCTGGAGCTGAGGAAGATTTCATCCACCAATCAAATCGTTCGTCTCTTAAAGGCCAATTCAAGAGATTAAAGCGATTTAACACAGTGCAGTCTTACAACTTATGACCTTTCGATTTTCCCAAAAAGCAGTGTTAAGTTATTTGCATAGTTATAATTCAGTTATAATGTTTGAGTATTTGACTGAACTAGATTTTTTCTAATTTGCATATGTACATCGAATATGTGTGATATCAAATCAACAAAACTTTATCTAATGTTTTTATGTCAGTTCTGGTCTTTTCTTTTGTGTCAGTATATATATGGCTACAAAATATTGAGCATAAATCGTTTCATATGCGATTTCAAGGAAAACGGTTATATAACGTAACTGTTCCAAAAATAGCAACTACAATGTACAGGTTGCTGTTTTGATTTGCCCCGTTCACTACGTTTTACTACGGTCATGCAGTGATTTCTTCGATAACGTTAACCGTATATTCGTGGACGTTTGGACCAACAGATTGATAGGAGCGATATAAAACACAGTTTGAGTAATTAATTCAGTGATGGCAGGAAATATTTGTTGTCGACATTTAGAAATAGTCGGAAATGTTCGTTTTTCGAGTTCCGAAGATTAGATATGAATACCCGTCACCAGCAACCCGAGCAACTGGGCAAAGTCGCTGATTGGCTGAGACAAAGGACACCCTAACGGCTGTTATAACTGAGCCTTGTATGATCTACACGCGTAGCGTAGTGTAGCAGATAGATCATATTTTAATAAGATTGTGAGTTTCTTAGCATAGTTATACCAAATAATCAATTCAGTTAGTTAACCTTTCATTAGTTCCTCCAGTCCAGGAATCTGCGATAGCAATCATGGGACCATCTAGCATAATCTGGAGTAATTATTCAGATTATGCTCAAATTGCGACAATTGATACCCAGGATCCAGTGTCTTAGTAAACCTAGCCTCAATAATACTCGCTACACTCCCATATTGAGTCCTGCTAGATGCAGTAAAAGGTGGTGTCAGCCTGTCATTTCGAATTGACCAATCAGGCTTGCACGTTAGGTTTCAATTTCAAACTTACAAAAAATACTTATAGTAGCCGCTTATGATTGGAAACATCCATTCAGCTTATCACATTTGATTGGAGGTTCATAGGTCGCCGAAAGGTCGGCTTACACAATCTGTTACTGTATCTTGGTTGACTCAATATGGGAGTGTAGCGAGTATATTTGAAGTTAGGTTTACCTAGACTGGAGTGACAATTCTATATCTCTTCAAATCTGTTTTAATCTCATTTTCCAGGGTTGCCAAGGCTAAGGGTATGGAGTGTTTTGAAGTGCCGACAGGCTGGAAATTCTTTGGTAACCTGATGGATGCTGGGAAACTCTCTCTGTGTGGAGAGGAGAGCTTTGGAACAGGCTCTGACCATATAAGGTGGGTTTAATGATTTTACATTTGTTAAATTTGACATTAGAAGGAGTTAGGGGGCAAGAAAATACCAAATTAATCAATCAAAAAGTTTTTGTGTTTTTGCTGTGTTATTACCATTGTTGGCAAGTAATATGAAATATCTTTTAGATTTGTGATTATACAGACATATCAAGATATGTTACTTATCATAATTATGAAGATTGACACAAAACTTGTGACAATAAAAAAAATTTCAAGGTTTTATATTGAAAAAAAATTTGACAAACACCTGGGATTTTAGACCAAAAATGCAATTGTGATACATACTGTATTTAAAAAAATTTAGTATCACAATACTCTAAGCCACGATTTTTAGTTAATAAGTTCTAGAATAGGCCAGTCCTGTTACCTGTTGATTTTGCTAAATGCTCACAACTTGCAACTGAGTTATTGTTTGATAATACATGCTCTGTTTCAGAGAGAAGGACGGGATCTGGGCAGTTCTAGCCTGGCTCTCCATCCTGGCGCACACTAACAAGTCTGTGGAGGATCTCCTTGTTGACCACTGGACTACATATGGACGCAACTTCTTCACCAGGTACTCAGAAAATACATCCTGAATAAAGGTTAACAACGTACATAATCTTCGAGCATATGCATTAGACAGAGACAGTTACAGCTGTTGTTGCATTTTTAGCTCATCAGGTCTGAAAGACCCGATGGGCTTATGGCATGGCATGGCGTCCGGCGTCCGTCCATCCGTCCATCCGTCCGTCCATCCGTAAACTTTTCACATATGACTTCTTCTCCAGAACCAATGACTCTAGAGAGCTCAAATTTGATGTGGAGACTCCTTGGCAATTGGGGATTCTAAATTGTAGATTTCATGACCTCATGACCCCAAATGGGGTCACAGGGGTCAAAACCTTAAAAACCTATTTTCTTCTTCTTCTCCAGTTCCAAAAGGTCTAGAGAGCTGAAAAGTTGTGTGTAGACTCCTTGGCCAATGAGGATTCTAAATTGTAGATTTCATGACCTCATGACCCCTATTGGGGTCACAGGGGTCAAAACCTTAAAAACATATTTTACTCCTTCTTCTCAAGTTTCAAAAGGTCTAGAGAGCTGAAAAGTTGTGTGTAGACTCCTGGGCAAATGGGAATTCTAAATTTTAGGTTTGGTGACCCCATGACCCCAAATGGGGTCACAGGGGTCACAACCTTCAAAACCTATTTTCATCTTCTCCTCCAGTTCCAAATGGTCTAGAGAGCTAAAGAGTTGAGTGTAGACTCCTTGGCCAATGGGGATTCAAACTTGTAGATTTCATGACCTCATGACTCCAATTGGGGTCACAGGGGTCAAAACCTTAAAAACATGTTTTACTCCTTCTTCTCAAGTTTCAAAAGGTCTAGAGAGCTGAAAAGTTGTGTGTAGACTCCTGGGCAAATGGGAATTCTAAATTTTAGGTTTGGTGACCCCATGACCCCAAATGGGGTCACAGGGGTCACAACCTTCAAAACCTATTTTCATCTTCTCCTCCAGTTCCAAATGGTCTAGAGAGCTAAAGAGTTGAGTGTAGACTCCTTGGCCAATGGGGATTCAAACTTGTAGATTTTGTGACCCAATGACCCTAAATGGGGTTACAGGGGTCAAAACCTTTTTCCATCAAAAGTCTGATGAGCTACAGAGCCCATGGCTCTATTTTTAGCTCATCTCAACTGTAAGGCCCGATGGGCTTATGGCATGGCATGGTTTTCGGCGTCCGTCCGTCCGGCTTTGGTGGGCCTGTGGCCCCTAATAAGGGGGGAACCACAAGGGGAGAATCTAAGGGGGGAACCACATTTGCCACACCCTAAACTAAAATTGATATGAAGCCTGATGAGCTACAGAACCAATGGCTCTATATTTCTAACTATCATAGTATTTAGCACTGAAGCAACAACACTTCACATTTTAACATCTTATAGTATGATGCAGCTGTGTATCTAACTCCAAACCTTCAGGATGATGGATGACTCTTTACCAACTGAACTACACCACCATAAAATGTCTTGATAAATTATTAGAAGTATTTGTTTTTTAGTTTATTAATTATTCAGTTTCTGGTGATTGGTCACATTAAAAAACTTACATCACTTTTAGACTATAGCAATAACTACACAGATGTTTGGATGGTTTTAATCAATTTGATATAAAAACAAATTAATTTATGCTACTAGTATTTCCAATATCCTATGTTTGGTATTTCAAAATTGGGATATTTAGTACCAAGTCATTCTGTGACAGGTTAAAGAGACACAGAGTATGTTGATAGGATCACATATGTCAAATTTTGAAATCGATGTTATTACATCGGGAACCACTAACTGTTACTGAAAATAACAAGTTAAAGGTCAATCAGTACATTAGAGCAAAAATACGGCCATTCAAAGTCGAGATTTTGATCGAAAACCGGACAATGTGGTCCGAGTGGCGCGCGCAAATTCGCCAAACGTAATTTTGAAACCTTGTCATAAGCTGACAGGAAGATATATTGGATTCGATAGTGTTTATAAGGTATTTTAACTAATAGGTAGATTATTTGGATGCATAATTTCGAATATTAAACGTATTTGTGATGTTTTCTTGATTTTTCCATAAAATCAAGCATTTTAGAGATATTATGCATAAATGGATATATTTGCATGTCCAGTGATGAGATATGAACTACAATCAGCATATTACATATTTTGTAGCTTTTCAAAACCAAATAAAAATTTAAGAAAGATACTCTGTGTCACTTTAAGATACAGGTTATTTCATGTGAATAACAATGATATATGAATCCCACCAGGTATGACTATGAACAAGTGGAATCAGCCCCAGCCAATGAGATGATGGCAAATCTCAACAACAGTATTGCAGATCAAAATCTTATAGGAAAGGAATTTTCATCTGGCGGCAAAACCTACACTGTAGCAAAGAATGACAACTTCTCTTACACTGACCCTATCGATGGTAGTGTCACGAAGAATCAGGTAATGATAACTTGCTGAGTAGTGCCTGCCTCACAATCCCTTAAATAAGTGGTTTAAATCGTTCTCACTCAACAATTCTGTGATGTTCATTTAGACCAACTTTGCTGAACGAAAATAGAGATATATGAATGTTGATATGAATATAAGTATATTTCTTCAAGGACCACCTCATGATATTATTCATGATGATAACTATATTCTTATCTATTTTGTCAAGTTTATAAAGTGTCTCTGAAAAAATCTTTTTCTTTGAAACAAGTGCCTGTAATAGAAAGATGTCAATATTTCTCAATGCCCACGAGAAAATAGTTATTTGAAGAAACTAGACTTGAAACCATTACATTATTGGTTTTCATTTCTTACAGGGTGTTAGAATAATAATGTCTGATGATTCACGCATAATCTTCCGACTGAGCGGAACAGGAAGTAGTGGCGCCACCATCAGACTGTACATCGAGGGATACGAGTCGGATCCTGCTAAATACAAACAGGATGCACAGGTCAGCTCTTCTTGTGATATGAATCCGCGACTTGTTAAACCTAGATTTATTTTATTCAAATATCTTTAGTGGAAAATGCCATGACTTACATCTTCAAATTATTATTAAATAGGCATGTTTATTATACCCCCGACCAACGGTCCGGGGTATCTAGTAATACCAACGATTTTGTCTGTGTGTCTGTCTGTGTGTGTGTCCTTCCGAGGACATTTTTTGTCCGACCTATTACGGGAAAACCATTTGTCCGATTAATTTCAAATTTTGCACATGTCTTCTACCCTACTAGGAGGGGTGCAGTGCGAAGTTACAGCAAATTTCGTTAACATTTGAATTTTTATTAATTTTTTACAAATTTCCATGTTTTGAACTTAGTCATTTTCCAATATCAGATTTGTCCGACCTATTACGGGAAAACTATTTGACCGATTTATTTCAAATTTTGCACATGTCTTCTACCCTACTAGGAGGGGTGCAGTGCGAAGTTACAGCAAATTTCGTTAACACTTGAATTTTTTATTAATTTTTTACAAATTTCCATGTTTTGAACTTAGTCATTTTCCAATATCAGATTTGTCCGACCTATTACTGGAAAACTATTTATCCGATTAATTTCAAATTTTGCACATGTCTTCTACCCTACTAGGAGGGGTGCAGTGCGAAGTAACAGCAAATTTCGTTAATATTTGAATTTTTTACAAATTTCGATGTTTTGAACTTAGTCATTTTCGAATATCAGATTTGTCCGACCTATTATGGGAAAAAATTTTCATCTGATTCTTTTCACATTTTGCATGTGTCTTCTTCCCTACTAGGAGCGGTGCAGTGCCAAATCAAAACTAAAATTGATGAGTGTTTTTTGTGTGTTTTTTTTTTTACAAACTTCCATTTTTTTTATTAGTCATTTTTCTCAATTCCTCTTTGGGGGTCAAATGCTGTGCAAGAGATGACTACATTGAAAGTAAAAAATAATTCAGTTAGTCAGGGAAGCACGGTCGGGGGTATTAGTGAGCCACGCTCACTTTTTTGCTTGTTAGATATAGCCTTGATTATCACATATAATTCTCTCAGCAGGAAGATGGTCTATATTTCTTATATGTTTATTGGGTTCTTTAGTTCTTTAAATTAATTTATAATTAATCATGATTAAAAAAATTAATACTTCATGGAAATAAATTCACTGTTTCTATATGGGTTGTGTTCTAATCATTTTTCAGGGTCATGAGGGTATACATTTGTTATAGTTTGTTTGCATTCCATAAATGTCGATTGGTGTACAATGGGGATAAGTTTCTCTTTGTATGCCTAGATGAGTGAAATTTGGGAAATGGGTACATTTGGTTATATATTTGATCAAGTTGGAAAGCCATTTCCAAAATATTTTATATAAGTTATGGCTCTTGATTTTGCAATTGGACTTTGAGATTTTTCTGATAAAAGTTCTCCAACATTATTACACCTAGGTAAATTTTGATTTTGAATACACCTAGTGATACTCTTAATCAAATTCAAAAGCCATTTAATTTTTATAAATATTATTTTCGGCAGAGTTATAGCCCTTGATCATGCAAAAGGATTCAAGTCTAATTTTCTCCAACATTATTACAACTAAGTGAATGCCATTTTGGTTTTGGATACCTTTGGGAGAGTTATAGCCCTCAAGTTTTTTAGACACTGTTTCACGTAAGTGAATGAAATTTTGGTTTTCTTGTTACAAAAATGTCTTGCTGTTCTATTTCAGGAGGTACTGAGGCCACTTATAGACATCGCTCTGAAGATCTCCAAGCTCTGTGATCTCACCAAGAGAGACAAGCCCACAGTCATCACATAGACATCTTGTTGTCATTATCTTGTAGGGATATCACGATACTCCATAATGACCATTCTTCCCCACAGAAGTAATTACCGGGTAACTCAAATGCAAACCCTGCTTCAAATTTGGGCATTTTTTGGGGTCCGATTGGATGCAATGAAAGTTGATTGTACACTCAGAAAAGCCGATTCAAAAGTAATAATTTGAAAAGCCAGTCATTTTGGTATGCTTAGAGAAAACTAGATTTGCACTGAGCAGTTTGTGTTCTTTCATACAAATAGAGCCACATAATATTTTGACTGAATCATGGCATAGGACTCGATGAAAACAAGCAAGCTTCCATGCATGAAGTGTTATCATTAACAAAACGTTTGCAGATAGTTTTCAATCTTTTGCAGGGAGGTGAATCTGTTAGAATTAAAGTAATTGGTTCAAACAGAAGTTGGCATAAGATTTGGTGACTGCTTGTAGACAATATGCCAGTGAGGTTCATATGATCTTTATCTAAAATAATTAATTGTTGATCGTAAAATAGATCATGAAGAGACGAAAAATATCTGAAACATTAAGTGTCAATATTTATATATAAACAATAAATGCGCCATCTAGAAAAATAATCAGCTAAAAAAGATCTTTATTGTGAATAAAAATGACTAAAATATTTCATAAAGTAGCAAAACAAATATTAGAAACTGAAAAGATGTATCAAAAGCCTTCATTCAAACCCAGTATGTATCGTGATATCCCTACTCTTTATCCTAGCTTCTTATTAGTCTCACTAGCTTCATCGAGGTAGTAACTCACCATGAGCCACCAAATTCAAACACTTTGGTACCTCCACTGCCGGCGTCAGAATGACCAAATTGGTCCAACTTCCAGCCAAAATTATGTGGCCGTAAAGATCGTGGGCTAAAACTTCCCACATTGTTTTTATTTTCCTAGCTTCTTATTAATCCACAAGCTGATGTATCTATCTTTCATTTGCTATTTAGTATTTCATAATTCAACTCTACATAAATATTAATCACTTATTGAAAATCCATACCAAAGTGCTAATGTAAATCAGTATTATTAGCAATTAGAGGGGTACTCTGAGAACAGGGCATTCATTATAAAACTGTCTCTCTATTTTGTGTTCAGCGATTTGGCGCATAAGGCTCTTTTCAGATCAGGGAATATAGACTGTACATTGCAATATGTGGAAGTTGTAAGTGATCAACACAAATGGGGTTTTGTTTGTTTAAAAAAATAATTCTTGACTTTATGCTCATTAAATGTTACATTTTTTACCGTTAATAGGTTGTCATGTTGAAGATGTGTTTGTGAAACCAAATATTTGAGTAACTGTCCATTGATCTTGAGATTCGTTGAGAATAATATAATTCTTTTTGTTTGGAAAGATGCAATCTTGCTTATATGGAACTATATTTCCTTAAACAACAACACAAGGGCACAAGAAGGATGCTAAATTCAATACAATCCTATGGTCGATTATAAGTTTAACATCCATATAAATACGCAGCATCAATGAGACTCCAGGGGTTGTTACTGAAGCAGAATGGTAAACTCATCATGTATTACTGCAACTTCAAATAAATCTTGAGAAGTTTTGTATCGATTGCATTTATCCTAAATGTGTTGACGGCAAAAGTGTTGTTATAAATTAAAGACTTGAATGAAACAGTCTCTGTAAACATGAGCTTTCAGCACTGAATTCCCTCAACCAAGGCAAATCCTGTCTTTATTGTCCAGTTGTGTTAAAAATCCCAAGTTAAAAATATCCTGAAGCAGATATGTGTTTTGTTATGCTTAGTTTGTATACCTTGTTATATGGAGAGTGTTTATCCAATAAAATATTTGTTTTCTTACAAGTTTGATATTCATTTCTCTGCACAATCTCCTGTATCAACGAAACTATATCTCGGAGGGATTAAGAGCTACATTGAGCAACGCATATGCAAATTTATTTCTGCACAAGTTGAAATAGGACCTGTAGTAGTACGAGCAAGGTCTTGGTGCATGAAGTTAGGGTAGGTCAGGTAGGACAGATAAAACCCAAGCTCAAGTAAAGCCCAAGGTCTATGTGCCCTACCTGATCCCCCCCGAGGTCTATCTACATGCACAAAGGCAGAGTCTGAGGACCCTAACCGGCTTTTAAACTGAAGAAACATTGAAATATCTGCAAAATATCAAATTTGAAAAAAAGTCAGCCATCCATGAAAGTGAACCATACCACACGATTTCATATGGCAGTTCATTATTTCAAATACTATTTCTCATCATCGTTTAGAAATATAAACTTTAATAGGTTCTAATTATTTTTCCAATCAAAATCATGAAATTGTGTCATTACACAGTGGCATAGAAGATAAAAGTAATATTTCATCCCAGGAGACTCAGATGTTACAATCTCAAAATTAATTGCAATTGCTATTTTTCACAAAAAAATAATCTATCAATATAAACTCATTTAGAAACAAAAATAACCTTGTGATAACTTTGATTTGTCATCCACTACTTCTACTTGAACAGAAATAAAGGAAATTCAAAGAACCAATGTCACCAGTTATGCTCAAGCTTTTTCATCTCTCATACAATTAAAACAAAGAAAGATCTAGGTATAAAGTTTATTGTGAGGAAGGGAGTATGTTGTGTAGAGCGTACTGATAGAGGTCAGAGTTGAGGGAGTGAAGTCTGTCCACATCCCTCTGTAGTCTCACTACATCCTCCTCCAGTCTCTCACTCCTCGGGGACTCTGTCCTGGAGCTCTGCAACAAAGATAGTGGGACTTATCTTACCTTTCTTAGTTTATATATACCATAATTTCTCCATTAATTCGACTTCTACAATATCTTGACCACATAATGTTTTACTGAGGTCACAAATTCAAATCACTTCTAAAATTTCAACCAAGTACTAAAAATTTGAAGTTGTTGCTCTTGAGATTCATTTATTTCTTAAACTCATTGCTGAAAAAATATGTAAAGCATAATTATGTCACCTGCAGTAAACAATATAAAATATCTAATAATGATGACATTGCCATTATTATATTGTCTTAAGAAAAACTATGCATTAGAATCATACAAAAGCTTTTGAAAAGCAATCGAAAATGAAAATAGCTCAACCATAGACAATTTTTTGCAAATATTTTGGAAATTTGAGGGTCGAATTAATAGTGAAATTACAGTAGTCTGATAACAATCGGCCTTGTTCCAAATGATATCAATTTCATTATAATAACTCTATAGAGATATGTGATCATTTGCACTTGGACTAAATAGAGTCTCATAGGTTACAAGATTTTTTAACTGTCTATTCCAGGCAAAACTTAGTCGTTAGCTGAGCAATCTCATCACACTTTTAAGACAGTTACTTGTGATTATACTAAAAAGCATCGTTAGAAGAATTTATTTGCCCCTAACTACTAATATTGATGGCCTTTGCTGGACAACTTCTGAATGTAAGTCGGCTTTCTTCAGAATGTACAACCTACAGGACTGCTGTGGAACAGTTGAGAGAAAAAAACAGGGGGCCAAAGTTAGATTCTTGATATAGTTTTGATTTGAAACTTATTCCCTTGGAAGAAGGTCAATTTTAATCAGACTGAGTTTATAAAGGGAAAGTTCTACCAATAAGGCACATATCCACAGTACTGACAACCCCTGCAGGGTACAACCTGTACCAGTCCTAATCTGGCTTCTTTTAGCCTTGCTGTATCTGATGAACTGTTCGGCGCTATTTCCTTTGTGTTTAAACAAATAGTCCAATAGAAATCTTCTTATACTACTAGTAGCCAATGAGAGTGCTGCACACAAAACACAAAGTTATTCACAATGTAATAAGGCTTACAGAAGCCAGTGATGGAGATTGGAGTGAGAAATCAAAAAGCTTGACAACAAGGTATCCATCTTAAGTTTCTTTGCTAATAAGGGAGAGATTGTAACAGGCAACATGTCTTGCAGAGGAAATTCAGAAATTGAGGAGTGACGCTGTTCATAATTGTACCTCGGAAACGGGCAAATAACAACTTTCAGTCAGTCTTTTGTTGGTAAATTTTAAAACTAAGATGCCCTTCAAACAATAAGATACTAATCATCAGAGCATATTCACATTGTAAAGTGTTGTGTTAGTCTAAGGGTACTAAACTTTAACCCATTTTAATCTTTTACTGTCAAGTATTTTATCAAGAAGATTCCATCACTCACCTTTCTGGTATCACTAGAGGAATCAACTGGTCTTGTCTTTATCTGGAAAACAAGTCACAATCACTCGTCTTATATTACCCGGTAGCAGATATTATTATATAGCAGATATTATTAATACTAGCTGGACCAAAATCATAATATCATTCATCTAATGAGAACAAAAACGGTACAAAAAAATATTGCGATCAAGTATTTATTTCAATAGATAAACAAGTCACAAGTCAAAAGAAAGTTTTGTTTAGAACTAAAAATTTGACTCAAATCATAAGAGGGAGGAAAGTGCAAAAATATGTTACAATAAAATTATAATTTCAATAATCATACTGTATATCACAGTCTATAATGCGAGTTTTTATGCCCCCGAATCGGAGATTCCGGGGGTATATTGTTTTTCACCTGTCCGTCTGTCCGTTTGTCCACAAAAACTTTAACCTTGGTCATAACTTTTGATTGGTCGGAGCTAGGTCTTTGATACTTGACATATGCATCCGGGGGCATTCGTGTTTCACAAACACATCTTGTTTATACCAGAATTTGGGGGTCAAAGAAGGGGGTCATTTAATACACAAGGTCTACGTTTCAGACAAAATATTAGAGGCCAAGTGAGGGGGATCTGCCAGCCGAACGAGTCAAGCGAGGGGTAATTAAATATATATTAATGTTCTATATCATGAACACAAACGAGAAAACTCTTCCATTCTTACCGTTTCCGTTCCATGGATCCAAACTCCAAATATTTGTGAGCTGTCCTGGGCTGACTCATCATCGTTTTCTGTTGTGGACACCAGGTGGCGCTTGAACTGCTGGATGGGCAGAAGAGGTTTGCTGTCGGGGAGGGACACTCCTCGTGGGGTTTGTGTCAAGAATGCATTTGTTATCACATCTGAAATCAAAAATAACTTACCGTTTCATAACTGTTTTAGCACAATGGAGCTGTTTTCTCAAGATACATTTTGGAACTCCTCACTAAACTTTTTTAAAGGCTTTGACTATTATTTCATTAATTACCTTGATGCATGGTGTTTAACATTCCAACAGTGAGTTAGTCTTTGGGTGAGTAAGAGGTTTATGCCCCTTGTGCAGTGTTTCAACCATTCACGGCAAACATTGCGACAGGGATCCTTTATAGTCAAGCATGGTTGTAAAGACATATCTGAATAGCTGCTATCTAAATGGCAAGGTGGTTCATGAAATTTCATAAACTACATACCTAATCTATGTTACACTTTTAGAGTGGTGAGTTTGAATGTTAACTACCGGAAATGTTTATTGAGGATGTCTTAAAAAATATGTATAAAACCATGGCTGCAAAACATTCAACAAATCATAAACAAATATAGATACAGTTCTTGAAAGTAGAACAAATTTCATTTAAATCAAAGAAGGTGAAACCTTGATTAAGTGGAAATAAAAATTGTCATACTTATTTATTTTAAACCTTGATTAGAATTAGTTAAAGTAAAAACAAGTAAGAACACTATCTTTGAAATATCTGGCAGAAGAGTTATAACACTCTTGTTCCTAACATGTTTCAAATTCTTCACAAATAATCTAGAATTTTGACATATCTAAGGTTACTGAAAATTGATTTTATGGGTGCTTCAGTATTCAACCTGTATCCACAGAAATGTTTTCGAGATATTTGGCGACTTCTGATGCCTGTAGCAGGATTTAGTTTTATCATTAATAAACAGGTGAGAACAAACCTTTGTGAGGAAGAGTTTTGATACACTGCCCACTAAACACATCCCAGATTTTCACTGTCGTATCTCGTGAGCCGGACACCAACTTTGTTCCATCCATAGATACAGAAAGACACGTAACTTCTTTTCTGTGATTAAGAAAAAAGAAAAAACTATAAAACTACCCATATCAATACAAAAAAACAAACAACTGATCTGACAACCTTTTATGTTAAACATACAGTCTACTGCATCAACAAAATGGTAAACATTTTCAATTTCTGAATATCAAAGATTTTAGGCAATTGTGGTTCAATATTCAAGCTTATTTGGTTGTGAACCAGTATCATATGTCATTATAGAGGAATGAAAGAGACTGACTCGTGTCCTTTAAGAGTTGCTGCACCATCTTGTTCTTGACTTGATATATGTCTCTCTGTTTTAACTGGCTGAAATTGACACATGAGTAGAAAATGAAAAATAAATATATGCACAACTAAAATTTGCATGAGAAGTAAGAACCAGAGTCATCACTTTTTCCACTAAATATCCATGTGTCCAGTCAAACTAGGTCTAATCATATCAATCAAATTCATCACTCGAAGGTTCTTAAATAATTAAGTTGTTTGAGAGGCTTTTTATAAGTTGGTGATATCAAGAAGACAAGGAGTTTATGGATTATCAATTTCTTTATTGTAGAATGTAGTGACGTTTCAGTATAAGAATCTATGGTATACCGAAACGTCGCCTCATTTTACAGTAAAGAAGTTGATAATCCATAAACTCCTTGTCTTCTTCCTAAATAATTGGTATCGTGGGCCAGTGAAGACTAGTTCATGGCTCAAGGGAAGGAACAAAATTATCAGTGTGGTTTCTACCTCAAGTCAGGTATAAATATGTAAGTAAGAGCCAGTTTCATCACTTTTTCCTATTTTCATAAAAAAAAACATTTGTTGAGTCAAACTAGGTCTAATCGTATCAATCAATCAAGGGCAAACTGGTTTCTTATCAATTGGTATTATGGGCCAGTGAAGACTAGTTCATGGTGCAGGGGAAAGAACAAAATTATGTATAATATGTACGGTAAGTTATGTATAAAGCCAGCTGCCCCATGTCTGAGTTCTGTTTGATTCAAAGGTTACCTGAGTGTACATAGAAACTGTGTGAATATTTCCATTAAGGTCACCAGCAAATATTCGTAGTTCTGTTGTATCCATGGTGACAGAAGTGATACAAGCGTCAAACATAAGGGTACAGAGTAGCTCTCCAGAACTCATGTCCCATAGCTGTGGAAGAAATGGGTATGAATTGATTAAAAGACTGTCCCGAAAATATTTAGAATACAGTCAGACCCAGGGCCAGGACTTTCGAAGTTCTTTTAGTGCTAAGATGGTCTTAGGTACAATAAATTCACATTACGGCTATCTTAGTGTAGCAGAGAAGAAAATCCAATATTTTCATGTCCATCGGGATTCGAACGCGGGACCTGTTGGCCAAAGAGATATCCCTACAGCTGAAGCCAGTAGGAATGCTTTTGACCTCACCACCCTTTCACATTGGCACTAAGAGAGCTTCGAAAATCCAGGCCAAGGTTACTCGGATCCAACATATCAGACACTATATCTACAGATATCTATACTATTGTGTTCTAGACATCTACTGAATGTATTTTCATGATAATTGAGACACCGATAATGGCAAACCATAACGTTATTAGGTCGTTGCTTTAACCAAATAGTGTAGATAAGCAGGGTCTGACTGTAATTTAATGTCTTGTTTGTCACAACATCTTTGTGACACTGTTGACTTATTTACTCCTATAATAAAAATGACATTCATAAATACCAAATGAATGGAGACTTAAGGTTGTTCAAGAACTTTGTTTTGGTCTGTTACCATGGAGGTGGCAAATAAAGTGTCTAGTAATGAAATCAAATTGTTTTGTGATTTTATCTAAGATATATATTTAATATTCATTAATCATTCAGTTCAAAAAGTGGGAGAGTTGAATATGATAGTGAAATAATCAACTTTTATCAAACATTTGTGCAAAAGATATTCGTTCCTGCAAAATCAACTCAAACTTTAATTTTTTTTTAGCAATGTATCTCCCAATGTCATTATTTATTTTCTAAATAATTAATGAAAATTCCTGAGACACCCACCTTGCAAGTGTTATCTCTAGAAGAGGAGACAACTCTGGCCCTGCTCCCACCGCAACCCACATGTAAATCTGTGACAGGAAGTGAGTGACCTGCCCACACATGTCTGGGTTCAGATCTGCTTGTGGAGTATGGTGTTATGGCAATCAGTCTGAAGGGAGAACTTCAATATATGAATTTCTTACAAACAGTCTTATTTTCTACTTGTAAATCTTTGAATGCAAGAAATTGTGAAAGAGAAAATCCAAGTGGTCTTTGGTGACCAAATTCATCATTTCCATAAACTTCTTTATAAAGAGGTCTGAAATTTTTATTGTGTTTGCAACTTTGTGGATTAATTTGCTTTTTGATTGAAGAAAGATTAATTTGAAGAGAAATATCGCTTAAAATTCATTCTTTTAAATACTAATTCATAACAAAACTCTTTTTAACACAAAAGGTGTCAAATTGTTAAGGAGATAAGCTATTAAGCACATCATTAAAACAGCCATAACCAAATAACCTAATAGTAAATTCTACAAAAACAGAATTTAGAGTGATATAATTTAAGCATAGTTGTTGTTGTATATTCATAACAAGGTAATCAAGCCTCAATAAAATGGCCGCCAATGTCAACAGATACTGACCTGACAAGTGACCAAACAATGACCAGGTTATCGTCTCCTCCAGAAACAAAATGGCTGCCATCGTCTGTGAACTTGATGCAGCTTATGTTCTGATAATGACGACTTGCAACTGATAACAAGTTTCCATTGCAAACCTGAAAATTTATAAGTCATTTGAAAAGATAAAGCAAAGCATATATCTTCATTTAAAGGTTTACTGTTGAAAGTATATCATCTTTAATCCATGTTCCAAGAAAATTACATCAAAGAAATTAAACATCTGAATCAAAGTAGAAAAACTCAAGATTTTTAACTAAGCAGTGGGATCTGTCCTTCTTATAAAAGAATTGATAACATTGATGAAAAATTAAGACAAAATATTTTGATAATTCAAATGAAACAACAACATAAGAAATGTAATTGTACCTGCCACACATGAATTTTGTCTGCTATTCCTGCTACACAATATCTGCCATCGGGTGATACGGCAAGGGAGGTAACTCTACCAGGACATACCATTCTCAGCTGGGACTGACTCTGAAATAATCGTTTGATCTTATTAAACATATTTCTCTCAATAATGATGAGGGTTAAGATAAAGTAATACAAAAAAGGGTCCTTTTTTAAATTGATCTTATTTAATATCAAAAGGTATTTCAGGACCTGAAAAAATGGGTAAAAAGACACCAATATATTGACAATGATCCGCCATTTTGAATTTGAGAACAAATCTGCTGTGACTTGCCAAGTTCGTTAACAAAGTTTAGATAAAGCTTCTTGGTTTATAGAATATGAGCATATTTACGAATAATTCATAATGAAAGTTATCAGTTATAACATTGTTATCATGCCATAGTATGAGTTATGCCTTCAACACTCTTATTTACGATGTTTGGCTTCATTGCAAGATTTTTTTTTTTCATTTTAACATTTATGAGCTAAATTTTGTCAATGTTAACCTCAATAACATATTGAAATTAAAGTGTTAAATAATCATCTCATAATCATAAACATATATATATATGTTCAAACAGGAAAATCCTCCTGAATTTTGTTTCCACAATAAATTCTCTCAAAGAACTGTCCTTTTAATGCCAAATGAAATAGAGACTGCTTTTTTGAGAACCCAAAAAAAGAAAAATTATTAAGAATATACACTGCTGCTACTTGTTTAGACTTTCGTTCTAAATTTACCCTTTTCTGTAGACTCCAGACATTGAGTAAAGGTTTAGTTGGATTAGCCCCGATGAGATAGTCTTGACCAAGAAGACAGAGAGTCCGAGGGCTTGTGCTGCCTCCCTTATATGTTGTGATGCTACTTCCTGTCTCAGGGTCCCAGATACACGCGTTCCATAACTGTCCAGATGAATCGCTGCTCACTAAAACCTAAACATTTTAACAAATGCACAGTTACAAATAATGAACTAACATTAATATTCAGAATATCATTCCGTCCCACATAGGTTGATCAACATGCGGACTTAATCTAAGGTTTCCAGCAGGTTTTCCTGGCGGCAAAATTTACACCACAAACCATTTCAGCCAATGAAAACACTTCTCTCATGAAAAGGGTACTCGATCCTTGTCACAAGGTCTTTGCCATGAATCATATTCAGTAACCAAAATGTTGAAGAGTTTCCCTTAAATTACACAACTACCTTTGATTTCATCCAATCAGGTTTCTCCCTTTCTAGCTCAGAAACTTTTGAACAGATCAACATCAATCTGATTAAAATCAGATCCAATTCCGCTTGTATAATTTCGTTTCCTTTTATTTCCATTTGGTTGTACAAGCTAATGGCCAAATGTTGAAGCGTGCAATAATTTCAACAGATTTTAATCAGATTGAAATCACCATTTAATGACTAGATCAATCTTTGAGAAGAGAATGTGAAAGAAAGGTTGAATTGAGAAAAGATGATTCTGGTTTGTGAGGGAAATACTTCATACTACTGTGGTGACAAAAGAATTTGAAAATGTTTAATCAGTTGAAACAAGAAATGCATATAATGATTAATCTGACTCTGATGAATAATCTTGTGAAAATTTTCATGACAATAAAAAGCACATTGTAAATATTTATTTGAGGATAGTCTTAACAAGAAATATTATAGAACATATTAAAGGATATAGCCTTTTCCCCTATACTAACTCACTTTAGATCAAATGATAAACAATGACACAATGTCAGTCTATAATAATAATGAGATGAGATCTCAATTTTATTTAATTTGTGCAAGTCAGTTGCCGTTCATTTGTATTGTTATTATACTTACTAAATTGTTTCAGTTAAAGAAAACAACAAGGCTATAAAATTATGTCAATATGTAGGTAGTTCGGAGTACTTATGCGCATCTCCCATTGTCATATGAAATTTGATCCTGATGACGTCACCTAATGGTATGCAATACTCTTCCACACGTGCATATGTGCTTCGCCGTGCGCTGGCTGAATATTCTTTATGTGCATTGGTCATTAATGTTTTGAAACATCTAAATCATTATCAAAACTGAAGTACCTCGTGACTCTCGGGTCTGTGGTATGTAAACAAAGCGATCACGCCATATTACATGACACATTGGATAGAGAGTACGGCAAACTATAGGATTATCTATTTCATAAAATTATGTAGTAGATCAATATGTTTTAAGTTGCAAGCAGCATGGAAACCTAGCGATAACGTTGATATTTGTTCTAATCTTTTTTGGAGGATTATTATGGGATAGGGACCATTCATTTTAGCAATGTGAAGCAATGGCATTATAATAATATCTAATATTCTATGTATTCCCTTCGAAATTATGAAAAATCGTTTTTCCACAACTATGTTGAAACCAAGAGAATACAAAGGTTGAAATTAAAAAAATAAAAATCATTCTTGAAGATGATGTTTTTTCACATTGTCGAAATTGATATGCAAATTAGAAAGTTCATCTTTTCGTTAAAGGCCGAAGTATTATAACTGGAATTGACATTGTTATCTGTTGGAATGGACATATGCAAATTACTCAAAATTATTCTTTGATTTATTGAAAAATCATAAGGATTTTCTATTAATATTGTTAAATAAGTTGGAAATGACGTTTCTCCGGCCCCAGGAAAATGGACACAGAGGCAACTCAGGTATGACTGAGTTGCCTCTGTGGGGAGAGAATGCTTACATAGATGAATGACTGGAAATAATCAGAGGGAATTTATCACGACGTATACCCCCTTTGAGATGTGTAACTTAGTGCAGCAAAATAACCAATCTCATGCAAACGAGATTTGTTGTAAATGCTATATATTCATTGACAATGATGTTTTAAAAATCTTTGCTTGTGGCATTTGGTATTCCCGATCCAATTTAATGTATGGCATTAGTAAAAATCTTATTTGCCTACATTTACTTCATACCATTGAACTACTGAGGCCATTAATGACGCATTTAGTGTTAACAGGTAAAAAGATATCTATGATTTAGTTGATTTGTGATGAAATATATTAAAGAATATATTCGCTTTGAAATGACTGGCCCCTACTTTCATCCGGGTACGTTACTCAATTCTCTTCTGACACACATATTTGAATATGCAGATAAGGGTCAACCAGTGTTGGGGCGGGGCGTATCTGCTGTCGAAAGACTGTAAACAACAGCTAACGTTACACATGTATTTGGTCAATTAAGTTCATTTCCCCTTTGAATTTCTGTAAAAAAATATGGCTGTGTTCTGATGAGCTGTTCTTTAGTCAGAAAAACGTATAAAAACTATGTTTCATTGATTTTGAGTTTTCTATCCGAACTACCTACAATATGTCGAAAAAGTTTAAGTGCTAAATATACGTGTGTTCATAATTACACTTGGTTTATCATATTTATATAAAGCTATCGATGAATATAATTTAATCAATCATCATCATGTCGAATACAGATGTTGTTTTTGTTTTTTGACTGATAAACAGATAAAAACACAAGATTCACATGTACCTCCATGGGGGCCGCCATCTTGAATAATGGTCAAAGGGGCATAACTGTAGATGTTAGAGTTTGATGAATGCCACCAAAGTAGTTTCAGACTGTGATGTTTTCTCCCCTGGGCTGTCTACGTTAGAACTAATTTTATTCAGTTTCAGGTTAAACATCTACTGCAACTGATAAAAATCGTATAAACACCAGAAAGAAATTTGAAAATTAACACACCCTTTTCCCTCCACTGGCGATGCATATAACTAAATATGATATTATCATTAATAAACATTGATATGCATATCAATCTTTTACTGACAATATCTTTTGAGATGAATCAATTTCACATCCAATTTGTGTTTTCGGGAATATTCAAATTAAGAACTAAATATATGTATCAAATGACTTAAATCAAATTATTATTATATTTACGATATTTTTTAATTTCTTCTTTCTTCTTAAAACAAATTATAACCAACATTTTTGTCATACGCTTTATATATTATGTTGTTTTGCAGGACGATTAAAATCAATTTTCATAATGTCTGTATATCGTAAACAATATGCAAGTTTCCGAACCATTAAATATATTGGGGATAAGTGAACGGGAAATTTGCATACAATTATGTTATTTCCTTAAAACCTTTTAGATTTGTCATGTACAAAACTAAATGTCAATTCTTTAAAATTTATTTTGGACGCCAGTACATTTAACTGTAACCTATTTTTGAATCTTCAAAGTTTCAAAACTTTCAAAATGTGGGTTCTTCAAAATCCACTGAAAAATACTGAAAAGATTGCAGAGTTGTTTTTTTATTCTGGACACCTGTTTATTTCGTATGTCAACGTTCTTGATTTATAACAAACAGATGTTAGTTCACATCAGATAAGACTTATAAGCGTGACCTTGGCGTAGAAACATCACGGGAATCTTGCATGTAAGGACAAATACGTGAAGAAAATGTGAAACGAGAATAAAAGAGTCCGCTGTTTCGCCGGTGCAGAAGCGAAAAGATTTGTTCCTAATAGAGATCGAAATTAATATGGAAATTTATTAAGAATACTGCAACATATGGTAATTGATAGAAATTATGTTATAACAAATGGCAATTTTTAAAGGGCGGAAGGAATAAGATATATGCAGTTGTCGTGATTTTGGTGTTGAATTTGATATTTCATTGTTTATTCGTTTATGAAAATGAAAATGGTTAATATTTTAAGCGATACTAACCCATTTGGTCATCGACGGAGTTAGCTCCCTTACACTGTTACACCCGCTTCAATCACATTGACATAAAAGCTACCTTGTCATGTGTGAATGTTAAAATATAAAAACACAATGGATTTCTTTCGCTGAGTTTAAGATAAAGTATATTTTTCTTTAGAAAATGGAATTGAAATGAAATATGTGATGAATAATAAAGTCTCAAGATATGAAGAAGGTCCATGTAGTTTGCAGTCTCGAATCTAGGATCATGTTTTGAGAATCAATTATTGATAGACATCGTATATTTCCCTTGAACAACGTTTTTCTGTGAAAAAATAATACTGATTTTGTTGTATCAAAAGAATTTAATATCTTCAGCAGGACCGACAAAAGATCATCCGATGTCCATGTGTAAAATAACGATTCTTTAACGTACCTTTGGGATCGTTTGGTCTCTGATGCAAAATGTTGAAATTTGACACAATGAAATATATAGACCATATCTTTGGAATTCTTATTTTCTTAAAGTTCATTCAAAATATTCCATATCGACTTTCTGAGTAAAAAAACATAGTAACATTCATTCAGTGCAAAGGGGCACATACTATGACTTGTGGTCATACTATATTTATCGCTTTAGAATCTGTTTTTCTGCTTGAGAACGACACAAGAATCTGTTTTTCTGCTTGAGTACGACACAAGAATCTGTTTTTCTGCTTGAGTACGACACAAGAATCTGTTTTTCTGTCTGAGAACGACACAAGAATCTGTTTTTCTGCTTGAGAACGACACAAGAATCTGTTTTTCTGCTTGAGAACGACATAATAACCTGTGTCGAAACGTCGCATACAATGAACAAAGATGTCATCCATATTTTCCTCTGCATACTAGCCCGTAAGACATTTCTTTTAATCTAAGTTATACGATTTTATACCACACAATGGAAAGTTAAATTTCATAAAAGAGCCTAAAATTGATTAAAAGAAGGCAGCAATGTAAATTCTATTTAAAGAAAACTCACCATAAACTTAACCTGTCCCTGTTAAGTCGTTTAAACACTACATTGGTCTTTAACATATCTTTAGAAATAACGTCAGACCACGTCACAATGTTGACCGATATGCATGAATCTGTGTTGTTTGTTATAGATTCATAAAAGTTAATCGTTCTGGGTCACGCAATGCATTGGTCCATTGATGATATTAGCTGACGCCTTTTGAAATAGAAATTCACTTGCACACATTTCAACAACCTTTTAATTAATACGGACATGTACACTCACAAACCTTTAGATGTCGATAGCAAATGTATTTGATGTATACAATGTAAACGGGGTTTATTTGTGCCTTTATATCAGGTGTGTTTTACGTTAAAAACATCTCACTAGACTTTCATTGTCATCCCGAACTGGAAACTTTTATGAAATTGGCATGTCTTTAATGAAACTTGAGAAGTGACCTTTGAGATTACATATAAGTGACAAGTGACAAGTGACAAGTTTATTCTGTGAAAAGGCCTCATGGCCAAAAGCACATGAAAATACAGCTCAAAATCAACGCATGTCAATTTTACATACATTATACTGGCAGTTTTCTTTTCAAATAAATAGCTAATTTTTAATATGATCAGGATTGTTGGATGATAATAACTGATACAATTTTTCCCTTGAAGGGAATATGAAATAGTACGGAGGAATAAGTTTTTCCCGTAAATGCCTATAATAGGGGCAGACTAATAAAAAATGATACTCATCTTCAAGATTACATATAGGCAGTTTGGGATATAACGATGAAGCATTGTACAAACCTAGAACATGTAAGACACCAAAGTGATAACAGAAACGATACATAAACGATGTTGATGATGTGTAACTGTAAGTTTGGACATGGCTTCTCTTGCTTTAGCTGATTGGTGTTTGATCTCTAAAAGAAAGCTTCCTGTTAATATTAAACATTTGAATTTTGAACTTCAATTAAGAATTGGAGCTTTATCAATAAATATGTGTAGCAATTCTTTGTAAATTAGCAAATACATTATACAAGCTGACGACCCAATGTTATTTACACGCATGTGATGACAATTTCTACGGATAGCAACTTTTATCATCTGCGAAGGGTATACTTGCTTAACAACGACTTTATGATCTATATGTCGAAATGGTCGCCCGTGAAGATTGTTCTTGCTTATTCGAAATTACATTGTATGAGATCTCTTCAATTGGTATGTTTTAAGATACTTACATGTCATTGTACATATTTTTTCATTTGAGACCACGCTTTAAACGATGGTACAAATTCTACTTCGTTTTTCGGGTCAAGTACCCTGTATTCGAACTCACAACCCCAGGCAGGCAACACCTCAAGCACTTGCCGTACTAATAGCTAACCAACTCGGTCACGAAGCCTCGACATATCAGTCTAATCTATGATACACTGCAACGTTTCCCTGCAAACATTTATATGGGAAATATTCTTTCGTTAACAAATGCTAAATTATATGTATGCTGTGTTTATAATGTTGGGGTTAAACCCAAATTTCAATCTCATTTAATCCAAACCAAATCTATCCCTCTTTCATAGCTTGTTTCATCCAAACGTTTCATATATCCTGATTTCAATAAGATTTCCCTGATTGTTAACTTCGCAGTAACGTAAATGGTCATTTATTTCAGGAAGAGTAATCGCCTTATGAACTGTGATTCCAAGACAAATCCCTTGGTTTGCCCCTTGGGACGTCAAGTAAAACGCTTATCATGTTGACGCTTTCAGATGAATCAAGCAGATCTCATGCCGAGAAAACAATTTACAGATATTGGATATAAAAACCTATCTGCGATCTTGTGTATCATTTTTTGATAATGTGTAATAAACATCTTGACACTTATATATTGAAATATACTGTGAATTGTATATTTGTTCCATTTCCACGAGTTTTGAATAAGTAGTGCACTTGTTCTAACATAACCTGAAAGGCAAAGTCAACATTAAATTCAAAGTTACATCCAATTTTTATTATTTATTTGATTGCTCTCGTTTCAGTCGTTTGATAATTTTAAATGGTACCTACTTTCACAGAGACCTTATGTAAGGTTATCCTTAAATCCTAGTCTTTAACATTACATAAAGGTTTCCTTACTTACAATCACATAAAGGCTTTGTGAAAGGAGGCCCTATATAAACTCTTTTGACTGAAAAAATTGAAACACATTTACTGTTGTTTGGTTTAACGTGGACCCACATCGAATTTTTTTTATTCTTTTATGCGTAACATATTAAAACCTATAACCAGGTATTTCCATAACTTTCATGCTTAACATGAGTATCAGTGGTCAAGATTTAGCGTTATTTCTTTGAAAATATTCCTAAATAATTACCTCTTAAGTTGTGTTTCAGATCAACCTTCAAACCACAACAACCTACGCCAACACTTGAGCATTTTTGTCAATGAGGTGCGATTCCTGTACCAAAAGCCAAATAGAAATTGTTTGTCAGCAACTTTTAGACCAAAGGAGTGAAATGTTCTTATACGAGACACATATTATGGATTACAACTTCTTTATTGATTTGTCGAACTTCTTCAGGTGACTGATAATGAGGTTTACTTTAATGCAGATGAGTATATGGATGACAACTTCTTTGTTCATTGTATGCGACGTTTCGACACAGATTCTTGCTTGAGAACGACACAAGAATTTGTGTCGAAACGACGCTTACAATGAACAAAGAAGTTGTCACCCATATATTCCTCTGCATTATTTAAACTTCTAAAATGCCTCTCAAGGAAGGAGGTATACTTAATAGAATATATAATTTTACATAGATATACATGAAACCAATTAAGTAACAAGCATATGCAATACAGAAGACAGTAATAACAGTTCAGTACAATCAACATTGTGAGATGAAAGAGAAATAACAATGAACAGACAAGTGATGTTCAACAGCGGAGTTGTTTGGTAAAAGCACCATAGGCAAACCCCTAGATCCCGATTAATCCCGAGAGCTAATCTTCTGAGGTCGATACTGAAATGTTCTTGTCAGAAATAAGGTAATCTCTCTAAGGTTTGCAAATGTTAAAGATAATCTATCACAGTCTGTTAGCAAGTTAGTTGACAAATCGTTTGGATGCAGAACACTTTGATTTGGCAAAACGGTAAACCAAATAAATTTTTTTGTAAGAATAAGAACTTAATTTAACCACATTACCCGAAACGAAATGAATAACAAAAAGGATCATCTACATTAAAATAACGAAAGTGATATTTAACTGTAAAACAGCATGAAAACATGATCCTTACAGAAAACAGCTGTAGATTTCGCATTGAAAAGCTATTGAATTATGGAACTAGTGTTTGACATACTGACCTTGTGGTACTAAATACATGGATCAAGGACCTCACATATCACGATTGACCTCTTTTTTTTTAACAATCCAACATATTTTACTTCTTTTGATAAGTATTACAAGATAATGTAAAAGAACCACCCGTGAGGTGTTGGGGGTCACATATGCCAAACTCTATATACGATGGCATTTGATTAAGAGGTATAGACTATCGTTTTAGAGCCAATCGAAGTTGCACAGCAAAATTAGGAAGGTTTGAAGTCGTGATAATGGTAGAAATCGAATATCGAGTCAAATGTAATTTTGGAAACTTATATACAACAGTCAGAATGACAGTTACGAGTTGATATTGTTTGTTGTGTCATATAACATGTATTCATATCAATTGGACGTATGGATTCGGCTTCCATGAATATATGTGATTTATAAGATTTTCATTAGAAATAATAATTCATCATATAAGTGTAATTTAGAGATTGATATGTGAGATATTTAGAATTTATATAATGAATTATGTCACCCTTAATTGTTTCAAGGCAAATGCAATTGTTGATCACTATCAAGTAACACAAGCATTGTCAACATAAGTTTAGAACAAACCTGACATTCAACAATGAGATTTTCTATGTATATAAATTTTAGTGGTTCTTTACTTTTTCGTTGAGTATAAGTCGAGGAAGTTCAGCGAAAATGAAAACGCTCTCTCGAATTCGCTTTTTATGTCCTATCCTTTTAAGACAAAAATCAAATATCAAAGTACTCATGGTCTTGCACAGCACGATAAGAAATGAAGGTGTTTATGCAATGCCTGAATATCTTTTGTTTAATCAAGTAACTTTATATTGTTTTTTTATATGTGAATAATAAAGTTATTTAACCCATGTCTCATAGAAATATGTCATGTAAAATATTTAAAAAAAAACGGTTTTTAGAACTGTTATATTGTTACACGCAGTCACTTCTCATTATCTTAAATTGTTATGTTTTACTTATTTAGTCTTTTTACAAATAAACACTTTTTCATGTTTACATGAAATATATATTTCCATTTTTTTAAACTGTTTTCAGAGTAAACATATGTCCTGTTTCCTAAAATCAAAGACGCAGTTCACGATGAAAGCGAAATGAGTTTAATTGACTTCGAAAGAAAAAAGCTTTCTGTGTATTTGACATTGTAACGCAAATTGATCGCTGTATTTACACATTCGACATACTGACCTAGTCCCGCATTAACTGGAGTCAATATCCTCACAACATATATGCTACAAAACTAAGATGTTCAATTTATCAATACCACTCTCATGATACGAATATTTGCTTTTCTTCCCATAACTGAACTCATAAATAACGTATTGCTCTGATTAGTTTTATAAGTTTTTGTCCTTGTAATTATCAATATGACCAAAAACGATTTCACCTGATAGAAAGACCCATATGTATATTGGCTAGAAGATCTAGTTGTATTAGTATTTACACTTTTGAGAAGTTTCCAAAGTCAATTTATCGTAGTAGGCCATTTTGAAAACAGTACATAGAAGATTTGATTGATTTTATTAATTGTCAATATCAAAATTTTGTTTTCATGCGTTATGGTATTCAAATTCTTACAACAGGTCACCCAATAACATTTCAACCAACCATTTGAATATCTATTTTTTGTTAATTCTCGTTTCAAATCAAAAGATGGCTTTGTTATATTGTGACAACGAATGCTATTTCTTTAATGAAAGGTTCAACATTTTCTGAGATCCTTTAAAGTGCCAGTCCCCTTTCGTAAAAAAATGTCATGTATTATTCGATTGAACGTACATGTATGTGCACAAACATGGAAATACCATTTGAAATTATTGTAATTCTCTATGCAAGTTCAATGATAGGTATCGATTTCATAGATTATAAATATCATCGATTTACAAAAGACTGGTTAATTAACCTCATGTTTTTAGAAACCGATGTCATGTTCAATTGAACACATAACAAGAAGGAAGTTACCATTTGAAATTAGTGTAATTCTCAATAAAAGTCAGGTTCAATGACCAAAAGGTTTTCCACCTGTGCGATTCCATTTTTACAATGTTCTAATCCATAACGTACATATATGCTGGTTCACTAACCGAAAGGTCTTTGACCTTTAAAAGTGTGATAATCCTTTTTGTCCTGTAACGAAGTCTTGAACTCGATAACCAAACGGTCATGGAACCAAGAAGTAGCCCTGACGTACATCCTGGATTTAGTCATCAGCTAGTGCCATCATGATGTCCCATGGTGCTCGCCATGTGTCGCCTTATTAAACAGTTCTTTTCTCAAGGGTTATACATAGTAGTTAGTTAACTCGTTTTTTCACTTGAAAACGGTATTTCAAACTTCTCAGTACTTACAAAATCAGAGGGTCATTATTTTAGAAGTTAGCCTTACTTTCTAATTGACCTCTGTGTAGCAGGAAAATCAATTCTTATTTTAAACTTTAAGATATCAACTTAGTATTAAGCATCATGCAATATTAACGTTATGATATATATCACACCTAAACAACAAGAGTCTCGAATACAACCAAGGTGAAACATATTGTTGTTGAATGTCAGTTGCCAAACGTCACCGTAAATCCACCTACCTACAAATGTAACAACAGCTTGCAGATTAAATGCATGCAAAATATTCATCTTAAATTGTATGAAATGGTTATAACGATCATAATGATAACCTCAGTGAATTTGTTACACATGTATACATCTTTTGTCAAAACATCATATATTTTTCTCAGAAAAAAAATGATTTTTTTTTGCTGGTTAACCCAAAAGGATCTGCTGACGTACACATTTCTTTATAAACACTGTAGTTGAGTTGATTCAGTTTCTCTATATAGAGATCAGTATCTAAGAATACGTGGCTAACATTTTCAAACTTTCGCTACACCGAAGAGTCACAATTACTATGATCATTAACCATTCGATAAATGCAGAAAGAAAATAATTGAATTTAACAGGTCATACCATTGTACATCAAAAGATAGAGTATGTTCAATTTACCTTTACGAAATTGAATTGTGACATATTTGTTAAGATGAATTTCATTAAAAAAAAACCCAGATTTATTTTTTAAATTTATCACGTTTAATAGTAACACCTGAGGCTGTAACCGAGATGAACTTCTGATTGACAAATGCGCAATAACAATAGGCTAACCAGCATGGTTCCTACCTTGAGACGATTTACCAGAGAAACAATAATCTTCTTATCTTCTTATCCTCGTGAGCGCTTCTTCCTAGACCAGTGCGAGGATACTGGCCTTAATCTTGGAGATGCAAAATTAACTTAAATAGATCTAAAGTGCAAAAGGCAAAAAGTTTAGTTTTTTTTCAAACTTGTCATCCATTCTTGGAGACCGAATGAACATAACTTCTTTGAGAGGTATTTTAGAAGTTGGAATGACAATAATGCTGAGGAATATGTGGATGACAACTTCTTTGTTCATTGGTTGCGACGTTTGAACATACAAGGATATTTTTTTTAATGCAGATCAACACTTAAAGTCAAAGTACAATTTAATTCTGAAAATAAATTCTTCATTCATGTGTTGTAAATCATTAAGGTTTAAATGTCATTCTGTTTTAATGACTTTCGGACTAAAAAGCATCTTTACGTGTGCAATTGATATTATCAAACAGTAATTTCTTTCAGCATCCTTAAGTTATGTCCATCAGTGTTCTGTATACTACCAATCTAAATAAATTTAGATCAACAGGTGTTATAATAGATACTGTTGTATAACAAAATATAAAATCTGTTGATCTAAATCTATTTAGACTGGTATACTACACCCTTGGTTGAAAATAAAATATGTCGATATTTGTCTTGGTCGGATTAAATGGAATATTATATTCCTATCATATGATATCTTATAGGGAATATATTAATTACTACCGTATGATATCTTATAATCAATACATGTACGTTAGAATCTTGATTTGAAGAGTCTATTTCTTTGTCGGAAGGATTGTGAGGCATGTTTGCTGCTGGATGTCTGAAAAGCGCATTGCAGCTTGATGTTTAACCTTAGGTTTTAAGAAACGGAGTTCTTTTTTACGTTAAGGAAACATGAAAAATAACCGGATTACAAAAGAATGAAGAGGGGGAAAGAACTAATCCTTGTCGAACGCATGGGTTGCCTTGGAATTTTTTATCTTATTTTTGCATTTGAAGAAACATACTATACAAAGAATCTCACCTAAGTGTCAACTGATAACAAATATATGAAATGGAATTGATAGAAATAACAATGTATTGCATGTAACAATGCATGTATTGCCAATAAGACATTACATGCCTATTTATTATGCGAAATCATTCTTTACTAGGTTACTGATGTGTACACAGCAGATTCCCTATGCCATGATAGTACAGCATTGCAACATCATCATATTCATGACATCATAGCAGTATGACATCAACGAAAAACGGGCATTTCAGTCGGATATAACAGGGTTGTGATCAAATTCTACTGTAGAAATACATCTCTACATTTTGGATGATACAATAAAAATATTCGATTTTATTTATGATGAATGGATCATTTTCTTCATTCATGATTTATGACGTTGTTTTATTTACACCCAAACCTCTTAAAGGGGCAGTAGCACGCTTTTTGGGGGAATTTAGGTGATGTCAGGAAAATGAAAATAAATGGTTTGCAATTGAAAGACAATGTATTTTAACTAAATGAAGCAGTAATAAATCAAATATATAATGTAAAGTTCAGCCATGGAAATCTTTTTTCTTACACAAAATGAATTAAAGGTGTTCCAACCAAATGGCCGCCAATCGACTTTGTGTGAATCTTTATAATTTGTTCTGTGACTATCGATGATTGGTTTGTGTAGTGAGAATTTGGACATTATTAAAATAATACAGTTAGCATTAACTTTCAATTATCAGTGAAAAATATATAATTTAAAATTTTCAAAAAACGTGCTACTGCCCCTTTAAATTCTCACAGTATATCTAAACATACGTTTTAAAAAAATGCGAATTTAAATGTTAACTATGCCAATCTTTCACTTAAAATTTCTAAACTTCAGATGTCGAAATTACATCAACCCTACTTCTACAAAACAGTCCACAAGTCATCGACTGACACGCTGACGGAAGACGTGTTTTTTTAAAATAACATTTCCTCGTAACTGTCAACACTTACAATGCTCTTGAAATTAATCTTTTTCTGAAACATATTTTCCAAAGTGAATAGTTAATGTAAGGAACTTCTTAGCCTTTGTTGTAATCTATATTTATTATAACATCAATCTCAAATAAATCATGTGTGCAAAACGATTTATACCATGGTCTTCAGTTCGTTCATTTCTATTTGTAATATCATCATCTTGTCATTTCTCCACAAATTTTAAGTTGCGAATTTCAGATGACAAATTTCAGAAAGGCAATTTTTTTACCAAATTCGTTAAAATCGATTGGTTGATATAAATGTATACCACGTCCAAAGTAACGCACGGCCTATATTCAAAACTAAAATGTGATGTGGGAATTTTTGGATAATTCTCAATATCTCAAACATTGAATCTGTGAATAGTTTCTTAAAAGAAGAAAGTGCTATTATCACATTAGAAAAATTACTACAGTAGTTGTAAAGTTACTCCTTTTCACAAAAAATACGGATTTCTCCTGTATTTAAACTTTGTGATAAACTGTTGCATGATTTCAGGGTAAAAAACCTGCATTGTCAGGTTGATGTTCGCAGATCAAAACAACTTTTTAATGCATAATAAGGAACCATGGATTTTTCTACTGTTAAACTGTAAGTTAATAATTCTCTAATGCATTACAATTAATTTTTCTTTACATAGAAATGTCATCTTCCTTATAAGGCAATGGTTGAAGTTTAAAAAAAGTGGGCGGTGCTTAACTTTTGATTCGGTAAAAAATTTACAATGTCGTAAAGATTTATAGTTTGAATTGTAGATCGCTTTATATCAGATGAACAAAATAGGTAATTCAACACGTTCTTAAGAAACAAATTTTTGCTAGATCCATCGGATTGTTTAAGTCTTCTTTGATAAATCAGAATCGATATTAAATTAGTATTGACAGTTGGCAATACAGAGCTACTATAACTATCCTGCACGTGAGAGACGATGATTGATTTCTGAATTAACGGTTTTTGGTTTATGTGTATAGACATACACCAGTCGGAAAAAATATTAACATTTGAAAGTGAAACTGTTCTTGTCGTTCTTTAATGAGTCGTCTGCGTCTTATGACCTAACACAAACGTCGTCTGCTCACGTGGCTTGTTTTGATGGTGCAGTTGTCGTCTGCCTCAGTGGGTCAAGTCAAGATGGTGACATCTTAATGCTGACGTTGATGTCGTCATGTGATGCTTAATGTCTATGCTATAACTCATGCATGAAGAGTGCAAATGAACCTTTCTTTCACATTTACTGCTTCAAATTAATTTAAATCAAAATGTTTTTATATTAAGTAACGCTGTATAAACAAATTACTTTAAATAATCGAAGACGACGCGGAGGGTAGGACTTTAGTTTTGGAGTAAATAACAGCAAAAAAACCCAGAAACATCGTGAAAAATATTTTATTTCATGCGCCTGCTACAATTCTATGTTCTTGAAAATACGAATGAAGTAGAGAAACAACATTGTATCTAACGATTTCACAAAAGAGTGGAAAATGGTAACTTGGTCTTCATTCGTAAGAATTCTACTTTTAGTACAAAGAAATATGAATGGCTAATGGTAGTTATAGACTTAGTTAAAGAAAATAGAGGATTTCGACGCTCCATTCGTAAAAGTCATATGACATTCGTCAGGTAATAAGTTGTATATACTTACCACTCACACCACGCATCATGATCTGTCATTTATGGAACAACACATCATGATTTGTCATATATGGTACCACACATTATGATTTCTCAATGATTGTTGAAACTGAGCAGTCTATTTTTGGTTGTAATACTGACAACAAAGTATATGAATGAGGACAGCTTCCAGCTTGTAAGTAAACATCTTCTACGATAACGACGTCTTGTCACATGACATTAATGGTGTAGTGAAAAATATTGTCAAATTGGAACGTTTTTTCCAACTAACACAGGCCTTTAAAGGTCATCCAATGTTCGTCAGAGGTCATAAAAAAAATACCATACTTTCTTACAAAATAATCTTAAAAAGATAGAATTACACGCTAGAACATGTGAAGGACGTTTATTCAACCACACAGCATTTGTCAGTCAAAATACAGACGTTGTTCTTGGTAGTGTTTTAACCACATATGTATTAGAGAATAAATGTCTTGAATATTGCATTAATAATCCCGGGGCGATAACTAAGAACAAATATTTCATCTAAAACGATATTTTGGATCTAAGATAACAATGCTCAAGAATATATTCCCCATCACACTCTTAATGAAAATAAACTTAAAGGCATGATATTCTCTATGTCACTATCCGAATGTTCCAGTCAAAGACATCCAAGAGATGTTTTCATTGGCTGCAAATAATTCAAATTCAGCTATCTTACGTTTTGCCGTTAGGGCAATCTACCGGAACCCAGGGATCTTGGCTTATTAGAACAGAGGCTTGCTCGCACTTGGAGGAGAGAATGGAATATATCACAATGAAAGAAAATTTTAGTTTATCGTATACACTCATATATACATATACCAAAGATGGTGATGTTTTCAGGGAAATAGTTTTTATGAATTTTTTTTTTACCTGTTTTGAATAGAACATGCACATTATTTAGATTTAATACATCTTCAAGATAAATTCAATCGAATTTGCATTTTCTGATCATATCAACGTCGAAGAAGTCATGTATTAAATAGCGAACTTTAACCATGATCATAACAGCTTAAATGAATTAAAAATCAATATACTTAAACATCTAATGAACAATTATTTTATGAGCCTTACGTTATATTAATATTGTTTCATCAAATAAACATTTTTAAGAAAATATTTTATAATGAAAGACTTAATTCACATAAAAATCAACAACGTTTTCAAATGTTTTTTTTTTAAATTTTGGTTATTAATTGTTATTTTGTCTATTTTGCCAAAACTACCTCATTAGATAACAAACAGCAAAAATAAAGTTATTATCAAGGGGATTGGAATGTAACAAATATTTTAAGACTTTTTCATTTTCTTTTTAAGAGAAAAAAGAATACGGAGTAACGGCAAATAAATATAGGTTGATATTATTAATTCAATATTATTCATCATCGATGCAAGGTTTACTTTCAAATACCGAAACAAGATGTTAACTTTTCACTGATATTTAATTCTTATGTTCCTTTAACGATATAAATCAGGCATCTCTTGTTAAAAACAAGCCTCACTTGTTCTTTTGGTAAAAAGTTCGGCAAAGAAGGTCAAGGCCGTTACCAGCTGCAAGGGCAGTAACCGGACTGTGACCTTTTTGCGCCATTAACACGTCAGGAACAAACGACAGAGGCTGTTGTGATTGATGATGCCTACTTTATCATATCTTATATCTTTATAGGCATCTGATTTTATATTTTATATTCAAGATTGTTGGAGATTTAATAACGAGTTTTACTTCCCTTCGAAAAGTTATTTTGCCAGTCTGTTAATGTAGCCAGTTCCGTTAAGTTCAAAACATCAGTACAATTATATTTAGATATGTCTTAAGAAAATGTTTTAGACTTTAAAGCGATAAGATTTGAGTAAAGAAAATTAGTTAATTCAGATCACGATATAGTTCATTGAGAAGTGGTCAACACACATTATCGCATCGGAGGAAAATAAAAAGTTCACGTATTTTGTGAAATTATTTACCATCTTCTTTTTGATAATTTGGATGTCAACATCGATGAAAACAGACAAGGTTTTGTCACATGATCTGTAGACAAAATATACTTTCACTTAATGTGTTCCTGTTACACGACAGTTGAGTTGACATGACAGTTGGACTAGTATATATTACTTCATTTGTCATCCCTTGTCCCAAGAGGATTAAACTGTACTTATTTATCGCTTCAGTCGAGTGCTAGACTGATGAGTAGACAAGATTAAGTTCTAATATAACAAGGTGATGTGAAGTTGTATCCTTCCTCATCAAGATGATTAAACACATATTTTCTTTGTCTTTAGTGAGAGTAACATTAAAATTATTTATCAATCGAAAAATAATCGTTTTCTTAAGAAGATTTAAAAATTGACAACATCAACCATATGATTTGTTTGATCACCATTCGAAGTAGATCAAACAAGCGATTGTTTTAAAGAAAGGGAAAATTTGACAGAGATGTTGGAATGTATATAGCTTTATCAGTTTAATTAAAAATTGTCTACCAAGGACATTTGAATGTACCATTTTATATGTCTGCACTATTGATGATCTAGTCCAGCTTCAGGACTGTAAATAAAAAGGAGCCTTTAATACAGTCTAGGTTCTCCTTCAGCAAGTCTAGGCTACAGCAATTTATGAAATGAGGAGACCACGAAATAAAAATGTTGAAAAGCATGTAATTATTTCAAAATTAATATATTTCATAGACTAAATTTTAGTCTATTGATGATCGTTCAAAAGATTATATGAACACAAGAAAGAACTAATTGTTTCGCATATTTTATTTTTTGACTCTGTGTAATTTAGCATGCTTCTACAAAATGAATTCTCCGAGATGAAATGTAAGAAGTCTAGCTTTAACCTAAATCCAAGCCCTGACCCTCAACCACAGAGAAAGAAAAACTACCGGAGGCTAGGTTAACAAACTGTAAGACATTCAACTTGAAGTTCAACATAGATGAAAAGTTATATATATTTGAAAACTGAAGGAAAACATTTTTAAAAAACGTCTTCTGAATTTCAAATATATTAATACAAGTGGAAAATATTTGATAACATTTTAAAACTTACTGTAGAAAGAAACGTCGCAGTTCATAACGTTGTATAGGTTATGTAACCAGTATTCATGTAAGATGGGCGTATGAAATATTGCATACGGTCCTTCTCCCTGCAAACCAAACCGTCTAATGTCAAAACAATAGATATGTTCGATCGTATGAAGTTAAACAGATTTTACTAAAACACTGGAGTGTCACTTTACGAGCAAGTCCTTTTACGGCGAAAAATAGCATAGCAAGCAATGTCAAGTAAAACTGTTACCTTCTGAATGTTCGTTATAAGTATTCGAAAGTTTTTATTTTACGGTTTTTCAGAAACTCAATTTTTTTATCTTATTCAGTATTGGTGGTTGGTTATTTGGCATATCAATGGTCCTGTTTCACATCAAATCATTACATCATTTATGATTATTATAAGCTAAGCAAAGATAAGATATGTGAGAACATGAAATAAACAATATAATTAATCTTTCAAAACTTTCCTTAGAAATAAATTTACTTGTGTCACTAAGTCGACATTAACGCTTTAATAAACAATAATCATTTATCAACATATTTCTTTAAAGGTATAAATCATAATTATTCATAATAGTTATGGACCCAAATTAAATATTCATAACACCCTTCCCTCTATTAATCAATTTAAGCGTTTTTTTTAATGCATTTTGAAGCGACGTTGACAGACTAAGTGAAATATACAAGCTGACCTGTCAAGTCAAGGTCAACTGTCACGAGACCGGTGAATTGATGTTCTTGTTTAAGTGAGTTTATACATCATGTGACGAACACTTATGCCTCTTTTACTGTCATGAATAAAACAATAAGGGTAAGGGAGGACCATATTTTAGAAATAAAAACCGTAACATTTCTTCAAAGATGAGATTTTTAGAAGAAAACATTTGTGAATAAATACAATTTTTGAAGATGTTTAACATTTTGATAACAAAAAATCTTAAATAGTCTCTTTAGCTGATGATAATTCATAAGAAGATTGATATTTCAAGATTCATATTTTCGCCTTCATACCAAATAGACGTTATTGAATCATATTGTGCCAATACTATTCTGGTTATACTGATAACATGTAAAGTGTACTACACGTAAGTCACCAATGTCGAGTTTGATGTTGCAAATTTATACGTTCATGATCAATTCTAATCACTATCCACATAGTCCTTGGTGATAATAATAATAACTTGATACTGAAGGTTATTCACTTATTCACAGGTTATAAGATATAATGTAAGATTGAAAAACTCCAAACATTATAAATACAAAAAGTAATAAGGTTGATATCGTTTGACAAATAGCTAATATTTAATGGACAAAAATGGATCTAGTATAAAATAAACTTCAAACCGTCTACACCGCAGACAGGGGAGTCAGTGACATCTCCTTGAAGGTGTAAATGAAGGGTTAGAGACTAGTAGAGTCACAGGACCCATCTAAGGCCTTGACCTTTCAAAACTGAAAGCTAAGGTTGTTAATAGGAACGGAAAAAAAAGAACGACCGACAACTATTCCATAAATATGCCAAAAATGACATATACTCCATGAGTGGAATTAATTGATAATGGGAAACCATTTGTAGGCATTGTGTCTTGTGCCAATGGGCGAATTTTGGTATGATGAAATAAACAGAAAGCGTCCAGGCCTATTCTTAAAGTTAAGTCAATGAATAGCATCATATTAATATTGAAAAATGATCTGAATAAAATGGTGATAAACTTATAATAATATGTGAATAAAATATATTTTGGGTTAATGAATGACCATAGATTGAAGCCAAAACCTGCATTTCCCTACTCTGATTGTAGTGCTGAAAATGTAGTGATTAAAACCGACATCCTCGTTTTCATGAACCACGGAATGATAGACTTTTGACGTTTTAATGATTTAAAAAAAAAGTCCTTGGAATTCATATAAGTTACTTTAGATTTTGACAAAAGTTTTGGCAGGTCATTGAAGTGACCCAAGGTCAAAATTGAAAACCTCTTCTTTTTATTTTTTCCTACAAAATCCTTCATTGGTGATTTACAGGATTTAACATTTGTCATATTTTGGCCCTTTGCACTAAGACAGTGCCATTGCGTTGATTTGTTGCTCAGAGAGTAGCTATGGATTCTACATTTTTATTGGTGATGAGAACAGATTTTTTAGCTTCGGTGTTTTCTATTAGTGCGTTTGCGCATGCTCAAAGTCGTCGAAACCCAGTTTGCCTGGTTCGTATTTGCCCCGTTTTTCTATATCGGCCCAGTTTCCTCGCTAGTTGAAATTTCACTGTTTGCAACGCAACATCGCTAAGACGCGATGTTTATGTTAATAATAATAATAATAGTGGGTATTTTTAAAAGCGCCAACTTCCGTGCATTCAATGCTCGCTCAAGGCGCTAAAGATAGCAATAAAGAAAGAAACAGTAAAACTATACACAATATATACAGAGTGCTTGAGTTTAAGGGAAATAGAATCTAAGAGAATGCCATGGAGAAGTAATAGGTTTTCAAGATGGATTTGAAAGAGTTCAGTGATTTGGCACATTTCACGTCAGCTGGCAGTGAATTCCAAAGTGAAGCTGCAGTGTAGGCAAAGGTCCTATGTCCATAGGATACAAGTCTGACTTTAGGAACTGCAAGTAGGTGTTGATTCTGTGATCTTAGAGATCTAGCAGGGGTGTTCTGAGAAAGAAGTTCAGATAGATAGTCGGGAGCTTGACAGTTCAGACATTTATATGCAAGGCACAAGATCTTGAAATTCACACGGTACTTAACAGGGAGCCAATGAAGGAAAATGAGAGATGGAGTGATGTGATCTCGTTTCGATTTCAGACAAACAACTCGGGCAGCGGAGTTTTGAATTTTCTGAAGTTTCTGTTCTTGTACAGTGGTTAATCCAGCAAGCAGGCTATTACAGTAATCGATTCTGGAAAGCACTAGAGATCCAACTAGAGAGTGGGCACAGTCTGTGGTAATGTGGTAATTGAGCAAAACATCCCACCTTTCATGCGGGAAGAATTCTTGGGTTCCAATCATAATTGTTTTTAAAAAATACAAATTATGACAAGTACGTATTGTTTGGCATATTTATCAGATGAGAGATCTTTAAACAATTATTTTTAAATACCTTGATCGAGTTTTTATGTTATTTGTATTCACATGTGTGGTACAGAGCTCCATTTCTTATTTCTTATGATTGTAGACTCCATAGGTGTTATATTTTCAAGAGACTTACTGTGCTATCTGTCAGTAAGTTGTAAAAGGTCAGGGATCCTTTGCATTATAGACCCTCTTTAATGCAGCAGTTGTTGTAATTCCGATAACTTACCTTCACTTCGCCGAATAAAAATGGAAGTTCAATAAAATTCCGGTAGGTGTTAAAAGCCGTTGCAAGCCTCGTTGAATATACACATTCACAATGTCCAAAACCAAATATTTTCATAAATTGATTAAATCTTAATCTTGATATTATCTTCAAAACGTCATCTGCTGATAATTCAAATCGTTGAAGTGCCTTCAGAATTGACATGTCCAAGAAAGGGAGAGAAAAAGTTGTTATCCAAACATCTCACTTTTTTAAATTGTCAGCGTCAAGGGGCTGTTGAACTTACATTCAACGACCTTCATTAATCACAAACGAAGACGACGTGAAAATATAACAATTTCATAAAAATGTCAAAATATGAAATGGAAATTTCCTTGACCGTAAAACATAGCTGTCTTCTACGAGCACGAGTGAATTGTAGATTATCATAACTGAAATTATGATATAAGTTCTGTTATGCTAAATCACTGCCTGCGTCATCCGATATGTCCAAATCCCACTTGTCTCAGATTTGAGATTTGACTGTAAAGTCATGACAAAAAGAAATTGTAGAGCTAAATCTTTAAATAAATATGATATCCAATTTGAATAAAAAATATCTGGATAGATGAAACATTGTTTTTTTTTTTTTTTTTAAATGTTAATTGTTAGTGACTACCATGGAAGAGTTTTTTTTATCGAGTGTACCCCTGGCCAACCAACCAAGTGTTAATGGTAAGATGTGTTGATTGGTCCCTGGCCAACCAACCAAGTGTTCATGGTAAGATGTGTTGATTGGTCCCTGGCCAACCAACCAAGTGTTCATGGCAAGATGTGTTGATTGGTCCCTGGCCAACCAACCAAGTGTTCATGGTAAGATGTGTTGATTGGTCCCTGGCCAACCAACCAAGTGTTCATGGTAAGATGTGTTGATTGGTCCCTGGCCAACCAACCAAGTGTTCATGGTAAGATGTGTTGATTGGTCCCTGGCCAACCAACCAAGTGTTCATGGTAAGATGTGTTGATTGGTCCCTGGCCAACTTGTATCAAAGGTGTTCATGGTAAGATGTGTTGATTGGTCCCTGGCCAACTTGTATCAAAGGTGTTCATGGTAAGATGTGTTGATTGTGTGTTTCTTTTATCAAAACAAATACCTGTTGCATACTTCATTGTACTCAACAGGTTTATGAACGGAACGTTTTTCTTCTATACCTGGATTTATTTTTACAAAAGTAAATTCTATGCGTTGTCTGCAGTCACTGCAGAACTGTCACTACGTTATAGATTTGGTTTTAGGCTACACAGAAGTTCAAGGGTTGAATACATGGTGAAATTTACAATAAAATGCTTAAAACAGCTGAGTTCCATTTAAACAAGTGAGTTACACTGTTGAGGAACAGAATATCATCAAATCTACTAATCAACAATAGTTTACTTACCATTAAATAGGACTGCTTTAACAATTGCTTTTTCTTGATGAAGAATCTTAAAACAATTATTTCAAAAACTAAATGCTATTTGATTGATGAAGATCTAATTCATATCAAAGTGTTTGTTCCAGAATAAGATTGAAGACTGAAGACATGAAAACCAAGGAAAATTCTTAGTAACGACCATTTTGAAAACAGTCATCAACGTTCACCACGTTAAACAGTTACATTTCATAGGAGAAATGTGTTACTTGGACAACCATCTTCGTTTAGAAGCGATGTCCACATTTGTTGAAAAAGACGGATGGCTGAACACACCAATAAGGAAATTCATTGTTTGATGTTACCCCAAAGGATAACTGCAAAAAGCAACCAATTTCACTAAATACGACTCAGAGCTTTGTTGGGGTCGATGGTTCCATTACCTTCCGTTTTGGTCATTTATTTTTCAGAAGGTCCTTTTATATATCTTGTGGTTAGATCTGGTGTTGCAGTTCATGAGAAGAAATGAAGAAAACAATGTTCTGACAATACTTTCTTCTGGATGTTCAGATTAACCGCAGATTTACTGTTGCTGGAGTTCCTCGTTTATTCGCAGACGTTTATTTCTTTATGAACATTGTGTTAAGAACGTTATTTGGAGACAGGTTTGAATTCGAGGCGTCCAATAAAGGATTTATTGAACTTATCTCTTGACATTGGGCAGTCTTGACATTCCACGTTGAAGGATTTCATATTGCCAGACGATTTTGTCTTAAAATGACCAAATTATAATGACATACAATTTATATTAAAATGTTTTTCTTCCTAAATGTTTCAAATATATGCCTTCGTCTCTCAGTTGGAGTATTAAAGCCATACGGCAAAATATTTGAAACGTAACGTCACAGCATTTGCCAACTTCAATTCACCATTGTAAAACCTTCCCGCTACTGAGATAAAGAACGGTATCAACCTCAAGATGTATTGATTTTCTGAAAAACAGTTTTTACTTTGAAAAAAGAAGATTTGTTGAAAACTTTATTTTGTCTATCCTTGACATACTTATGAATCGTTCATTTTTCATTTAATGGAATGGTTGTTGAGTAAGCGAAACTTTTCCAACCAATGAAGGTTAATATTACACTTTTGGCTTGGAAATTAGAGGGCTTGGTCAGATCATCCTACTTCCGAATGATCCCCGCTTTCCCTAGGGTTTGTAAGAAAGTTCAAACACTCAAATAGCAAAACATAAAGTCTATGAATCAATGTTATTTAAAGACATGTTTAATTATTTACGTTAAGGCGAATTTATTTAAGTATAACCTATAAACAGGCATTTTATTTTTTCTTCAACCAAGATTTTGGCATAAGTTTCTAGTCAGAAAATTTGGTAATTTCTTAAAAGATATTGACGAATGTGAGACACTTAATAGGTACACATTTTTGAACATTTACAACTTAAAGATTGAGAAAAATGATCAACTCTTAAAAACATCTATAAAGATATGATGAAATCATTTCAAAATCCAGCCTCAACCAAACTATGTTTAAATGTTTAAATTTAATTTTTGTATTGAGTTTTTATCAAGTCCATTTAGTACCAATACATTTATGACATAAACATGTATAGATCAAAAGCGTACCTCTTGTTCTAATAAGCGAGGTCACAAATTACCAAGGGTTACAAAACCCTTAATTAATGCAATATGATGGAAGCGAAAAGCTTAAGTACTGATTTCAAATTGGATATATTTGTGACACAATCTGTTTCCTTTGTTTGTAAGGTTTGGACATGCACCAGAATGGATGAGTGAGTGAGTGAGTTATTGTTTAGCGCCGCTTGGGCAGTATTGCAGCAATTAGTGACGGCTAGAATGAAAGCATTCCCAACAAGTAATGCCATGCGGTATGTAACGTGTCCTACAATCGGCTAAGTACCAACATTTACAATATTTTTCAACGTTCCTATTTAATGATTAATATTTGATTTTATTTCTGTTTTTGGCTGGAAACTATCAATTTAACTTATTCATTGATGTTTATTTCATCAATGTCAATGAAAAATGAAAACATCTATATCAAAATATCAGAGACGACATTAAAACTTGATCAAAAACAGGACCCGATAGCGTTCGGTAGGTTGCCAATGTCTAATTAAAATGTAAATTAAAAGCCTAGTTAGGTTCCAATATTTATGATATCATATTTCATTTATCTGCGACCACGTTTTGTCACACCAAGGCTCTTCTGTTTGGTAAAAAAAATGTGGTTGCTGTTGCCTACACTTTACAAGGATTGTAATCAAACTCGAAACTTACTTGTTTTCATGGTGATTAATCGTTCTACAGTCAAATTCAATTATCTCATTCGGCCAAGATGATAGAAATAATCATCTCAGCTATCAGAAAATTCCCATTTAAAGAGCTATATAACAGTTACCTCGTCATCCGTATTGCATAACCACTGTAGTGTTGCAGGCTTTCTCCTGCAATACTACTAGCAGCCGTGAAATTAGTGAAATATTTTTAAAGCGGCGTTAAACCCGAAAAATTACTCCAACTATGATCAATAAGTAGAATGTCATAAGATATCAGTTATCTGTTAAAAAAACAGAATTGCATCAAATTGTTTCGGAATTCACTGACTACACTAAAAGTCAAAATAAATGTCAGCACAAAAAGGCAATATACTTTAATAAACGAGAGATATAGATACAACTTACACATACTATCATCATTTCTACATGATTCAACCGTTATTAACACATTTGTAACAATATTTGATCATGTTTATATTTCTGAAAGAAAGGGGGAATCTTCTTAAAGAACGAATTCAAGTCCAAGTTGGTCCCTTACATTGTTTTCTTCACTTAATTAACTCCATATTCAATTTATCCTTTACTTAAACCCACAGAAGCTCTCACAATAGCGAGTTTTGCCACCCTTCTGTGTTTAAACATGGAAAGATGTAATCATCAGTACCATGATTTATGTTGTTTATTTGTTTGTTCAAAACATAGGTCCACAAAGGTACGAAGGAGCAGATCCGTGTACACACTGGTAGGCAAGACAGAGAAGTTTAAACTCAACACGAGCAGGAATTGGTAACCAATGCAGTGTTCTTAAAATTTGGTTGATGTCAGTAGATTTGGGCGATCTTGTTACTATTGAAGGCGGTTAATGTTTTCTTGGGTGGTTTCCACCACAAAGAGGCTGTTACAATAGTAAAATCGAGACAGGATGAATGATCTTGCAACTGTTGCAGCAGTATCCTGAGTAAGGAGATGTCATATACTGCCGATGTTTCTCAGATGGTAGTTGCCGACTCTACTGAGTTCAGAGATTTGTCTGTCCGTGGAGAGATCAGATTGAAGGTATATACCCAAATTCTTCACACATTTGGCATGTGGGATTGAGATTTTTGATTCGGAAGAAAAATAAGGAAACGTTTCTTTCGCCTTTAAGAGTATCGGTGAGAACATCATATCCTGCTTTATCGGTAGCATCTATGATATGCATGTAAGATCATAAAAGTAAAAGAAAGACATTTTGGGGAGATACAACATAATCTCATTTCTCAATTTCTGATTTTTCTCTGATGTATAGATTTATAACAATATCTATACGTTTGAAAGTATCTAAACCACAAATGAAATACTATACATGTCAAATAATCACGGCTTTGCTGGTGCCGGGTAGTACGATTACACCCTTCAAGGCATCCTGCAGCATGTTATCAAATGTTAAAGCAACAAGATGAAAATGGTAGCCGAAACTGAGTATCCCATGTAGGCACACTATTACACACAACAGGATTTTCATATGCGTGGGTAAACCAAGACTTTGGAGATGTTTCTCTATTCATGTCTGCATTTAAGCATCGTTGTATTGAAATTAATATTCAAGAATGGTATACTAGATTAGACAAGTCACATTATCTTTCTTTTTATATGTCAATTAAGTCTGTCTTTGAGGCTGAATGATATATATGCACTGATGTTGTACCTAGAGATATTAAGAGGTTAATTGTTAAAATAAGATGTCAGTCTCATAATCTTCAAGTACAGAAGTTTAGACAATGTGATAATATTAACATAAATGATTTAACTTGCACTCGCTGTTGTTTAAAAGGGATTCAAGATGAATATCATGTTATTCTCATATGTCCATATAATGAACATCTTAGAAAATTATATGTACCTTCATATTATATCAACAATCCTCCAAGAATGAATCTTTATAATTTAATATATAGCAAGGATGTATCACTTTTGAAAAATGTTGCGCTCTTTTTGAAGAAAACTCAGATATATAAATGATTTTATTATTTTTACACCACACCGTATCTGTTATACGGCTCTTTTGATGTAATCTGGGCCAGGAGGCCATTAATTCTGAAATAAAGTCTGTCTGTCTGTCTGTTTGTCTGTCTGTCTAATCACGGCTTTGCTGCTTGGAGTTTTTGACCGATACTGTGTTAAATCTGATATTGTGTTTCTTTATCACTACCACTCGGTAGTTGGTTTGGAGAGCAAAACCGTTCCTTAAATTTCCTATACTAGGAAAAACGTTATGGTAAAAATTTGGAACCAACCAAAATTTTAGTTTATCTTTTTACATTAGAGATTAAAAATTATCATTGTTTGCTGAGATGGTACAGAAGTCAAACATATTTTGATGAAATTAATAAGAATATAAAGCGTGTTAATAAATTTTGTCACGCTTTTATGTAATGTCTGACTAGACAAAATAATGCTATATACATCATTCAAAATGATGGTATATTGTATACTTAAACATTAATTAGAAGGGCATATCTTTAAATTCCTATAAAATATCCATTCTATGACAACCAGTCATACATTTCTTAAGTCATATGACCAATAAAAGTCTTCAGGTTGAAAGTTCCTTGTGTGACCTTGTTTCTGGAGAGACATATAACAAACGCTATGCAGATCACACATAAAGGGTCAAAATCTGTAATAAAAGATTAAGAAACCTTTGTTTGAGAAAGGATATCTTGGTTAACTACTAACACAATATCCAGCTAAATAAGGCAGGTGGAACACATTCCAGGCTTTCAATAATGTAATAAGAATCAACGGTTATTGCATGTAAATGAAAACAAGTATCTTTAGAACATGAGTTAGAAGAAAAGGGGAAAACATGATAGACGTATGATCGATAGTTCAGCAACAACGGGCGCGGCTCGCTGGATGAGTGGGTTACCTGCTCAGCGCTAAAAATATGAGAGTTTGAAGGTTGATCCCTTGCCCCACAGTGAGACGCACGTTGAGAGTCATGTGGTGTTACCTTGGGCAGCAGACTTTATTCAAATGTGCCTCTGTTCATGGGTACCTGGTAAATATTTGTGTTGTTGGTGACCTTCTAGCGACATATATGTCAGCTTGGGTTAAACCAGGGTAATACTTTTGGTAGCGCCTTGAGCATGTACCCGTGTAAGGAAATGTGCGCCTAATAAATACCCATTTTTATTATAACATATTATTATTAACGTTTTGATATATTGTTTTCTAATTTTGGTAGAAATATTAGGTGAAATTTGAAAATTGTTTAAAGATGAAAATGTTGGCAAAGCTTATTGATCAACGTTATATTTTGTGATATATATTACATTCTGAACAACAAGACTCTATCCCCAGTATACGAGCATGCTGTTCATGTTACGTCTATGGCGTTACTATCCTGGGACCACTATCCTCTTGATGGTCTAAGCATTGGATAAGAGATGAACAAAGGGACATAATTATTAATCGTAAGATGTAATGGTCACATAGGTACAAAGTTCTGAAATGAATTTTTAAAACCTTCACTAGAAATTAAGAGATTAACTACTTTAAAGTATTTTAATGTTATAAACGGTATATAACCTTTGGTGTTTTCCTTTATTAACGCAGAGGCTACTATTTAATTTGAAATCCCTATCGGACTAAAACAGTTCAAGAAAAAGGGCACACACAAAATGAACAAAAGTTTGTTTGTTCTTTACTTGAAATTGGTCTCTATCAATTTGTGATTTTGATCATTTAATCCTAAGCGTATCACAAAATATTCAAGAAGCAACCCTTTGCGAAATATTAATCTTGTTTTATCATTTCAGATTCGCAGAGTTTTCATACCCTAGTTTCTACCAAGGCACTGCATCATGGCCTCCTACCATTTGTGTAAGTCGGTATGTGTCTGAATGATTTCTAAAGCTCTTTTCCAAAGAGTACCGACAAAACGTGAAACGGAATATCTTTTATTCACAAGGTGATTTATCAAGTGAATATGAATTTTTGTAACACATCTTGACGTCCTAAAGATGCAATACAAAAACAGCAGAGTTGTGTATTCAAGGGAACAGGGTGAATCACATTGAAAAAATGAATTAAACATGAGGACATCTCTCTATTTGGTTTTAAAATATCATTTTTGTCACGAATTCATTGACATACAAACTCAAGCAAGAGAACGATTTTTATGATACTGATCTTAGCGCGTTTATGAATTACACAAGGAATACAAGGGTAATTATATGGATGAACAACTTATTTATTTGACAGTAGCGACGTTTTGGTATAGATCCTTCTATCGTTTTCAAGCATATGATTAAACAATAAGGAGTACAGCAATTTATACAGTTTGGTATGATAATGAGGAAAAAATAGTTCAACAATAGGGAAATCAACGTAAGATAATTATTATGTTTCATGTGCATTATCGTTTTGAATTGTAATCAAATTTCATTAATACTCCTCTTAAATCATCTTCACGTAGTTAAAAGACCCAAACACAGCCCTGAAGAAATAATTGTCGTTTATTATAACTACATTTAACATATTAACCAACAAAAGTTTTATTTTAGTTTTGAATGTTTAGAAGCTTTGGAGAATGAACTGAAGTAAAGAAATACTTACAAGTGCATGGATTTAAAAGACGTTCGTAGATGCCATACTAGATTGTAATTATTCAAGATAATATTATCACATTATCAAAATGTTTCGCTCTAATCTCATTGGTCCAGTAGATCACGTGATATCTGACACAAAGTGGATGTACATGTATGTATACATGAATGCAAATTACTACAATTGCATGACAATTTACTTCTCGCTGTGATTAAATTTTCTGTATATTCAGGAATATTCACTACTTAATCCACCATGACTTACTTCACATCTTATTCACTATTATGTCATTCATATCTAAGTTCCAAATATAGCGTCAAGTGGTTAATACCCACATAATATTCTTCTTTTTCTATAATACTCAACAAGACAGAACATTATTGACCTATCGAAACGTTAACGTTTGTTTGCTGGCATAAACAAGCAAATTCGATTCGTAATAGAGCATTAGGCCATAAATATGTCCTTCGAAATGAAACATCTTTTTTTACAATTAACCAATCATTGTTTTGATATCATTCTCCAAAAAACTGGCGATTTTATCTGGAATGCTTTGAAGGTCTTATTTTTTTTCATCGTCACACGTGGGATGTATGCTTAATTTTATTTTGATTGTTATATACACTTTAGTATGCATAAATGTAACGAAACGCCCCTCTTGAAAATACAATTGCACTTTTTTAAATCTTCAAAAGCCATCCTGTTTTCATGTGTCGTTAACAAGAGACAAGCACATTTTATAATGAAATAAATGCAGAGCTCAAGCGTTTTATTCTAATTCCTGTCTCCAACTAGCTTGATGTTGTCAGGGAAGGTGTAACTGTCCTTACATGGTTAGTTAGTGATAAACATATCCTGACGTTCATATGATCATAAAGATTGCAATGCCAACCAAAAATGGATGGGATAACAAATTTAAGAATTCAAACCTGATCTTGAAGATACAAACATTGGGAAAAACACATTTAAAGAAAACATACGATGAAGAAACACTTTCTAATCATGTTTTACGGAAGCGTTTTAATGTCACAATGAAAACATCTGTGGAATATCTCCTTCGTAGGATTTACAAAATATCTTCTTAGTATCTCCTATGTAGAACTTAGTATCTCCTATATGTAGAACTTAGTATCTCCTACGTAGAACTTAGTATATCCTACTTAGAACTTAGTATATCCTACATGTTCGTACAACTTAGTATCTCCTACGTAGAACTAAGTATCTCCTATGTAGAACTTAGTATCTCCTACTTAAAACTTAGTATCTCCTACTTAGAACTTAGTATCTCCTACGTAGAACTTAGTATCTTCTACTTAAAACTTAGTATCTCCTACTTAGAACTTAGTATCTCCTACTTAGAACTTAGTATCTCCTACTTAGAACTTAGTATCTCCCACGTAGAACCTAGAATCTCCTGCGTTAGTCCAGTGAAGTTCTCATTCTTTTATTGAGTTTTCAAATGTCAGATTTGACAATAAAAATTTCTTTCCAAGTAAAAAGGGAAGTGTCCAATTTTGTCAAATAATTATCATTTAAAAACTTTTCAAATTCTTAAACTTGCCAATTATTTACTCTTGGCACGTACGTTTACACGGCAATTATCTGGAAACCCATTTAATGTACCTCATTTCAGTTTACCTTGCCTTATTTCTGTTTTAAATGTCCAATTTTACAAATGAAAATGTTCACACCTTCAGGAAATATCAAACAAACCCTTATGGTAGGGCATACATTTTTTTCAATTTCACGAAATAATCATTTCAAACACGTATAAGTGTGAGGTAATAAATAGGACATGCACTTAATGCAACCCTTTAAAGATCACATTCTTTGAATCTGTCTTTTTAAAAAAAACATTTGAAAAAAAATCATTTACAAGTAACATTATGCATATATTTCATTTTATATTTACATACTTCTGCCCGTAAATTACTTTCAAAAAGGGTATAAAGAGTCTCCAATTATATGGAACCCGGGCTCACCATGAAGTACAGGGTAATTCATAACTGTTGAAAACAGTAACTAATTCTATCATACTATCCAAGAATTTAATTTCAAAATTAAATTGTTCATTGACAACAACTCGTTTTAATACATTCAATAATGATTTATTTCAAATTGTCTGTCTTTTATGTTCCCTGCAAAGCTTTGCGGGAGATATACCGTTTCGCCTCCCACAGTGTTTCCGTTGTTTCTTGGTTCCCAAATGAATTTGATTCCGAGCAATATATCGAAAACCGTTTAATTTTCTACTTAACTTGGTTTGTTGTTTGACCTAGTTCTGGGATGTACTCTTATGCTATTTTGGTTATTCTGGATTTATCATTTAATCTGGTTTGCATGGAAACAATTTGATCTCAGCACATATTGGGGTATGGTCAATTTCCGGCCTCTATCTCAAAATCATTTTAATATTTTTCGACGATACTTGGTATGTGTTTAGATCTAAATGTGGAGCGGCGCTTTTTGTTACTTCGGTTTTCCTTTTGTCTGGTTTCGTTTGAAACAGTGCAGTACCACCCATGGTTGCTAGTTCCAGCCGATGCTCGCAGGTTTCACCTCAACGCATAGCCACAATAGTGCTGCGGGCTTTCTCCCTGCAATAATACTAGCAGCCGCGATATAAGTGAAATACTCTTGAAAGCGGCGATAAACCCCATCTCACCTCACCTCACCTCGTTTGAAACAATTTGAACATAATGTATATGAGGGGTTTAGACTTTTTCCTGTCTAAATCTCAAAATATATTGGGTACTGTTTAATTAAAGTTTGTTGTGTAGTAAGTTAAATTTTGTAGTGTTACTTTTTGCTTCATCAAATATTCTGAATTTAATTGTTCACTTGTTCCAATTAATGGACACTTCATATTGGAGCGGAGTGGCGCTTTTCAAATTTCTTTTCAGGATAAATTCATAAGACTTAGAATGTGGTTAGGTCAATAGATAGACGGTCTCGTTAACTACTTTTGCTACTTACTGCTTATTATGCCATTTTTTCTAAAATACTTACCTTTTTGGATTATGTCTTACATAACTGGAAAGTAGGGATATAATGATGAAGTTTAATTACAAGTTTGGGCAGAGGACATCACAGTGCACACAGTGTATTGTAAATTGTCGACGTGTATGTCACTTTTTTATGAAATTGTTATTTGTTAGAGAATAATTTGTAGTGAAAGCGGGGTTTGCCATTTAAGACATTAAAACCATGCAATATATCGATTACTGCATGAGAGGCGAAGGGGCAGATTTGTATATTGATTGATTTGTGATTTGAAAAGATGAATGGTTGATGAACGATTGATGAATGAATCAAGATGATTGATGAATGATTGATGAATGATTGGTGAATGATAATGTTCAGTGAGATATTGAATATGGCACAAACATCACACATAAAAAGCGTGAAACATGAACGGGAAAGGCAAAGCGGTTTCCTAGGTAATAAAAATAGAAGAGATAACAATGTCTCTGTACCTCATTTGGCTTTTTATAGTTAATTATTTGGCTTTTTACAGTTAAATATTCAAGGGCATAAGGGTAACAATAACTATAGTTTTAATTGTATTTGCATCATAGAATTCTCCTCACAGTATATCAGGGTTTATGTCTGAAAAGGGAATCAAAATTAAGTCTAATGTTTTAAAGGATGTGGTCCTTATTAGGGAAAATAAATATACCAGGTCCCATCTTCAATCCTTATTTTGTCTGTACACAGAAAAATCAGCTTTATAGACATTTTAAAGAAAATGCAGAAAAAAACGATTTACAGTGCACTGCGAAAAGAACTCACAATATCAAACGGAACCATTTCAGCAGGTATCTAAAATTCAAGAGACATAAATTATTGATGAACGTTCAAATCTCAATTATTTCTTATAAACCGATTGAAAAAGTTATCACATGCATGCGTGTTTCGAGATTTTATCGTGAAATAAAACTTTGTTCAATTACGGACAGACTGAAAGGTTTAAAATATTGTATATCAAAATTAATTTTGGAAAAATTTATAAACAGAAAGCTTCTTTAAAAAAAAAACCAAAATGATGACTAAGTCTTGTTCTAATCAGTTTGATTAATTCATCTGAAGTGTGTACTTTTTTTTGCCTGGCAGTTTATATGTTGCAGACTTCAGAAACAGCTACGGCTCCTGCAAACGCCATATTATTTTGGAGGAAGGCGATGAAAGGGGCAGTAGCACGTTTTTTGATAATTTTATATTTCAATTTTTACTGATAATTGTAAGTTAATGCTAAATGTATTATTTTGATACTGTCAAAAATCTCATAACACAAATCAATTATCCACAGTCAGAGGAAAAAGTATAAAGATTCACATAAAATCCATTGGCGGCCATTTTATACGGTGAACACCTTTAATTCATTTTGTGTAAGAAAAAGGAATCGCATGGCTAAACTTTACATTCTACATTTGAATTATTACTGCTTCATTTAGTTTAAATACCTTGTCTTTCAATTGGAACCATTAATTTTCATTTTCCTGACATCACCTCATATTCCCCCAAAAAACGTGCTACTGCCCCTTTAAGGGATTAATTCCAAGTCTCTTACTTACAACTTACGACTCTCATATTTCAAGGGGGTTTAAGATCAAACGATTTAAAGAGCCTTTAAGAGGAAAATTTGTTGAGATGTTAAATGAAAATTCTTTCCGATATTTCCGTTTCAGTGGTGTTGGGGAAGGGGCTGGGGATTAGGGGTTGCGTAAAGTTTGAGGTAAAAATAAGTCCCAACCCCGCAACAAACCTTACCTTTTGACCTTTCTATTTACGGGATGGGGGAGATCCATTGTTCACATTTTATTAAACCCCCTCCCCCTAAATATGATAAAAAGTTTGAGGGGTAGTGATGGGGTTGTTGCCTATCCGATTCTCCCACAAACACATCTAAATCCCCCACCCCCCACTTCCAACGATGGGAGGGAGAGGGGGGTATAATATAATAGTTCACCCACAAAAGTCACTCTGGGTGTGTCGACCCTGTCTTGGTTGATACCTTCAACTGTGTTCTAATTACTAAATTAAAGTCATGAAAATGAAATATGAATGTTTCATTCGTTTGGTCGTGTTTTTGAGTGATATATTACTTACATTTAGACTTTCAACACTCTGGGTATCAAAAACTAGGATTTAAAGAAGTTGTTCTTGTAACATAAAACGGTGAATGCTCTACTTTGATATCAAAATTGAGGCTAAGAGATTAACAGCATGTGACCTAATTTTTAATCAGATAATGATTGGGTGGAAAATGTAGGATTAATACATGAATAGATACCTGAACAGAAAGTAAAATGGTATAAGAGTATATTTATGATTTATAGTTCTTTTTTTTACCAAAACATTTTAACTACATCTAAGGGTGATGATGAATATGTAACAGATAAAATATGTATATAAGAAAGAGTAAACATCAGATGGTTCGGACTGGATCAATCTTCTTTAATACGATGAATTCATTTCGACCATTATGTGGGTCTTGTCAAGTATGATTACAAATGGAAGGTAACATGTACTTATACAGGAACAAAATAATAAATCAATTCATATAATCAACACATAGTTGTGTGCTCAGATTGACAGTTAAGAAAACAGTCATGTGTTGTCAATCACGTAATGATTGCCCCAAGCACTAATTGCCGGGTGCAGTTTTAGATAAAATATGTATATGGTGTCAGTTACCATCATATGATGGGTGGGGTAGTAAGTAATTATTCAAATTACTTATGAAAATTTTAATCAGACTCTCTGAAGTATGGGGTGACGGGTGCATTATGGAGCATCCTGTCTCAGGGTATAACGTATACGCTAACGATTAACTTTCAGGAGCGTTAGCGTATACGTTATACCCTGAGACAGGATGAGTATGGAGTTACAATGTAATCGTCTTATGAATCCATAGAATTACTCTTGTCTGTCTTATAAATAGCTAATTTCACATCGGCTTTATCAACAATAATTGGTATATTAATAATAACTAAACACACTGCACCTCCCCCTACCAACCCCCCCCTCTGGTTGATACCCCCATACCAAGAACGTCTACGTGTCAATTTACTATGTACTCAATCTAATAGTCTTACACACAGACTGTAGTTACCAACAATTGTACATTCACAAAACCTCTTTAAAAGCAGATCTTGATCTGTAGTGAATTTCCAATTCTCAGAGACGTCTTTCTTATATTTAATAAATAATTGATTTTGAGAATTTTCAGAGCATATAACGTTTGTATGCTAATTTCTGATACTAAATTTGCGCTTTGCAATTAATGAATCAATATTTGATGCATAGTTTGCAATATGATTTTTATATATACCTATGTGCGCACTGAAGGTAATTATATTACAAATAATGTCAATTAAAGTTTATTTGTTACTTATGTGATGAAGTTTTTGTTTTTGAAGTAATTTGCCCAAATTTCCAAAATACATTGATACTTTTGTAACTCTTGCATGGTTTGAAAAATTCATGTTAGTCATTTTTTTTCTGTGCACCTTGAAGTTTAAAAAGGTCACAATGATTAATAAACTAATAAATAAATAAATAAATTCATTACACACTAGGTTTATTTCAAAGCATTTAACACCATACATTACTTTGACAAACATGAAACTCAACATAAATTTTAAATGATAAACTTTATATAATCAAAAGTGTTATAAATGTGAAAATGCCTATTAAACATGCAATTATCACCCATTTAGTATTCCCAACATAATCCATGGAATTAGTTCTCACTGCATAAACACATGTACTCTTAAACTTCTGGAAGGAAAGTGATCTCTATTTAAAGTGTGCAAGCTTTTATACGTGAAGGAGCAATAAAAACATAGCCTAAGAGATGTATATATGCTTCAGTCGTGTAATCCGTCAGGTGAGTGACAGGTACCAGACAGTCAGGTAATACCTGACATTTACTTACCTTGCCTACCTGTACATAGACACCTGTAGGAAATCATTAAAATGTTTCTTTGAAGACTCTATCCTCCCCTCCCTTTGTAAGAAGTTTTTTAAGTTTGGATGGATCATTTGAACTATTCATGTTATTTCAAAATAAGAGTTTTCATTCTTTGGAGAAAAAGTAAATGTCTCAGGCAATTCCTTACATCCATTTACCTTGTTTACCATTCAGATTAGGGCCTCCTTTTACAAAGCTAGCCTTAGTGTAATGTTAAAGAATGGAAGTTAAGGTTAACTTCAGCTAAGGTTGCTTTGTGGATTAGTTCAAAGTCTGAAAGGATAATTTGAACTATCCATTTAATTTCAAAAATAGAGTTTTCATTCTTTGGAGAAAAGGTAAAAGTCTAGGGTAACTCATGACATCCATTTACCTTGTGTACCATACATTCAGACTAGAGCCTGGACAAAGATAGCCTTTGTGTAATGGAAAAGAACAGGAGTTAAAGTTAACCTGAGTTAAGGAGGTTGCTTTGTGAAAGGAATCTCTGGTTTCTTTGATTCTGAGATGGGGGGGCTTCTGTTTTCAAATTTAGTGAGAAATTAAGAAAAGTTGTCATAAATAATAATGTAAAATGTAAGAGACGGATTGAAGGAGTTATATGCGTTGGAACATACATGTAGGTGTATTCAACGTCAATATGTGCTTATCAAAAACAACAAAAACACTTTGAAATGATATTTTATCAAAATTGTAACCTGAGAAACTTTACCTCTTTGGAGATACAATAACAAAATATATTCAATAGTTTGATAACTTCCATGAAATGTGCCATATATGATATGTTTAGGCATGTATTACCTTCGCTGATTACATGCACTATATTCAATAAATAATGATACAAATATCAAACAGTGTTCAAGCTGCATTCAGGTAGCTTTAAACGGGTCACGTGACACGCCGAGGGCAAAGCGACCTCAGCAGGAAAATACTGTCGACAAACAGGAAACAGTTTTCACTATCAAATGATAGATTGAGGACATAAGATTGTTAATGTTTGATGTTTTCCGGCCTGTAGATATGTAAGTCAGAGAAACTATCAAAGGTAGAAACTTCTAAAACCAGTTTTGTTTATCACCCTACGGCCTACCTGTCCTTCTGATGCGCTGTCCTTTCCTGTCTCATGCTATAAAACTCTCGTGTCTCCAACCTTACTGCAAATGATTATTGAAAGCGGCCAACAAAAAGGAATATATTGTATTTGTATAGTATAATGAATTGTGAAAACATAGAACTATAGTATTATGTGTAAGTTTCCTTTGGTTTACATATAGGCTACTTTTTAATCTACAAACATACGTGTTTGAAGTTTTCCTACCTTTATACACTCTAAGATATAAGACAGGTCCTGTAAGAGATCAAAGGTAGACACAACATATATCGTTTTTTTTCGCTTATCGTTTTTAAGCCCTTCCAGAGTCTTTTACTCTGTTTTGTCTCGTGGCAAGTGGACCGCTTGTGTACAATTATATTTCAACTGGTATTGATTAAATAATGATGAAAGGTTTCTAGTAAAAAATACTATGTATTTCATTTATAAAATAGACCTGTGAAGTATAAAACAAAAATGAAATGATCGTTATGAGTACTTTATTATCTAGTCGTGAATTCAACTTAATAGTAAGAGTAATTTTAGACAAAATGATTTCAATATGCTTTTACTTATTCTGCCACAAAGTTTTAAATGCACCTTGAAAAAATGAAAAATTCAACTATGATTTTCTTAAAAACAAACTAACAGCATAACTAAAAACTCATTATGCAGCCCCATCAGTCCAAACGCTCGGCACTTGACAAGGGATTGTAGAGTGAATTACTGTTACTGATAACAAGATGAAACTATATCTCGTTAACGACGATAAGAACCCTATGATATTGACAAGTCGATTACTGTAGCTGTGGAGAGAAGAACTGCACGTGCAAAGGTCAGGCTAATTAAACTATCACCTCATTTCAAAGTTTCGGATAATTATATAATTGATTTTACCTTTGACCTAAGCTAAATGCCAGCAATCTATAGTTAAAGGGTTATCCACTTATTGGAGCATACAGTACAAACCATTGCTGTGAGACAGTCCAGTACCGTCCAGTCTCGAAATGGCAGCAACAAGCATTCTCGGTCTATGTACACTGTTTGTCATTGCTTGTCTCAGAAGTACAGCAGAAGCGGCCAGCAATGAAGAGCTTCAACAGAAATATGACCAAGTTGTTGATGAAGTAACGGACTTGAAGGAAACAATGACGCAGATGAGAGAGGATATGAAGATGATGAAGACAATTTCCAAGGCCTTGAACAATCTATGTGCAGAATTACAATTTCCAGGTTCTTTAACGGAACCAGTTGTTGAAGAACAGGAACATAGAAGCACCGTTGGTAATGGTACCGGTAAAAACTCTGAAGAGCGAGAACCATCTAGCACCGTGGGTAATAGAACAGAAGAAGTAGAAGGAGAAGACAACGAAGTGGAAGAAGACGATCAGTTGACGACAGGATCTTTCCAAATCTATTCATTGGAAGTATATAATGGAACCTTCAGGATTGAGTACGATGGGAATCTAACAAATGATGCTGTTTATACAGAATATGATAGTCCAATTCTTAATATGACGTCATTGAAACCAGAGAAACTGTTTTCTACCACAAAAGGCGTTATCACTGGAACAGTAAGAGCTAGCTCAAATTATTTCTCAATTATGGCGGGGGATTTTGCTGCTTCTATTAGTTTTATGCCTAACAACCAGACATCTTCCGAGATAGAGTTGGAACCACTACAGATGACAAGTGATGTACAGAAATGTATTGTATTTGAACCAGGACAAAAGGCTCAATTCGATGTCACTCTTAAAAAGAACAAGAAGGACCCGAACCATTTCGAGTTTGGAATATACACACCGTTTGAGGACGGGATCGTGAACCTAGTAACTAGAGGCACGCCTGGCATTGTGAACATAACAGGAGCGCAGGACTATCCCGAGTATGAGGAAATCTCGATCGCTGTAAATGGTGGCATGGAGGACCACGAAGGGTTGCTCTACCTTACAGTTTCAACGATAGAATCGGACTTCATGGGATTCGAACATATGTTCTACAGTGTTCATCAGCTGCTGGAAGTAAGGAGATCTGACCACCAGTCACCTTTTGAACTTGGTTACATTGGCTTCGTGAAGAGTGAGTATGTAAACACAAACTTCGATATGGGCTGTAACATAGGGAACATGTGCCGACTAGGGATAACCTTGGTTGGAAACTTGCCTGCAGATGTCACTCTATGGAGATTAATTGATGGGACAAAAACTCACCTGAAAGTTCCGAAGCATCGAGCAGCATTTGGTAAATATGTAATTATCATTGCATTTTACTTACCAACTACATCAGTTAATGACCAAGGGACTTATATCTACCGTGGAACCAGCCATATTGGAACTGTGGTCGAGAGGGAGTTTGAACTAACTGTTTACTCTGCATAAATCTTATGTTCTGGTTGCAATAACTTAAGAATTTTGATACGTTGGATTCTATTCCTTGTTTTTTGTTTGATTCAATTGACGTAAATTATTTTCGGACATATAGAATACAATGTGTCACACAGAATATTTAATGCATAATAGAAAATAATTAATTCATCTGATTTTGGGAATATGGGAAAAAGAAATCATACCCTTAACGGTGGTACCAATCACACACAACTTTTATGCGAGTATTGGGTTTAAGCTCAAATAATATGTTAGGCGGTAATCATACATATAGACGTGTTATTACATACATTATGTTCATGTTCATATATATTATTATTATGTTCATATAAGTTCATTGCTCTAGTTCAATTAAAATCATTCTTGTTATCTGGATGTCACGCAAAGATGTCAAGTGAGATGTTTTGAACGTGATGTTGTATTTACAGGTATGAGACCTGAATAAAATATTTTAAACAAGCAAAAATAGCCTTATCTTTACGTTTTCCTCGAATTGAACTGTTGTCTTTGCCGATAGATCTTGAATGACATGACAACAATTTACGGTCACTGACAGGGCTAATGTTGAGGTCACTGGCAGGGCTAATGTTGAAATGAAGCACGTTGTTACAGAATTACCAGGTTACTTTCTTGGAATCCTTGTGTACGAAGACCAGAAACAGGGCTGGAGAGATTAAACAACCCTGTCTAACACAAAGTTGAAAACTTGTCTTTGGCATTGTTCTTGAACAAAACATTAAAACTCAGATATGAAGTATTCAAGGTCACAATTTACTTGTATATGCCACACAATTTCTAAGTATTTTGTATGCCATACAGTATCTAAGTATTATATATGCCAAAGCCCTTCCTAACTTAGAGAGCTGTTAAACATATCCTGCTTTATTTTCCCATTACTACGAATTAACTACGTAACTTCTATTAACTACGAATCTTAAAAACAATTATGATAATAAAGTAATTAGTATATTTCGTTAGATTACTTTTGTTAAAAACAACTTCGTGGTGTTTCGATGCCGGGTCCTTATCATGTCTAGTATCATCATTACATAAGTTTAGAGTAAATAGCCAAGGTGTTGTGCGCTCTCGGTTCATCAACTGTACTTTAAGGAATTCTGTCCTTATGATGCGAGTGCCAAGCAGTAAAGAAATATACACTATCTATTCTCATACATAACAGAAAGGTTGATTTTAGTGTCGTTCTTTGAGAAGCCTAGCTCAATTATTAGGATACATAAGTCTTTTATACAACTGCACCAATTCCATACAACAGATCTGTCATCGGAACATGAAACCTAGTTGTGTAGTCAGGTGAGTTCGAATCTTACAACGGCATTTGTTTTAAAACCACTTAAATCGGAATATGAATTATTTTTCATTTATCACATAGGGCCTATATAAAAATCACTTTTCGTTCGTTTTCTCGTGCTTTTGCATATTACATCATAAAATCCTGAGTGTTAAAATACACAAAAGTTGTTTACTTATGTCGCAATTTCTTTGACTAAATGTACCATAATTCGCACGCACGTGCACACAATGATTAAGATCTTACAATATTTTAAATTCGAAAACAAAATGTTCTCATGATATGATTAATATTTTCTATAATAGATTGTTCAACAGTCTTAAATCTGTACCGATGTGGTGTATTTAGTAAAATAGCCTTATTGTAACAAATCACAAGATTGGATTTTCTTTAATACTTTTATACGTATATACAATCCACGTGATAGTAACATTCAAGTCGCAAACATAAGACAGTCACACTAAAAATCTCAAGTCATTGTGACATTAAAGAGGCACTGACCTCCGGCTAAATGACCTTGACATCCACACTCAGTGCGAGAAATAATTGAGGTCAATTAAATCCTACGCTGCCAGTGTCATACTTTTTATTGCAACTTTATTATTATGATAGTATATTATGATTAACGTCATTGGTTTGTTTTACAATTCTTATCTTCAATATTCTTGATTTAATGGGTTGAAATATGATTAATGTGTATAAGAAAAACTATTACATATACACTAAGGCTTCCCAACGAGATTTAATTTGCAAATGTCATGTGAGTGCGATAGGACATAAAACACAACTATAAGTATTAAGGCGACGATTTTTATATTTTACCGTTTCAAAATAAGACTTGATAGAGACAAAATACAATTAAGAAACCCAAAATAAACGTTTCTTTTTCAAAATAGAAATTTTAGTTTTGTATTTTTGAAAATAGCAATTTGTACATTGGATGTAATTGCTCTTTGCTAGAATTGAATTGAATAGTTGCTTTTGATACAAAATTGATTTTGAATTCAGAATTGAAGAATTTTGTTATATTTGATATAGCATGTTATATTTTAAAATATCGGACGGAAATGATTTGACATGAAAGTACGACCATAATACTGTTGCAATTCACAATATTCAAAACTTAAAAAAATTAAATAATGATACAATAGCTCTTTCTGTTCTGATAGTGTGCACCTCACGTGTATGTGAGATCAATATCACTCCTGAACTTATTTTCGCTCCATTCATCTATGAGAATGCTGCATGACAATTATGGCATGAGTTATGTGTCCTGATCTCAACCCGGTTGAGCACTTGAGGGACCTCGGTCGCGAGGTATAAATATGCAACCCGTCCCTGCAGACACTAGGGGACTTTGGGTCAGCATTACACGAAAAATTATAATATTACAATTGATTGACGTAGCAAGTCGTCGTTTTCATGTACTCGCTATTGACATTTAATTGAAAAATTTAAATGGACAGCTTACGCTCATAAACTAACATGATATGTCATGTTCATCAATAGACGCGCATGCTCTATATTTTATGCCATAAAATGAACCATTTACTTATCTGTTTATAGATTCACTCGCTACAGGTACAGCACTGTAACCGTGTCTTCATAGGGCTCATCTAACATCTAGCATCTAGCACCTGTATCAATAACGCGATTTCTTTCACCAAGGACTATCAATTCGTTTGAATTTCCAGCACGACAACAAAATAAACAATATTTTTTAGATTATTTTAGGTGTCATTTAATTTCTGACTTTGAGAAAACTCCAATATCGTCTTAATCTGTTTTCAGATTCATATTTATAAAACTCTATTCAGGCACATAGAAGGAAGATAATGTACAACAATATTTGTATCCGTTAAGACAGTGGACGCCCTTTTGGAGGTTAAGTGTAATTAATTAATCTTCTGTTTTAGTGCCTACTTTGATGACCTGTGGTTACTCATCATAACATTTTTATGATTTCATTTATGTAGTGTTATGAAATAAGTGTGAGGTCATATGACCTAAGTTAACCAAAACAAGTTTGTAAAACGAGATGACAGATTTATGTGCGTGTCACGGAGTGCGTCTCTGGTTGGACCTTGTATAAAACATCTTCTAGAATGTTCATTCACGTTAATACAACCTCTGAATTTTTAATATTGTGAAAAGAGTTGTCATTTTCTATCTACTCTTGCAAAGATTTTTTTAGATATTTAAAAAGGTTCGGTGTAGCTAACATGTTATCCAAAAAGTATATTTCATTGTGATAATACGGTCTAGCAAGTTGATTTAATTATTTGAGAAAGTTAAATATAATTCCAATTTAATAAGATTCTTAAAGTTGGTGAACTCTTTTGGACAACCCTATGCGTTTCAGTTTATCTTCGTGTGGAGAAAAAGTATTTTACTAAAGGACTATGAACAATGATGAATTACACTTTTCCAACGTGTATCACAAACCATGTCAACAGTGACAGTTTATTATATATACTATCTCAATACCAGATAATGAGGATACAAATTGACGTATCATACCAATATGTTTCCATTGCTTTTTCCTCCGCTAATGGCTGAAATATTGCCAAAGCGGAGTTAAGCATTAACTCACTCACTCACTTCCATTGCTTACGCTTCACCGACAACTGTTGTACTAACTAAGCCCACATCATAGTTATATATAGGGCTAACACTGTGGTCGTTTGCCTCGTACTGGGATTGTATAACTGCTGACCGTGAGATAATCCAGCCACTGACCGGCACGGACAATGACCACACTGTATAGCAACTGGACAGAGGTCAGTGTGAGAGGCTTCGGCGTCAGCAATAGCAGTGTATTACCGGAATTAATTTTAAAATCGTCAAAATGTATGATTTTTTAAATTTTTGTTTAACTTACTGACTATGTGATAGAGATCCTTTAACGTATTCATGCAAGTTAAGATCAGAAAAAAATCAGCGTGAGGATCTGTTCTAAAATCACCATTGATATCAACATCAGGATGCTTTGAAGTGATATCAAATTTGTGTTGACAATTTCAGATAATATAACGAATCAGAATTAAAAGAAATTGCTGTATATTTCTACCCGAAACATCAGTTCATTTTGGATGTATTTGAAATAGTTTAAATGGATTTATTAAAACTAGGGCTGAAATAGACTAACCATAACAACGTTTATGTCAACAAAGGAAATTACATTAACAAATGATGATATTTAACGAATGTCGGATATGTTTTTATCAACAACTAAAACGGATATATTTTTTTTCAGAAGGTCATGCCCGCCACCTTCGTTCGTTCTGCTAACGTAGTTTACAAGTAATTGTACATAGTTCAGATAATAAAAAGAACCCTTCACGATTTTTATTTTACATTTACTTTGTAAAACTTTGAATACAGACTTCATGTTCGATAAGAAAAAATAAAAACATCCTACAAAGGTAAGATTCAAATTTTACTAATGAAATTGACGAATGTTGGTTTCATCGCAATACATGTTTTGACATGATCTAATAGATTTACGAAATTACATAGACTAGACAAACGCATCAATGGAACTCGCGAGACCTCTGAAGATTTCCGTTTATCAATTCTGAACTGAACGATGAACTCTCTGAGATAGGAAAGTAATAGGTATATAAATTGACTTAGATATTCGAAGTTCACATAGTGCTAAGAATGTCGTTAGCCTATGATAACATATGGCAAGAACACCTATCTTACAGCTGAGAAAGCTTCAACATCTAAACTATAATCTGTGAGGTTTGAAAGTCCCAAACTTATTCTTGAAGGTCAATGTTGATAATACAGAAAAAATATATTTGGACAAACAAAGAACAACCTGAGAAGAAAAAGATAAAGTTCGTATGGAATCACAAGTTGAACACGTGACGTGACGTCATATGACGTCATGGTTGACCTGTGACCTACATAGTTCTGCTTACTACGGTACTATGTTGGAGTACTAGGATGTTATAATTGTATATGGTATAGAGTTCCAAAATGCTATTTTCCTTACGACGGTGCCACATAGGACGTCACGACACGTATTCTGATTACCAAACTCGTGACCTCTGAAATCACGTTTCGTACAATACAGAGTACGTGACCAGACCCGGGGTGACCTGATATAGAGGACTTAACATCTGCTGTGTCTTATGAAACTCTTTGACTCGGTGACATATTTGAAACAAATTTGAAGTTAATTGGGTTAAGATAAAATGAAAATTGTGATGATCAAACACATATATTCATTAGCTAAAGTTTAAATATTGATCCCAATGGTATTTCGTGTTTAATCATGAACTATTTACTTTTTTGAAACACTGTTATCTTATAACAAGTTTACATGGATAATGATATCCTTTTTAGCCATTTATTCAAAAAACTTTTAAATGATGAATGTACCAATGATAAGAAAACGCAGCGTTTCTTATTAACAATGAAAATGTTTACGATCAAAACTCTTTCAAATCATAATAAAAGATGACATGAATATAGAGAATAATCGATTTTATTGCACTTTTGAGAAGAATCAATGCAGAGATGACAAACAAATGCATTTTCACTTTTGTTTTACCATTTAGACTTAAGTTTTCAAACATACATAAGAATTTTTTTAGATTTTATACAGATTCAGAGATCAGGCACGACCTTTTATTGTCCGGTCCAAATATATCTGTTGATAATTGCATCAATTCCCTCTGGTAGCTCAGGTTATGTCTACTATGGGAATAGAACTTGACTGACCTTCGAGGATTCTTAAGGAAAACTGGGTTATGACTTGAGCTGGCTTTGCTACGTAGCTATAGTATATCGATTCTTCGACATTTTCACAAAATATGTTTTAATCATTAACATTATTCATTATTCATTCTTTTTTTTCAGATATTGATATCTGCATATGCAAGCTTCATAGGTAAAAATGAAGTTAACTTTGCAGAAATCATCAGTGTTACAGAACCAAAACAGTTATTTTCAATATACAGTAGGCCTACTTGTACGGTTATCGGGTCAAGATCACAGGTAATTAATTTTAGAGAAATCATTCACTCATTATCATAATCATAATTTCAAACCATATTCTTAAGTTCGATGTTTTCTAGTTTTTTCTTCTTTATTGCTTCCAAATATTTAAACAATAAAAATATAAATTACAGAAAAGCATTCTGAACAGTCTGGAAAATGCTTGAAATCAATCTGTAACAGAAATTTTTTAATCAAATAATTAGGTATGCACTAACAAAAGAACTTTTTTCGGCAGAGATAACCACTATCTTATTGAGCGTTTCGCATCTAGGTCAACAACCAGTTTAACACTCGTTCGACTGGTTATGCAAGTATTTTGTGCTTGCGAGGCTAGGATCTGTCTACAAATCTGACTCGGTGGTCGCATAAAAATGTTCATATACGTCTAGATATAAACTAAAACAAAGCATGTTGTATAGGCAGACCTTTTATTAGGTAAGAAATGACGTAGACTTCTTATCATGGAGGGTTTATATTGTTTATGTCACAAAACATAGGTTTATTGCTGAGCACAGCGGTTCTTAATATGGAAATAATGTCTTTGCACCAAAAAACATAAAAAAATATATATCGAGGTAAATAAAGATTTAATACATTTTTTAACAATGGACAAAATAATGTTCACAAGATATCGTGATGTTAAGTATAATGGCAACAGTGTTTAACGGGTTAACGATGGGCTTCTATATTCATGGTGTATTAAGTGATTCCGCACGACCCCATTTCAATATTCTTTATTTGGCTACACTTATAACTGTGAATCATCTTTTCACATTTATAAAACGATTGACGTCAGATCTTTAAATTCATTTATTTTCGTTACAAACATGAAGATTTTATTAATGTATTTTCGTCAAAGAAATAAAATACTACGACCGAGATGATATGTGATTTGTAAACCAATATCAATACAATTATGAGCATACGCACCATCCAACTGCGAAAGACCGAAGCTATCAGTTAAACTTTTTAAAATGTTATTTACATTTCATTCAATCTCATTTATAGTTTAGACTTTCACGAAATAAACTCTCTACTAGTACATGCAAGTTATATATCACGAGTTTAATAAATTAAATTACAAAATAATTCAACTAAATAGGCTTTCTGCAGACATTGTTGAGAGGAAATCAGTGATGGAACAATTTGGTATCCCGACAATATTTTGAAACTGTTCCTCGGAACAGCATTCTCTTCCCACAGAGGCAGATCAAGTCCATCTTCCTACGCAAAGCCTAAAACGCCAGTTTCCGAACTGTCAGTTTTATGCCTTGCTACGTACTCTTTAGTTTTCTGTGCATGCTCTATGAGAGAAAGCAATAGTCCAATCAGAAAGTAGATCAGAAATCAGTAGCCAAAATGATGATTTTAGAAGAACGTCGCTGATTGCACACCTAACTCTGATTGCCCCCAATCAGGCAGCTTCCATTCTATCCCGCTAAGTCGGCGTAATAGAACAGAGGCTGTTACAACAATTTATGACTTGATCTGCCTCTGTTGCGAAAGAATGCGGAACAGTGTGATAAGCTCATTCTCTCCCAACAGAGGCAGCTCAGTGCGAGTAAACCTCTGTTCTATTACGGCTAGATACCCGGGTTCCGGCAGATTTCCCTAGCGGCAAAAAGTTGTAACTCAAGATATCTCCCTTATTTTCAGCCAATGAAACTTGAACACCTTTTGGATATCCATGACTTGGAGAATTCGTAACGTTCGTTTAGTGACATGGGAAATTTCATGCCTTGATGTTTATTTTTTCTTAACCGTGTCAGAGAGAAATATTTGAAAAAATCAGATATGGATAGAGTTATTCATAAAATAGAAACTGTTTTATAATTGTGTAGCAGGTCGCGTAAGCCGACTTTCCGTCGACCTATGACCCTCCAACGTTATCTGTGCGAATGCAGACTATTGCGGCCTGGTAAGACGATCCCTGATTGGTCAATTCGATAGATCAGCTGACGCGATCCGCTACTACATCTTGCTAGACTCAATATCGGGAGTGAAACGAGTTTTATTGAGGCTAGCTCGATTTTCTTAGACTGATACGAATGTGTCAACATCATACAAGCTATAATATTTATAGCAACAAGTCGTTACATCCTGCAGGAAGGTCTCATGGTTGGATAAGTCTACCTATTTGAACTTATATTATTGAAAGAATACCATTTACCACACACAAAATGTGAATCAAAAGTGAATCAATATTAACCTAAAGGAAGTCGTTCTTCTAAAAAATCGATTATTTTTCATAGTTTTATAAAAAAGTGTATTTTATCAGGCTGAAAGGTTTTGAAAAATTGAAGAGGACAATGTTATGGAACTGCCAGCATTTGAACTTGTATGTATGTATTCTATTGCCAAATTCGAAAACATTTGTGCTTTCTTTCGATTCTTTATCCTAAAAATCATTTTATTCCGTACGGTATTAACGAAAGCATTTAGAGAAGTCATTAAACGAGATTCTTATCACTTTAAAGGAGCAGTAGCACGTTTTTTGATAATTTTATATTTTAAAATTTTCACTAAAATTGAAAGTTAATACTAATTGTATTATTTTGACATTATCAAAAATCTCATAACACAAGCCAATCATCTATAGTCAGATGACAAAGTATGAAGATTCACATAAAATCCATTGGCGGCCATTTTGTGTGAACACCTTTAATTCATTTTGTGTAAGAAAAAGCAATCGCATGGCTAAACTTTACGTTATATATTTGAATTGTCACTGCTTCATTTAGTTTAAATACATTGTCTTTCAATTGGAAACATTAATTTTCATTTTCCTGACATCACCTTTTATTCCCCCTAAAAACGTGCTACTGCCCCTTTAATGCGAGAACAGATACATGTTAAAGGGACATTGAGTATGTTAATGTTTCTGATACAACATTTTATTCAAAACACCTATAAATAATTATTATATCAATCGGTAGATAAATCTTTTAACTACAATTAGGTATATGAGAGTATGCTGACAAATCACAATTAGTCGATGTTATAATGTTCAAAAGACATTTTTTGTAACCGGAAGCGCGCGCTAGTGAATTGTGATGTCATTGAGCAGATTTCCGATTTTTGCGTACTACGTCAGCTCGCCTATTTTCATCCGCAATATCAATCAATTACTAACAAATACCAACAGTATGTAAACCAGAGAACAATAAATTATTTAAGCATTATATTGATATTGAATAACCAATTAACATAACTTTCTTCTAAACATTCCATGTAGCTTTTCTTTTCCTTTTCCCTCTTTGCCAACTGTGTTTACATTGAGTGTGTGAGCAGACTACGACATGGATATAGTACATTCGTAACCAAACGAGCTCGTACCGGAAACGTTTCCTAATTTTATTTATAGGTTTCGATAATTCAACATTAATTTCGTCTAAATATGTAACCATAACTATGTTCACACCAAGATAATACTAAACGTGAACAAAAAAATACAAATAGCTTTCTTGTCGATATCATATTAGACATATTCGAAATTTCTATGCAAATTAGGCAGTTCTTCATTCCGTTAAGGACCGAGTTATCATAACTAAATTCGTCATCGGTTGGTATTTTAATCTACTTATGTAAATTACTTCAACTTCTTCTTTCAAAATTCGAAAGATCATAAACGATATCAGGAATATTTGTTCACGTGACTCTACAGTCAGCCATATACGGAAGAGCGACCGCAAAACTCGATTTATCGAGCCTTTTGAGGTCTGAAATCCTCGTGGTTTAGACTCTGAATATTGATTTCATATATATAAAATTATGTATGGAAGCTAAATATTTATTGACAATATATTGAGGGTAAATAGGAATACTTTTACACATTGAAATAATTTCAAAATCAGATCGTGCGATGTATTGTATAATGAGTGTCATTAGCTTAAATAGCCTTAATTGTTAAGAAAGAATGCTTTAATGATTAACATATCACTAATGACTAATAAATCATCAAATGGACTGCGGAAACGTGTTCGTCGTTTTGTTATAGGCACGAGTTTCCTTTCGGTACGAATTCCCGATGGAGAAAGCTTCGTTTTGGGTACGAATTCACCCACAGCAACAATGACCACAATGCTTTTTCGAGAGAAAGTTATAAACTCGGATCTATTTATATCCTGGGGAAACACCTCTTCTAAATATTTCGGTTTCTGAGCTTATTTCAGGTCAAATTAAATGATGATAATTTGTGTGTGTATGTTTCAATGATATAGATTTTTAGAAGTGTTCTTAAATTTGTATCAAAACACTCAATGTCCCTTTAAAACAGATTCAAAAGATTGAAAATAGACTTTTATAAATCTATTTTCCAAATCTATTCTCAGGTAGTTAGAACCTTGACATTTGACGTTGTTTAGAAGTATATTTCCTGAGGAAATAGCTTTTAAATGACATTAACTGATATAAACAGGAGAAATGCGATTACTCTCTTTACGCTGATGCATCACGACTTCTAGAAAACCATTGAACTGATTGTTTTTTCTTTCGATTCCTGACGATTACTTTTTTTCAAATTCTCTTTCATTAGAACTTTATTTAAACTAAAAATAAACATGCTTAATTTTAAGCTAAATTCTGCCAAATTATAAGACATCAAATAAATAAGTTTTGTGACTCATACGTAGTCTAACAATAAGATTCTGAAATGAATTGTTTTAATTTAATCTGAAATTTGTAAAAAAAGGATGAAAAGGAGACTGAAATTTCTTCATTTTTTAAAATTGAGCTCTCAAGTCTTATTACAGACGTGTTTAGGCTTGCATTTTATTATTGAACAATTTACATTATTACAAACAATATGAAGATTTAAAGTTTTGATGTTTTTGTCGAAAAACGTGTAGTTAGCAAAATTTTTGAAACTAATTTGTAGCAGACAAAATGACTGCTTAGTTGATTGTGTCAAATATAACTGTTCACACTTTAACTTGCTTGCTATTAAAGTAACTAAATACATTCTTATGAAATATGATTTAGAAGAAAGTAAAATTCATTAAGATATTAGAAAGAACTCGAAATATGATTATGTATTTGAATGTATTTGAAACTATAAGAAACTGAATCCACCATTAATGTATCAAAACTCTGTTTTTTCATAAATTATTCGATAACTTAATTTAAGACAAAACCCTCTTCAATGAGTTTGATAGAAATAAAGGAAAACTCGACATTACACTTCTGAAATATACAATGGATACATTGAGACTCTTTCGTGTCAATGTCAATTTCAGAGACGCACGAGATATTCGTGATATTGACATCACCAAATGCCTGAAAATCGCACAACAGTCCTTCGTAGCCCGTGCATTTCGTGAAATTCTCCACTTAGGACACAAACCTTCGTCACTGATCAAGGCGATAACCAAAGAAATTCTGCTTTTCGAAACAATCCCAAAGCATGGTCGTCGGACGAATTTTTTCCTCCATAGCATGTTTCCTGGATTTATAAAGGATCAAGCCGACAATGTTACGGTCGTTGTTTACATTGGCAATCCTTTTGTGACAGTGACCCTCTTTGTCAAAGAATATGTGATAGTTCGTCTAAAAGATGTTTTGTTAATTTGTTTATTTGTATATAACAGTGTTATATATTAATTTATAGATAGTTTTGGAATTTGTATCATCAGTCATCATAAAAGTTAATAAGTTTTTAAACGTGTAGAGATTGAAACATCAAACATGACGTGATTAAAGCTTTTACCCCCATGTGTCTGATATCGAAGCTGAAATATGAATTCGGAAATATGTTGAAACGTTGAAGTAAGTTTTCCATAATTACTGAAGTGTTACTTTTTCTTAATGCACCAACAGTTAACGAGATAAACTAGTTAATAAGTTTTTAAACGTGTAGAGATTGAAACATCAAACATGACGTGATTAAAGCTTTTACCCCCATGTGTCTGATATCGAAGCTGAAATATGAATTCGGAAATATGTTGAAACGTTGAAGTAAGTTTTCCATAATTACTGAAGTGTTACTTTTCTTAATGCACCAACAGTTAACGAGATAAACTAGTTAATAAGTTTTTAAACGTGTAGAGATTGAAACATCAAACATGACGTGATTAAAGCTTTTACCCCCATGTGTCTGATATCGAAGCTGAAATATGAATTCGGAAATATGTTGAAACGTTGAAGTAAGTTTTCCATAATTACTGAAGTGTTACTTTTTCTTAATGCACCAACAGTTAACGAGATAAACTAGTTAATAAGTTTTTAAACGTGTAGAGATTGAAACATCAAACATGACGTGATTAAAGCTTTTACCCCCATGTGTCTGATATCGAAGCTGAAATATGAATTCGGAAATATGTTGAAACGTTGAAGTAAGTTTTCCATAATTACTGAAGTGTTACTTTTCTTAATGCACCAACAGTTAACGAGATAAACTAGTTAATAAGTTTTTAAACGTGTAGAGATTGAAACATCAAACATGACGTGATTAAAGCTTTTACCCCCATGTGTCTGATATCGAAGCTGAAATATGAATTCGGAAATATGTTGAAACGTTGAAGTAAGTTTTCCATAATTACTGAAGTGTTACTTTTTCTTAGTGCACCAACAGTTAACGAGATAAACTATACGCACGTTTATTCATATTGTGTAGGGAAGGGGCAGTTTATTTGTCTATACACCATGTGGTGTGGTTATCAGGTCAATATCAGAGGTAAATTATTCCGTATAACCAGGCGTGCGATGGTTATATTGTATAACCTCACCTCCAGGGTGCGTTTGGTCGATGTGATCTAGGTTCGATACCACAAACGCGCTCGGCTTCGCTTCATTTGTTTGTGGTATCGCACCTCGAAAGAACCTACAACCACTATGTTTTAGGATACTTCAAGGCACCAAACACCTTGAAATGTTGACTTTGTGTCAAAGATACATCTACGAAAGAAAATATAATATCAAAATACAGATTTATAATTTTTTTCATATAAAATGCATCACAATGTAAATTCATTTTGCAATAACCTTGACATCCATTATAATTGTAAACCGTAAGATTTATCCGTCTTTTCATCATAATTCCCTCACGCAAATCCAGGTTATGCACAATTATCATAAATGTATCGGCAGGTAGAAACAGCATTCCTGTGAGTCCCAACTTGAAGCAATGTTCCCAATCCTTTGTCAAGAAATAAAAAGAATTTTGAGTTATCTTAACCATGTCCTCTCAACACTATTGTCGAGCCGCGCGATTAGTGGAGTTAGTGAAGTTAGCGTAACATTCGTACCCTGAGACAGGATGTTACGACAACTGAATCACGATGCTTTAACAGCTACACTTTCTGCTTAGTTTGAGTAAGAATTCGTACAGTGACCAGCGCGGACATTGCTCTGCTGTTGTTACTAGGTCAATGACTTCTCGCCTACTATTTCTATAACATGCTATTTTATTTTCCCGATATGATGAGAATAAAGGTGCCAGACTAATTCTCCCGTCGTTATCTGGTAATAAAATGCATGGGAGTGGCATTCGTTATCTTATTTTATTCAATATCCAAAACTTTTAATTTAAAAAAATCACGTTAAAACATTTAAGAATATATTTTCATTATGGTATAGATTATAAAATAAAGTTCATGGATTGATGACCAACCGAGGAGCAGATTGCTTCAGTGAAATTACAATTATCACACCAATAAATAAATATGATAGAATAGCGACATTTATTCATCTAAAATAATATGATAAAAAATGAAATATCCACGACAGGGAATAACATAATTTCTCAATACCATATTTACTGCTCGGCTGTCGGTGGTTCAGAGCATGATGTCTATCCCAACGTAGGAGATTTTAAATTAAAAATTCCTCCCAAATGTTAGACATGTGTTGAGCAACCTCTCAGGTTATGACATTATGATAACGAGATGCATTTTATAGATACAGTTGCATTTTTTATTTGTTCTATTCAAGTCAAATGTATTTTCACGAACACTCATTTTACCAATTTAAAAAACTCTCTATTATCAATAAAAGGGGTTAAATTAATTTACCAAGAAAGGTTAAGCAAACCTATTGCATTTCTTTAACTTTATTGTCTGAGTTTTGTTAACACTTAAAATACCACAAGTCGCACAGAATCGTATAAAAGATCATTTTTACCATCTTCTGTGTTGCAATGGAATATGTTAGATAATGAAACTAGAAATGTAGATTCCGTTGCTTCGTTTAAAAAACACTTTGATCGAAATGTATCATGTAATGTGCATCATGTCTTCAGAAATATTGGAACAAGAACCAACCAAATTATACACTGTAAATTAAGACTTGGCTGCAGCAATCTTAACGCACATAAATTTGATCGTTTTCTACAAAATATGTCAACATGCACTTGCGGTCATCATTATGAAGATGTGATTCATTATCTATTTATCTGTCCAAATTACTCTACATTTCGATCGAAGTGTTTTTTCTATGTCAACGGTTATGATATTCAAACTATATTATTTGGCAATTACTCTCTTACTGAGGACATCAACCTGAAAATTTTGGAATCTGTACATGACTATTTTACCCTTACAAACCGCTTTTCTAGTTAAATATCACTACTGGTTTTGTATAATTGTGTTTTGTCTATGAATGATGAATGAACATATGTTATATATCTATTTATTTTGTATGGGAGAGGTATTCAGATAGGCTTTATAGCCTGTTTACCAATCCCTTTCTTTTGAAATAAATATTGTTTAAATCAAAATACCACAAGTTTTCATTTGAAATCTGATTCAACGATTACGAATTATCGGTAGGATTTATATTTAAATTTATATTTACCTCTGTTGTTAATATTTTTGCATAAATGAATATTCCAGGGAAATGTAACATAAAACGAATGTAAAAAATTCGTGTTATTAATAATAATGAAAGCAATTCAAGAGTTTAATGATCATAAGATTGTGCGTTACTCGGAATATGAGTGTACTAACTGATCTTTCCCTTATTGATTTTATTTTGAGATTATCATACTTACCAAGTTAAGATAACTATCGGACCTGTTTCATTCTGTTAACAACTCTAAGAGTTCCAAATTATCGTGTTTTAACCAAAATCATGTACTCTACAATCTATACCGAAGCACAACCTTAACAAAACACTGTACATGTCAATCCCATTGGAAAGGGAAGTGACATGTGTTGTACGAGTAAATATTGAGCAGGAAATATCCACTTGAAATGTCAATCATTTCTAAAACATAATGTTGGGAAGGCCCCCCGCTGACTGATTAATTGAAAAAAGATATTTGTAAATTAAACAGCTTAGACTGAAAGAGATGTATGGCTCCTAGGGGTACGGTCAGTAAATTTGTCCCTCCCGTTATCCCGTTGTGAGTTGTCGGGTTCGGACAATGAGCTGTTGGGTATTTATAGAGGTGACCAATGGTTGACCAACGGGTGGACAATTCTCCGGACACTGGTCAGTATCACCTGTAAATGACCCTTGGCTGACCATCGCTTCTGTTTACAGGCTTTAATTGTTGGTAAACACAACTTGACAATTCTTTAAATGAAATTTTATTTGTTTGATTCTTCAGTTGAAATGCAATTCTTTGTGACAAATGTATGGGTCAAGAAGCATCGTCTTTGAAATATCCTGAAAAGAAAAATTGGAAATGATTTTCAACATATTCTGGCAATAATATATAATTTTGCATTTTAGCTACTTCCAAAACGCATTCTACAAAAGTGACATTTGAAAACTAATTCATCTAATGGTGTAAAAATTGACTTTTCTAAAAAACTTTTTTAAAAATGAAATTCTTTTTGACATTATGTAGATAAATGGAAATAAATTGAAAACATTTGTTGAAATGAAACTTTAATTTGTCTGTTGCTGAAAAGAAAAGGAAAGTGAATTCTAATTTATGCCTATATTATGTTAATAAATATCTTACAGCTCTCTTCACTCTAGTATAGGGGTGCCATGCTGAGAAACGGAAATCTCTACCAAGACCATTTCAAAAGGAAAGGTACAAATTTAGATAACCTGAAATTTCTTGATTGAAAATTTTGTGATAATGAAGTACATGTACATATATGTGTGTATTAAAATGGTAATAACAAGGCACAAGGACTGGTACAGTGAACTAAATTTAGTCTATAAAGTATTTCAAAAGTTGAAGGAAGCGCTTTTTCTGATTTTAATGATTTCTATGTCTTTTATGTGTATTTGTAACTATGCCGAAAAGAACCTAGATTGTAATTGAATATTCAAGAAGTATCAGTCCGGTGTCATGGGTCCTCAATCAGCAAGTCTAGAGTTGAATAAAATGAAAAGCCTAAAATTTAAATGACATCAAAGAAGGCACAATAAGTATTTTAAATATTTCATGGATTCAGACGAGCGTGCAGACAATGGAAGATGCAGGACACGCGATCTCCCTTCTCACCTGACTGACCAAGCGACGCCGTACCGGTCAAACGGTCAGTCTGGTGGACGCGCCACGTGTACATTGTCCAGACAGGTGGTGCAGGTGTGGTGACCAGTCACGTGACAACAGCGTCCTAAGAGTCATGAGACTAACTCCAACTTGTCATGTGACTGATATTGTTTTCTCGGTGTCCTACCTGTAAAATTGATTATGAATGAATGATGTATTCTAGTTGTAATTAAATGTTGATGAACATAGCGATTTAGAAAGCAAGAATGTACCTTTTATCAACCTCGTTCGTGTCGTTCAATATTTGATTAAGCCTACTTCTGTAAAGGTTAAAGGTCAAGAAAGGGTTTGTTATTAAATCACTACATGATAACTATAAACGATTCTCCAAAGTGGTGTATTCATATTTCAGTGTGATTAATAAGGAAGATTATTTTATGGATAATCAACTTCTTTTTCTCTGAAATCGACGTTTCGACATAGTTTCAGTGTAGTTTGGTATTTTTACAAATTTCAAATTTCAGTGATTAATCTCATCAATAAAAATTTGATTTTTTAAAACAACTGAAAGCCAACAAGACAATATTTCGTTTTCATAGAAAGAGTTCAAATAATGCATATATCTCGATAAAGGCCTACATTAAGATTTGAATTAAAGAAATATATATTGAAATAGACCTAAGATTTTTTCACCAAATACATACATATTCAAAATTTAAAATTTAATTCTAAAAGAGGAAATGAAGAATCGATCGTCGATACAACAGCAGTACTAAAAGTATCACTACGAAATCGATGAAATTATATTAACATGAAACCACCAATATTTCAATCTTTCAGCAGAACCGAATGTTACACTGATAACCCTTCGACCGTCTAAACTTTCTACGTATTTATATGTAAAATCATATACAGAATTTTATTGCATTGATAACAAACTAACGTGGATGAAATGTGTTTATATACGATATAGCGAATTTAAGAATAACTAACGGAAAACAATCTGCAAATTATCACATTTTAAAATAACTCACAAATGACGCATTTCCCTTTAATGAGAATTTAAATATACATTTGTACATGTCATCAAGTGTTAATCAAACACTTTCTCGATAAACAGTTTTCCCGCACGATTCACTCCTATAGGCTATAGTACGCTGCATGCGGCTTATGTATGCTTGGAATAGTTTTATAAGATCACGATAAAGTGGTTTTAAAATCTGTAAAAAAAACATAAAGTATAAATCAGCTTTGATGTACACCTTTTTACGTCCTTGATCAATAAGTCAATCAATTTTTTATGTTCTTTGCAACATATGTTCACAATGTAAACAAAGATGAAGTCATGGGAGCAGTTAAATACGATCCAATATACCTTCAATAAGTCAATCAACTGTCACTTCAGAACAGAGTAATGTGCATGTAAATTTTCACATGCTCCACGTGCTTTTGGGATTTCTCGGTTATCTTGGCGAAATTGTTTTCATGTATAGAAGTTGTACAAAAGCGTGCAATGCGTGTTTTCCCTGGATTACGTAAATACGCACTAAATAATGCTGTATGCGGTGATATGGGCTGGTGCCCACCAATTGTTAACCAATGACGAAGTGTTGCCAGATATTTTAGACGTTTATGTATTTTAAATCCATTCCGTTTTACAAGTAAAATATTTATTTGGAGTAACATGTATTCTTTTTTAAAGAAACGGAATTGGAATTTTAAAGTGCACGTTAAATTTTCTGATATCGGGCTTTTAATAACATAAATGTTAATTATCATATACCATACGTTGTTTCGGAAGTTTTTATCGTTTTATCATGTTTGGAAAATATCTATTTCTAATGTAAATGGTTCAACGAGCCATGCACGTAATAAGATACGAATTTATGCTACCTTTAAAGATGAATATCATCCCGAATTTTATGCTATGTGCCATATGCCTCGTTCTTATAGACGTGCATTGTCACTTTTAGATGTGGTGTCGCTCCTCTACGAGCTGAAACTGGAAGATATAATTGTACTCCTCTACAGGATAGAACGTGTTTTAATTGTAAATATTGTATTGAATATGAACGCCATGTTTTATTACAATGCCCTCTTTATTCCAGTGAAAGCTAAGAGACTTCCTTTATAGAAGAATTGATCAATAACGTGAACGATAACTTTATGACTGTTGACAATGATTTTGATAAAATTAAAATTTTAATGTCCAATCCACGATTGTCTTACTAAACAGCCAAAACATGCTTTCTGATTCTAAAACGGCGACAGGCCTTTTTGTACTCTTAACTATGTGATGTAAATATGTGTATTATACATTTTTGTATGTCATTTATTTCAATTTTGTATGTTTATCCATCTATAGTCTCTCATAACTCTGTAGAGATTGGCTTAATATCCTTTATATTTATGTGTTTATATATATATTTGTATACCGTGCTTGTACCAAGGATACCGAGGTGAGACTCAAATAAATTATCTGTCTGTCTGTCTTCAAATGCAAGGCCGTCATTCTCTCAATAATTTTAACAATATATACTAAAATTCAAAAGAAACGTCCCCTCTATATTTGATTCTCGATTCTCGATAGAACAAAAAATATAATATGTTTGTACCTTAACCATTACGTTTTGTGCGTTTAAGCGATGTGTTTCTTCAGATAGTGCCTTGGCATGTATAAGAATGGTGTCATTTTTTAAATTATCTTTCGTACGTTTTAGCATCGTATGTGTGTGAAAAAACAAAAGGGGACGTTTCTTTTGTATTTTAGTTTATATATTACGTGTGGATCATTTGGGATTATCTTACAATGATGATACAACCTTCCTTACACATGAAGATGCCATGGACATAAGTAGTAACATATAAGTATTTTATGTCCAATATTATACAGCTAGATTAACATTGCAGCAAATACTAAACACACATTATGTAAATATGTATATTTAAATATTTATCTTTCTAAAATATTCAGTTTAAGATCTTCCCAGTATAAATTTGGTCATGTGACAAATGTTGTATTGATTTTCTCATTCAATTGTTTATAAAGTCAGGTAAGATTTAAGTGTTAAAAGTTGTCTGTAGATCATAGTCATTTGATAATTACTCAGAATCAGAACTTATTTCAGTAATTCAGACCACATTGCACATGGTATTACTGTTGTATTTTAAGAGCGGCGTTCAAATAAATCTCATGGCTTGTTTGCAAATCCTAAAACATTTAAAAAAAATACAAATTTGTTTAAAGCTTAATGATAAGTTTAAAGTTATAACTCCTTATTGAACAACTTTCTTTTATACAACACTTGTACCGCTACAAATAATGATCTAGTTTAATGACGCATTGTAAATGTTTAAATACGTATATAGTTTGAGAGTATACATTTTCCTGACCACTGACCACGTAAGTAGTGACCGAACGTTGACCCATCTGGTGCCGTGTTAACAGCCACGTACACACTTCTACCTGTAAGGTGTGTAAACAACATGTTGACCAGGTGAGTGTATAATAAAGACAGTTGGAAGCTCAGGTGTCGTGTGAGACAGTTTAAACATGTACATAGAATAGTAAAAATAAATGATGCCGAACATTGACCCGCCGTGGTATAAACGTATTTACCTATACACTGCATGTACATATATAGGTGAATATGGTTAACGTTCTAAGAACTCTCAATACTCTCAAATCATAAATCTTTGGTTCTGAGTAGTTGAAGACCTTATGAGATTTAAGAAGTTTTACCAGTCTTGATCAAATCTAGAATACAGATTACGTATACGATGTGATATTTTGATTTGAATGTCGAAAGACCATGTAGAAGTCAACTGTGTCACTTCGACAACTAAGAGAACCAAATATACTTTTCTCTGACTACAGACGTTAGTAAAACAAATTATTTTACCCTTATCATGAGAAGTAATGTTTCAGGGAAATAAATCTGCAAATAGCTTCAAAGGTAATTGAGAGAAACCAATGTTTATAGTTCTCAACAAAATCGAACATGAATTATTTTAGGGGCTGCTAGATGTGGTCACTGACAGCTGTCTTAATATGTATGACTTTTGACCGCGGATATATCCATGTGAACTAGAAAACAAATCGTGTGCGCACGCAGTATGAAACTTTAAATTTATTGCCTATTTCTAACTTTGTTTCAGCCGTTTTTTTAAATTGTGCTGCTCCAGAAACAAACTTTGAGAGAAGATAAGGAATAATGAATCTAAGTGAGTCTCAGAGACACACCAATCCCTCTAAACTATTAAAAAAATTAATGAATGAATTGTACTAATTCAGATGTCAATTGTTCCATGTAGAATAATCATCAATTTCTCCCAACAGGGGTAGATCAAGTCATAAAATGTTGAAACTACCTCAGTTCTAAGAAGACCAAATCCATGGGTTCCGGTAGTTTCCCCTGGTGGAAAAAAAATTGCACCACAATCCATTTGAATTTCTTTAGCAAATGACAACGCTTCTCGCATGGAAAGGGTGGTTCATATTACAATGCCTTTGTCATGATTCAGTAGCCAAAATGATGAAGAACAGCGTCGCTGATTGTACAACTAACTTTGATTGCCTCCAATCAGGCAGCTCCCATTTCAGCCCATAAAATTGGCGTAATAGAACAGAGGTTGTATCAACGTTTCATAACTTGATCTGACTCTGTGGGAAGAGCGTAGATGTCACCGATTACTACTATATGTTCTGTATATATTTTGCAAATTGACTTGTGACACTTTTAACTAAACATTTCTGTCTAACTATTTAACAATATACAATGTAACAATACACCCGCACAAGTACTTAAACGTGGATTAAGGGTGCACAGCAATTTAAAAAAATGATTAATTGTTGTTGTTCTTTCTTTGGCTACTTGTTTAAGAATTTCATCACTTGACTTGACCATTTAGAAACCCTAGCTAACGTGAACTAAAATGAATAAAAATGTTGTAATCAAATGGTAAGGTGCCCGTATTTTTTTCAGATGGCACATCTTATAACGTTTGTTAAGAATAGAAGAAAGCGCAAGATATCTAACAGATACAAGGCTTTTAATAAACAAGATTTTGTTTTATGACTCGTAAAATGAATTTGGTTGCATCTTGATAATGAATGCGATATTTCAGGAAAACGCAGCACCTTAGATATGATATCTTAATTACTCATTCCTAATTTTATATCAATGCCCACGTTATTCTTTCAGTTTATTTTTATGTCCGTATGAGTATTTCAGTATTTTCAGTATGTTTTTAAAGCCCATTTACGAGACGTATTTGAAAAAAATATGAACATGTGAAAACATTAATTATTCAAACTTTGAATTATTCAACATATATTTTTGGAATATCGATAGCTAAAAATATTCGCATGAATGAGACGTTAATTGTAGTGTTTACCACGTTTTTTTCTCCGATTGCACTCTAATTCAGGCGTGAGCAGATGTTGGGCAATGTGAGAAATTTTGATATTGACTGATATGATTTCGCATATATTTTTCATTACTAAACGTATGACCATTTTGGATCTTTTCAAAGCTTTACGTTAAGTATTTTTCTTTCATGCTTTCGAACAAGATTGTGCAAATAAAAATTCAACGTGATATTAGAGTTAAGTCCTCTGTAAAAGCCAATTTCCTATAGGAGGACGAATTTGGTTTGGATTGCCTAGTAGACATGAAGAGGCGAGCAAACACCATTCATGATAGTGGGAACACATATAGAAATGTGTTATTTCTGAAATGGACAATCATACCAATACACTATTTTTCTAATCTTTAGAAATATAGAAGAAAATGATAAGTATCAAGCGAAAATTGATGTAGGCACTTTTAGTGTGAACACCTTTTATTCATGTGCGGTAGGGAAATGCCATGGAGACGTGTAGCTCCACTAAACGATCGTTTAAGGATTTATTATATTTGTTAGAAACAGACTGCCGTGCAATTATATTTACTTTCTTTTTCGTGAGAAACTTCCTTTTCTCCAAGGAAGCTAGCTACAGTGATTTTGATACAGTTTTAAAATACTTTAAAGTTAATACTGTGGTCAAGTTACAAATTTACGTATATTGTAAGTTAAAGAAGTGGGATAAAAACTGCATACATGGATAAATTTGAGTTCGTTTAAATATGATGCATCGATGTCTTTATTTGTAATTGGATTATCCACATACCGCAAAAATGCATTTAAGTTAACTTTTTTTTTCATATGACATTTGTTTTTAGCAAAATCAATTATCAGATTTAGAAGTGTTTACATTATAATTCTAGAAACATTATCCTTGAATTTCGCCGGAGTTTTTCTAAAGAAACACCAAGAATTAGCTGTTGAAAATGAAATAACAAACTACCTGTTTACCTACTGTAAAGGATGTAACGGTGATTTCATTTTTCAGGCTCTACACGTATGGGATATGTTTTTATGACAAAATCTAATGATGTTTGCATTTAATTGAACGTTAAATTAAAACCGTAATTACCGCTTATAATATTTATAACTGCACTGAAAACTATTATATTCATCTACTCCAATTTGGGGCATTGATAGAACGTGTTACATTTCAATATTTTGGAACTATGATAAATGATGCATTAAATTTGCCGAATAAGGGCCATTCATTCAAAGCGATGTGATACACTTAAACAATACGCTGATAACTAAATATAAAGAACGAGTTTGATTATACCGCTTTTGGGCTCGTTTATACATAGGCTGTTTAGTATCATGGATAACCAATCCGGCTGATGTCGGTGAAGGTTACAATGTTTACTACACAACTTGGTATACGGGTCGCTTATAATGGAAGCAGAATCAACTTGACCTTCAACTTGATTTTTTCAAGAGCGTGTACACAAGATTATGATCAATATTAGGGCAAGAACAATTTGGGTATAAGGAAAAGTCCCAGGTTTAGGGGGAATATATCAAATCAGGTTGGACAACAGTGACAACAACGACGAAGCTGAGGATGGTGACGTTTACGATAAAACAATGATGATGATGAAGATCATGACTGTAAAGACGATGATGACGAAGACAATGACGATGACAAAGGCGACGATGAGGATGATGACGTTTACGATTAAAAAACTGACGATGAAGATCATGACTGGTGTTACTGTAACGACGATGTCGATGATAACGAAGGCAATGACGATGACAAAGGCGACGATGAGGATGACGATAATTTTGCAGATGGTTGTGATGATTTTTTGTCAAACTTGCAAAATACGACAAAGTTGAAACAAAATGTATGGATGAACAATGATATTTGCATAAAGCTAACTCATAGACATGTAATAAATTTTGATGTATGATTCGGCAATAAAGAAAAACTGCAATCTCGACAATGGACTCAACAAGTGACTCAGAGGGATAAATATAGTAATGAAATAAACAATACACTACAGATGAATTTAGCAATGGACCTTGACAATATATCGACTCATATGATATGAACTAAGAAGTAAAGTAGGCAGTGAACTTCGCTTCGACTTATGAATTGACTTACAATCGAATGTGCACTTATGAAACCTTATTGTAGCCTATTAAACGGCAGTGACATGTAGATATTTTTAATCATAACTTCAAGAAGCGATGCAGTGCAAGATATAACTCGCAGCTACATTTATGGAGTTGTCACTTGAAATGGATCATTCAGGACTCGATTTTTAAGCTTTAAATAAAATGACTTAAACGATAATCAAAATCGTTTTCATAATAATAATTTTCACTTTTTCAAATAAGTGTAATAAGCAGCAATGGACTAATTTCCAAGATCGTCATATGCGTGTATGCTAAGATACGGATGGATATCTTCATGGTTAGATTGAGTTGCCAACTTGTCTAACATTATACAAAGCAAAGTAAAATACTTGGACTACAAGTTTGAAAAGGTATGAATTAAAAATTAAACTGATTTGTATTTTTCTTTCTCTGTAAATATCAAGATATCCTACTGTTATCTCTATTTGCAACGTAAGAGTTATTTAATCAACGTGTGGGTACATTATCTATTGAATGCAAATTCCGTAAATACTTTTTAATTTTGCATGGATGTTTAAGTCACCGTAACTTGTTTGACTGTTATTTGCATGAATATCTTACTTTCGATATCTATTTACTCGTTGTCGCTTGTTTGGGTTCGTTTTTGACTAATTTGATAATCCTTGTTACACAAAATCTCGTTTAGTTTATTCTATTAATTACAAGTCTCACCAAGTAAAACCAACAGTTTTCGGTAGCCAGTAATACTTTGCAAGAATATTGTTTGACATGCAAACAAATCAGGTTTAATCATTTTGTTTATTCACACCATACGCTCAAAACATGAAATAACATCTTATTATTTCTTTCAATTTGACCCCGAAGAACTAACAACCGACATTATTCAAATCACGTGACATCAAATTGGCATGTGGTAGACAGCTTATTAGCGATTAGCAGTTATCTAAACAGTTGACATAGGAGTCTCATATGTTTAGAATAACAAAGTTAATGTCATGAAAAGTAGGACGAAAGGTTTCATGTCATCCTTAATACGAAATACAAGTTGATCTATATATCATACTATATATACACTGGAGCAAGCCGGATATATCTAAGGTCAAGGTCGTTTAATCACATGACGTTATTTCAATAGTCGGATCATCTTGTTTTTAAGCCCCTGAATTAAGTGGTGCTTGTTAAACAAGGGATTGTCATGTTTATTTGTTATATGTATTTGTACCCCCATGGGCAAAAGAATACAGGACAAAGGGCGTTTTAATAATTAAATGTTTTTTTATATGCGAACTCAGTGAATTATTACGAATTCTCTTGCCGTAAACAAATTAAAAATGTATTAACTTAAATGGAACTGACATTTTATTTCGGTTATATTTCACTTCTGACAGAGACGTATTTGAGTACATTAATGAACATATGATTTTATTAAATATACGTAAAATACCAAGCATCACAGCATATTGCAAGCTTGTTTAACAAATCACATGTTTCCGAGACATATTCAAGTCCTAATTCAAACGAAAGTAACGAATGTTGTTTACAACTCTACATTTGTCACACTTCTCGCAATAAGTTAACTATCTTTTAGTATACATAAAAATGCATAAATAAACGTATCAATATGAAGCGTTTGTAAATCTTTTTATCAAACTTTACCGAAGTTATGATATTTACAAACACCTGCCAAGCTATTGTAATTCATTCAAGAATGTCCGAATCGAATGTCCATCAGACGCTCTGAAACGGAAAACAACTTACAACACTAGTCGTATGGGAAGTAGCACAAGTAACTTGACATATATCCGTGGTGTTGTGACGCAATATAAATGTGGTTGTTTATGTCTGAGGTCAAGGTTCACATTTTAGCGGCACGTACATGTTTATTTTAAAGGAAAATGTTATTGAGGCGCACTGGGCGTTTCGCGAGTATTAGGAAACATTGTTTATAATGATTGATCTGTTGTGACTGAACTGAATATAATAATCGAGCAGATGAATGTTACGTATAACGTTTTTGTAATAACTGAAAATATTTCAAAGTCTATGACATTTTTATGAATAATACATATCAACATAAACGTTTGTATGGCTCGAAAAGGTAAACACGAATTATTTCGGATAAAAATGAATTCTAAATTTAGACATATTTATTTTCGCAAGAAGAATAATTCCTATGGATAGTCAACTTCTTTATTGCATGAAATGCGACGTTCGGTGTAGATACTAACACCGTTATTAAGCAAGATAATTATCGCAAGTTAAACTTAGATGTTGACTAGATACAAATTAATAAAATTGATACATATTTAAAACCTCATTCAAGACCTACTGGTGTTCATTACATCTTTCACATTATAAATTTCTTATTTCAATATTGTCAAAGACGGAAATCGACGGTTAAGTTTTCTTGAACATTTTCTTGTTAGTCAGTGATGATTTATGAAATAGACCTATTTCAGAAGTTTGGATAAGGACAAAATTATATACTAGAAAGCCTCTATGTTATTTGACTTTTTAATAAAATATTTTAATTCTATTGTCAAAATCTTGTTAGATACACATCACCTTCATAAAAAGTTGTTAACTTTAAGATAAACTTTTTCGTTTAGATATCTTTCCATATGTGGTAAATGGTATTATATAAATACGAAATGAGGCGATGCTAATTAAGATGTTGATAAGCTTTTCGGTGGGTGAATCTCGAGTCAACTATCAAACTAGGATGTAAACGTCACACAACCAATCAAAATTGAGAAGATAATTAATGCTTTACATGTCCGTATTCTTATCAGGAAGTCAAACCAAGGCACAAGCGACGAGTATTATTAAGATATCCTTAGTTGACATTTCTTTTCTTTTTTATTCAAGATTCTAGTATACGAGTACAATGTCATTAGAAAAAGCAATGTTCGATGCTTTAAAGGGGCAGTAGCACAGTTTTCGATGATTTTATATTATAAATATTTCACTGATACTTGTATGTTATTGCTTAATGTATCACTTTGATAGTGTCAACAATCTCATTACACAAGCCAATCATCCATAGTCAGAGGACAAAGTATGAAGATTCACATAAAATCCATTGGCGGCCATTTTTGTGTGAACACCTTTAATTCATTTTGTGTAAGAAAAATGAATCACATGGCTAAACTTTTTGTTATATATTTGAATTATTGCTGCTCAATTTAGTTCAAAAACAATTGGAACAATTTATTTTCATTTTCCTGACATCACCTTATGTTCTCCCTAAAAACGTGCTACTGCCCCTTTAAACGTAGTTTTATGAATAGATTAAGGGTAATAATAAAGTATTATGTGTTATCATTCATTTTCTGGTTTTCGTCTTTTTCATATCATAGACAATGATGGCGATCTTTCTTAACTTATCGGGGTAGAGCCTGCAACGCCAATGTGATTCTTCATTGCCGTGGAACCTGAGGGCTTCGTCAGAGAAGAGTGAGCTACATGATGATGTATTGAACGTCTTAATGCAGCATCACAACCATTACTTACTGCACGTTGACAAATCTGTTATAAAGTGGAATTTACCATATAATTATAAACATAATCAATGTTGTATATATATCAGTTTTAATAGTGTCTCGTAAACCAAAAATATGGCTGGGTGATATGTTATATTTTATGCTATTACAATTGACATTTTAATTGTTACATATGATGTGACACTGTAATAAAATAATTCTGTCTGTCTGTCTCGACCCTTGTGAGATTCGAACACAGACTCACCTGATACGAAGACAGTTATCGCATGAAGCATAAAGAACACACAATCAAATAAGTGTACGAACGGAAAGTGTGAGGTTTAATCAAGGAAAACTGCTTTCTGCATGTTACATAGATATGTCATTGACTTGAGGAGGAAATATTGCTAACAAAATATTTCCACAAAGCAATGGCAAACAAAACAACAATAAAAACATTCAACACATGTCTAAACACTAAGATACAGTATATGTAAACAATATTTATTTAGGAATTTGAATTGTAGATTGTAAAACCCGGACACATACCTAAATGTAAAAACGTGACGTTTATGACAAATGAGATAATAGCTATAAGTTCACATAGGATAATAAGAGTATTTGTTAACTCTCACTTTTCTAAGTCGTTGAGGCGAAACCAAGCATGTTCATAGCACTGAAGTCTTCAACCCATAGTTAATTTACATCCGGTATTGCGCGCGATAGATATTTTCCGGTTTGACTTTCATTCCATTCGTGACAGGGGTAACCAGGTCATTTTACCCACGTATTCTCAGTTACAATGGGAGCATATTCTTGTTATTTGGTTGGAATCAGAGTTAGTTAAACAGACGTTAATTTGGAAAGTTGGTATCCGCATTGATATTGTTATTGGTACCCTGGGAGACTTGCATGGGTACCATTAAATCAGCACATGTGTCATGTGGTTTGATGTATCTCATACATTTATGTAAACCTTGAAAGATATAAGCTATCACGTAAATAGTTTCGGTCACATGTGTAGTTACACATGCTGCACATACAGAGAGGCAAGTTTACGTTTCAAGTTTCAATTAACGTGGCATTCAACAATAAACCGTCGCATAGAATTTTTAAAGTCAGCACAACTAAATGGTTGTACATACAGCTCAATAGTAGAATTTTGGAAAGTAGGTTTCTTATGCATTATTAGTCATAAATCTTGATATTTAAACCAATGTCTAGTTCTAGTTCATTTTTGTTCAAACAAAATGGCATTTAATGATCACCAACCTTCTCTGCGTGACTGTTTTTAACAGGAATATATTGTATCAAACACATATTGTGCAATTCAGCGTAAATTGATAGGCAATACGTTACTACAACCTTATTTTTAAAAAGGGAATCTAGTGCAATCGTTCATTGTCAAGCTATGCATCTGGGTGTGCAGTATAACTAAGTGTAGCCTTAACCTGACAATAACGGTCGAATGGTGACAAGGCCACACGTGACTTAAATTCTCGTGGATAGATATTTTAGATGGGTTTGTAACAAAGCTCATTGAGTCAGTTGCTTCGTGGCGCTTGCAAGATCAACTTCAGCGTGTATGATATCGACAACTTAAATCACGTGACCTGCCAACTCAGCTTGTCTATTTCACCTGGTTTAACGTAGTTAACCACGTGTGCAAACTCATCATAGTCAATTAATAGTTATTTACATTCACTGATGGTAGAATTATGTTGTGCTAGAGTTGTTTATGAGATGTATAAGCCCATGCCTCTATTGAATGTAATGTGAGTGTCACACTGCTATAATAATTAGCCTGTTTACTTGCATCAATGCATTTTACGAGGAAGATGAGAGATCGTGATATATTTCTTATATTTAAATTTAACCTAACAATAATGCATAACATTACATCTGCAATCTATTGATATAGAATATAAACTACATATTAACAGATGGAGATATAGCATTTATACAAAATAAATGAAATGTTTTCCTTTTCATTTCGTTTATGAATCTGAAACTACGTATACGTGTCTTACGACATACAGTAATGTGATGTCAAGTTGACTTTGTTAACTTATTATGATGACATGTGCTATTGGTACAATAGTATTTATGATTTTGCACAATCGAAGTGTGTTGGAACTTCATGTTTTCATTTGTTATATTTGTACTGATGTGTGATTTTTGTTGTGGTATTGTATGTAGTATGATATGATGTGATTGTATGTTTGGCAATGTGAAATAGCGACCAGGTCATGCAGTGTATGTACGATGTCATGACAATATGGCTTACTAGTTTTTAGGTATTATGTTATTGTGGTATTGTGTAGCGATTAGTGTGTGATATGACGTGATGCCATGTAGTGTGAAGTGTGTGTTATGATATGGTGTCATGTCATTGGAATGTGATATGACAGTATGTCATGTAGTGTGCAGTGTGTGTTATGATGTGGTGTCATGTCATTGAAATGTGGTATGACATTATGTCATGTAGTGTGCAGTGTGTGTTATGATGTGGTGTCATGCCATTGGAATGTGGTATGACATTATGTCATGTAGTGTGAATCGGGTGTTATGATGTGGTGTCATGTCATTGGAATGTGTATGGCATTATATCATTAAGTGTGTAGTGTGTGTTATGATGTGGTGTCATGTCATTGGAATGTGTATGGCATTATATAATTAAGTGTGTAGTGTGTGTTATGATGTGGTGTCATGTCATTGGAATGTGGTATGACATTATGTCAAGTAGTGTGAAACGTGTGTAAATGATGTGGTGTCATGTCGTTGTAATGTGGTATGAAATTATGTCATGTAGTGTGCTGTGTATGGTATGATGTGTTGTCATGCCATTGAAATATGGTAAGACATTATGTCATGTAGTGTGTCCACGTTTAGTGTATATAGAGTATGATACAATATGGTATCTTGATATTATGATGTCATGTAATGTTATAGTATTAGTGTGAAGTTAGTGTTATGATATCCTCTAATATTGGGTGTTGTTTTAAGAAGGATTTGATGTAATGTGATATATACTTTAAGACGGAATAATTTGTCATACAGTGTGTACTATTTGGTGATATCATTACATGTGTAGTGCATGTTGCAAAGCCATATCGTTAAGTGTGCAGTGATAGATATCGTGTGATATCATAGTACAATTATTTCTTTGTATGACATTCATAATGTAAACGTATTAAAGTCAATTAATTTGAATAAAGTATAGCTGGTCTTCATTGCAACCATTAAATATTAGAGAAAACACTGTATGGTGGAGTAATATATTTGTCCCTCTCTCTTTTCGTCTCTCTGTCTCTGTCTGTCTGTCTGTCTCTCCCCCTCTCTCTCCATCCCTCTGTTTCTCTCTTTCTCCCCCCTCTCTCTCTGTCTCTCTCCCTCTCTCTGTTTTCCCCATCTCTCTATATCCCCCAACCCCCCTCGCTCTCTCTCTAGACACAGGTCGGTTAAGAGTTTCCATTCATTATCATGACTGAACCTTCTGTACTCTTTGTTTATCTTGTTTGTTTACCTATTCATACAGTACATGCCTACTGACCTACTTCGACAACGATAACAACATTGCACCTTAGATGTATACTTTGTTAAAAACTTTACATAAAACGGCAAGGAAAAAGTTTTATCAGGCACTCTAAATGTCAAAACATACTAACACCATTCCATTCAAAATCTTTTCTTTCCGCCAAATGTCACGTGCATAGCCATGACGTCAAAACGACGTGATTGAATTCCACGCATGACTGCACTTAAGTATCGAGTTGGGCAACATTTCTTCAGTACAGTGATGGATCGAACCACTTGCCAACAGACCCGTGACGAGTAAAATATGAACCTTTATGTAAGAGATAAAAACACTGCTCTCGGCAAAACACCATTCAAGTTCAAGGACGCACTGTACCGTCCGAGATACGAAACAGGTATATGGGGCGATAGCAAGCCTGGCAAATTGTCCAGAAATTCAAGTAGGTCCATGAATGTGAATAGCTGGGCACATCAAGTGCTTGTTTACATTACATCTTGCGAGTTATCGTCTCGTTAACAATGTTTTGACTGAATTTCTCGATGATCGGGATTTTGGTTTATTTCCTTTTAAAATGTATTATATAGGTAGTATAATATCTGCATTTTCATGATCTCGTTTCATGGTACACGTATGGTTTGTTTTAACACTTAATAGTGTATATTATGATTGATTAAGTTCAAATCTTAACTGTTTAGTTTAGGAACGTTTTTTACTCAAACGTATCTAACATATCAAGTAATACGGAGAGTTTGATATGTAATATCTGATACATTGTCTTCAGTTCACATTTTCCAGGTTACTTAAAACCATGAAACGTGTGCGTGCAGTTATTAATAAGAAGTTATTTTCTTGTTTTGGGGAAACAAAAGCAGCAAATTAGGTAGTAGAACGTCCATTCAATATAAATGTAGTTGTGATGTGTTTTCTGAACCATGTGACTTAGGGCATGGAATTCTTACCAGTTCTAAGAGGTCACACTTTACACAAAATAAAACTCGTAATCCTTGATACAACGTGTTTCGTTTTTAACAATTCATGTCAAAGACGAAAGCTGGTTTTACCAACTAAACACTTAGGTAAAATTAAGTAATTGATATAGTAGATGCAATGTTGTTAAATAATATAAACCTGCATGCTCTGTTAGTTTTGTTTACCAATGAGCAGTAGGTGTTGAGCAATGGAAATGTACAGCACATTCTTGGTTGATCAACTTCTTTTCCACTAAGTAACAGTGTGTGCTCACGTTTGGGCAAGACATCGTTATGATTTCGAGTTGTAACACTTTTCCAAAGAATGTTAAGATTTTAAGGGAAAGAAATTCATAAAAGACATTAAAATTCACGATAATTCATCGTTCTCTATTTTTTTCTAAAATATTTTTTTATCCTGGTCAGTCAGTTCATTATAGTTTTTAGACCACATTCACGACACATTCTTCAACAGTCAAAAGATCTTTTAAGTTTAAGATAGTTCTTTAAAAAAATTAAAATCGAAACCTTTATAAATATTAATGAAATAGAAAGTTCATCTGATTTTTAAGACCCTCGACACATTACCAAATTCTTTACATTTTCAAAAGATTAGATATTAGAGAAATTAATATTTAAATCATACTCATTAATCTGAGTCATCAAAAACATCCGATGTAGTCATGTCCACGTTTCCCTGTTCAGTGAATCACAGGTAAAAGCCCACCTGTTGCTAATTGGGATTCCCCTCACTTACCTGCCTTGTTACCTGAAGCGTTTCACTATCAAGCGATACCTCTAATCAGCGATCTCGGTTAAAAAGAGAAGTTTCGTATTTCTGACACACAAAGGTGCCTTCCGATGCGAAACTAACTTAGATATACAGTTACTTATGTGAGCATTTTGTTTCTGAAATCCCTTTTTGTTGGTAAAGTATAAAGAATTTAAATTCAAGAAGAATTTATCTTTATATATATCTTTCCGTTTTTTATTGATATTATGAATCTTATATGTTAATCTAATATTAAAGTCGGTAATTTTGTACACATTCGTTTCATAAAATTACATTTCCATGCAGATTTCTGCATTTAGTAGAGGATATCCAAGCTTGATTAAGGTCGAACCCCGAAAGAGAATTTCACAATTCTTTTCCTTTAAAATAAATGCTAACCATATTGTGTCTTTATGAGAGGAAGTGCTGATAAACTTGGTCCCTATCGAAGTTATATTAAATTCGTATTTCATTTGTGGCGATTATTTTCATGAAATAAAATTTTATGGAGTAAACTTGAAAGAAACCATGAGATTTTTGTTCTTTCTTTTAAAGGTAAACCTTTTTCATTATTTTAATAGAAACATACAGAAATGAATGGTTAATAGTTATAAACTCATGTCCAAAAGAAACGATACCAAGTTTTCAAAGTCGTCCGAAACTAAATTCTATAACCTGACAGAGTCTAATTTAAGTGTGTCTAACAGGCATATATCGTGTAAAAAAGTATGCACCTGTTCATTCTTCAGGAAAAGATACTTTTGATTTTGTGTCTTTTCAATTGTAAATGGAGTGCATAAATCGAAATTTCAAATTGTTTTATGAACAGAACTTTTGTCATTTCACTTTAAAATTGATAAAGTATTGAATTTATGTCAGAAAATGTTTTTGTTGATATAATACACTTTATTTGACATAAATTCGTTATTCGTCACTGCACTAGAACGTTTTAAAACAAGCGAAAGTGTCCAATTTCTCTCTGCTATCTCGCCTAGTTAATTTGGGATTTGTATGGTATCGTTTCTTTTGGACATGAGTTTATTTATCTACAGACAATAACATAATCAACAATAACATCATATTTCCTTATGCTATTTGTAAACACACTCTAGTGTAAGAGATTTGTCAAGTTGAGTGTTTGGCTGACCTATAAACTTGAATTCAAAATCCAGTGCAAGCGGAATTCATCACTTGACTCATATCGCACGAGTTTTTCGATGACAGTTGACATCACGTGACCATGTACGTCGCAAAGGGCATGTAGCTCCGACAATAAACCAGTATTGTAAATTTCCATATTAAGTCAATCGGCAATTGCCAATCGTATCCTGCATTCGGCTGTTTCCGTTAACGATTGCTCTCATCCGAAATGTGACGTGTCTGGTTCTATAAATAGCCCTGCTCTTACCAACACCATTGCACGTGCAAATGCAACCTAGTCGATGACGTGTTGTTCATTTCAAAGACGAGCTGACGAAATTGACACGCGTGTTAAATTACGGAAGTTATATTATATTGCATCAGCATGCTTGAAATGATTGCGATCATTGTTGAAGATTTACATAGTTCAGACAAACAAAGTAGGTTGTGTTGACATACTAGATTTAAAAAAGACTTTTTTAAGGTGTATCTTACACATATAGTTCTAACCTTAGACGCACAAATATAGACTCCAAGTGGTTGCGAAAGGGTTGTCAACACAGAGTTATTTGATTCACTCTAATAGGTAGATAGGAAGAAAACACAATAAATATGTCACAATGTCAAATATGTTTATAAATAGCAAAACGAGTCAAATATTCAGTCCATAATACAACTCAATATCGACCATAATTACAACCTGTAATATGAGCTCCGCTTGTGACACAAGTTTTATGACGACACTAAAATACTTAGTCAGAAACACAAATACTACCCAAGAGGATATATTTATGAATAGCTTTATGACATCAAACTCTTACACGTTAATCCCTCGTTACTATACAAGTAGGCCTACACAATAATCCTTCACGATTACATTCACGTAAGTCACATGTAAAGCCAAACATTCGAGACTGTTCTAGAACTAGACTGTGTCATGGGCTCTTAGTATCAATGCAAAATTAGACTGAATGGATGGTTATGATATTTTTGTTGAAATGTGCCACAACTCTCCGGATCATTTTCACCCCTACATACAGTCAGTGATAGGGAGAAATTAATTTAGTCCCTGGGACAAGTTTGATTCTGAAATTGTACGTGTTGATAATTATTGAAAACTTCTACTTTTTTTTTATAATTGCCGTAGTAATTTCACGAAGGCATTTTTCAGTACAGATTCTTATTTGCTGTTTCAAAATTTTATATTGATGCTTGCTAAGGATATAGTAAATCTGTAATATCTGTACCAAACCGTACGTATTTTGACAAAGAGTTGTTCATCCACGAACTGCTCGTTTTACTGATAATTCTTATCATTTCATTAAAGGCCACTGATAAGTTGCTTATAATCAATTAAAAATAACACAAAATTTAACGCTGAAAAGGTTTTGTAGTGATAATTGATGGTCATTGAATATCGGCTCCATGAAGTACCGAATTTATTCAATACATCGATGGCCCTTTTTCTTTATATATATTTTTGTATTTTGTATTAGATATCTTGGGACTTAAATAAACTCTTGTTTGATAAAAAAAGTTAGAAAACACAAAACATTTATTCAATACGTGTCGACTTTGTTTATGTTTATAATTAAGCGACTAAGAGTAAGTCTATTCTAGAACGTACGTTATTAGTGTCACTACGCTTTGTCTATGAATAAGCCATACATGTACGTGGCGGAAATAATGCAAATCCGTTTTACACTACACATTGGTGGTATACAAGGGTGCTCTCTGATCCCCGTATGGTTAATATACTGCAATTAGAGTAGCTCTTACTATAAACACAGTTTTTTCTAAAACATATTTTAAATAGTGGATAGTGTTCGAATATTGAAAATGACATTTTAATGCTATTTCATGCTTTGGTCTTTCATAAATACACTCTGACAGTTAAATATGTTATCATTGTAACGAGAGTGATCGTTTTTAAATAAATCATATTTTGACTCATAATCAAAGATCTCTATCCTATAGATCCTTAATCGTAAGGAAGTTTGATTGTCAAGGTCTAAGTAATGGGGAAGTAATGACTCAAGGTACGACTAGACAATCTGAAGTAACATGAATGGTAACGTGATTTCCGCCTACTCCTTCCTACTACTCCCAACCACTCTATACCTATCCTTAGTCGTCATGTGAACATAGACAATAGGCATGTATAGGATGTGACGATATATGATAGGCATCATCATCATCATATCCTTCTTTCGAAGGTGATATACAGATTGAATGATTATCCTTATGCTCATCAAATTATCACTCTATAGTTATCCTTAGTTGTACTCGATGTTGATACTCATATTACAGATGCATAGGATGTTACGACATTTACTAGAAATTATCATTATGTTATATTTTACACAATTAAATACAGGTTTATCGATGATTTTGTTTTGAATGAGTCGAATAACATAGTGTTCTGTTTGGTTAATTTACATTTTTGTAAATATGACGATATCAAAACAATATGTTGTGATCGCGATTTAGCAAGGCGACCTAAGTAGTCCAATGATAAAATTAACATCTTTTACGGAATACAATAAAGTACAATTAATCTTTCACTCTCGGGGCAACACCAATTATCAACATATCTATTTCTACTTCTTTCGATGATATATATCAACGAGACATTTTACCTCTTTTCTACTTATGAAATTTAAGAAAAGGTACAATAATTGAACATTGACTCAGCAACTTAAAAATGAACCATAGTCAATTGTTCAAGTTTCAAAATAACCAGAGCAATAAATCAGCCGACTTTCACACATAGGGTTTTACTTCAAGTTGCGTGTTTTGTGCCATTGGGCTATTTCGTCATCATCATGTACATTGAATTGGCAACTTGTAAATCGTATGACGTTTTGTAAACAAACAAGGTAAGTGTGAGATAAAGTGTAATGTGTATACGTGTCTTTCAAGGATTGGGCTACCTATTTATATCCTTCTCGGTGGTTCGATAAGAGACCTGCTTATATCGTACACGTCAGCCTGGATATACCCATTGTGTCAAACCACCCAGATAAAGTCTCCCCAAACAATCGGGTATTTTCCCGTCTGATGTAAGGTGTCTTGACACGCATGGATTATGGTCAAGTAGGCTAATGTTGAATTATGTTACTGTGGCAGTCACATATTTCACTGTGTGTATATAATGTTTTAAATTATATTTAATAAAGTTGTACACATGTATTCAACATGTGTGTATTACATTTTATCCCTTTTAAGCCTCTCATTGTTTATAGTATCTTAAGGTGTTCATTTGTGTTGTAGATAGCAGGCTTGTCAATTTCAGAAGCCTGCACTTAGAGGGTTAGTCCATTTCACGGGTAGGGGTATTGCTTGGGTCAGTCTATTCTCTATTGTCTTTCTCTTGCTCTATTGTCTTTTCTCGTGCATGATTAACTCATGTAGCTTGCACCTCACAAATCACTAAGTCACAGCACTGACAAGACAGACAGAATACTGATTAAGGTTAGTTTCTTACATTAAATAGTTTTACATAAATCTTATCTTTTATATCATAAATCTTATCTTATATCTAAAGTTTAAGTAAGTAAATGTAATTAATTAATAACCTTATGGTTATAGTATTTTAATAGCAATTAGCTAAGTAAATATCTTTATTCATTGGTATGACCTGAAAGTAATTCAGTGCACTTTAGTGTTAAGTATTAAAGGTAAATTATATCATTAGTATTTTATGTGAGATATTTGTTGTACATATTCCATATCTCACACCGTTCACTATTTTCTGTAGATGGGTTAGATCCTGTGTACATTGGCGTGGTGTCCCGGCAGAGTTGGGTAGCACCTGAGTACCACATGCTCGGTAGGTTTATGTATTTGTATTATATGCATATATGTATTATGTAATCATATATGGTTTAAGCTATGTTTTATGATTAATGTTATTTCATGTTTTCTATTGAGGATAATTACTTTGTTAAAGTAATTATATTTGTAGACCACAAGTCATGCTCTATATGCATCCAGTAAATGTGTGTACTTTATGTAACTGCGAACCTTGTGTGTGTCATAATTCCATGATACATAATTAATCATATTTTCTATATCATCCATGTATCACTTATATTTGTAATGAAGTATTAGTGAGTCTAATGCTTGAGGAATGTTATTATCATAATGGTGTATGTGTACATATATTTATGTGTGAATGTTATGTGTATGCACATTGATTATGTGTACTTATTATTATACAAATGTTTCAGGGTGTCTTTAATACCAGAGATTATTGACTTCATCAATAAACGTCCTCCACACCCCAGCAAGTGTTCGTCATCCTTTTGACTACGTTCACCCCTGCTACTTCCCCCCTCCATCGAATGATGTCCTCATCATTCACTTCATTTCTTGCCAGCCACTAGATCCAACAAGGTCTCCTTGACACTGCTTGGCATACTGTCAAAAGTTCCGTGTTCCGCCAGAGACTTGAGATAGTTGGCTCGTTGGATCCAGTCTGATGGTGGTTGCTGAGCAGACATCACATACTCTCCAGACGTCATCCATCCTGGCTGTGATCTCGCCCTTCCTGATCGTCTTGGAGTTGGAACCGGCACTGGAGGTGCAGTTATCTCCCTTTGTTCTTCATCATCTTCAGTGTCCAGGGGTTGTGCTGGAACTGGTACGATGGCTTCTGTCTCCGTCGGATCCCTGTCTGCTCTGTCTCTATCGGGTGTTGGCTGAGGCTGTTCTGGAGATGCTGGGGCTTGCTGTTCTTGATCCTGATCAGCAGTCTCATCTGTGGTTTCAGTATCCTCCTCTTCTTCATCAGAATCCCTTCCTTCTCTCACCTCAGTTGGCCTTTCAGCTAGTCCAGCTGAAACTGACGGTGCTGATGAAGTTGGCTGAATCACCACGATGTCCTCATCTCCACTCTCCTCAAACCACTCTTACCCAAACACAGTTGCTACACACACAAGATATTTACAATTACATTATAAAGGCAATGGTAGCATATTTCATGAAATGTAAATCACATTGTAAACAAACAATGGCAATCACAATGTAAACAACCAATGAAATCACAATGTAAACAATAACGTATCAACAATTACATATCAAGCATCATGGCAATATTATTTAAATCAAAAATGGAGAATATGTAGAGTTCATGTCTCTTGAACGTTCATAGAATCACTGGCACATAGCTAGGATAGCATCACGAGAATGTCTAATCACATGAGCAGCACAGTTCAATATCATATCAACTCACAGTCAATTCCATTACGAAACTTGTCACAGTCACTGTACACATGGGTTTCTGGATCCATCGCGGTGTACTATCAGGATCCATCCAACTGGCGTTGTCTGGTCATCCGGCATCATCAAAGGTCCTCACTGGGGGCTCCATTTGTAGCAGGGGTGAACGTAGTCAAAAGGATGACGAACACTTGCTGGGGTGTGGAGGACGTTTATTGATGAAGTCAATAATCTCTGGTATTAAAGACACCCTGAAACATTTGTATAATAATAAGTACACATAATCAATGTGCATACACATAACATTCACACATAAATATATGTACACATACACCATTATGATAATAACATTCCTCAAGCATTAGACTCACTAATACTTCATTACAAATATAAGTGATACATGGATGATATAGAAAATATGATTAATTATGTATCATGGAATTATGACACACACAAGGTTCGCAGTTACATAAAGTACACACATTTACTGGATGCATATAGAGCATGACTTGTGGTCTACAAATATAATTACTTTAACAAAGTAATTATCCTCAATAGAAAACATGAAATAACATTAATCATAAAACATAGCTTAAACCATATATGATTACATAATACATATATGCATATAATACAAATACATAAACCTACCGAGCATGTGGTACTCGGGTGCTACCCAACTCTGCCGGGACACCACGCCAATGTACACAGGATCTAACCCATCTACAGAAAATAGTGAACGGTGTGAGATATGGAATATGTACAACAAATATCTCACATAAAATACTAATGATATAATTTACCTTTAATACTTAACACTAAAGTGCACTGAATTACTTTCAGGTCATACCAATGAATAAAGATATTTACTTAGCTAATTGCTATTAAAATACTATAACCATAAGGTTATTAATTAATTACATTTACTTACTTAAACTTTAGATATAAGATAAGATTTATGGTATAAAAGATAAGATTTATGTAAAACTATTTAATGTAAGAAACTAACCTTAATCAGTATTCTGTCTGTCTTGTCAGTGCTGTGCAGTGCTGTGACTTAAGGATTTGTGAGGTGCAAGCTACATGAGTTAATCATGCACGAGAAAAGACAATAGAGCAAGAGAAAGACAATAGAGAATAGACTGACCCAAGCAATACCCCTACCCGTGAAATGGACTAACCCTCTAAGTGCAGGCTTCTGAAATTGACAAGCCTGCTATCTACAACACAAATGAACACCTTAAGATACTATAAACAATGAGAGGCTTAAAAGGGATAAAATGTAATACACACATGTTGAATACATGTGTACAACTTTATTAAATATAATTTAAAACATTATATACACACAGTGAATATGTGACTGCCACATTACCTTTTGAAAGTTGCCTTGTTCCCCCTCTTGTGTTTTACACTGAGGTTAATGGTTGATTTGATTTCTATCAGAATGAAATATATTCATGAAACAATACGTGTGTGTAGGTGTGTGTGTGTGGGGTGAATTCAAAGTTCAAAGTTCCTGTTATCATCGCCTCAACATGATTTAAAATCTGGTTTAGATTTGGATCTAGCGATATTTTTTATCTTGATAATGTAAAAAGTGATATAAACCAAAATGTTAATCTGGTATACACTACACTCCAGAACTTGGTTATTTTAAACTAACTTGTACATATAATTTTTATATCGTTCATAGAACAGCGACCTCTAAATCCAAATTTAAGTTCATTCTTCGTCAACACGGACCAAAATGTCAAATATTTGTTTGATATCAAATCCTTTGATGATAACCTTCCCTTGCACCTACTTCCGGACTCTTTCAACAACAATGTTTGTCTCTTTAACAACACTATAGTTTAACTGACTGTAACTAGTTCCCGCTGCTCGTGGTTCATTTTTGTTACATGTACTTTTTAACATCCCCTTTCTGTCCTCGCTTTATCAACATAGGAAGTCAGTCAAACAATTGTATGATAAGGAAGAAGAATAACCAGAAGAAGAGAAGAAGAACAGTTTATTTTAAAAAAGTGTTACGCCCTGAAACAGGGCCCGGCCTACACAGGCCTATGAGACACCAACACACATTTAACAATTCCTTAAAAATAAAAAAAATACCGTACAGTAAACCATAACAATACATATATAAAGCTACATTGTTTGTATAACAAGATATTATAGATCATATCTTATATCCTTATTACTCCAATATTCATATTTTGTAACATCTAAGAAAGATTGATTTATGAAACTCGGAGACAGATTAAACGTGAACATATCCCTTCCTACAAGTATTACAATGATAACTTTATTTAGATAACACCACTTAAAACTTTAAAAGAAATATTAATTCCACCTTGTGGCCTTCATATTCTGACACTTAATAATTTTAAAACCGTCAAATCTTTGTGAACATGTTAGCCTCGTTTATCCAGTACCGAGATCCGGATTATTGATCAGTGTTCGGAGTTTCTGTAAATGCAAATGGTTTTCTCCGCCAGGGGAATTTTTTAACGTGCTGAAGTGAATTCCAGTCATTGATGAGGAAATTTCAGTTTTCACTCATGGGGAATTTTCCTTTCATATGCTGAAGGTTTATGGAAGACCGAAAAAGTTGGGAAAGTACCAATCGAAGTTTTTATTGCAATACTGGGAGGACTGTTTCATAAAACATCAAGTGAAAGGGTGTAGTTTCAAATTCGAGAGATTTATTCATAAAAAGTTGAACTTAACCTTGAACTTAAAGAAAGTATATAAGACCTTTGATTATCATGTATGATCTTGGTTTGTATAAAATTTCAAGGAGCTACATTTTGATTGAATAGAAATAATGATGGCGTATTTCAATTTGTTATAGACAGCATCCTTATGTTAAGTAATGGTATGTGAATTCAGTAAACCTGATTATTAAATATGTTCATTTTACACGATGTTAAGAAACTATTTGTTCAATTAGCAGTAGTTCAATAATGTCATGATAAAACATTTTTTGACAAACCTTTAATTAATGAGAGTACTTGTGTATCATTCTTTGAAAATAATGATAATAAATTACCCTGTGTGTCAGTAAATAAGTTTAGTTATTGTATTAATTCTTGAAAAAAACAAAAACAAATCAAGACCATGTACGTTATACGCAAATGCTGTTATGATATTCTATTACACATGTTACCCTATTAGCTTTGCAGGTGTTGAGGCAACACTGTCCCTGACGGGTTGTACATTTCAAGGCTGACGAAATAGACACGTGTGTTATGACAAGTCCAACGTTTAACCGCGGATGGTTTGTTCACATAAAATACCTTTGTCATACTTTCACAAGATTGGTGAAATTCTGTTCGTTGCACAATAGACTTGGAAAAAGATTATGTTCTATAGTATATGACTTTAGATCAAACAACAAACTTAAACACGTTGAGGAATAATAATTCAACGTTATCCCATAGAACCATTTCAGTATGACATTTTTTAAATGGCAAATAATAGATAACGCATATATAATAGCTAATAAATAACTTTTTGAAAACTGCTTGACATAGAGGAAGAATTACAAACATTCTTAAATGTCATTGCATTGATTAAGATGCATTTTGATTAGACAAATTTCCATGATAAATTGAATGCTAATGTAATTAGGACTAAATATTCTTTGTTACAACCAGTCTGATTACAAACGGCCAAGTTCCGAGGAATAAAAGTTGTAAATTATTTCTCTATCGAGAATAGAACTTGTTATTTCGATAGTTTTCCTCTCCACTAGTGTAGAGGATTTCAAATCTCCGTCGGTAGAGTTAATATTTTGAATATTTTATTCAAATTATTTATTAATTCATCATATCATTGTTTAGGCCGACTCTTGTCATAACAAACTCTCACCTAATATGTAAACGTTCAAAGGTTCATATTCATTAACACATGTTAAAGTATGGCATCATAGGTGTTTTATTCTTACAACCAATGCCTTCAGGTGAAATTTGACCTTCGTAACGAGACGACGTTTTCGCTTGCAAAAACACAAAGGAAATAGTTAACCATGATTTAGCGTCTTGAGTGACATTTTGTTAAACTATTCCACATCTAAGCAAACGGTGTCTCACCAAACACGCTGCCTTTTCCGTCTGTCTGTCTGTCTGTGCATCTGTCATCAAATGAAATGTGCACATAAAACAATACGTCATTTGATGCGTCATGTGCACTGAACCGTAAAATATCAGTGACTGTCAGATTAATATGTACATATACATTATGAATGGCATCATAAAACAATAGTTTGTTTATCCGTTATTTTACGTTTTCTGAAGTGATTTTATGACAATTTAACGTATTAGTGTATGTTGTTTATTGCTAAAAGACCGTTCCGGTATTGACACTTTCTTCGTTTAAATTCATTAATTTGCGTATGTTTGATATCCGGATGCGTCATATTATTATTGGATTGTTTATCAGCAATTTTATGCTTCGTTGATTTAATGAGATCTGGGTTGTGATAGTCTTTGTTTTAGACATTAAGTAGACAATAAAAATTCCTTCATAAAATGCGTCTCTTGACACACCTGTTTTCTAAGACCCCTTTCTCAGAAAATGCATGCTTTTTTCATGGGATGTATACTGATTTCAAAAATAATATTATGTTTTTATTAACTAATTGCGATTCGGGAAATTCAGGAAAATTTACTAATACACCTTGCATACGCGGTCCCTTAATAATACTATTATTGATAAATAAGTGTGTGTTTTTAAGGATAACTTAACTTTGCACATTGCATATACATGGAAAACGTGTTAAAAATAAGTAAAGTGTTCAGAACATTAGCATCTACCTCTTATCAATATTTTTATTGTCGTGGACTAAACATAAGTATCATAAGAAACCATTGACAAGATTAATTTTTACAATGAAGCTTGTTCGTATCATTTTTGTTACGATTTTGATAGAATGCTTTACATAAAATGCTAAAAGGTTTCTCTCTGAAATAACAAAATTCATCTTTCTGTGACCAGTAGTTTAATTTATATTCATATGTATATTTTATTCATACTTGCTAGCCCACATTTTACCTGCAGATTTTAATTCATAACATATTTATCTAAATTTTTTATTACCTAATGAAGAGATTTTGAAGGAAAATTTACCATCAAAAATCACATTTCTCTGAGTGTTCTTTACTTTTTTCACTACATTGAGCAAAATAATCCTGTCAACGAACGAGTGTAAGCCTCATGCATTCACTGTGTCAGACTTAAAAATAATTTGCACATCATGCACATTGCACGTGTTAATGCAGACGCTGACTGCTAAGAATCGAAATTCTAAAAATAGAACTGAAGCTCATGTGGTCAGATCTAAAAATAGACATGACGCTTATAATCAATAGTTATAGCCTGTCTCCTCGTCTCCATTCAATCCTCAGCCGATATCTGCAGTCATTCGAAAAGTCTGAAAAGTACAATGAAAGATTTTCTGAACTAAACTGCAAATTCCCGAGCTTCCTCTTTGATACTTGATTGAAACATTATTAAAATTTAAAGTTTAAAACCAGAGTACAGGGAAATAGTATTAAAGGATTTCATCGAGGTCGCAGATTATGCGTCTTTGGATGAGGCAACTAAAAACTATTAACCATGACCGTTTAAATGCATTATTTGCATCCAAATTAAAAGAAATCTCTTGACAGGTCTTGTAAATGACTCGTTTACATTGCATATGAACGAACAAATTCAGTGCTGAGATATATTGTAGAAACACAAGAGATATGAGTATGTATGTATTCACCTAATCGGTTTCCTTGTTTATCGTTTAGCATAAGACTGACTTAAAATTAAGAATTTAAAAAAATACAGTCGCCATTTTAGATATATTTCTGTGTCTTTTAAGAGGTAAAGAAGAAAGAAATTAATTATAAAAACTGTTATCTGTTCATATTTGTGTATTTGGGTCAAGTTATAAAAGGACCGGGTTATTAATGTTCAACAGTTTGAACTCCTACGAAATCAAAATTAAATATAAAATTTCAATTACGAAGGAGAGGCGTTACATACATTGTAGATAAGTGCGAGATGTGTGCGTAGTGCATGATGAATTGCGTACTTATAAAAGTACTTGAACATGTATATACCATGGGTGTGAATAACTTCCCTTTGTCGTCATGGCAATCCCTGGACATAACTACATCTGGGTTAATAGTCAATGATATCATGTACATTTCAATCTCTGCATTTGGGTCTTTGTCGGTGATTAAGAAAGAGAAGAAATATATTTGTGATAATTTCCTACAAAGAATTCAGAGAATAACTGATCTTGTGGCCCAATTGTCTCAAAGGTCTGATAGTCATTCATCATCTTGAAATTTAGTCTTAATGAAGATGTTCATATTTAGAGGGACAATGCATAAGAGTAAATGACTTTTCGTAAGTTTTTAGTGTAAGGTATAATGGTGTAGTGGTGTCTTTGGTGTTGGGTCTTTGGTGTTTGTGGATATCATGTGCAGTATAGTGATGCTACCAAATACGTTATCTGAAAGTTATGAAGTCAGTACCGAGTCACTGAACGTTCATTGTTGATTTAATTGGAATTGATATTAAATTCATATATTTCGTTTTAATGACCATGAGGCCAACCGGACAACATGTTTAAAATTTAAGATGGATAAAGTTAGTTGGAATCGATATATTCATTTGTAAGTTGCATTTTTGCCATACCTACAATATGTAACACTGAAAACACAGCGTCGACGAGGCTAGGAAATGGGAGTTTAGCAAACTGTAACAGACCTACAGAGGTAATGAGAGCTAATTGATATACCAAAGACCTTTTGTGTCATTACGAATTATCAAGAGTCAGTGATACGTAATGCATTATCGAACTTTAGAAAATGGTCTTCTTTATAATGTCGAATGTAAAAGACAGATAGTATATCAGAAAGAATATGTTGCTACTGTTTTACATCTTTCTTCTAATGTTCGTTTCCGGTGTTTGCCATCCTAACAACTTTGATAGGTTTGAAAGATAATTGTGTTGATACGTGTTACAATACATTTATTGTACGAAATACATAATCAGTCAGTGTGACCCAGATAAGATAGGACAGTCAAAACATCTAAATATTTGACATTGTGTTTTAAAAACTCAAAACACATTTTTGCAGCGTAGGCATTTTTGACCGACGTCCTTGTTTTGACTGGTGTTCTCTCACGGATGCGGCATGTCACGTCCGCGCTGACAGGAGCGACCCAGTCTGAACTGGTTTCAGTCTACAAAATGACAGCGATGCGCAACAAAGAGACGAACTTGATCCCGGCCCCAAAGTAAATATTTGAAGGAAGACTGCTGCACTGGTTAAAACTCCATCCCTCAAACTCTAAGTCGACAGAAAATAGGATTTCGGATATTCTGGGAGGACAAATCCGATCACACACCTTTCTGTTTAGAAGGGTTTATGCAGTACTTTGAAGACAAGCGAGAGACATTACGTATATAAAGTGTTTCAAACGTTTCAAGAGCAGGTCTACAAACTAAATCTCTCCTCAAATAAGTTCATTTCTTTTTTAGTCGATTGTCTTTGATTGTGAAGTTAATTTTAACGATGGAGTAGCCAATGACGACTTTAGCACATTGACACACTCCCACACTTATGTACCACGTAACGTTGTGAACCTACACATCTTGCTTTGTTCTTTACTCTGCATGGTGACGTTACAAGACTGAGTGAATTACTTATGAATGAAAGTAAAGTTAAGTAATAGAAATAATTTATCAGGAGACAAGTAATAAGAAAGCATATTAAGGTACACGTGTATGTTCGATAAAGAGATGAAACTTGAATATTAAAAAATAATATTGATACATTTTATTTGTCTAGTTACATCCAGAGTTAACCTTCGTTACTGTCCGATATTCTGATGAACAAACTGTCATCATGTTGTGGAATGAATAAGCAACAGTATTTGTCAAGCAAGGCAAGATATCAAATACAGGTACGAATACAAAGCAGGGGTGTACTTCATTGTACTTGATAACATGATAACTGCTTCTTCCCCATGCTTCATCTCGTAGGAAGTTAAAGTAATTTGTAAACTACAGTGCTGACACAACGACGAAATATAATTGTACAATATCAGTAAATATAAACTAACTAGTAAAACAACGCTGAGGGACGTTTCGCACTACGATATGAGGCCAATAGTTTAATTTTTTTCTGAAGTATGATTACACAGAAATATCAAAGTGTTTTTACCTGCAAATCTAAATAAAATGATAATTGTATGTTTTTATGTTGTCTTCAACTTGTTTATAAACAAATATTTGTTTCAGTCAAACAGCTGAACGTTCATGATAGGCAAAAATATACATATTATATTTTATGGATGAATTTTTTAAAATTTAACTACGTCGACCTTTCGGTATAGATATCTACATATTAACGCTTCAAACAGCATAAGAATATATACCAACGCTTCACTGAACGTCTTTGTGTGGAAATAAAAAAGGTTCTTCATCCGTGAAGTATGATAGCTTTGTCTTCCTTATACTGTATAATAAAATCTTGAATGCCCTTCAAAAGTTATAGGCTGGACTAAAAGATGCCGTAATATTATTCAAACAAATTGGAGTGTCTTTCATACAGTTTTAATATACATTGCACTCTCAGTTATAGCCTATATAAGGAAGACAAGAGTATACGTAATTCTATGGATGAACAACTTCTTTATTTGACAATAGCGACGTTTCCGTATAGAATGTTATACCGTTTTCAAGCATGCAAAGAAGTTGTTCATCCATAGAATTACTCTTGTCTTCCCTATACCATCCACTTCTAGAATGACACTTAAACAGCTCATAGCCTATATAGATTGTCAAACCTTCAATTATTTCCAAATTAATCACATCACAAAATTATCCTCAATGACATATAGTTTACCTTTGCACATACTAGTAATTGCATATCTTCGTAACAATACCATGACATTGCCAGGAACGGCACTTAATTACTTTCAAATATTGCAGACCGTTATTTCCTTGTGCAAAATAATGCACACAAATATAGACATATCACGAAATTGTCAAAGACAGCAGTATATATAACGTCATCTCCAACCGATATATGGAAGTACCGATGGCAGCACATATTTCTAGTGACCACCCACGCGTCTGCAGAAGATGACTCACCCGCCCACCAGTGACCATCTTGCTGGTCAAGGACGCTGAAACTGACCACTTCAGATCAACGCTGGCGCCATACAGTATCTAGACTTGCCAACATTTTCTAGACTTAAGAAGGCTCCTTTATTTATATTTTTTGCTTGAGGGTCTGGATAACAGACTAGTTATACAGCAGCATATTATCGTACATTATTAAAGTCATTTTCGTGTGTATTCTGAAAGTATATTATCCTGATTTTACAAATAGTTTTCATTGCAAATATGTTTTCAAATGCAATTTATTAATGATTTACACTTAGTAACTGGTTTGAGTTACTCATGAATTGATAACCATATTCAAGCGTGGTTCATAATACTAAGTTATTATTCTGCAATCATATAAAAGTTTAATATTGTAATTTTTCTTTGATTTCGTGTTAATGTTGATGAGGAAAGTGTTTGTATTTGAGCATGTAAAGTAATTCTTATGTACAAAAAGGATATATCGAATCTTACATATAGTTAATAGGAAAATAAAGTTTCTTTGGTAAAGGTTTCCGACTTTTTCTTAAACAATGATAAGAGAAATGTATTCTATTCATGTACAGATGTTTTGAAGTTATCCTAAATTCTACTCCTCTATCTTCCTACGTATTCACTAGTATCAGAAATAGCAACACAAAACTCACATAGATAGCCTATGTATCAAAGTCTTTTTAAACAAAGCCCTTTTCTCATGCACGAATTTACATACATGAGTAAATTTACACACTATGTAATTATACATACATGTGTAATAGTAAATATACTTTCTGTTCACATGTAGTTAAGCATTATGTTGTATTTGTCAATTACATACAGCCATGTATTATAATAAACGAAAATATATGAGTAGATTCAGTCTAGCGCCAGCTTTCATGATGTTAAGACTTTTTGGCTCCAAGAGAAGAAGAGATTTTCCCTATATGTATATGTAAATTTACATTTACATGACCTCCTGAGGTCGTGTAAAGTTACTCCTAGTGCAATAATACTCATGTATGTAATTGCGTTCTCATGACACTTTTACATACCCCAAATACATTTACATACATACGTAAATTTACTAACATATGTAAAGGTGTGCAGGAGAAAAGGCCATATGTAATAATGCAATTGAATATACGCTAATTGTTTTCAATTTTTAAAACATTCAGAACGTTTACATCACGCAATGATAATTAAGTACTTTATTAATAATCAATGTGACATTTTTCCATCTCAACGTGGAATTTCATGTTAATGATGATTACTTATGCTCTCGTGCTTTTAACAATCATTTCTGATAGAATCTCACAAAAACAAAGTCAACAAAGCGATAACAGCTGCGTAACTAGGCCTATATATTTGTGGCCATTATTTGTGGACATATTGTTGTAATTTGGGTTTGCTTTGACGTCAATGAAATAACATCAGCAGAACTTACATTTTGATTACCCATTCCATATGTTTCAAATATCTATTATGAAACCTGGTTTTGGCATTATTTGGTCCCTGGTTCGAAATTTGGTTTATAAAAAGATCCATATATGTTTTCGAAAGTTTGACCGCAGGTCACATCAATGACTTGCCAAAAGTGTTACTTGTACTTGTGACATTCGAAAATATTATGTGCAATAAATATAAACATTTGTATTGAAATTTCAATATTTAACCGTTTCGCTTTCGCATACTAACGATGATTTGTAGTCATCCGAAAATACATGCAATTTGCTAGAGGATTCTTCAATTTCGACTTCACTATCAAGTATAGGTTTTGAAACGACAATCTTGCAATATATGTTAATAGATGAACCGAATTGTTTAAGTTTTTCATAGACATATTTTCAGTATATCTGCATCTTCGTCGGGCTTTATTAATACGTCAAGGTCATTTGATGTTCAAGTATCTTATCTATTTTAAAGATAACAATAACATATGTTTGTTTAATTGCGCCATTGTAATTCAATAACAATGTCAAATGTCATTACAGCTATATACATTTACAAGATATTTGTTTGAATGAACACATCAGTTAGTCACAACAAGACAACCAAGAACTTAAAGGGGCAGTAGCACGTTTTTAGGGGGAATATAAGGTGATGTCAGGAAAATATAAATAAATGGTTTCAATTTCAAAACAATGTATTTAAATTAAATGGAGCAGTAATAATTCAAACATATAGCGTAAAGATTAGCCATGCCATTCCATTTTCTTACACAAGATGAATAAAAGGTGTTCACACAAAATGGCCGCCAATTGATTTTATGTGAATCTTCATACTTTGTCCTCTGACTTTTGATGATTGGCCTGTGTAATGAGATTTTTGACACTGTCAATATATACACTTAGCATTAACTTACAATTATCAGTGAAAAGTGCGACGTTCTGAAATGTAGTGGACCCCTTTGGATTATTTACCATCATTTGAACATATTGGATACATTTGAATTATGAGATTTGAGATAATGATATCATCAGATGCGGAGTAGTCAATGTGCATTGTTTGTAACGCAATGGGTACATATTTCACCGACTGGTGACATAGAATTGTGATGTTATCATGCATTGCAGATCACAGAGCATATATTTCATGCTGGTTAGCATTGCTTGAGTGAGGTACCATCAAAACGTTTAAAAACAATATTTCCTATGGTCTTACACAAGTATTATATTGAGGGACACAGTATAAGTTGATAAATTGTGTTCACAGTTCCACCCATAAAACTGCCATGTTTGTAAAACTGCACTCGGAGTACCAAGCAGTTGTTGAATGACACGCTCAGACCGCAAAAACAGCATCGTAAATATTTGATAGGGGCCGTATACAAAGTAAAAAGCACCTTTATCTAAATCTACTAGTACATTGTCTATCTCCATGATACCTTAAAGTTTAATGTTTTACAATATCATAAAGTGTACCTCATTATTTATATGTTTTGTAAATTTGAAAAAGTGTCAATGTATCGGTTGTAAATGTTTGAATTTTGGTACGTCCCCTCAATACGTGCACCAGGAGACGATCTTTCCGCATGTAAACTTGCAAACAAAGAACATAGAGAGTGGTCACGCGACAAAGTGATTTTCTGCACGTAGAGTTGTTGTTTTTCAGTCTCTGTGTTTTTGTTTTTATTTTGGTAATGATCTTTCCCAAACCCAGAGAAAAGGAAAACAAACACACCAGGTCACTTGACATGAATTACTCAGGCCTGGTAATGTATTGAATCAAATGTACACGTCGACAAACAAATCCTGATTGAAATATTATCTTTTAGAAAAGGATTTGAGCGTTTAAACTATTTGCTTACCAGTGCAGCCCTCAATGGCTGTGTTAATATACTATAAGAGATAAAGAGCCCTCAACACAGTCTAGATCTTCATTCGATACTTATAATGCTCACCCAACCTAAATGCTCACTTTAATCTTTAGAAAAGTGTTGTATTGTATACTTTTCATATCATAGGATTAATCTCAAACATGTAGGAGCACTCTGAATATTTTGCATGGGAATTCACTTTCAAAACTACCCTGTTTTATTGCTGTATTGATAATACAGTTTGGAATACATAAGGATTTCAAGATATGACAACATTCGAAATGACTTCTTTGCTTTTATATGAGTTTTGAGACATGTAGAGTTTTACTAGTATTGATTCTGTATTGTATTAGAATTATTAGTATTCAATCTGCAAGAAGTTAACTTCAAAGCAACACAAGATCTAAAGTATAAAAAACAGATACCATGCTACATGTTTGAGATTTAATCCTACGATATAAAAAAACTTATGCAATACAACACTTTTCTAAAACTTAAATTTTTGGTCTAGCTATTCATGATCATTATGAGTAATAATATAAATATATATATATTCATAACTAGATATATATTAATATGATTTTTATATATATTCATTACGAAAGTTCCGAAACAACCAAATTTATATCTGAAATATGCAGCTTGATAAATCTATACCAAAATATCTAGCTATTCATGATCATTATGAGTAATAATATAAATATATATATATTCATAACTAGATATATATTAATATGATTTTTATATATATTCAATATGAAAGTTCCGAAACAACCGCATTTGTGTCTTAAATATGCAGCTTGAAAAATGTATACCAAAATAAATATTTGATATACAAACGGGAACGTTAACAAAGTCTAGTTTGGGCGAAAGTCTGGACCAAATGGCGTGTTTACACAACACGATCAATGCTCCTGTTATAAAGTCAAAGTTTACTCAGGCATAGACTGTCTTAAGGCGTGGTTAGGACAGTTTCTAAGGTCTGGAGCCAAATATTACCCATAGTTTTACCCCCAAAAATATTGTTTTAGCTAAGATAACATAACTTTGATATTTAAAATGAAATGGCGAATGCAGATTAATGTTTGGGTCCTTATTGTTAAGAAGCTCACCTTTACAGGGTATAAGATATAAGATTTAGATGAAGACGAGCAAGGATAGCATATATGTATGAATACGTCGATTTTAAAAACAATTTAATTAAATTATAACATACCCTTTGCACTTTTGAAGTTTTAGCAAAATCGAATAGATTCACAGTAAGTGCATTAACAGTGTATAAGAAGAAGCATTCTAAATCATAGCTAAAAAACATTTCAAATTTTACTATTTTTGCAAAATGGATTTAGCAGTGCAAACATGTGCCAAATTCACTTTTACTCATATCCTTTGATAATATATAATTTCAATATAATTCTTAATACTCGAAAATAGGAGACTCTGAGAAAGGCTGTTTTGGGCTTTACACAACGTTAAAGCTCGACTCACAAGCCTGTATGATCGTACCCACCAAGGTTATAAACACACTGTTGGCGTCACACCCTCAGGTGAACGGGCCGAGTGCTTGTGTTAAGTGCAAAAGGGACACCTTTGTATGAAGAAATTTGAGGTAGTTGCGACAACTAAGGTCTTCTTCACAGTAGTTTCATAACCTTATATGTTATTCGTTTAAGTAAATCTTTCTTGTACTTAAGGATACCTAAAGATGTGCAATTGTTAGTCGGTCGTCACAACCTTGGATGAAATTAAAAAGCCTTTTATCGGGGTTAGTTGAGTTGTATAACGCCCATAAGCTTATTTCTTATCAAATATTCCAAACAAAATTGAAATATATTTTTTATGAGAAAACTTAAGCGTGTGAATGTGTAATCAGATCGTTGCATCAGGTTAATCCAAGCGATATGCGTGGCTTCTTACACACAATGTATACAAAATAAGACCATATTAAGGTTTTAACCGAGCACTTCGAATGTTACATTTATATAAAAGTATATTGATAAGATGAGATATCAGATTTCCATAATGGTAACAAATAACAAACGACAAGGAATAGCTCAACGGGGTATCCAAAGTTGATTTGAAATATCCACCATCATCATCATCATCATCATCATCATCATTTAACAAATAATCCACGAGTAACCCTGAAACATCACTTGGTCACCAAATTTAGAAAGAAAAATCGTTGTCAGCAAAGGAGTCTGAACAAAATATTTCATCTTACTAGATCTGTTTCTGCTCGAGTTTCAACTTTTAACGACCGTACCACGCCTTCATACATTGAAACATTAATTTCTTTTTTCAGATCAAGTCAGATATTCTTGGTTCAAACCACCATTGCTTGAAAACGCATAAAATCGATGATACATTATATCTTAGAGGGGCAGTAGCACGTTTTTATATTTCATATTTTATGTATTTCACTGATAATTGTAAGGTATTGCTAAATGCATTATTTTGACAGTGTCAAAAATCTCGTTAAACAAGTCAATCATTCATATAGTCAGAGGACAAAGTATGAATATTCACATAAAATCAATTGGCGGCCATTTTGTGTGAACACCTTTAATTCATTTTGTGTAAGAAAAAGGATCGCATGGCTAAATTATTTGAAAAGTTATAAAATATTTGAATTATTACTGCTTCATTTAGTTGTAATACATTGTCTTTCAATTGGAACCATTAATTTTTATTTTCCTGACATCACCTTATATGCCCCCTAAAACGTGCTACTTTCCCTTTAAGCCAAACTGATATAATATTCAATAACTTATGAGAAGAACTGCGAACATAAAGATATATTTATTCTGTGGTTGTGTAGAGAACCATATAGTTAAGGAGTTTGTTTGTTACATAAACGAGGTAGTTATTTCGAGCATGGCATTATGTTCATAAACATTTGAAATAAACGTAATGTACTATTTAAAGGGGCAGTAGCACGTTTTTAGGGGGAATATAAGGTGATGTCAGGAAAATGGAAATTAATGGTTCCAATTGAAAGACAATGTGTTTAAACTAAATGGAGCAGTAATATTTCAAATATATAATGTAAAGTTCAGCCATACGTTTCCTTCTTCTTACAGAAAATGAATTAAAGGTGTTCACACAAAAATGGCCGCCAATGGATTTTATGTGAATCTTCATACTATGTCCTCTGATTATGGCTGATTGGCTTATGTAATGAGATTTATAACACTATCAAAATAATACATTTAGCATTAACGTACAAATATCAGTGAAAATTTTAAAATATAAAATTATCAAAAAACGTGCTACTGCCCCTTTAACGACAGTGTACATTATTCGGTTCAATGTTAACAGTCATGTTTGTAAACACTTACAGATACAAGTATTCCTATTTCACATTAACCGCATTGTAGAAACATTTCACGAGTGTGACTTATACTCCTGACGTGGTTTGTCAACAAGTTTTTTGTGATTTCATAAATCAATATATCGTCGTTATTCTGCAATTAATAACCGTGATAAAATACCAAAAATAAATACTTAGAGGGAAAATCGATTTTTGACATGAACGTAAATGACTACAAAACAAGAAAACACAAAATGAGTACGTTTGAAAATGTAACATAAGGCACCATTCGTGAATAGATTCAGGTAGCTGACTTGAAATGAAATGGTCAGTAAATCAAAATTTTGATAAAAAAAGCTTAATGGAAGAAAAAGAAGACCGAATTGTCTTTGTTTTCAGAGCTCTCTTTTACCTTATTGTATAACCTGCCTGACAGACTATTTGCTGACTAGCTGTTTCATTTTTTGCACAAGTTTTGGGGATCTATCTTATGGTGTTGAATCAAAAACATTTATTCATTTATTCATATACATGTATATATATATTTCTGCACCTGCTCTATTTTATGCTTATAGACATAGACTTCACATGAAGCAAAACTATTAAGACGAGATACATATAATACATTTTAAAAACGACAACGTCCTTTAACAAATTACTGAATAAAATCATGCTATGACCAAGGCGGCACGAAATGTTCCTGCAAATGGAAACCATTTCCCATCAACTAGTGCAGTCTAGTGCATAACACTATTTATTCTGATTTGAAGGTATGCATTGTAGACCTTTCACCTGAATATTGCAGTCATGAATAAGAAATTGTATCCACAGAGCTTGTTTTGAATAAAACACACCGTAAACCACCAATACATAAGAAGAAATGGTAGGAAGCAGAGCAAAAGGTCTATATTTCCTGACATTTTAGACCCAAGCCTTGTCCATAGACCTCATAAGGTGAGAAGGTCAGAACGGGTCAAGAATGTTTTGATTCTGAACAGTCTGCGAACAGCGAGGTCTGATTGGAAGCACGTGCTGTTCCCTTTACCGTTAGAAATGTCACACATCCGGGGACTACGTCTGTGAGAGGTCACGACCCAGGTCAAGGTTACGGGGCCAGCGAATTGAGTGAAAACAGAACGAGGGAAAGGCGACAGGTGAATAAATATATAACTCTTATAGTGCTAGAGCACCGTAGTACCTGTATTTTGTACTATTGAGATAAATGATACAAACAAAACTTGATTTTTGTCTTTCAATGGCACATTAAAAGTCGGTATGATGAAGAAAAACAAATTATATTGATTTATAACTTCTTATTGAGGTTTCGGTGTAGAAACTAACATCTTCATCAAGCATAAAAACTTGATTTGTTTACGAGGTCGGAAATAGATATGGGACTTCGTTTTGAGTCCAATATGGGATTTGTTAACGAATGCAAAACAGGTAGATGTTATACGTACAATGTTTGATTTAAATTCAGTTAAGATTTAATAACGGTTTCACGAGATGACACGAATCCACAAACATGCTTAATAAAATCAGTGCATACAGTGTAATAGCAACAACAACTTGAATTTGTTAGTTATATTGGTCGAGATTAACATAATGTTTATGCACAGTGTATTCGGATCTTTATAGATGAATTTATGGTTGTTGTGTGTTATACATGCCTGAAATTGTTCGGAAACAAAGTAATTGTGATTGGACCGTAATGTAAGAGCTTTGAAACTACAATAGATGTACTTAGTTTTACCTAGACCTGCAATGTAAGAACCATTTCATTATCAATTACAATGTGACGGATAAAGATAACAAATATTCTACAAAATCTGTTTTAAGCCTGTGTGGTAACTCATTTTTCAAGTTGAACTCGTAACAGGCTAGGCCTTTACTAAAAATATGGAAAGGCAATAAGCATGTATAAGGTTCGGCTGGAACCATCGAACCATGGGTGTTACTGCGCTGAAATTCAGTGTAGCATTGCACCCAAACCTCACTGCGTGTAGAACAGTTCTCTACTGCAGACAAAGTTGCCGAGCCCCTGGCGGGATTCGAACCATGGACCTCTTGATCCGAAGCCGAACGGTCTAACCACTGTGCTATCCCGCCCGTTAGGCATGTCTGTAACAACAAATTAAAAGGATGTGTAGTAAGAAGTTTCCCGATGTTGAATTTCTATCGACTTCTGTTTCGAAACACGTACCTTCAGTTTGTTTTATTTTTACTAACCACTACTGGTAAAGCGAGAATGTTATATGTAACGAAAATGACACCTTTCTGAATGAAAAAAAACCAAAAGAAAATGGTTTAACTGTCCATTGGCATGTAGAAAGCTACCTTTCTGAAGTACTTATTATTCAGGGTGAAATCAGTATCACTCTCCATTAGTTATTATCAATCATAAATATTAACCATAACTAAAATATGAATTCACCCGAAACGACTTGTTATTTCTCCTAGAAAATTGAAAAAAATGACACGAATTTTAAGTTATAATTGACATTGACATCAATAAATTGAACTTTGCAACGTTGAAGTTCACTTTGTTTTTCAGAGTTTTTGTACTTGAATCTAAGTCAAATCTTGGCTTGATATACCAGCTCGTTTGAAACAAATCGTGAGGTATACCGAGTTAATCAGCATTCTAAACTTGCAAATGCAGCAAGATCTAGTCATTAATGTGTTTCTCCTACGCTTGTTACATTCGAAAACATCACGATATAATATTTGCATAAAATTAAAGATTTCAAGATTTGCTTTGTAAGCAATGCTTTCAAAATAAGCAACAACATTAAAAGGTATCAGGGTGCAATGTTTAGATATCATTCGGAAGATATAAAAGATAATAATGCTTCTCAAATGACGAACATTTCGTTAATCAAAGCCATTTCGTCAACATATCGTGCACTTCAAGGAAATATTTATGCCTTTGTAACTCATGTGATTTCGGATTTAGGTTACTACGCAGTTTCAATGAAGCCGGAACTCAGTCTGGTAACTTGTGTAAGGTTGTGGTGCGCTGCGCAGTACAGGTTCACGTGCTCTTAGATCACTGTAGATAGCAGACATAGCTGACTTGGTGCCAGACGGTATCCATGAACGCTAAGAACCATAGTTAACCTGTTTCTATGGCAATAACCTTTAATTCTGTCATGTACCCATGCACTGTCCTGTCTGATTCATGTGCACTGCGCGAGACATATAGCAACTATAGCAACAAACAAACTTTTCAGGATGTGCAAATTTCTCGAGATGATATTGAATGTGTATGCTTGAAAATGATACAAAGAAGTTGAAATTCAAAAATATTCCTTCTTATTTGACTTTCTTCATCTAAAAGCACATTGTTTACTGCCAGACTTTATTCAATGCTGTTATATATTAGTTTAATGCAAAAACGTAACTTAAACCACACACATCTTTAGCAAAAACATCCGTATATCAACTACAGTGCTTTATCATGGATTCCGAATACATTCGTGTTGTTAATCAACATTCATATTATGCTTTAGTAAAGTTTATAAATTCTACTACAGGACTATAACTACTGCTACTTTTGCTACACTTTGATTCATATTCGAAGGTTTGACTTGATTAAATGTTATATAATTGATTCCGAGGCAATTCGTGCTACAGCTACACATTTATCATATATGCACTCATGATTGCAGTTGTTATTGTAGTTCTAAGATTTGTAGATTTGATCTAATTACACTGAGTTTGTAAGCAAGAAATCAGAGCGTATACGTAAAACGCAGAGCAGACAAAAACAAGAGATCGGGTAACAATTACACCCAAAATAGAGCGTTGATAAAGATGGGGCCGTCTCGCGTCACGAGCATCTACATTGGTCCAGATTAGCACGATAATAGGTCCAAAATGGACCCGAAATGGATATTTTGTGGGTCAGGTGTAATGCGACACTGGACAACACGCTCAGCCTCAAAGTCATTTGTTTGACCGTTATGTTACGGTCCAGTGAATCTAGTGGACTGTGTCAGTCAGTATTTAGTGTTACAGTGGAATAGAGTATCATTGGCTGGAGATTGGTGTAATGTATGAGCAATTAGACGAATAACCTCATTGGAGGACTATTGTATGATTTCGACAATTAACACGATTAACATCGAGTCAAATTACAACTGTTTAAACTTGACTTTTCAAAATCTAGTATTGTCCAATTGATAAGTAGGCCAATCACGATATACGTCTTTGAGTGGCAATAACCATAATCTCTTCAATTAAAATTTATATTGACATTTATAAGATACTTAATAAGATTGAAATTGATTTTCGTTATTGCCACTAAAGTCCTTAATTTGCTTCTTGACTGACGTAGACTTTTTTCGGATCTAAATGGTTTATACTTGTTATTTAAAAAACTTGTCTTAAAAATCGTTGTAACAGAACTACTCTTTGGCAGACATCCATACACAAAAAGATAGTGAAACGACGACGATGATGATTATGGTGGTGGTGGTTGTGACGGTTATGATAACAATTGTGTTGTTGTTGATGATGTTGTTTTTTGACGATGATGGGGATGATGACGACGACGATGATGATGATGATGATGGTGGTGGTTGTGACGGTTATGATAACATTTGTGTTGCTGTTGAAGATGTTTTGTTTTTTAAAGATGATTGGGATGACGACGACGTCGATGGTGATGATTTTGAAACAGAATATTTAACGTTGTAAAATTGGTGAGAGAATAACAATTTCGTGTTAGAGAGAAACGTATCTATCGAAAGTATTTTGTTACGTTTTGCATATGCTGAGATGGAAATAAAGGTTAGAGGGACTGTGAGAAAGCTAACGTATTCTACTTGTTATTTTGCACCTTCATGTAGCACGTAGACATCTGTGCACGTAGTCCTACTGACACAATTAGGCAGTATGCAGGGTTATGTTTTCTGCCCGTGCCTGTTTATATATCTCGCGCAACAGAACTAAAAGTGCTGCACCTTTCAGTAAATACACTGTTTTCGTGTTGATGCCCTTACCGGATGTTTTCCTCTGACAGAAATATATTTCAAGAGAGATTTTCTTTTTGTAGGCAAGTTCAATCATCATCAATATATGTAAATCTTACCACTTCTCTTAGCTTTCTCCATTAGATAAGTAAATATATATACAACCTTTTCTTTACGTGAGAACCAACTCCCTTTTTAAAAATATATATATAAGTATAATGAAAATGAAACTTTTAGTTGATTTAATAATAATTTGTCATCCGTTATCAGTAAAAGAGATTAGCCGTGTGCAATATTACATACTTTATGTACTCCATTTAATGATAAATGCTTTATCATTTAAGTGAGGAAATCATACATATTTCAATGACATTTGCACAACGAGTGCATCTGGGTCCTTGATATGGTATGGTGGCGGTACATTAGCATAAGTTTAAAAAAACTATACGAATATAATAATTTACAGTTAAACATTGGGAAATAGAAATCTTTGAGGTAAATAAGGCTAGAAATATGTACATTTATTGCATCTTTGTTATTTCGCTCGTTGAATTTCGAAATGTGTTAGTTATATAAAGTCATCGAGGAATAATGATAAGGGTCTAAACATATGTACAAATACAACCCTTTATATACCATATAACACGTAAAATGTAGAACACAATGTTTTCGCTTTAAGAACTGTTTACAGATATTTGTTTGAAGCTCAATAGTTATTGTAGATTGTATGGTTCTGCATTGTGAAGTAAGCCTGGAAGCGGACTCTTACAAAGGCTAACTGTGCCTATCCTTACCGCGTTACCTCTCGCATGTTGGAATTGCAGATCGGGAGTTGGCACCTACCCAGCAGGCACACAACGTCGAATCGACGTTGGATTATAGTTTAGATGTGGTCGCGACGTCGTTCAACTTAAAATAGACGTTGTTTCAACGTCAGTAATTTCGACGTCGATGAAGACAACGTTGCTTCGACGTTGTTAATTTCGACGTTGATTTAACGACGTTGTTACAACGTCGGTAATTTCGACGTCGATTACAACGACGTTGCCCCGACGTCGGTAATTTCGACGTTGACTGAACAACATTGTTTCAACGTCGGTTATTTCGGTGAAGGTGGCGTTATTTCGACGTCGAGAAAATCAAGATACACAACGTCGTTTCAACGTTTCTATTTCCGACGTCTATGTATTTGAGATTTATGTTGAAAAATGACATTACGTTGTTCCGATTTTACAACCTATTATCAGATGAAAGCACGTCTGTCTCTTGTGAAACTAAAGATTTTCGTTTGTTAGTTGATCATTCATTAAAAACGCGAATAATTGTCTGTTAAAATTGTGTGATATTCGCCTTTAAACTTGTAAAGAGCGCCCCGTTATGAAAGGACTAACTAAATTACTGTTAGTAACAACAACCAGATTGCGCGACAAGAAAGGCATTTTTTCTAGGATATCGTATAGAAAATAATTATTCTTTACGTATATTCTAGAGTTGTTTTCCTTTATAAAGTTTAACCTTTTCCATTCCTTTTATAATAAAGCTTTTTCGAATTACCAATAAAATGTATAGATATGAAATCAGTAAGAAAAGTACACTTTAAAAGTCATTTTCAAATATACATAAATTTATGTAAAACAGTCATTAATCTATCAATGAATAAATGAATAAATATATCGTTTTAAAAGAATTGTTTCATGAATAGGCTAGCACTTGAAAATTCAGGAACAAATTCGTGATCACTTTATTCATAAACAATATTTGCCGGTAATTTGTTTCCCTAAACGGCGTATGAATTGAAAAAAAGACATTTTCTATATTCCCGACGTTACTTTGTTCGCCAACAAGCATACCACATTTTCGCGCCAGCACAAATGCTGATGACGTCATAGTTTCAACTATTACGTCACAATCTTAGTACTTTCGTCGCCATGTTTGTCGGTCGATGTAAGGGGAAATCAACGTCCTGTTAGATGTTATATCGGATCATCACAATTCGGGCGCACTGACATCGCTTTACTATTTTGAAATGGTAAGTATTTCCCTTGATCTAAACTTTCCATCATTGAGTTTCATTAGTCATTCCAATAGGTAATATTGAACTTGAAATTACACTAGACACGTCAAAATTTGAACGCATCTCGTTGACTTCTGTTTGCCTAGGCCTAGTGCCAAGGCAACTGTAGATCTAGTACGATTATATATTATAATAGCACTAATATTAAACTATTATTTGAAAAATACCATTTGTTTAATTAGTTAAGTGAGTCACAATGATAAAAGAAAGTCAAAACTTCTGCTGTCATTCAACTTGTGTCCGCAACATTGTTGAACTCCATACAGTGTTGTGGCATTGCAAAACGTGCTTGATATCGGAACCGGTGTTGCACGGAGCTCGTAAAGTATTCGATCAGCTGTTTAGGAGTTCATTTGGTTCAGAGCGTTCACTGTACAGTTTCGTTGTTGTTTTTGATTAATAATTGACTACTCTGAGCATCAGCTTAAATGAAACAGCAGTTGAATTGTTATCATAGAGTGGCAATGAGTGCATCATAATCAGCGTTGTCCCGTATTAATTTTGTAGGAAAAAGATCATGAAAAGGGTTGTGTTCAAACCGGGTAGATTGGCAATCATCTCAGTTTAAAACTATATAATTTTGATCAATTATTTGAATGACTCCGTCACTTGAACTATGATCACGTCATAGAAAGATATGGCTACTTATATACGTTTAATAAGTTAGGGTTGTTGTAATAATGTTGTTCCGCATTGCGTCATACTATTTGCACATTTATACATGTACATGTAGGCCTACAGTTTATATGTAATTGGTATTTAATAATAATACCGTAACTGAAATATCATTTGCCAAAAGTAGAAATTATACGCCCGTATTTAAGAACAAGAAGGGCTCCAGCTATATTAAATTGATTTTATTTTCATTGTTAACTTTATTAATTTTGTATCAGACTAATCATATAATTATGTTCAAGTATGACGGAATGATGGCATACCACATACTTTTTTCTGAACTGTTGAGTGTTGATGGATGAAATTCGTTTTCAATTGTTTATTTCCTTGCAAAACACAATATTACCAGTGACCAGACCATCTAATATTTTAATGCATGACAGTTTAGCATTATATCTATATGGCTAAGATTGATATCAACTCACTTAAGCTTGAACCTTAGTCCTTCATGTACGATTCATTGTATAATTATAATGTGTATATATACAAATTAATTTTAAGGCAAATTCCTTACTGACACCTTTTCACTTCCATTACAGTTATGTTTGAAGGAATCCACGAATCAAGAAGTTTTTTAAAGAAATGTGTTAGGATATTACAGTATTGTTTATATTTGAATATAATACATGAATATATTATAAACTTTTCTCAGAGTCTGCCGATTGAGAGGGAGGAGAGAGCTGGAGAATGGAAACTGGCGAAGCACAGAAGATACATGCATGCACGTGCATGATCTGTCAAACTACCCTCAGGTATGTATAGTGTATACTGTTGTAAATGCCAATCGACATTCATTTCATTTTTATTTTACCAGTTTCAAATGTTAAATAAGTTAACAATTAAACAATAAATCAGTTACAATGCACACAAAAGTCATTCAAGGCAGGATTCAAAAGAACAGAACAAGTTATTAGCACATATTTGATAAGGGATCGATATATCATGATGTGATTGATTTTTCACTTCATTTACTTTTATCTTTCTTTTGTACAGAACCTTGCTGATGGCCAACGCTGTGAAGAAACATATACAAGAATACATGATAAGACGGCTTTTCATAGAAATGTATAAGATATTAATAAACATTTATGTAAACATTATCTCGGTTTGTTTTTGACTTGTTAATTTGTTGGTTGAATTGATACCAGCTAATTGATACAGCTATTCCCGACGATATACCATATTTTTTTATGATACGATTCCGGTCTCTATGATTCTCTGCAGTGTTATATACATTGAAAAACGTCTCTCATCATACCTATTCAGCATCATTAGAAATGGGATTAACTTTTTACCAACGTTGCAGCAACATCGTATCAACGTTGTATCAATGTTAAAGCCATGTTGTATCGACGTTGATGTCGCGTTAAAAATACGTCAATAAAACGTTGTTTCAACGTTGATACAATATCGTATATACGTCGAGACAACGTTATACCAACGTTGTTGCGACGTCGTATCTATTAACGTCATTTCTACGTCGAAACAACGTCAGGTTTCGACGTCGCGGCAAATTTCAAATCCAATCAAAATTCGACGTCAATTCAACGTTGATAAACGACGTTGTTTCAACGTTGGTTCAACGTCAAAATGCCTGCTGGGTAGTCATGTCTTATTCATCGGGTGAAAGAAAATGAACGTCATATATGACATGCGTGTACATTGAGCAATAAGTCTGTGCCAAATAGATAAACCGTCAAAATTATTTCAATTGTTAATAATTTGAAAGATCTCAATGTTCTATGTGAAATCGTTTCTTTTTCGCAAGCTATTGAACTGAACTAACTCTCCTGACTGACTGGTGATTTATATCATCATGAAATTTGTCAGTCTCATGATAAACATTATTACAACAAAATTACAAAATCAACAACATTATAATGATTAAAACATTCATCACAACCACCACCAACATCATCATCATCATGATTACGATCACCACCATCATCATCATCATCATCATCATCATCATCATCACCACCACCACCATCATCATCATCATCATCATCACCACCACCACCATCATCATCATCATCATCATCACCACCACCACCATCATCATCATCATCATGATTACGATCACCACCATCATCATCATCATCATCATCATCATCATCATCACCACCACCACCATCATCATCATCATCATCATCACCACCACCACCATCATCATCATCATCATGATTACGATCACCACCATCATCATCATCATCATCATCATCATCATCATCACCACCACCACCATCATCATCATCATCATCATCACCACCACCACCATCATCATCATCATCATGATTACGATCACCACCATCATCATCATCATCATCATTAACAACAAGACTTATATCACTATTACCATCACACCACCGCCATTATGATTATCATAACCTTTTTAATGATATACGATTATATTATTTTTAAAGTTTACAACGACACACTTGTAATTCAACGTTTCCGTTTTGAAAACATCAAGACTGTCACTACAATGTTGATGATCACAACGTATAAGATATTTAATTATGAAGTCGATCGTCTCATTAACACACACATATATATATAGACGTGAACAATATATATTTTCTGTGAGAATTATGTACAACAGTATATATGATCAAAATGCTTTCAACATATTGTGAGCTCGTCGTGTGAACATAGATCAAATGTCTACAAACAAGTTTTTTTGTTAATTAATGCTGAATGTAAGTAAACAAATTATGGTAACACGTGGTGGACGCATAAATCTTTATCCTTTTCATTCTTGAATTCCAGTCCAATAACAACATATGGAAACTGGAATAATACTAAATCTTTTCACATCAACACATGACTGCATTAATTTAAATTCAGAAAATAATTCACCCAAATTTACTTTTTTCAACTCAAGTTTGAGTTATTTTTTCATATCTTGGAAAGCGTGATTTTTTTTATTGTGAAGAAGTGTCTATTAGGGACTGTACAAAAACCCCTCTTAGACAATCTTGACTCAAACAAAATGTTTTCGTCAACGGTGCTGAGGTCACGGTTCATTTGAAGGATGAGTTTAGGAGACTGTGATAGAGTAGCAACATAGGCATGTTAGCTCGCATCAACCAAGGACTAGGATAGGACACGTCATTGCATCTCTCATCATATCTTATCTCTACTTGTTGATTTGTTTGCATCAAAAGCTCTCCACTTGAACTTGGTTAACTCTTAGACTCTAATGTTTGCATTCATTTTTATCTTGGCTTACGTCTTTGTTTAAATGCTTGTGAAGTTATAATACAGTCTAAGTAAACTTAGCCTCAATAACACTCGCTATACTCCCATATTGAGTCTAGCTATGTGTAGTAAAGGCTCGCGTCAGCCGACTTATCGAATTGACCAATCAGGGCTCGGCTTACCCTTCCGCAATTGTCTGCTTTCCCACATATAACGTTGGAGGGTCATAGGTCGCCGAAAGGTCGGCTGACGCGACCTCTTACTGTATCTCGCTAGCCTCAGTATGGGAGTATAGCGAGAATTATTGAGGCTTGGTTTACTTAGACTGGTTATAATACTACCTCTACCACAAATGCTAACTAGACTAATACTACATGCAACTTCTATTTTAGTCTGTCATCCAGACTCTTGAGCAAAACTATTCAATAGACGACCAACCCTGTGTATAAAATTATAGCAAATCTAGATTACTCAGCTTCAGACAGAAGCATCTTCTGGGCTCCTTTTTGTTTATGAATTTTTTTGTAACATGAATTGTAAAATATCGTCAATATTGAAAATAAAAATACTTCTGAGACTAAATGTGAGTCTACTTCTACAACCCTTTAGCAACTGTATTACTTCAGACTGTTGGCTGACTGGTACTTCGAATATATAGCATTTGCTACTTTACAGTTTGTCGCTAAGGCATATAGCTTTCGAGTCAAAAATAACTCTCATATCACTTTTCAGTTTTCATTAAGGAAAATATCACTCATTTTATAATTACTGTTAAGAGTAGATCTAACTCATGTACTGTTTTGTGGTTTAAGGCAAATACCATTCACATAATATTTAGGTAAATATCACTCTTGTATTATTGAGACATGTATCCCTCAAATCTGAAAACATGAAATGATCCATGGATTGATTGTATTTTGATTGGATATTGTTCATATATCATATCGCTTAATAAACCAAATATTAGTCTGTTATCCACATCCTAAAGAAACAAAATAAAATGAGCCTTCTACAGTCTAGAAAATGTTGACAAGTTCAGATACCGCAGCTTTAGATATTCTTCTGGACTTTTATTAAAATTAAAATTGAAATAGAAAATTAGTCACGAGCTCTTTCTTTTCACTGACTAAAGTTTAGTCTTCTTTGATTGGCATTCTAGAAGTTTGTGTTATGATCAACAAGGAAGATTATTTTTATTATACAGCTTGACAACGACATAAGGATCTATGTCGAAACGTCGCTTACAAAGAATAAAGAAGTTGATTATCCATAAAATAATCTTCCTTGTTGATAAAGTTTAGTCAAATCAAATATCACTTATATATATATATCATATTAAATTGTTTATCATCAGAGTTTTCTAGTTTGTTTATAAGGCCACGCGTCTCAAACTAGTTAACACCTCATGCAAGTGAGTGAGTATACAGCATGATGCTGATGCCACAAAGAGGAATGACGGTTGTGATCTATACATTGTGTACGTACATAAAAGTCTACGTAGCTATGCAGCCATGTGGAAATCGACACGCTGTCAGTCACTTTGTATATGTGTACGTTGCATCAGCTAGCTCGTTTTACTCTTTTACACGTCTACGGCACACCTGGCGTTAATATATATATATATGTTTACCTTGTCAATTTCAACCAGGTGTGACCCTTTTCTGTCATTTCATTCATGACTTCAAACTTTTGTTATGAAACAACGAATCATAGTTGACGCCGATTCGTGTATAAAAATACGTATTTGATTTTTTGCACTTGTGTGTCATTTCAACAAAGAAATGACCTATATTATAGGCCGAAGTGTTATATTTGGATATCTAGAGCTTTAGTTTGAAACATAATGTTATTGTTGACAAATCTAGAACGACTTTCAAAATGCTGTACCGTTGCAGGATAAACTTACTTCGATTGTTTATCAACAAAGAATTGTCGATTTCATCACGCGGATGTTTATGTATACAATGCCACGTGACCACATGTGACTTCAAATATGTGTCATCCTATAGATGGGACGATATTGTTTATCCAATGTAACCGCAGCTGCGTTTTGGCGCAACCGTTTCACATTATCGAATAAGAAACATTGACTCCCTTATCAAAAGACGTCTGCCAATAAAACTGTCTCTTATTATCAACTTTTTTAAATGTCAAACTAAAATGTTGTGAGTGTTTTATATGAATAACGTTAATGTTTCCGGTTTACGGTACGAATCGACAAAACGCAGCGTCTGGTCAGGATGTTTGACTGATGCAAGAATCTATAAATAGATAAAGGGGAATGTGGGGTAATGCAATGGTGAGGAATGCGGAGGAAAAGTGTCCTTAGCCATTTCTAGGAAGACCCACATACGTGGCAGCGAAGATAGAAACCTGAAAAAGTTGGGTATTTTATACAGGAAACGTTTGTCAAGAATCATTGAAACACAAAAGCAAAAAATGTTATATTGTTTGATATTCTGTCATTACATCGATGAATTTTGCAGATCCATTTTATGCTTATAAACTATATAGAGTTAACAGTTTAATTACGGTGTATAACAATTAATTAGACAGTAACCGCCCCAACGGGTCTTATCATGACATAAAGTTAGAAAGCCGAAACATATTGGGTTTATTTAAACTATTTAGGATGTGAATGAATGTTGATATGATGATTATACAGATATCTGATAAAATATTAAGAATTAGAAGACAAACCACTGAGTATGTTTTTGAAAGTTTAAAATAATAATTTGGTTTATAAGATTTCGACCTATAGAACAAAAGATACATCCAAGGTTTTCGCATCTAAAGTGCATTTGAATAGGAGGGGTCTCATCTATACATCTCATACCTTGTGTAAAACTAAGATTATCCATTTTGTGTAAAATTCCTTGACCAAATCAATCAAAAAGCCCAGGAAAGCTGAAACCTTGTAGACACACTCTGTGTGCAATGGGGATTGTAAGATTGGTAACGCTGTGGATCCTAGTGAGGGCTTGGTGAACCATTGAAACCATTGGGTTATCAATAGCAGATTTGTAAACCTTCTTACTGTACTCACTGTCACTCCGTTACACCTTTTAAATGTTTGAGCAATTTCCATTTCTGAATTGATTACCGTTATCTGAAACCACATTGCTAGACTAACATAGTCCCTGAAAATGTGTGGATTATAAATTGTAGCTTTCCTGGCCCTGTGGCCCCTAATAAGGGCCACAGGGGCCACGCCCTTAAAACCTATTTTTATCTTCTCTAGAATTATAAGGCCTAGAAAGCTGAAATAATGTGTACAGACTCCTTGAATAGTGAGGATTATAATGTATAGCTTCTGTGGCCCTCCAAGCTAAATGGTGGCCCTCTGGCCCCTAATAACGGCCACAGGGGCCACGCCCTTAAAACCTATTTTCATCTTCTTCTCCAGAAGCATAAGGCCTAGAAAACTGAAATCATGTGTACAGACTCCTTGAATAGTGAAGATTATAATTTATAGCTAATGTGGCCCTGTGGCCCCTTATATGAGTCACAGGGGCCACGCCTAAAAACCTATTTTCATTTTTTTCTCCAGAAGCATAAGGCCCAGAAAGCTGCAACTTTGTGTACAGACCCCATGAATAGTGAGGATTATAATTTATAGCTAATGTGGCCCGGTGGTATCTGAAAACACATTGCTAGACTAACATATAGTCCCTGAAAAAATGTGTTCACTAAATGTTAATATTTAATATTTGATATAAAAATACAAAAAGGAGCCCCGAACAATTCTTAATTTCAAGCTGAGACATCTAGACTTGCTAACAGTGTCTAGCTCCTTTTATTTTGTTTGCTTTATGGTCTTGATAACAGACTATCACATTGCCAACATAATATTTTGTATTTACTGCTCTTGTTTGACCTTTATCCAGACATGTATCGGTTTAAACATCTATGTGGTTCCTTATCTCATCCAGTTAACGTCTGAAATGATATATCTGTCTCCCAGAAAACAAACTGTATGGTTAGTAAGGTTCGTTAAGTAGAGTGCTGTTTATCAAATGGTCTCGGTATGACTTTATGACGTTTCAGTTAAGTCATGATAATTATGCTATTTATTCTTAATCGGTATGACTTTATGACGTTTCAATGATATGATTATGCTCGTTATTCTTAATCGAGAGAACGTATGACACTTTGTTATCGTTACCTTTTCATTCGTTCATTCCTTAAATGTCATTCATATTAAATATTTTGTTAAAAGGGAATTTTTGTATAAATATTTGTTTCATATATAACATTTATCGGTGAACTTTTTTGGTTTAAACAGAAAAGTCTCGCAAAATAATGTTGATTAATAAATAAAGAGTGAATGATAATATTATTCAAATATTGTTATGTGATATTCGTTCACTGTCGACATGGCGTGGAATTCAATTTAGTAACTTTCACAACGTGACACCCCTTTATGATTATTTAATAATAATCTTTTTCCAAGGATTTTTTAACATTCATCGAGTCATCCAATCTGTCCAGATAAAAATAAAACCAGAAATGTCAAATATCTATTCATGAAAAACATTTAATTCCCTTGTTTGCATTTGTTTATAGATATATCTTCATGATTTACATGTATTTCCTGTTGTAAACGAAATCTACAACTGTTTAAATACTCATCCTCATAACAATGTGTCTAGAACCCGGGTTAGCTCGGTTTATTCAAAGGCCCTAAGTATAGACATTGTTTTCAATAACAATCCATTACGAGCTTAAAGCGAACATCAATGGGTAGCTCAGTCTGACAGAAAGGAGCTAAAATTGGTTTGAATTTCTAAAATAAGATTTGTTTTGCCAAACTTTCTGGAAACGGTTCTGTTTTAACGTTGTATTTAGAATAACCACCAAGATGAATCTTTCGTTGTTATCAATATTTGTGCAAAAATTGTAAAAATAACCTTTATATATCTTAACTGACCAAACTAGGTATAAATATACCAAGATGTGTTTACTTCAAACAGAACATTATCTATTAAGCAATTTGACTTACTTTTTGTAATTGCCCTGATAAGTGTATCGTTTGAAACTGGGTATCCGGGAGTATTCCGTATCTAGGTACCCAGAGTATGAAGAAGATAAAAGATTATCTATGTGCCTACGATTACAGACTTGTTGACCCTGAAGCACAAGTAGCGAAAAGGATAATCTAGATATTAAGATACAGATCTTGTTGTTCGAGATTTATAAGCTTCTTTTTGATGCTTTTAAAAATATATTACATTTATATAATGTTCGAAATGAAATCCAATTATCCAACACAAATACATATTACATAACGACATAAGTTTTAGTTCCGTTTTCTAGTCAGGCTATATGTAGAACGTTTAGTCATATGCCTTAACAAGTAATAAGACTTAGACAAAAGCTTATATATATACATATAAATAACTTAACAAGACCCACATAATGGTCGAAATGAATTCATCGTATTAAAGAAGATTGATCCAGTCTGAACCATCTGATGTTTACTCTTTCCCATATACAACCTTTCTTCACGTGAGAAACCAACTCTCCTTATTTAAAACATATAAATAAATATATATATTTTTGGTAAAATGTTAGGGATGCACTGTTCCTAAATTTGTTTGATTAGAACAGTGTATTTCAAAGACTCAATATACAATCTGGTAACAGAGTTATAATTCGTGGGCTAAAAAAAAATTTTTTCTACAAAATACATCTCTCAGAGGCATTATGTGTTCTACACACGACTGATGTAACGGTCACCGATGTAACTAATGGTTGGTCTTTTCCGGCGGAAAATTCCTGATATTTCAAACAATATACAAGTAGATGTTAAAACATTAGCAACCTGTATACTGTATCATTCAATGACCTTATATCATTCTTTATTCGAACAACATTTTAACAAAACTTTACTAATGTTATCAGTTAAGGCACTATGAATTAGAATTTAAAGGAATGGATCTAAATTGTTTAATCCTAAAAGGTGAATTTCATGAAAATGTTTTTCAGGGCGTAGTGTCATAATTTACAAATATAAAGATTGTTATTGGAAAATACTTCTTTTTACAGTTTGTTTGAATTTCCTTTACCAAACACGAGACGTTTAGGAACTATATGATTAACTGAAATGAAAGATGAAATATATTTCATGTTCTATGTTTACCCAATCAAATATATTTTCCTCAAATATAGGCTCAGGCAGTCCTATCGGGGCCTCTTTTGTGGAAACGAAATTCATGAGGACCTCCCTGTTAACAAATCAATATGTTTTTTTACAAATATGTTAGTGAGGTTAATATTTCAGTTGTTAAGTTTCAACAATATTACAAAGAATAAGAGAATCGGAACTACGAGCGTGGAATGCATTACTGCGACAAAACATCGTCGTAACTGATAACATTTATTATGAATTATTTCTAGATAAATATGCCCGTCTTCTATCAACAAATACTAGTAAGTTATTTCTTAATTTTGCTAATGAATTTGCATAATAGAGCACATTTGTTTCTCGCAATGTTAAAATTTCAAGATGGCGGATGAAAGCCGATAGATAAGTGTCTTTAACGTGGAAATGTAAAGCAAGATAATCAGCTCAATTGTTCCAAGACTCAGTGATTTGACTACTCACTAGATACAGTACTACGTTTCAGAGACGTCTAAACAGAGACTCCGTGGACCTTTAAAGGGGCAGTAGCACGCTTTTTGATAATTTTATATTTTAAGTTTTTCACTGATAATTGTAAGTTAATGTTAAATGTATCATTTTGACAGAGGCAAAAATCTCATTTCACAAGCTAATCATCCATAGTCAGAGGACAAAGTATGAAGATTCATTGGCGGCCATTTTTTGTGAACACCTTTAATTCATTTTGTGTAAGAAAAAGGAATCGCATAGCTAAACTTTACGTTATGTACTTGAATTATTACTGCTCCATTTACTTTAAATACATTGTCTTTCAATTGGAACCATTAATTTTAATTTTCCTAACATCACCTTATGTTCCCCCAAAAACGTGCTACTGTCCCTTTAAGGACCTTAGCTTGTATTTCTGTGGGTTACCTTAGGCAATATGTTACAGACTTTAAACTTACACCTATACCACTAGTTTGTGTTCACCTTGAGAAATTATTCCCTTGGCGATTGTCCTTCATCCTGATTGGATAATGGGGTATTATTATATTTAAATTATATAAATAAACGGGCGTAACTTTAACGCTAAAATTGTATTTTTAATATGTTTACTGTTACACTCTTGTATTTCAATATGACACAAAGGGACAGATTTATCAGTCGGGAAATTTGAGGTAAGGTATTGTTTGAATGTTTGTGTATGATGCTGTATTGTTTGATGAGCATTGTTGACTTATTTTTACTCTGATAATTGCTTACATTTATAATAAATTGTATATTATTATAAACTTATATATTTGGTCGAATGGTTGGTGAAGATATTGCATTGAAGATTCATTGTATGCCATTCTGAAATCTATTGCAATTATTTAAGAACTGTAAGTTTTTTAACACAAAGTTTATGCTATGAAAATGCCTTTCTGAAATCAATTACGATTAATGAGGAACTGAGAGTTTCAAACACATTGCTTCCGGAATACGCTGCTCCTGCGTGATCAAGTTATGACTAATATTTTACCTATTTCTAGGTTATTTACGTTTTCTGTAAAACAATTAAATTGAAACAATTTCGCTGAAATTGATGATACTGAGGACGAATTTTAAGAACGGTCAAATCTAACTGTGTCCATCAGATAACATCATTTGAACATTGAAATACACACAAACAAATGCGTCGGAAATTGGGTATACATCGACATCCTTTCGTCTTTCTGAACTCCTTTATAACAATTTGTATCCCCGAATACCATTGTTCACCAAAATGTACCACTTAAAACACCGTAGTAGGCCTATACCATTACATTATCATTGCGTAGTACCGTTAAATTGCACACCACTATATATGTATTGTTTGCGTTTGCAATACAATTTGTATAGCTTGTACCATTACTTTCCACTATCTATAAAGTGGGCCATTGCATACCAGCATAAATTATAATGTTGTATATCATAGCAAACCATTATCTATAATATGTTCCATTAAATACTAGCTTTAATTATGATAATGTATATTATAGCAAACCATGATCTATAATTTGATCCATTGCATGCCAGCAAAAATTATAATATTGTATTTTATAGCAAACCATTATCTATAACGTGTTCCATTGCATACCAGCTGAATTATAATATTGTATATCATTGCAATCTATTATTTATAATGTGCATCGTTACATGCCATAACCTATATTGTGTATCATTGCACATCATATCATGTGTCATTGCCAACATATTTTGCTGACTTTTTTTGAAAGACTTACAATGTAACTGAATGCGTATTATTTTGCATCATATCCTGACATATTCAATCCAGTGTTAATACGTCAGTTCTTGGTATTATCATTCCGTAAAAAATATCGTCACGAATGAGCAATATGAACTGTAGGTGCCATAGTAACTACCTCTGTTTTAACAACATAGACTTCAGCTCATAATCTATCTTCCCCAGACATACATACAGACATACTTGAAATGTGGAATGTGCAGTCAGTGTGCAACATGAGGTGCATATAAGTAAACACATGCGCATGTAGGTAAGACGATCACCTACATTCTGCGAGCTATAAATAGACTGCCAGGAACCAGAGAATGATGCAAGGACCATCTTTATTATAAGTCTTAGAGCATCCGGCTGGCTGGTAACAACCGTGGGAACATTCCTATCTCGCTATTCTACTCTTCTTAGACTGACTCTACAGCTGCTCAACGGGAGTTCGTCTTACCCTTTCAAGTTAGAGACATTTGGAAATTAAAAATGCACAAAACGAGATGGATACCATTCATTTATAATTACTCTTAAATTTCATCATACGTTATTGTTAATGATTCCTTTGTGATATCAATCATGAAAATTATCATATCTTTGCATCAACTTCCTTCTAATCGCATTCTAATGTGAGGATAAGGGCATTTTATAGAGGGCAATTGAGCTTTGTCTTTTTTAAAGAATATTCATCATCTACTCCATACAAAAATTGGATAGGTTGTATTTAAAATGGCGACTGAAAGAAACATTCTTTATTCTATGCATTGATGCAAATGGATGAAGCTGATGTTATATTAATACATCCATGTATTCAATTAAAAGAGGGAATTGTTACACATGATTTCACGTGACACTGTTTACACATGTGCATATGCATTGTTAAATATTTAGAGTCGCAACTACCGATCTAACTTGACTGGCACTACGAAATTAGTATGATTGTTTCGAAAATCGAGTTTAAATCAAAATTGTGTTTGATTGTTGATTGGTTGAGAATTGAGACTGAGCTTGTAAAAAATTTCGTGATCTTTAATAAAAAATCGGACAACGCATAGGGCATGCCATGCGTCAGCGACGGTCAAAGTTGGTTAATTGAATTAAATATTTTACCTGCAAATGAGACGTATACTTTAGGCAAATGGCCTTTATTAAAGTTTCCTTTTAATTGGTGTGTTGGGAGAGGATGATCTAACTAACTTCTGTATAAAGATTATTTTGCATTTATCACAAACCATATGCCATTTTATGAAACATAATCAATGTCACTTTAACTCCAAACTAAAGACCTGAAATTACTTTTTGGTTTCTATAAACGTAGGTCTACTCAACATGTCTCGTGCAACCTATAAGCACTTAACACAGCACTCACGGTATAGTTTCTCAGAGAGTTAGCGTAAAAGCTAAAATAAGAGAATGTCAGGATTCTGATACAGCATTTGCATAAATGAAAAATAAAATCTCTCATTAAACGAAACATATCATTTTGGAGTTACCTTCACCAAACACATTATTTAATCGAATAAACCTAGCTCCAGGTTCAAGCTCAACCACTCAAGAATGTTTCTACTTACATGACTTTTCTACATAAAACATCGTGATTCTAAAGAGATGATAGCCTAAAGATCCTTTAACCTCAGTGAACAATATTTATTTAAATCTTAAAGGCTCATTTAGTAATGAACATCCAAATTATATTGTCTTTTCCGTCATAATTCTTAAAATCAACAAAAAGTAGGTCAAAAGAAGAATATTCTGGTCATATTCACTACGAATATCCTACTGCCATAACCCAAGTGCAAATACACTAGAGGCTGTGGTTTGAGATGAAACCCTTGGTGTAAGTTTCACTATATGTTACACGTGTAGCACGCATTCCACGTGCCTTCTCCTGCGCTGTTCTCTAGCACTGACAATAATACCCATGAATCTCGTGCAAGTGAAGATATGACCGACAATGTGGAGCCGCTACTTTAAGCCAATTTGCACGTTTTGTTATATGTTTTGTGTGAAATGGATTCCCAGAGTCAGCTAGATTTTCGAAAATCTTCATATTAATGTGTGAAAGTAATGAAGAAAGTTTCGAAGTCAAGTCACAACTTGTTTCAATGACGACTGCTAAAGACTCTACTTAGATCTTATATTCACTATAGTGCACGTGAAACATACATCCCTTTTAATTTTAACTAGACTTGATCTTGCGCTTGGTCTCAATCTCATTTTAGAACTAGCTAAGTAAAACTTAGCTTGATAACGTTCTCTCTATCGTTTCTACGCTGTCTCTACTTAGCGTTTCACCATTTTGCACGTACATCATGCAACCCTTGTCTTTTGGTATATAGATAGATAGACAGATAATAGAGATTTCCCCTGAAACATGTTTTCCTGGTATTCACCTTTCTTGCTCTTTAGACCTTTGTTTTAAGTCAGTAGTCCTCTGGAACAAAATATTTCTTAAGACCCACATTAAGTCTCATAATGGTTGCAAGGTTAGATTCATGCTGTATCTGGACCATGAATAAGTTCATTTGGCTTCTCTCTTTATTAACATAAATTGAATTTAAGATATTGTTTCATTTCGGTGACTAACATTTAGTCTAGAAAGTCTGATGACAGTTAGTGAGTGTCTAAACTGTATTCTGACTCATAGTCAGACCTTTTTAACGGTTCGCTGTAACTATACTTAAGATTTCGGTATAAAACATATCATTTTGGAGTTACCTTCACCAAACACATTATTTAATCGAATAAACCTAGCTCCAGGTTCAAGCTCAACCACTCAAGAATGTTTCTACTTACATGACTTTTCTACATAAAACATCGTGATTCTAAAGAGATGATAGCCTAAAGATCCTTTAACCTCAGTGAACAATATTTATTTAAATCTTAAAGGCTCATTTAGTAATGAACATCCAAATTATATTGTCTTTTCCGTCATAATTCTTAAAATCAACAAAAAGTAGGTCAAAAGAAGAATATTCTGGTCATATTCACTACGAATATCCTACTGCCATAACCCAAGTGCAAATACACTAGAGGCTGTGGTTTGAGATGAAACCCTTGGTGTAAGTTTCACTATATGTTACACGTGTAGCACGCATTCCACGTGCCTTCTCCTGCGCTGTTCTCTAGCACTGACAATAATACCCATGAATCTCGTGCAAGTGAAGATATGACCGACAATGTGGAGCCGCTACTTTAAGCCAATTTGCACGTTTTGTTATATGTTTTGTGTGAAATGGATTCCCAGAGTCAGCTAGATTTTCGAAAATCTTCATATTAATGTGTGAAAGTAATGAAGAAAGTTTCGAAGTCAAGTCACAACTTGTTTCAATGACGACTGCTAAAGACTCTACTTAGATCTTATATTCACTATAGTGCACGTGAAACATACATCCCTTTTAATTTTAACTAGACTTGATCTTGCGCTTGGTCTCAATCTCATTTTAGAACTAGCTAAGTAAAACTTAGCTTGATAACGTTCTCTCTATCGTTTCTACGCTGTCTCTACTTAGCGTTTCACCATTTTGCACGTACATCATGCAACCCTTGTCTTTTGGTATATAGATAGATAGACAGATAATAGAGATTTCCCCTGAAACATGTTTTCCTGGTATTCACCTTTCTTGCTCTTTAGACCTTTGTTTTAAGTCAGTAGTCCTCTGGAACAAAATATTTCTTAAGACCCACATTAAGTCTCATAATGGTTGCAAGGTTAGATTCATGCTGTATCTGGACCATGAATAAGTTCATTTGGCTTCTCTCTTTATTAACATAAATTGAATTTAAGATATTGTTTCATTTCGGTGACTAACATTTAGTCTAGAAAGTCTGATGACAGTTAGTGAGTGTCTAAACTGTATTCTGACTCATAGTCAGACCTTTTTAACGGTTCGCTTTAACTATACTTAAGATTTCGGTATAAAAGACATGCAATTATCATTCTGTTTGGATTTTTTAATCTATTTAAGAAACCGGCCTTTTTTCATGCATATAGATAAATATTCAAAATAAATCAAAATAAAGAACTTTATCATTTGCAATTCGTCGATCCCTGATCAGTGAATAAGTTTTCGTCTTTTATTATTCTAAATTACACATGACTCTTGTGTTAAGTTAAAGAGAATATGTGAGCAGATATGATATAAACGTCAGTTTCAGCGTCAGGAAGTTTGTCACATTATCATTCACTCTGCTACTTTTTGGCTAGAACCATGTCTTCAGAGGTTTAGTTTCATCACCGCCTAATCTCATACAACTGTAGAGATGTCATGCGCATCAGTGTTTAAGTCATTGAGATGACCTAAGGCTATATATGTTTTAGACATATCTTGTAATCTTGAATCCTTAATTAGACAAAATATGCACAGTGACAAAATGTATTCAATTCATTGTAAAGATGTTTGTAGAGATTGTATATTTCAAATATACAACTTACCAGGTACACGTTACAGTGCCTAAATGTATACCCTACTTAAACCATGACCTTGAGTTGTATCTTATATAATAGTTACTCAATTGACGTATTCACTGTTTTATCATTTGTTTTATCAAGAATCATTAAATCAATTGTTGATTGAAGTGTATCTTCATATATTATTTGTTAATAAAAAATACTCTGACGAAAAAACAAATCTTTTTCCAAGATAAAACTGTTGTTAATAATTGTGATAGCCCTAACTGTCGAAATATGTACAAAAATTACAATAAAGAACTCAAAACTACATGACAAAATGACGTTAACTTTTTAAAGTATAACATATATCAATCAACCCTCATAAAGCACAAAATCTGTGCTTGACATCACATAAACATATATCAAAATTTCCTGCTGATATGCATATTTTTCCAGACAAAAAAAAGATGCACATAAATCAATGACTTGTATGTTTCAATTCACCTCCAGGTGAAGGCGACAGTTGACAACCTGTCACGTGACCGATCACTTCCCTGGATTGAAGAGGGCATCAAAGATTATATGAAAAGTACATCCCAAGGCTATTTTACTTTCACACTTTATTATGCCATAAGAATTGACTTACAGTACTTTCGATTTTTTCTCTTTTCTTTCATTTGTCTTCTTTTGTCGTTATCTCTTTTTGTATTTTACCCCAAAGTATACTGATGTCCAAAAGAAGTAAAAAATATATTACAATAACATTTGGTATATTCTTATTCTATCTTCAAAATACTAGCATTACACATTTATGTCGTGAATTGATTCAAAAATTTTAGATGTACTTTAATCAAGATACTTTAAAACCACGAACAGTTTCTTTAAGGATCATTGCTTGAGCACCTTTAGAACACAGCAACAACAATTTACAGTGTTTATAGCCCGTCCGCAGCCAGTCCTTAAACTGGCTTCTTTTTGCCAGGACTGGTTACTTTTTGGTCAGGATTGGTAGCCTTTTAAAAGAAATCTTTATTTTCCCCTAAGGAATTCACCAATTAAATTTCAGGACAGGCTAGTTATCAAATTTATTTTAGATACTGCAACAAGCTATCAAATTACCCATATTGTATTCTGGAGCCATTGCAATGACACTAAAAGAAACATCTTAACGTCGCCATTGTTCATCGTGTAGCATTCTACAAAGTCATGAAAGCAATGGTTTTCTAGGAACCCCCCCCATAAATATATTGGTTTAGTATTAATTAATTTTAACGTCGTCGTCATCCCTCCATCCACTGCAGCAATGGTTTTCTAGGAACCCCCCATAAACAGTGGACAGCAGTCTACTCTACCTCTGGGCTGTCTATAGGCCCCAAACAAACGTAACAATCTGACGTTGGCACGTCGGTACGTAAATACCGTTGTCACTGGATATGAATCCCATTGAATATTTATTGGATCACCTCTGTCGAAAAAATAATGATGCGTTAAAGCGGTTTGTTCTCCTGCACCAACAACTCAAAGATGGGAGCTTTCTTTGTCTTCGTTCTAGTCTTTTGTGATTGCCAATGTGTATTCTAATGAAATTAGCAATTTTTGTAGGTACGATTAATATTCTTGCGTGTGAAAGATGTTTTTCACGTAGCTTGTCTTTTGCGTTATGTAAATAAAATGTCAATTTTCTTTTGGACATCAGTGTATAATAACAAGAATTTTCTGTGATTGTAGACGGGATGAAATGTGATGGTTTATTTTTTATATGTTTTGTGATTGTTTAGATCGGAAATGTTCCTAAACGAAAAAGAAAGGAGAAAGATAGGACTCATATAATACTCTTTGACAGAAAAAGCTGCTGTGAATCCAACACAACCTTCAACCTTTTGTACCTGTGAAAAAAAACGATAGCCTCAGGAGTGATGTATATAAAGTAGACAGATTAATCCCACGTAGTGGAAACTACATTTTTTTAATGCTCCGGGCGAATGGTTGAGTAAATCATATGATCGTTTATTGGTCACGTGACATGTCAATTCACCTTAGGTAAAGGTCATGTGACTCATCGATGGCGCGTGCCTCTTACTTGCCGGAAGGTTAGAGTTGAATGGTAATAATTATTATGTATCATATATTTTAATCTATAATACTGATCTAAAAATGGTAATATTTTTGGACATAAAATACGTATGTCATTGAGTTAAAAAACCACAGTCCTGAAACTGAAATAAAAACTTATAACCCTGTAAACGTTAAGAAAAGAAGACGTTTTATAAGTATTTTAGTGTCTACATTGCTTTGCCTGTCTTGTGAACATTGATTTATAATGTATTCATAATGTAAGATTGGGTTTCTAGATACTGCTTTTAGCATCCCCCATGAGAAAAATAATTGTTTCTTTCTCCAATGTCGGTCATTTAAGATTCCCAATGTTTGATTTGCAAAGATAGGACTATTCTATACATTAGTAAGCCACAGATTCATCCAAATGCCAACAAATTCAAAACATATGAAAGTATGTTGGTGTGTACAAAAGGTATACAAATGATGACACGTAATCGTGTCGATATACTGAAGACAACCACTTTGTTTTAAATTTTTAAAAGAAATAAGAGATGACAGTCAGGATACTGTTTTAATATTTAAAGATTACATTAAGCGTGAGACGTTTTTTAAGAATGGGCATTAACTGCTAATCGATGTTTAAAGTAGAAAATAACATGAAGTAAGTGGGTTTGCACTTACGAGAACTTTCCCCAAACCGTACACATAACATATCAACCAGTGGCTCGACGTAGGCCTTACAGGGATAGTTGTACTTAGCTTTGAAGTTTTACTTTTACTCCAACCATGAAAACAAGTCTCAAAATGATATAAAAGCATAGCTATTGAAGTGATATGAACATCGATTATGATATTTATAGCTGATTTGAGGGTTGAGAGACCGACCGAAAGGATCCATTTCCGTTGTTGTAAGGCCGTTTTAAGTTCTACTATTATACCATAAAGTTATTATGTTAGATAAGTTGTTCAGGAGAATGTCAAATGTGACATCCCTGTCATTTCTGATCATGTATAATGTTTTTTCAAAATTTGATATGAAACATAAAAGGTTATTTGATTAGCTTTTAATGGTAATCAAATTTAAGTGTTTAAGTAAGTTCGCTCGTACCAACTTAAACGTGCCCACAAGGGATATTACCGGTGATTTATAATGGCGCGAGTTATCGCTTGCAGGGACAGTTACACTAAACTTTGAATTAAACGTTTAAGTGGCATCGGTCTAGAACCATATCAAATTGTCGATAAATTTCAGTTTCACAACAATAATAAAGGAAGTTTTAAAAAATATTGACCTCTGATGAAATGTACTTCAATCATCAATGTTATGCGCATTTAGGACAAGCAGAATAGAAAGGCTGTCAAAAACACTTATTGTAAGACAGTTTTTCGCTTTTGACTGATGTATAAGATCTATGTTACATAGTGAGATTATTTGTCAGGAGGCTGTTGAATTGTTTAAGTGATATAACCGTGCAACATTGTCATGTTTAGTTATACTGCACATTTGTTTCATTGTATAAAATAATGTATATGATATAATCCTAAACTTTAAACATTTAATTTCTTATAGCATACCACTTTAGAGCACTCATACATTTCCTTGCTTGTCGTCATGCAACATTATTGTTAAAAATTGTTAAAATCGACGTTTTGTCATTTAACCAAATATAATACAAGTACAAGTCAAATAATTATCATAAAACATAAACATTTCAAACAAACATACCTCAATTTAACTCTATCATACAAGTGCAAGTCAAATAATTATCATAAAACATAAACATTTCAAACAAACATACCTCAATAATATGCTATCATACAAGTGCAAGTCAAATAATTATCATAAAACATAAACATTTCAAACAAACATACCTCAATTTAACACTATCATACAAGTGCAAGTCAAATAATTATCATAAGACATAAACATTTCAAACAAACATACCTCAATATAACGCTTTTATACACGTGCAAGTCAAATAATTATCATAAAACATAAACATTTCAAACAAACATACCTTAATTTAACGCTATCATACAAGTGCAAGTCAACTATAATCATAAAACATCAACATTTCAAACAAACATACCTTAATTTAACGCTATCATACAAGTGCAAGTCAAATAATTATCATAAAACATAAACATTTCAAACAAACATACCTCAATATAACGCTTTTATACAAATAAAAGTCAAACAATTATCATAAAACATAAGCATTTCAAACAAACATACCTCAATATAACGCTTTTATACAAGTACAAGTCAAATAATTATCATAAAACATAAACATTTCAAACAAACATACCTCAATAAAAGTCTATATGGTTGCTATGGAGATCATAAAAGTGGCCCAACGTTGTGCCGGACTAACGCATATCAAATTAATTATCATCTGAAATAAGACCACCTAAACAACGTCACATCCAATTTCTTATTATGACACGTAACGGATTTTAAAAAAATCTTATTTTTATTAAAATGAAACGTATTTTTTTACGTGTAAAACATCTGAATCCTTTTCTGTAACTCATACTTTGCAAATAATTATATCTCTCAAGTCATGTAATTAAGATATGGTCGGCAGTTTGAGCAACTTGTATTTAAGATTATTCATTATTTTATTTATGATGGTCTCTTAATGAGATAAGGGGAGATTTAGTTCAATCAATCAATCATTTCTTTATTTCAGTATGAAGGCCATCGGGCCAAGATACATACATATATAATACATCAAATTGTTAAAGTATTTATTTTATAGTTATAAATGTTTTCCTCTCTTACGTTGGACATGGAAGTAAGAAGAGGATCCTTTGACATGTATTTAGGCTTTAAAAAGTGATATATTTTCTCTGCATCATCTCTGAAATTCGGGCGAACACTTTAACCACATACCATTGACGGTGATACTGTAAGTTACTGTAACCGCGGGCTTGGAATTCGCCTAAAAATTATGTGTTTTAGGAATGTATGTCATTCTGCTTGCATTGGCCAAAACATACGCCTATTGGGGCACAGTCATATTTATCCACTGAAGACGTTAGTGTACAAATTGGACTTTACCGTTAGAATGTTTCATTTCTAAACCTTTAATGTTCAAACCATTTTCATCCGCTCAACTTTGTCGACATTGCAAGACGGTTCACTACATTGTCAATTTGACATTAAACTTAGGTTTGAGTTTTCATGATAATTATTAAGTAACAAAGACGGGAGAATCGTGTTTAAAAACGCATCAGTCATAACATATAGTGTACTTAGAAGTTATACCATTCACACAATGTGAACCATTAACTCGGTTTGCTTACGTGTTGTATCCGCAACTGGGTTGCCTTTGAGCACTACACCAATCCAAATTGATAGGCGATACATCATTAGTGACTTTGTACGGTGTCCGCCCTTCGCTTTATGTCAATGTTGTCAATTGCATAGACTTTAAGTCCCGAAAAGGCATAGAACTCAAAAGTTGGAATTGCGTTGTTAAATGAGCACGGTTAGTGTATTTGTAACCCGCTTTCCTGAATCTTTGAGGGAATATCTCGCTTTTCGCCATGACACATGTATATTACGATACGACAAGCAATTTCGTTTGAATTGCAAAGTCAAACAACCGTATGCACGCTTTGTCCGTGCTTGTATGTTTCACAGAACGTTTGCACGTGAAACATTTCATTTTGCGTGAGATAATTGGTTGACAACTGAAGTGTACAAGGTTATCCATGTCAGTCACTTTCTGTAATACTTTTCCTTCATGATGTGACTTGTGGCATGTAATAACGTAGTCCCATGATTTGGTATGATATCGAATGTGGGGGAACCTTTTAAGCGACTAGAGTGTAAAAACAGTTTCAGGTAATGATTGAAGTTGATGAAACAATCACTTCAAAGCAACAATATCAACCGCGATAGATAAGTGTTATTGTGACTTTTATCAGATGATAACCTGTATTATGTTATCATGTTTACTCTAGTTTGACAAGAACAATATCTTCTATTTGTTTGTTTATAAACAGTTTATATCTGATAATGAAAGAATTTGAACCATTTGACAATTACAATAATTCCTGCATTCTCAGAAACAGTATCTCTGACTATATCAACGAGCAGTAATACTTTATTATTGTTGAGACAAATTTCAAAGCTATTTTCTTGTGTGAATTTATTCTTTTGATAAATATTTATGACGAAGTTAATCTCCATATATTGAACGATACCATTGCAAAGAAAACATATAGATGTACAAACGGTTTGCTTCGTTAATTTTTTTCACAAAAATTCTCCCCAAGTGTCACAACGTCTTCTATAAAAAGTTCAAGGACGGACAGATTAGAACGAGACTAGAGTCAGACCGAAAGTCTGCTCATCGTATATGCTACTTTATACTTCATGCTAATTGACATGACTGCTAGATTTCTAGAAGTCTAGATTTAAATTTGGTCTAAAAAGCATAAAAAATGTCTAATGCTCTGCACAGTACTGCATCAGCTGCTCATATTCGCTGGTATTTACATTAGGTTTTGTACTGAGATACACTAACAGGCAGAAGAAAGTACATGAATTTATCATATAAGTGGATTTTTTAAAATAAATAAGATTTTCAATATATAAGTATAAGTAAAATATAATTATTTTGAGTTTTTGATGTTGATTCACAAACATTCTCTCCCGACAAAGGCAGATCCAGTCATTAAATATTAATCGAGGCTCATGTTCTAATTAGGCAAGGGGAAACTGCCGGAACCCACGAATTTGGTATAATTAGAACAGAAGTAGGATCACCATTTAACGACTTAATCTACTTCTGTGGGTAGAGAATGATTCTCAAACTGATAAGAACAAGAGTTAAATCATCATTCAAAGAATTCTTCTTAGTGTTCATTAACAAGGAAGACAATATCTTTGTGAAAATCAATAAACGTGCCATTTTTTTAAGTTTGGTAGGCGCCATGATAGTGTAAATGATTGTTCTTGCCCCTGCAACATTAAACAAAGATATTTCAACAAACATTAACCAGATACAAATCATTTTATCCAAACTACTGCAAATATGTGTTATTGTAAACGTGTCATAACTATATACATCACATGTCTTAGATATTAGGTAAATTTACAAAAACTCTGGTGTGTACTTTCTTTTGTTTGACGGTTTAGGTATCAGGATTCACCAGAAGCTCTGTGGATACAAGTTAGCTCTCATTTCTCTCAGTAACATATCCATTAATTTATAAAATAACAATTTTCACATCATTTACAATAAATTTCATAGGTTTTACAGAGACTACATATTTGACTGGGGAGCGGGGGTAGTTATTGTAATCACCGGTCGGTAACAGTGGTCTGGTTTTGACTACCATGATAGGACGCTGCGACCCGATATCGGCAAAATAAACCCTTTCGATCTCATTAAGGCCCTTTAACAGCTAGCTTTCCGTGTCAACATGCAGATATAGGCCTATGAATGCTAAGCACCAGACTAAGTTGGTAGGACATGATATATCGTAAACCAATCCAAGGTCGGATTACATAATGATAATACCTACATCGTACCATACTGACACTTCGACTGAGCATGCGCAGAGTATCATTGATACTGGCAGAATGTAAAATGGATTATTTGCAGTGGTTGATATGCTTAAACGATAGTGATGTCTTTCGTATGTACACATGCATGCAATCTTGCTTGTAAATGCACCAATGGTAACTTATGAAAGTATAAACTAGATTAATAATGGAAAATGCATTCTTTTCCTAATATCGACAATTGAAATTTAAGAATCTAGAAACATAAAAAATTATTAGAGCCGTAGGCCTATAATATACTAATACATGAACACAAATTGATAATAAACATCTTGAACAAAACTATCATAAAAAGGTCGCAGAGGTGTATGGAAGGCGTCTCTAAAGTATTTTTCTTAAAGAAATAGAACGTTTTCATAATTTTTGTCGTGTTAGATAAAATTTACAAATAAAAACATCCAATAAATTTTAATTGTCATTCTTAAAAATTTGACGTTTCTTTTTTAAGATTTATAAAAGTGAATTTCAGATTATTTTCAAGAGGAATACTTAAAAATAGACAGAGTGGACAAATTAAAATATATTTTCATACCTCTTATATAACAACTCATACCATTCGTGTCAGTGAACTAAAGAGATATTCGTTTAAAAAAAAAAAATAACATGATCTTGTAAAGTTGAACAATTTGTTCAGATGGCATAGCATGGTTTGTTGAAATCAAAGCCAATATAAAACAAACAACTGTCAAAATGAAATTTTAAGTTTGAGCACAATAATTGATTATTTATCAATTGTCGACGACGATTATCATCGTTCATCTCGCGTTATCTCGTCTCGTTATTCATTTCGGACACATCAGACACCACGTGACTGAGATCGTCGTAACCCTTGACCAAATAAATCCCAGACATGAACCGGACATTTGACCAGCGGCTACTCGACACAAAGATGGACCCGGACTGACCTTTCGCGTCTCTACTGTGCACTTCGAAAAGGCATTCGTGACAAGACACAACCTGTCAACCCTCGCATTTCTACTTTGCTTTCTGATCTGATAGTTTTAATTATTCTCACTTATTTTGATTAAAGTTTTATTGCCAAAACTTGAGAAATGATGGTTTGTATCGATACAATATGTCATTGCTTGAATTTGCTTCTGTCATGGTCCCAGGGCATTATAAATACATTCACGCATTGCTTGGGATCCATAGCAAAGATTTTGACAATGTAAAAGTAATTTAAATGCAAACTGACTATTAACTGTCCCCACCCTAGTAGAAATATGCAACCTATCCTGGAGCCACCCAAACCACCCGTCGACCCCCAAACAATCTCACATCAGCTCAATCTATCCCAAACCTCACATGTATCCGCTCCAATCTATTCGAACCTCTAAACCGTCCAAAACGAACCCAAACCCCACATCCGTCCAAATCCAACTCAAAACCTTACATTTATGCAAAAACCATTCAAACCTCTTATCCGCCCAGACGCATCCAACCCTCACATCCGCCCACAACCTCACATCTGATCAAATCCACCCAAAACCTCACATCCGACCAATAAAAACAAACCTCAAATTCGTCCCAATAATAATGTATGCATCCAACCTCCAACCTCCCAATCCATCCAAAACCTCACATCCGCCAAGAGTCAACCCCAAACATCACAGCTATCCGAATCCATGAAAACCTCACATCCGTCCAAGAGACCGACTCCAGTCTACGAAACCCCGCTCGAACCACTTGCAGTCTAATCAGTCGCGATCAATAGAACCAAGGTTATGTTCTAGACTGTCTTTCCCTCCCTATCGGAATAGAACCGGAGAAACGAAATCTTTCATTGATGCAATATAACTGTTGTTTATTACTTGTTAAATAGTGTGATTTAAGTTAATTTGATCAGATATAGACTGTATTAAGGGTTTGTGTCATGTAGTCGTAGGGGAGAAAAAACAATTTTAAATGTCTCGAGACGAGAAGGTTATATGAAATATTCTTTTTTTCTGACAATTATTTCGAAAATGAATAGCCGGTACTCCTGTCCTTGTTTATCTGTATTTTGTTAAGATAAACTCACGCCAATGCCCTCTGCTTTTTTTACACTTCATCTAAAAGTAAATCAAAACAAAATCTAGTTAAACCCACTTGAAATGTAATCTGATTCATCACGTAAGACTTCTCACGACCAAGCAGTCCACATGGGTACCTGGTAGTTTACTAACTGGCGTGCACATTTGTATTTTCCTTTAGGTTGTTAGCGGGAACGAATATTATGTCATTTCTTGGTGGTATCCGATTTAGATTATGATATTGCTGAAATTTCATTAAGATTGTTGAATTTTCCAATGCAGATAGATTGTCGCAAGCCAATGCGAACTACATGTATCTTTAAAGAGAGCTTCGAAAACACTGATCTCGTGCGTTCAGGGAGAAAGTAACGTGTCTACATTGGTTCAAAAATAAACTACATTACGAGGTTCCACCTATATGAGGTATAATGCATTAAGCGTTTTTATCTTGAAAAAATAGGGAAACTTACGCAAATTTAAATGTTCATTGAACTAAAAGGGATATGATTGAATTCGATTGAGATATAGATATCGAGACAGCTTGGAAATAATAAGGTGACTGATAATTTACCTAAAATTAGTTCTATAGAGTACTTATTTTACTAAGAAAATGGTTTATCTGCAAAAATTATTAATCATAAACGCCTTCCTCGACGGATGTCATAGATATATTTTCAAGTTTTTTATCAAGATGTTCCGAAGCACTAGATTGTAATTAATTCCTTGACATTTTCTTCATACGTATGATATGTGACGTTATCAATGACTCATATTGATAAATAAAGAAAATAAGCACAAACAAACTATTAACATGTCGGTTGGCATACTTATTCTTCCAAGTTTATGGATATTCGTCACGAAAAGAGATTAATGATAAAAACACTTTGTCTTACATCTAAACTGACATCTAGATGATGGCAAGGACATAGCACAAGGCCTCAGTCGTCAGCACTGTAATAACTAGATACCAAAAAATCGATTTCGGTCATCAGCGGAAATAACCGACTTCTCCCGAATAATTCAACCAATCAGATCACGACTTGGTGTCTGGTATGAGTCATCCCGATCACCCGATGTCTATTTCAGGCATGTATATATCACGGCCGATCAATATTACACGAGGACCACGTGCTATGACTGACTTTTACACAGTTAGGAATCTACGCGTTACACATATACCATTTTTCTTATCCCCGCCGTGTAATAATTCATGGTGTCAATATGACAGCAGTGTAGACAAATATTTAAGATTTGGTTGTCACAGATATTTTCATCCTAGTTATTATGGCTGAAATTGTGCAGTTTAATGCAACGCGGCGCAAATTTATTTGTGATGGGATGTAGAAAGTTATTTGTAATCTTGATGGGCAATAAATTTATGCATGCAATGACACTTGTTACACATCGTCATGATCTGTCAAGCGATAGACAAAATAGCTGACCAGTGCAAACAGTACTGTAAATACGAGTCTGCCTTGTCTTCTTTTGCGTAGATTTAAGTAAACTTTTTAAAAATATTTTTGTTGTATTTTTTTAAAATTTGCCATTAGATTTTCGGCTATTCTAAGTTAACGACAAAATTCAATAGTGACACTTTTCGTACCCCAAGACATCCTTCTACATCAGCGTATATGTCTCCGCTAATGCTACAACAGCATGTATACGCTGATGTAGCAGGATGAACCAAAGATCGCGTTTAAGTACAGTTATATTCTGATGGTGCCTGCACGTGCAACATGTTGAGTGATAGAAAGTTTCCTTTGAAGTGCGTTGTTTGCTAAATTGCTTTGTGAAAAATCATAAGAATGGTCATACTCTTTAATTTTTTTGTCCTATTTAACTAATGAAGTGAGGGATATTTTGGACGCCGGCGTCTTTGGCGGGCCGCTGCGCGTCAATAGTTAAACAGAGCAGTCGGGGAAAATAGCTTTTCTCTTCTCATTTAACCGATTCTTAAGAAAAATTTATTTCCCTTTTTTTGACAAGTTTCAAAATTGTATCATAATCTATGAAGTTAGCTTTGATTATCAAAAGGTACTGTTGTGAGTTGAAATATGTTATTTTGCCACTATTTTCATCATAATGTTCCTCAGAAATGTAGACGATAAATCAAAGTAAAAGATCTTCGAATTATTTTCTTTCCTTATTTGCCCTTTATCATTTGGTTAATTAACGTCTAACGAAGGATAACAGTATAAAATATCAACAAAAACACCACAAAGGGCGGTGACGTGTTAAGAACGAGGACATCTGCATAGCTGTTTGTTTGCGGAAACGAAGATATTATTTATTTATTTGTCTTGTTTCTTCCCTAATGTTTTGAATACTTAAGTAAACAAAATCATGGCCTAGATAAGGAAACGTCCTACACTTATGTGCCTTGTACCTTTTTTTAAACATCAAAACTCATTTCCTTAGTAAAGAAACAATCCTGCCTTTTAAACATTGAGTGAAAAAAAAGAAGTTAATTTTCGATGCTCAGACCAAAACTTGTTAAAAAACAAACATCTTAGTTGTGATAACAAGTTATCCATACTTGACGTAATACTTGATTATCAACACTTACATGTATACCAAAACCTTACGCAACACAAGAAGTGCGCTAAATTAACAAACCCAGTTTTGGAATACTGAGGTTCAAAGTTTTCCCCTGGAAGCAGCGGGATGTCAAGTTTGTGATTTTTGGGGACGCATTGATAATTGAGAACCTTTCAGTCGGTGTGTAAGAGATGTTATTTTGATACCAGGTGTTCATTTGGAAACCATATTTCGGTTCGGACTGTCAGTTTTATCTGGGAAAAGGATGTAAGAAAAGTGGGATGGCGGAGATGTGCACACTCAGATATAATATGGTAGAACTTTACCGGAAATAAATTTCACCTACAGACTTCAGTGCCGCTGTCGAACTTCAGGTTGTCGAACGTGCCGTTGTTGGTGATTAAGTTTTGTTCTTGTTCAGAAAAAGGAGTCAAGAAGATGATAAAGGCTGGCATATTTCATAGATCAAAAACTCAGTCATTCAGACCTTAGAGCAAAAACAGAAAAACCTTTTAGCCTCGAGAGCATTGGCATGTCAAGCTACCTCAGTCGGGAATTTAGAATTCAGAACTTCCTGATTTTATTCATATTTAATATTGAAAAATCACCAATTTCGATAACAAATTTGTATGATATTTAGCCGTGCATATAACCAGTATGCACAGGTCATATTCATATTTCATCATGTCCGTTTAAAATTGTTGTTTGCTCTATTGGCCAGTCAAATGTCAAATGCAAAAAAATTTACCAATAAAGGTTAAGACGAGTAATTAAAAAAAATGCACTTTCTATCACCTTTTAACTGTTTTCGCCTATCTCAAAAGACAAACTGCATTTCTGAAAGATTTGTTTTAGAAATGTATCAATGACTTAGTTCAACTCAAATGTACAAACACGTCTGATATTTCAATTCACAAAGACCAAAATAACAAAGTCGCTAAGTTTCTAAAATCTAGAGAATCTCCACAAAAATAACCCGCACACCTGCGGCCAGTAAATCGCCCAACCCCCCGGGCTCATAATCGACCCCTGGGGTCACTTTCAGCTTCCCCTATTCATCCCTCCAACCAAGACCGCAGCATTATCACTGGGAGTTGTCGTAAACACCTAAGTGGGACAAGGCCGAGCCACTTCCTCCCTCAAATAAACAAGGTTAGCAGGTTCCACATAGCCAGAGTCGCTGAATGGACGAGTCCATTTTCTAAACAAGGAGGGCGGCCTTGTATTATTGATTTGCGGTTGAACCTAGTGTACATTTGGATGTTTTCTAAACCCGCGATTTGTTTTGATGCCATGATATACGTGCTGTAGTATAGGCCCCATATCTTCTACTAGCGTGTTATATTGATTGACGACTTCAAATGAACTATATCTCATGTTGACCGTCTTAAACTCCCAAGCATCAGAGGTCATATTCCACTCAGTTTGCATCATGAAAATCTTTTGACCAATAATAAAATTTTAATTTAAATTTCTTTCATGGAAATGATGTTTCAAGAAGTTCATGATGCAATCTAAGGTACAATCAACATAAAATAAAGACAGACAAATGTGTTTTGGAAAATAGATTTATTTTTTTTGTCAAAAAACTTCCTCAATCTTTAAAAAACGGTAGTTTCCAAAAAGAAACTGTTCATTCTCCGACCAACTTGCAACGGTCTTGACACTTCACATAGGTACATTCTCTGAAGACCCTTTATCACCGTCTTGGAGAATTTTGTACAAATGGAATTATTTGCACTAATATTCATATAACACAGATGGATATTCATTAATGAACGTACAATCCACTTCTCTTCCCTACATCTTAGCACCAGTATAATTCTACGGTTAGAATCCAAGAAATTGTTACATTCACTTATACATAATATTATATCAATACTTTTAATATCTTAACTATATAAAAAATTGCACATACAGAGTGGTAAGTCTGACAACTGAATTAATGTAAAAAAAAATTGAACATTTTTCTTTTTGATAAGAATAATTAAAACAGTTAATAAGAACGAAGTTGTAACAAAATGATATAAAAAGATAATTTTGAACCAAGACATTTCCAATGCTTACCAAAAATATAATGATCAATCTTTCATACTTTGGTGAGCTAGTTTTATACTTGATTAAGTCTTGCGAGATTCAAAGTCCCGATTCACAAGGCACGTAAAGTCAGTTCACAAGAAGCACTGAGTTTTGCCATTTATGCTTGTTTGGCATTCAAATACACAACATCAAATATCACAGTTTTCCTTCAGAATCGTAATTGCGACAATGGCCTCACCAATTTGTCGAAACTGGAGACAATTCTCTTCTTAGCCAACCATTACAACCTTGTTAACTTCTTGCCACCAGAACAACATTATGCAAGCCGATGGCTCTTGTTGGCTGAGCGATTGGACCCTCGAAAACCCCCCTTGATTACATCGTATCAAAATGTTTTGATTGTTTTTTTCTTCAAAATTATCAAAAATACTAAGGACAAGAACCTGAATGTTTTGATGGCAAGAAGTATGGGATGTTGGGAAACATTTCCCCACCCACATTTGTTATACAAAAAATGCCTGTAATCTTCACAAATGCAATGATAGGAATGATCCACTTAAATGGAAGTGGAATGGTAGTGACAAGCAATGTCGATACATCGATATGATTCACTCAAACATGTTATGAAATGCTAAGTGAGCGTTCAAGGACGGTGAACTAGTCGGCATTTCACATGAACGCCTATGTTTTGAACATGAACATGATTCTGAAACATAACACAATTTTTGAAAGCGGCTCTGAACCTAGATGATAATTGCTGTTTGCTCAACACCTGGGTCTCTCGACCACAAAAAGCACTATTCTGCTGTTTGTCTTGATATTTTCCAAACATGAGATCAGTCAACCAACAAAGTCTTTCACATCTGGTGTCAACTGGTACCAGAGCCCAATATCCTGAGTTGTAACTAAACCAGCGAAACCAGGCTCGACAATACCTCTAGGAAGCTTACACTGCCGACGCCGATTTCACAGGCCCCATATAAAAGTACATGCAAATTTCAAAAATACAAACGTAATAAAAACAGACAGACAAATGGACGATGACACTGATGAAAAAAATGAACAATGAATATGCTAATGATTAAAATACTGACTCTGTAACAAGCCTGTGCGATCTCTCTCCAGCACACACTCCTCCCTTCTCTCTCTCTCTCTTTTTGTCATTCACTCACTCACTCTCACTCCCCACCCCGAGATTTTGGCACCCTCCCTCCCTCCCCAGGTCATCCCTGATGCACCCTTTGATGAAAGACATGGCGATTGGTCTGACTTGATTCTTAGTCTATGAACAGCTGACGAGGGCGCCGCCACTACGCCCAACCGCCGGAACTTGGCAGCGAGAGACTGTCGACGCTGGTGCTTGAGCAGTACTGCTCCTCCTCATCGCTCTGACTAGACCGCATCGCCCGCCGCTTGGCCAGACTTGAGCCGCCAGGGGGAGACAACCTCATGTGCAGCTGGCGCTGGTCCTCCTGCGAGTCACTATCCTCCTCCTCAGTCAAATCCTGACCCACGAAGAACGACGGCGGGTCCGAAATGAGGAGATGCTGCTGCATCATACGGTTGATTGATATAGCTGCCTCCGCAAAAGATTCCAGGTCTTTGGTACTGTTATTTCTGTGGACAAAGGAGAACATCATAAGTAACCAGAAGCACTTGAGTTCTAATAGTATCAAAAGTAGTCTGAATAAATGATGTATTTAAAGTTAAATTGGTTTTTCAGAATGATATAGAGCATTGAGTTGCTCAAAGTATCCACAAACTAAAAAAACTATTTAATGTTATTATCTATTATTAATGTCCCAAGAGGCTTACCTAGTGAGCACATGTGGTGTAGCAAGGGGTGTGGCTGCAGGGGGCTGGCTGACCCAGGGATGTTTCAGGACGTCGGCTGCTGAGTATCGAGCACGCGGGTTGCGCACAAGCAGATGTCCAATTAGGTCCTGAACTTGCTCCGAGACCTCGCAGAACTCGTTCTCCGGGAAGTCGAACATGCCGTCCTGGATGCGGGTGAAGAGCATCTCCTGACAGTCCTGGCAGTATTCCCCACGCTCCCAGCCGCAGTCCTCGCCGCACTGGCCATAGAAGGGCGGGTAGCCGCACAGCATGATGTACAGTATGATGCCCAGACTCCACAGGTCACACTTCTTGTCATAGGAGAACGACTCTCCGACCCAGGCATCCACTACCTCGGGCGCCATGTACTCGGCAGACCCAACCTGCAGAGAGAGAAAGAAGATCATGAGAACAGGGTCACATCTCACAACTTCAGCATTAGACAGTTAACATTTATAATATGGTCATGACACATTTCACAGAAAACAAACTGGACCTTATACTTTAATAAAATTTGCTACAATGATACAGTTCAAAGAGGGATGATTAGACAGTAAATGTGAACTTACGGGAGTAAGAAGCTCTGGGGTGCGGACATCAGAATCTCCACTCTTCGGCACTCCACTTGCCAAGTCAAAATCACAGATCTTGAGTGGTACAACCTCATCTTGCTTCTGGCACAGGATGTTCTCAGGTTTCAGATCTCTGTGAGCAATTCCTGAAACAACACATCAGTTCATAAATAAACACATCTCAAGATGTAAATATATCAATATAAATGAAAAAACAACTTAATACATAAGAGACAAGGCAAAAGTGAGCGCGGCTCACATACCCCCGCTTGAGTTTGACCGCCTTCACGTAACATTAATTTGAAAATTTATGATTATGACTTAGAACACAATGATCTTGCAACCCTAAAAACTATTTCACTTCAAAACATCCCCGGCCATGTAGTTTTTGAATAAAATTCTGGGAACCCTGGAATTACCCCTAAAGGGCACAACAGCACTATACAGTCGAACCTTGTTTTGGTTACAGGTGAAAATTGTCCCGATAGCAAATCGTCCGGTTAACTGGGTCATTTTTCTTAAGAAATATAGACACATTGTTTGAAAAATCTTTGTCCGTAAGGTGAGATTTATGGATATACGGAGTCTGGGTTGAAGTGTGCAAGTCATTTGGTATTTATATATGCTCTGGAAACAAGACAAAGTAAAAATTGTTGACCGTTTTTGGTCAAAATTTCAAAAATTATTTGGACCATTGAGTTGAAACCCCTAAAAGGCACAACAGCACCATATAGGCTACTTCCATACCAAATTTGAAGTTTCTAAGTGGTATAGTTTTTCAGTTATGCTCCGGAAACGAGACAAAGTCCAAAAATCGGACCGTTTTTGGTCAAAATTTCAAAAATTATTTGGACCATTGAGCTGAAACCCCTAAAAGGCACCACAGCACCATATAGGCTACTTCCATACCAAATTTGAAGTTTCTAAGTGGTATAGATTTTCAGTTATGCTCCGGAAACGAGACAAAGTCCAAAAATCGGACCGTTTTTGGTCAAAATTTCAAAAATTATTTAGACCATTGAGCTGAAACCCCTAAAAGGCACCACAGCACCATATAGGCTACTTCCATACCAAATTTGAAGTTTCTAAGTGGTATAGTTTTTCAGTTATGCTCCGGAAACGAGACAAAGTCCAAAAATCGGACCGTTTTTGGTCAAAATTTAAAAAATTATTTGGACCATTGAGCTGAAACCCCTTAAAGGCACCACAGCACCATATAGGCTACTTCCATACCAAATTTTAAGTTTCTAAGTGGAATAGTTTTTGAGTAATGCTCCGGAAACGATTTCGGACGGACGGACGCACGCACGGACGGACACGCGGAGCGCTATATACCCCCGACTACGTCGTAGCGGGGGTATAAAAATATCATGAGAAATACTCTGACATTCAAAAGGTGAAGGATATGTACCTTTTCCATGTAGGAAATCCAGGGCTTTAGCAATCTCCTTGACAACCAGACTTGCTTCTCTTTCAGACAGGTGTCCTCTTCTCTCGATGTTGGCAAGCAACGTTCCTCCAGCCATCTTCTCGAAGACGAGGAAGAAGAACGTCTCTTCCTCGAAGTACTCGACAAGATTCAGGATGTTCTCGTTGCCGCTGCACATGCTGAAGATCTCAATCTCCTTGAACACTTTCTTCCTGGACAGACAGTGGTGCTTCTCTATGACCTTGACTGCGAACTCTTTGCCGGAGCTTGTGTTCACATATGTCTGGACTGAGGCGTAGGCGCCGTGACCGAGGATCTCGCCGGTCGGTTTGTACAAGTCTGATGGAAAAAAGATAATTGTTAGATTAATTATTTGAAATTAGTTTTGGCCAAAAAAAGAAATCAATTTGAATCATTCAATTGAATTTGAATTATAAGCAACGTGAAATTTTTTGTGTTCATTTTGTAAGAAAGACAAATCTTAATTAACTCACCATCAAACTTCTTGATAGGAATGTCAGCAGCTCGTCGCTTCTTCTTGCGACTACCCTGCTTCTGTCTGTTGATGTTGTTGTTGTCCATATCGGAGAAGACCATGTCCATTTCCATTGCGTGTACGTTGTCCAGCATCAGAGAATTTGGCCGCGGCGGACTCTGTCTTGGTGCTGATGAACTGTCTAACTGTAAGACAAAACACACAACATCAGGTCAGGTCTAATGATATTGTTCACTAACTCTCACAACCTAACGATAATGTTTTATTAAAAAAAAAAGAGAAGTAGAGGAATAAAATGCAACACCTTGGAAAAGCCAGTAAATGCAGATACTTTTTAAACCAATCAATACTCATGTCATGCCATAACTTTCCAACTCATGATCTAAAGTTTCCAGCTCATTCACCATCAAGTGAAATAAGCAGAATGTACACAGTGGGAATTCCCCTCTTTGCTTAACCTCAGCCAATGAGAATGCTTCTTGGAGTTGGTTTTATTTTTAGCCATTACAGCATTGGCAGGCAGGCAGGCAGGCTTGATGGCTAGAAGGCAGTTGGGGGTGACACCATATAGGGAGAGGGAGTGACACAGTTGTGGATCATAGTGGCACCACCCTGCCACAATCTTACATCATTTGATGCCCTTAAGTGGTCGCGGACCACTGATCACAGTGAATCCAGCTATTAATTAACACACCACCTGCCTCATTAATGAGGTTCTGGTTGGGTAACCCCAGACAATCTAAAGAGTGTCGGATCCCTTGATGGGATTTTCCTTGCATGGGAGCTTTAAGATAAACACTGCCAATATTGACGATCTGTCAGTTACACCCCGGGCGCAAAGTGTGCGATACGCCATAAAGCTAGTGTCTAGATCAATTTACGTACCAGTGGATATCAAATCTGCGTACTTGGTTTGTCAACATAACTGTTAACATGTTTCTGATTTTAGGCATTGAGTAAATTTCTTACTAACATAAGAATTTAAATTCTTAATATGAGCAATACTAAACAATCTGCAAATTTAATTTACCATGATATCAAGAAAATTGTTAGAAGTTATGACTTCAGGAACATTCATTGACCTACTTTCCTGACTGCCGATAAATCTTGTTTGTCACTTAGCTCATGTCATGTTTCTGAGTGATTACTCAGCTAGATCTTTCCTGCTACTGAAAGGTCATGGTAAGCATGGATAAACTTTGTCTCACAAACATGACTGTGATGAATTTGTTCAGGGATTATTGTGTAAGTATAACCTTAAGCCAAATGAAAGATTTATTTTGACTTTGCTTAGCATTTGTTAATAAAACTATTTAAAATTGGACGAATGACAACCCACAAATGTGAAGAATAAACTTTTAATATAAGCTTTCTAAAGAAATTTAAAAAAGAAGAAAAATACAGAAAATCAATGACAAACTACTTTCATACCCAGAATAGTAAGAACAAAGAGACCAGATCATTTACCATATCAATTCAATTGATCAGTCAAATATTACCACTTATATTAACTCTTCGTATGCCAAAGGCCAACGTAAGTGCCAAACGTATTTCTGACAAAGGTCGATGTTTAAATGTATATTTTTTTTATAGATTTCCCCAATATATTTATCCGAATGACCTCGAAACGAATGTAAGTTCTACCTTTCCTCGGCCTTGCTTCCACTGCGCTCCTGATACAACCGACTCTCGAACCTTCCCCCTTGCTCCTAGATGTAATCCTCATATCCTTTCTCGTGTCTGACACTGACTAAAGTGATGACGCTAACCGAATGTCGGCAAGTATATACCAAGCCTAGCTAAAATTACCCGGTAGTTGAGCAATGAACAAGAACGAAACCAGCAATGGGTTAGTCCCTTGGTTTGTGTTGACATCAAGATCTAAATATAGCCCGTCTCTCTCGCAGTCGCTGAGCTGATAGCAAGCGGTGGAAATAACAACAACAAAGGAAGAAGCTTTAACTGAATCAGTTGAAATCTCTACACTTGTTGGCACTGATAGAAACGGTATTTTGAAATGACAATGACTGTATAATGGTTAAATGAGACCTAGAAGAAAGATGACATCATTGGTACTTACATTTCTCATAATGAAATGATAATTTTTCCAAATCGCTGAAGGTAGCTGCTCTGTTGATACAGTGCTTTCCAAATAAATTCCGATCTGTCCTGATGATAGGAACAGTAGCCCCGATTCTGGTACTCTCTCTAAAACTCTCTCCAACGCTCAATTACTTTTGACACAACTGGCAATGCCATTACACGTCTAAGGTGGCTAAAAGCCCAAACTTCCCGATCACTCGCTTTCTTCCATTGTGGTACTTTCCTACGAGCTGGCTCTAGGTCGCTCAGCCTTATATAGCCTAGCCCTGCTACGTGGAGTTGAGTCACGCCACCTCTGAACCAATCAGATTGCAGCTCTGACTGTCAGTTCGCTGTTTACAGGTTTACATACTACTATCCTTATCACTGGCCACGATGGCTAGCTGGCTGGCAAGTAGGTCACAGGACTGTCTGGTGAATAGGGTAATTAGAGGCAATGTTCGAAAACATCAGGCACTCCAATTGTTCAATAAACAACAATAAACCCAAGTTCTGACATGCTTTGGACAATTTCACTAATGCTATGTCAACAAGGGATTAATCTCCTGAATCAACAGTGCAGCTCAGCATTTGTTCTTCATAATTGGTATTTTACCTTAATTAATACTATTAAAAACAGTGGCTTAATCTAGCCAGAATATATGTTTTCTTAAGTAATTGTATGTGTATTATAATGCATGTCAGTGCTAGTAGAAGTCAGATTAAAAAACACACCTGCAGGGTATGCCAATACAAAGAAAAGCCTGCATATTCAGATGTTGAAGTTACAATTCTTTTTATGTGAAGTTGAATTTCCTTTAAAGTAAGTATTGTAATAGAAACATAAAAATAAGGTTTTGATTTGATTTGTTTATTGCTAAAGTAAATAGGGTTTTATTCTTTTTTGAACATATTATTCATATAGAATAGTTTGTCTTTGGTTAAATGTTCACCTTCTTAACTTATTGATAAAAGACTACTATGTCTATGATTTTAACTTTGAGGAGTCAAAATTAACATTGGGTAAAATGACACTGAAATTTTATCTGAGGTGAAGTGAGGTGATTTAGGGTTTATCGCCACTTTCAAGAGTATTTCACTTATATCGCGGCTGCTAGTATTTTTGCAGGGAGAAAGCCTGTAACACTATTGTGGCTATGTATTGCAGTGAAACCTGCGAGCATCATAATATGGAACTAGCAACCATGGGTGGTACTGCATTGAAATTCAGTATAGCATTGCACTTAAACCTGACTGCATGTAGAAGAAATTTTATCTGAAAATAGTTTTCCTGAAATTGAGTCCAACATTTTCGAGATATTTTTTCTGATATATATATTTGACAGTTTGTATTTGTTTTCAATCATTCATTTTCCACAATTATCATAAAAGTACTTTCTACTATTTCTAACTGGTCTTAAACAATTTTCAATTAGTTTATAGAATTTTAAAAACAATTGATAAAATAAATAAAACCATTAATTTATTTATATTCAGTTGAGTAAATGAGCTGAGGCCAGGTTAATGACATATCTGTGGTTATGTAGTTGCTATTTAAAACATAAACTTTCATTACTGCCAGGGAACATAAAATGACTTAACAGCCAGTGTTCTATATTTTAAAAAAACTTTCTTTCATACATTACATGAATTATAGTCTACAATCCTTAGTCAGAATTCTGCCGATTTTTTATGAGTGGTCATTTTCACATAAAAATTATTTTATTTTGCTAAACCAAGTGTTAGAAAATGCAGTCAATCAAAGAAGGCAAGTGTTAGGGCTGTAGGGCAAAACTTATAAACTACATAAATAACAGAACCTCTGATGAAATATTTCTCAATAATTAGCAGCTGACTAGATTTAATCATTAGCAACGTGTAACAGAACAGAAACATCGGGAACATTCCAGATGAAAAAGGCCAACACAAAATGTAAACATTGGAGCTTTATTGATCGGTTTAGTCTGATGTAATTTTCCTTACGCCAGTGAATCATTTAGAAGAAATTGCCAAATGATATGACCTGTAATGTTTCTGTACTGGCTATTTAATATCCGCGAATAGTTCTAATCGCTTTCCAGAATATTCCTATACATACATTGATTTCTTAATCCATGCTTGAAACTCTTATGAAATTATGCCTCACTAATCAGATAAGGGAATTAATAGAAGTCGTACAGCAAACAGCATAATTCGGCAAATGTTTACAACACTTCGAGAAAACTTTCCAAAGACAGTTCAAAACAAAGTATTTTATCTCACAATTCTCTATTAACAACAAACACAAACTGGTGCATATCAAACACAATTAAATATTAGAACATTTCCCATTTGTGATAACTCACTTTCGTCATTTCTAAGTAAAATGTCCTGTTGCAATCCATCACATTCATTCGTTCATTGTTTTTGCAGACAGCCGCCACAGGATCTTTTTCAGAAACGAGGCTGTATTACAGAGACAGAATATTTATCTTTTTCAAAATGACAAAAATTGTTTAAGTTTTTAATTATTTTGTAATTTGTAACCAAGAGCAGCAAGAGATCAAGCAATATTCTTCAACGTCTATCTTCACGGAAAAAGCGTGCAAAGTGAACTACCCAGCATTCCTCAGTAACCTTGTCGGCGGAAGTCAAAACACGGTGCCGACGAATCTACCACGAGATAAATGTTAAAGGTTTTTTAAAGGCAATAATGGATCTTCCAAAACCACCAGAGGGTAAGAACATAAGATAAATGGATAATTGTCAATTATAGCAATAAAATAAACGAATCAGAGGAACGAGAACGCAGTCAACCCAAAATGATTTCCACTCACTTAGTGTCATGTAATTTCGTGATAGTAAGCCTTGACACTAGAATATTTATTTTGTGATTTTGACTGATTCACGTTAATAGATTATTTCAGTTTAGCATTTGCGAAAGTTTTATACATTGTAGAGCAGATTAATGACTCCATTTCCCATTCTAAACTATGTGCACAGTGCACTTTATAATTTTTGAATTGTCAAATGGAAAATATGAAGCAACCAAAATATATTAAAAAATGGGAAAGAGTGATTTTGTAGGAGAATCCGTTTCGTAGAACTTGAAGCTGTGATTTCGTTGGAGAATCTTTTTCGTAGAAGGTGATTTCGTAGGAGTGATATTTATTATATAAATTCTTGAAGAAACGGATTCGTTATAGGCCTATATATAATCAATCAATATAACCATGGTGTTGTTGTAATTTCAGTGGTACGATCGAAAGATAACCTCAAAAGCGGCTACAATGTGATTAACAATGTCTTGCCAATATCAGAGCTCCAGATAGAGCGCGTATTTGCGTATTTTACGCAATAGATTTCCAATTTACTCAATTAAAAAATAATCAGGGAGTACAAAAAACGCATGGAATTCACTTAAAACCCATTTTAAACAAATATCTTGCGTACTTTACTCAATTAACGATATCTGCTTGCGTACCGCGCTCATCAGCATTCAAACTCTACAACAGGGTGAGCGAAAGCGATGTCTACAACTGTTTATCGAAACAGTGAAACGAGTCTGTAGTCACGTGACCACTAGAGCGTAGTTTGATTTGGCGACTCTCAGTCACGTTCATAAATCACAAGGCCAACCTTACCCATTGTTTGATAAGTTACGTGAAGGCACATGCGTCAACTCGAACTCTGAGCTCTCAATCAAATGAAGTAATATAAGAGATTCGAAGTGAGAAAAAAGCTACCAATTCCAATCCAAAATCAAAACTGTTCGACTTTTCCAAAGCAGGTAAAGCTAGTAGGGGTTAAAATAAAATCATGTCTGTAGTAACTGCCTGTGATAAACTCTATTTAAAAAAAATTTATTTGAGGTTTTACTATATTTCGAAATTGTTATTTTCATAGATATATTGTTGACAGATTGAGCAATATTTCATACAAATTTTAAAGAAATGGTAATGAAAGACCTTAAAAATGCCTATCCTATCCCTTCTGGCTTGAATTAATAATGAATTACAACTTAAATGTTCTTTGAATTAACAATAACTATTATTCATTGAATCTTCCTTTATTTCCTTTTGTTTTGGAGGCCAAATACCCAGGCGTATATTACTTTCAATTGTAAAAAAGATGTGCACGTACACATTTACACGTAATCAATTAGGTCAAGTTAACTCATTCCTGTTTGAAAATGTAAGTTCTATTGATTACTCAATAAGGATCAGAATATGAGTAAATGTACTCAATTCCTTAAATTTCTGAGAGTACAGAAAATTAAGCTTACTCCTCAAAACATGCAATTACTCAAATATATTCAAACATAGGAGTAAAAACCCAATTGCCTCAAAAGTTATCTGGAGCTCTGCAATATGTAAATTAATATAAAGTTTTGACAAATATCAATCCAAAAGAAACCCCTCTGTAAAGGAAACAACACTGTTACAATTGTTACAATATTTATAAAAACAACCCCAAAAAAATATACATCGCCTATAATCAACCATCCTCTAACATTAAATCTACTTCTACGAAACCATCGTCCAATCCTCCGAAATATCCTCCTACGAACTGGATCCTCCTACGAAATCACCTACACCCAAATATGATATGATAATCTTATGTATGAAGTTGGTTCCTATTATCGTGGGTATTATTGTTTCATAGTTTTACCTAGCAACTATTTCCAATAGCTTCTTTGAGAGGCATTTTAGAAGTTGGAATGACAATAATGCTGAGGAATATATGGATGACAACTTCTTTGTTCATTGTATTCGACGTTTCGAATCTGTGTCGAAACGTCGCATACAATGAACAAAGAAGTTGTCATCCATAATATTCCTCAGCATTATTTCCAATAGGTAGTTTGAACACTATGTTAACAAATTAAGTTACATGACTCCCGAATTGTGTGATCATTATTTCTTTGAATTTCACAATCTATTTCAAAATCATTGATAAACTACTTAAATATTGCAAAATGTTTATAATGTTAGGGTTTATGCAGTAAGAGTAACTTTCCATTGAACATTTGTGAAACAACCATAAAATTTCCTTTGATAAATTTCTTAGTGTTATGTATCCAACTATTCACATACAAATTTGAAATAAGAAACAATCAGACAATGTTTTGTGAAAACATGATAGTTTTTCAATTAATGCACATGCAGTAAATATTTCATAAATGCACGTAATGCTGAAGCTTTCAAATCACTGAAATGCGAGAAAATAAAACTGAACATTTTAAAGAATTGCCTCAGTGTTTTGTTTAAGTAACTTTTATGAGCTTTGGAATATAGATAATATTCATGGTAAGCATAAGAGAGTAAAATTAATTTACCACAATAATAGGGTTTCCACGATAAAAGGATCCCTAGCCATATATATGTCTTAACTGGAAAGTGATTTAATCATGTATTGTATTAATGTATTAATCATGGTAATAAAATGCATGTAAATAATAAAAAAAAGAATTGGTAGTATATATATAGAATAATCCCTTTGAACTTTCTGTTAGGAACAATATAAACTAATCTTTGGCTCACTTCCCCCCCAAGATTATACCGAAGTGACAATCATGCAAATATTGAAATGTATTAATTGTGATAAAAAAGCTTTTATATGAAATATATTTGATAACATAATTTTTGCAGCTGCAGTTCTCATGTACATTTCCATATTTCTCTTATCTAAGATCTAGTGTAGTCACATGTTTTTCTGCTCGTTTATGATTCAGACACAAGGCTCTAATTATGTTCCATAAAGAAATATAAATATGTGCCTGTACTTAAATTTTATGTTTAAGATGTTTGAATTACGTAAATAATGGTAAAATAATTTACTTTAATGTAATTCTGATCACTATTTAACACCAATTAGGATCCCCAGCTTCATTGAAAAAGTTAAATTTTGATGAATCATTGATTGTGTTACACATGTAATTGTCACGTCTAATGCTTGTACTAAAATCATACTTCATATCCTTTATATATGCTTTTTCCATATTTTACCAAGAACAATTTTGTTTGAAAAGTATGTATTTCTTTCAAGCAGTCAATAAAATCAGGACAGGCAAATTCATTGCAGTGCATTCATTATACATACATAATTACATATGCTAATCAATCTCTTTGAACCCGAAATTAAGGTCGAACATGATCTATGTTTAAGTATGATAAAATCAAAGGAAAGTTCCTTACCATGGCTTTCTCCAACATTTTGTATTGACAAGGATGAATGGTATGATGGTTCCATGTCATGTATATATCTACTTATTTTATTATGAATTATGAGTCAGAGTAACAAGTTTGTTTATAAAAGTTACCATGTCTTGACAGAAATGTACATATCTATTTTGAAATAGCTTGCCCATTGCTAAGCTCCTTAGTGAGTCAAAAGCAACAGCTGTGAAATCGAGTGACATAAGCAAGATATTGACATCACACCTGAGAAACTGTGCTACCTTGAATTCCTGAGTCGGATGTTTGGGCGGGGCTTATTGGATTCTTTGTTCATGAATTATGAATGAGTCAATGTTGAGTTTGTCATATTTTTTCCTGAAAACACAATTTATTGATTTTATGAAAATGTAAGATATTGATAAAGGACTAACTTTACATACTGTTATGGTAATTTAGATGCTCTTTTTATGTCTCTATTACTTTGTTGTTGACCATAACATGGTTGTGACACCAAGATTAGAAACAATCATTTCAAACTATTGACAATTGTCAACATTTCTAATACGATGCTGTTCTTGTATTTGAGTATGGTAAATTACTAAATTCATTGACAAACTGCAATACTTTAGAATTAATGAAAACTATTTATATGATTACAAATACCATAATTATTGGCATAAACTAACCTCTGGGACGAACTCCAGCCCCTTTCTCCGTTCTTTGGAACGTGTCTGCAGAAGTCTAGATTAAAAATATAGATAAAAAATACTCTAAGTCATATTTACCATTAGTGGTATGCAGCTCCTTCCTTCCTGGTGGAGTTATCTTCCCCTGATCTCCCATGTGCTCATATTCTCTCCTGCACTTGTGCTGAGTGGATGTCTATGTAGAAGTCTAGATTGCTTTCTCAATTCAAGCCTTCTCCTTTGGGATTCAATTCCTATGGTATGTGTTGCCGACATTTGGTCATTTGAGTGACAATCGCATTCGTTTTTTGTGTCTGTGAACTGTGTTTTTGTGACTTGTGATTTTTTTTCTGTGATCATCGGCGACTTTTCCGCGAAGCATTTTGTGTAACTCATTTCAACATGGCGTCTCATAAGTGTGTGACTTGTCAACGTTTTATGTCAGATAAAGACCCTCACTCTTTGTGTGTACTATGTGATAAGTCCCCCATTTGCTTTCCGGATACAAGGTGTTTGTTGTGTCGCGATCTCGAGGACGATGTTTGGAATAAACTTTCAGAAATGCGTGCTAAGAAATCTAAACAAATCTCTCTCAACCCTCAATCTCCTAATCCACCTATTCCTACGGATAAATCGCCTCTGATTCCCCCTTCGGGCTCGGTTCCTGTGGCTCCTCCCACTTTTGATATCACGGCTTTTCTCACATCCTTTAAGCAAGAGATGGTTTCGTCTTTCAAAACTAGTTTAAATGAAATGGAAAAGAAGAACGATGAGAAATTATCTAACCTTAAGAAATCGCTCTCCTCGTCTAGATCCCACGCGAGTAGTTCCACTAAGTCCGGCTCTTCACGGAAGGGTTCGGCTAGTATAGATGACCGCCGTGAGCTTAAGTCCCAGTCCAATAAGCGGGCCGCCGACCCCGTGGAGACGGTTACGGCGAGTGAGACAGTCAAAAAACAGTGTTTACCCGACGGGGGCCTGTTAGTTGACGGCCGTGGTGGCCAGAAATTGAGTACCCTAAACCAGTCTGGCGGCCTAAAAACCACAGAGCTGGAGGGGTCTCACGATGTTGACGCCGTCAACCTGCTCCGTGGCCCTCCGGGGACGGTTCAGGCCGGGTCACACGTGGGGGACGGCAAGCCCGTCAATAGTTCGTCTGCTACGGCTTCTGGCCTGGGCCAGGTTACCGTTAGCACGGACTCCACGCGTGACCCGTGCCCCGATCCGTTATTGTCTAGGCAGCGCACGGACGGCACGGACTCCGCCGGGAATCTAGGTCGCGGGTCGATTAAGGACACGGTTGTTGACAATAAGGGCACGCTTGATTTTGTGGACGTCCGTAACCCGCCGTTGATACCCATCATCACGGACTCTAACATGGAAGTAGATCAACCTGTTGATGTTAAACTCCATTCACATGAAGGCTTAGCCATTATTCCTCCGGCCGAAATTAAGGATGTACCGGACTTAGACCCGTCTTGGTCTTATTTGGAAAAAATTGATTTTCTTCACAAATTGAAACCGTGTACACGTCCTTCCGTTTTGGATGAGCAAGTGGAGCGTGTATTACCTGACGAATTGGGATCGACTGGTGTGCTTCCTCCCAAACGTTTACCAAAGAGAACTTTACCTCATTCCACCGTGGTCAAGTCGGGCTTGGACATTGTTAACGCGAACATAGCCAAGGCTAAGGATGCGACATCTCTTCCGAAACTGCCCGTTAAACAAGCCTATATCATCCATGATCGTCTTCTACCGGCCTCAGCTCCCGATGTCGATAGGGACTTTGCCCGTTTAGATGCCCGTCCTAACCAGAGATTTGTTGGAGACAAGTTGACTGTCACCCGTAAGGACGTCAAGGAAATGGATCTAGCGGCCCGTAACTCTGTTGACATCTTATCCTACATCAACTGGTTCGCGGCAGGAGTTAGGCAACTTTTACCACCCACCTTCCAGGACTATACTGGTATTAAGCCCTCCACTCTTACCGTCATGAGCGCTGAAGAAGTTGCCCTAGCTCACTCTTTTTTAGACGTTATTTACCAAGCAGTAGGCGATGCGACTCTTGCCCAGCTATCTTCTGTCGCTAGGCTTACAGCCCTTGAGAGATCTCGTCTTCTCGGAGCAGTCAAGAATCTTCCAACGGATGCTAAGGAAGATCTTTTCCAACAGCCGCTCAACACTGACTCTATGTTCAATGGCCAGTGCTCTCAGGCCATTGCGACTCAGGAAGCCCAAACTAATAGGAATTTAAATCAACAACTTGCTTCAGCACTCCTTGCTCAGACCAGGAATCAACGAGGCAATCCTCGTGGTAGGAGAGGTTTCGGCGCCACTACACCCCGACCCCCCCTCCATCGTTCCGCCTTTGATCGGGCCAAGTCCTACGGTCGACCACCCCCCTCTTCCTCACAATCTCAACCCCCTAGGGAGCCTCAACAGCAGCCACCTAGATCCAATTTTCGTGGCAGAGGAAATCGTGGATCCAAACCCTCGTACCGCCGTTGACTCCGTAACCGCTCCTTTGATATTGTCAGACCCTTTCGAACCGGCAACGCCCACGGACTTTCTCATGGATTTCGACTTCATTACGCCAGTCGTACCCTCCCCCGTGGGGGGTCGACTACTACGCTTTGCCCGGAATTGGACCCAAATCACTCAAGACAAGTGGATACAGTCTGTGGTTTCCGAGGGGTACCAACTCCAATTCCAGACCCATCCTCCCCTGGCTACACACCCTCAGGGAAGAAGATACCTGCTACAAGGGAATCGTCTGGAATCTGCTCTACTAGCAATAGAGCAGTTATTGCTGAAGGAGGCTGTCATCGAACTCTCTCCCCTAGACACTTCGAAGGGATTTTATTCACCAGTTTTTCTAGTCCCCAAGCGGGACACTCCAGAGATGCGAATGATTATAGACTTGAAGATCCTAAACAAGAATTTTCTGTTACCTCCTCCCAGATTCACCATGGAGTCATTGAAGAATGTGAGGAAACTAGTGCAACTGGACAGCAAGTTTGTAAGCCTAGACCTCAAGGATGCGTATCTCCACATTCCCATTCACAAACAGTCACAGAAATTCCTCAGATTCGCGGTAAACGGAAGGAGATTTCAGTTTCAAGTTCTGCCTTTCGGAGTCTCCATCGCACCATGGCTCTTCACTATGATCATGAAACCCCTGCTCCACTTCTTACACCTCAGGGGAATAGCTATCCACGGATACCTGGACGATTTTCTGACACGGCATCTCTCAACAGTGATCCTAATCAAGCACCTCAACTTCGCGATCCATGTGTTTACCCACTTAGGATGGATCATACACCCGGACAAGTCAGAGCTAGTTCCATCCCCAAGAATCAAGTTTCTCGGGGCCGTGTTAGACGCAGAGAAAGGTTTGATTTTTCCCGTACAAGATCGATGGTTGACTACCCGAACTCTCATCTTTTCTCTACTATCATCTCGGACGGCGACACTACGAAAATGGATGTCTCTACTGGGGTTCCTGACGTCGATTCAAGCCTTCACAGTCAGAGGTCGCCTCAATCTCAGACACTCACAGTCCTGGATAAATCAGAACAGAATCCAGGAGCTCGACTCTATCATAATGTGCCCTCCACACGTTTGCCGGGAGTTGGAATGGTGGACTCAGGAACACAATGTGATTTCGGGAGCAAGATTCACAGACCCACCACCACTATATACCATCTTCACGGATGCGTCGCAAGAAGGATGGGGTGCGCACATGGACAATCTGGAGACACAGGGGAAATGGACTGTCCAGGAATCTCTTCTGCACATCAATCTCTTGGAGATGCTAGCAGTTATCAGGGCTTTCAACGAGTGGTGGAGGCTACTGTATCGAACCAGCATCATGATCGCGTCCGACAATGCGACGGTAGTTGCTTACATAAACAAGCAAGGAGGGACCAGATCCCAGAACTTGATGCACCTAACTCGTCAGCTTTTTCAACTCACGGATCAGTGCAAGGTAACACTCAGGGCAAGGCACATCCCGGGAAGGCTAAACGTTCGAGCCGATATGCTCTCCAGGAGGAATCAAGTGATCCAAACCGAATGGACCCTGCACGAGGAAGCATTCCGTTTGATATCGGACAGATGGGAGACCCCCTGCATAGATCTGTTCGCCACAAGCCAGAACTTTCGTCTACCAACTTACGTCAGTCCAATCCCGGACCCTCAGGCTTGGGCGGTGGACGCTCTATCCATGACATGGGACGGCATGATAGCCTACGCATTCCCCCCATTCAAGATAATACCGGACGTATTAGCGAAGATAGCGACTCAGGATTGCTTGATATACCTAGTGGCGCCCGCCTGGCCCACCAGACCGTGGTTTCCGAATCTCTTGGATCTCCTGACAGACTATCCTCTAGTCCTACCGTGTTGGGGAAACCTGTTATCCCAACCGCACTCGAGGAGGAATCACGGCAACCTGGGGATGCTCAAGCTTCACGTGTGGAGGTTATCTCGCGATCCCTCCAGGAACAAGGTTTCGGAGGAGAATCTACGAAAGCTATTGTTAACTCTATCAGGCCCTCCACAGCCAGACTTTATGATGCAAAATGGAGAATTTTCACCATCTGGAGAAGAGAAAGAGATTTACTAGACAAGGATATCTCTATTCCCATGTTAGCGGATTTCCTGTTGTACTTAAGGAATGGAAGGAAATTAAAACATGGAACCATTGAAGGTTACAGATCGGCAATAGCTTCAGTGTGTGACATTCAGGGATTATCAATAGGATCGGATACCTCCTTACACAGAATGATCAGATCCTTTCAGATTCAGGATATCACAACGCCTTCGATTTTCCCCAAATGGGATCTTTGCATTGTTTTACAGTCCCTACTCAAAGCTCCATATGAACCGCTGAGTTCGACTCCATTAAAGTTCCTTTCCTTCAAAACAGCCTTTTTACTTGCCTTCGCTTCAGCTGCTCGAGTGTCGGAGCTCCACGCGATTGACAATTCATCCATAAGATTTTCAAAGGATAGAAAGGAAGTGACTTGCCGCGCCTTACCGGAGTTTCTCGCCAAAAATCAATCCTCTTCTTCGGGACCTCTAGGTACGAGGTCTTATAGAATTCCAGCGCTACCTGTCTCTACGTCTCGCTCAGATAAGGAGAGACTCTTGTGCCCAGTCAGATGCCTCAGATGGTATCTGGAAAGAACTGCTTCGTTCCGTCGCAATAGGAGGAGATTGTTCTTGTCCTGTAAGCCTGCTGTTGATACGGAAATATCCAAGAACACGATATCATCCTGGCTTAGGAAAACCATTGTTTTTGCTTACAATCTCATGGATCAGGACACAGTTAATGTCAAGTTTTCTCCTCATGAGATTAGAGCCTTATCCTCATCGCTTTCGGCATGGAAATCAGTCTCAATTCAACAACTAGTATCCTCTTGCCAGTGGAAGGGATCAAATACATTCATCTCATCTTACTTACGGGATATCTCACCCTCACTATCAGGAATCAGTGATCTAGGACCCTTAGTCGCGGCTCAACACGTGACTTCGGCCTGAGACCAGTGTTATCAAGAAAGAGGAAAAAAGGGGGGGGGGTCGGGGTCGTTGGAGGAAATTCGACGACTGACCTCTTCAAGTTCCAACTATATGTTTACAAGGTGAGGCCATACTGTGACTAAGTTATGGTGGTGGTCCGAGATAAGGGAACTTGCGGTATATGTTCGGCACTCGTTGTGGATTGGTATACCCACCAAACTTGATCACGATTTAACCTCAAACCGAATATGACGTAAGTTTATATTAAACCGGAAGTGACGTCACAACCGGAAGTGACGTAAGATAGAACCGGAAGTGACGTCACAACCGGAATTTCAGTTAAAATAGGTATTATTCTATTAATAGAACCAAATTACGTCATAGTCGGTTATAAACAAACCTAATATATTAACCGGTGGTATGCACTCATTTATTGGAATGATCGGTGATGGGAGAAATAAACAGGATTACTGCATGACAGTTGGAGTTTTGGTTATTTATCCATAATATTCATGAGAATTCAAGAATCAGTTATTTTTATGGATTAAGAGAGTAATTGAATCTAATTATTGGCATTGTAAATGGAGCACATCCCCTGGATCCCTCCTCCTATTATGTGAAATTCGGGACTGGAGTTCGTCCCAGAGGTTAGTTTATGCCAATAATTAGGAACAATTACAATGTATTGTTAGTAATTATTAGTAAACTTACCTCTGGGACGAACGTTTAATCCCACCCAGGTTTACTAAATTTACTAAATTCCTCCCCGCATGTTCCAGGTGATGTGTTACTATGGACTATGGCAGTTCGAGAATATGAGCACATGGGAGATCAGGGGAAGATAACTCCACCAGGAAGGAAGGAGCTGCATACCACTAATGGTAAATATGACTTAGAGTATTTTTTATCTATATTTTTAATCTAGACTTCTGCAGACACGTTCCAAAGAACGGAGAAAGGGGCTGGAGTTCGTCCCAGAGGTAAGTTTACTAATAATTACTAACAATACATTGTAATTGTTCCTAATTCATTAAATGTTTATTGCTTTTTCTAAAAAAAATATGTATGTGATGCATCATGTTGGTTGAGAATCCGCAAATGATATAATTTTATCAGATTAATTGCTGTACTGGTAAATGCTGTGGTCCTTAATATTCAACAACCTGATAACCTGATTAGATAATAGATATGATATGGAAATGCATCTTGCTATGGTTAAAAAAAATTACTTGCATGAATTGATGTTTCCACAAAGTTTTCGTTTGCAAAAATGTAAACCTCCCCTAGATCAAGTTAAGGAAAGAGTTGTTGTAATGTAAGAAAATAACCAGAAAGTATGTTATTCTTCCAACCCATTCTTCCCTTAACTTTAATGAATATCAGAATGTTCTTCTGATGTAAAGTTTGAGAAGAGGATGCCCTCATTTGGTAAACTGAACATATATATACAGCGATCAATCTACAGATATGACCCTCTGAGTCAAGGGACTCACTACCTAAAAGTCTTGTGAGTCCAAGCTGATTTAAATGAGTCCTTTAATAAGTAAGCGCATAGTATCACAAAAAAACTATGCATCCCAGGACTCACTGCTTAAATTTCTATGAGTCCTCTAAATTTTATGAGTATTTGAAGCAGGACTCGCAGGTAAATTTATCCCTGTACCGGTATATATTTATTATATGTTCAAGCAACTTGAAGCAAGATTTAAGTATCTATTTAATAGAATGTCATATGCTATATTTTTTGGCAATTGATTTGTTTATTGTTTCTCTACAAATCTTGAATCATGCACCAAGCTAAAAATTATTCTTAACCTATTAGAAAAAAAAAAATCTCTAATCCTAACCGACAAGGTGTAATTAAGCTCATCAAGGCAAACTAACGCCAATAGGTGTGATCTTCTGCAGGAATAAGTTATTAAGTACAAATGACTAGGTAAGGACATGATTGTATCTACAAGCAACACCTGTTGATTTCACAGCTGACTAGTCGGACAAATGTTTTCCAGCACTTGTCACCCAGCTGGAGTTTCCCATCCACTCTAATGTCAGCAGATTTTGACTCATTTACGTGTCATCGATGCAGAATTACACGCAGTTGCACCTGACTAATTCTGATTTAGAAACATTTTGCTGTTAAAAATATATGCATCTAATATGATCTTGTGGCTTTTGAATCAGATTAGGAAATCTTGCTCAGTTGGAATGCATATTTTTGGTCCATTCTATAATATATTTTTTTAAAAAGTTTCTATTTTCACACTGATATTTGTTTGAAGAATATAAAGTGTAGCATTTTTGCAGTTCATCTGATAAGGCTAAATACTGACTTACATTAAAATTATTTTTTCTCAAAATCAGAATGTATATATAAATGTTAATTTTGAAAGAAGTTTGATTTACCTGTTCTTCTTGTATTTGTACTATCATCCCTGGTTGAAGAAATGTTTGTAAATTCAATGAATTGATATCATACTATACAGTATTGTATTTAGCAAAGCAATAATGATAGTGTAGATGCACATGTTATATAATGACATGAGGAAGTATGTTTTCTCATGCAACTACCATGTGCCTTTAATATAATTGTGTGACGTTTGAAATCCTACTGAGTAGTACTTTTGTGGAGTTTTCTTCATGGCAGTTATTTTACTCATCATATTTGGGAAAGACTTGAATTTACATGTACTTCTATAGGTCATTCGTCTCTTTATTATGTAATTATCGTGTATATGTCACATGAGGTACAGACATGATAAGAGAGGTATTTCTGTACTAGGTGGCATTTAGCTAAGAATTTAGAACTCTGCGTAAACAATAAGATTACAAGAGAAGACATCCTGGTGACTCGAGACATCCTGTTTTCCTCTTTTTCTTTTACCTATCTTGTTTACGGAAAGATATCAGACAAGAATGGGAAAATTACCGAAATATTGCTCGGTCTGTTTCAGTGTTGTACCTATGCATTTCATCTGATAGTTTGTCCCTTCATTTGCGTATAGTAATACATGCCTCAGAAATATTAGAAATATACTCTTCGCTTTTCAATATATGCTAAATATTGAAAATTGACCAAAATAGAACATTACTGCTATTTTTGCATTAATCCTTGGTGATTAGAACATGCATGATTTTTTTATTCAAAAATTCTTTTGGTACCGAAGTCTTGGCTGGTTGGGATTATGATTGTAAATTGTAGACTTTGTTACTCATTGGTTAGGAAAATTAAAAGCCTACAAGACTAAAATATTGTGTGCATAACAATTTGATACTATAAGATTTTCTGCCTCACAAGATGAGATGAACATGGTATTTGTCAAGAAACGAAAATTGTTTATTTATTTTATGATTTAATCGTTGAATATCTTACAAACTTCAAGCGCATTTACCGTGTTGAGTCGGCTTCAAAGAGAGCCCATCGCCTAAGCAACAACATGACATCATGAGCTTGTCATTGCGTCAGAGCATTGTTCGATGACGTCAAACCATTGTTGTTATCAGTCACTAGTGACTGATAACACGTTCCATTGTTATTGTCACTAGTGACTGATAACACAGTTTATTTTCATCGATGGATCTCGATATTTCACTGCCAATCATATAATAAATTACATGAAGTACATATAGATATGAAAAATAAAATACTTCAGACGACATTTGCTGTAGGTATCATCACACCCTGTAATACGCTACTGCGTGAGGACGTTTGCTAGTCGCCGTTACGGTTTGCTATGCTTGAAGCAACGGCTCGCTATCACAATATCATTTTTCTTAATGATGTATCGCCGCAGAAATTGTGTAAGTTAAGTCCCAATTTAAGCTTCTTTGACACATATTTGTCGTGATATGGTAATATATTAATTAACGATGAAGTTGACATAAAACACTTACCAAATGAAATAGGAATTATTAAAATATTCGATGTTATGTGCTATACTACCACTTGCAAGTGATGAAATTACTTGTTTTTATTGTCTAAAAAGCGTTCAATTCATGAACTAATGAGCCAATAGAAGTTAAGTAATACTAAGTGTATGTATGTAAGTTGGCATGGATAATTTATATGAAATAATGACAATATGAAGACATTTATAAATTCGACATGCAACGGTTGCTACATGACGTGACAACGGTAGCTGGTGGTAATTCGTTCTGTGTGAAACGGTTTGCTAGCACTGTTTTACGGTTTGCTACAGCTACGGTTTGCTACAGCTATTATTATTGACAACAACAATCAGACAACTACAACAACTTGCCGGGCCATGAAGTACAGCTGCCATGTGTGCGACGTCAAAAGTGACCTTTTTGATGTGATAATCAAACATTTCTGATAAAACCATCCCGAAAATGAACTTAACATTAGAACAGTTCGTTTATCATCATTGACGGGCAAGTTACAGTATGTAACAAAGAATTATCAAATCGTTCCCAAATATATGCAAGACCAAGGACAAAAGATAGTAATGTCACCAGGAAATGAGCGCATCACACTAAGCGTAAATGAAAGTGTCAATAATTAATCTAGCCCACGTACCAAGAGTGATACTGAATCAAAAGAAAGTACTAACGCTTCAATTCATGATGTCAGCGATGATGAAAGTCGAGAATCTTTCGGAGAAGTCAATCAAGATTGTTGTGACATCTCCGAATCACAAAGTTCGAATGTTGACGGAGATCTTGAAAGTGATATGGACAAATTAGTTCGGCTATTGCCTTCAATAGATACTCAGAATGGAAAACTTTTTGTCGCATGTTACACGATAATACATTTCCAACAGAAAACTTAGCCTTCCAGTTATTATACCCCCGACCAACGGTCCGGGGTATATAGTAATACCAACGATTCCGTGTGTCTGTCTGTCTGTCCGAGGACATTTTTTGTCCGACGTATTACGGGAAAACTATTTATCCGATTAATTTCAAATTTTGCACATGTCTTCTACCCTACTAGGAGGGGTGCAGTGCGAAGTTACAGCAAATTTCGTTAATATTTGAAATTTTTACAAATTTCCATGTTTTGAACTTAGTCATTTTCCAATATCAGATTTATCCGACCTATTACGTGAAAACTATTCATCCAATTTATTTCAAATTTTGCACATGTCTTCTTCCCTACTAGGAAGGGTGCGGTGAGAAATTGCAACAAATTTCATTTATATTTTAATTTTTTACAAATTTCCATATTTTGAACTTTGTCATTTTCCAATATCAGTCTTTTCTCATTTTGCATGTATCTTCTTCCCTCCTAGGAGCGGTGCAGTGCCAAATCAACGGTTTTTAGTGTGTTTTTTTTTTTACAAAGTTCCATTTTTTAGATTAGTCATTTTTCTCAATTCCTCTTTTGGGGTCAAATGCTGTGAAAGGGAGGACTACATTGAAAGTAAAAAATAATTCAGTTAGTCAGGGATGCACGGTCGTGGGTAACACTGAGCCACGCTCACTTTTTTGCTTGTTCATGGATGTTGTCAAGTGGTTCTCTTGCACAACTACAACGAACATGCGATACAAGAAAGAAGTCATTGCTTTTTGGAAAACTGATTACAGACTGTTCCCATGGTAGGTTTGTCAGATTTATGTCTGGATACAAGAACCTTGGTCAGGTTGTGTTAGGAGACTGTACACTTGGAAATTACAACCCATCTTCCTCAAAATCAACTTTGCTGTTCCAAGTTTGAATATTTCAAATTCCAAAAATTGTGAAACAATTCCTCATGATATTAAACCAGGAATCTTATCTCAAGTTCTTGCCGCCATTTCGAAAGAGCAAAGAAACTGTTCCTCTAAAAATATGTTTTGGTCAGAGCTTACTGAAAACGCTGGTGATGTAGATTTGTTTAAATTTGAAGATCAACAACACTTGGAAGCAGAAAAACTAGATTGCATACCCTGACAAATCTTCACCCATGTTCTGATGTTGTCACTTTCTGCAATGTTACACGATTACTTCAATGTTGTTTTTTGGAAATACCATAATGCCATCACATACATACAATAATGCTTCAAATCAAATAACTATTTTGAATCCAATGAGATCTTATCCAATGAGATCTTAAATATGTATTTTTACAAACTTTAGTAACCGTTTATGTCCTAATGAGACGGCATAGCAAACCGTACTTACGCACATGACTTACCATTAGCAACCGTAGCATCAAAAGTACGAACTGTTTATAAGTTCTGGTCATTTCAGTCTTTGTCTGGCATAGTGCGGCAAATGCAGTTAACAAACATCATTCAACAATACTTCTTTGACTTAGTTATATTGTTTGCAGTGTTTATTACGACAAAATAACATGAAAATAAACTATTGAAATCGAAAGTATCCTTACTGCTTGTAATAAATTTACAAGAAAGTATTAAATTCACACTTAAAACAATATCTTAGAGCGCAAATCCATTTTAGAAAACTGTATCTAGATAATGGCAAACTTTCATTTACAAAAAGCGAAGCTATAAGGTGAAGATATGACATTAAATACATGTTCTGCGAAGCAGCCGATCTATGATCGTGATAGCGAGCCGTTGCTTCAAGCATAGCAAACCGTAACGGCAACTAGCAAACGTCCTCACGCAGTAGTGTATTACAGGGTGTGATCATTTTAATCGCCTTCATGACATCCTTAGCTTGTGCCATCTTCATATTAATAAAATATAGGTTGTCTATCTATTTGCTTGTTAGAGCCATAAGTGAGATTCTATCTAAAGAGTTTGAACCTCTTAATCTATCACTAGAGTTCAAGCACCGGTAAGTCATATTGAGATGTGGTTACTATCATCACACTCACAAAAGTACAGAAGTAACAGAATGGTCTGACTGGTGATGTCAGCTAGGTATTGTTAATAACAATGATAACATGTCTGGCTTGTTATCTACATCAGACGTGTTGATATTCCGTCTACCTGATTCTCGAATATACATCGGATGATTCTCGCTATCTACATCGTGTCATATCTGATAAGTGACACCCTTTGAAATGTACATGCTTTATGCATTTGTCCATTTATCATGCTTATTGTCTGTGTCAAGTGATATTGATATGGTGATACCTGCATAAAAGTCATTGTAAATGTGTGACCATAGTTTATGGCCACGTTGCATATGTCATATCTTAATTTGCAAATTGCTGTTATTGCCCCTGAAACAAAATATCCCACGCAAGTCTGTATTATTTGTAGCGAGTCTAGATCATCGCAGTTTCAGAAAATGAACAGCTTCTGTGGGCTCCTTTCCCTTTTAATAATATAGAGTTGCATTTTGATTATATTTTCATTTCAGAGTGACAGACTAAAATTTAGTTTATGTAAAAGGATATATTGAAACTTATGCTTCTGCTATATTCCTACCAAAGGTGAACTAGTTTAGTTTATGTCATGGTTTACCGTTGGGTTAATTATCTGTGACATTTGTTGACATTTGTGTAATCCAAGTGTGGGTGCTAATTGTTCCATATATATCCTCTTTCAGTGATATATCTGATCATGCCCCACCTATAAGAAGAATTGACAACTTCTTTTGTGAATGAACTCAAGACATTCTGGGCACCATTGATTTCTGATAACCTTGGAACCCAAAAAAATATTGTATAACTTTAGATCAATGTTTTCTGATGTAGATCAGATTAGTACAGATGGTAATGTTATACAGGGAATTTTGGTTTATGTTTTGAAGTAGGTTTTAACAGAGTATCTCATGAACTGTTATGAAAAAATTATCTTTTAAGGTTGAAAACAAAATCTTTTGGGAATTATTTCACAGTTGTTGTAAAATATGTCAGCAAAATCCCTGTGTTTAAATAGAAATGACAATAAATGTCTTTTTCAAAAACTCAAAATACTGAAATGTTAAGATCTACAGAAACCCAATCATCAATCTGAACTTTCTTTGAGGTTTAAAATTTTAATGTTTTAATGTCTTATCCATCTAACTTCTTGCTCCCCCTTGAATAATAGAAAATGAAATTGAGGAAAACTGTATTCATTATTTAAAGGTTTTGTTACAGTATCTGCAACAGGAAAGTTTCATTAAAGAAATACAGCGAGCCTTTGCGTGTAGTATTTATGAATGGTGTGATGAGGACTAAAGACTATCGATAATGTCATCAATTTGATTGGGCTAATCACAGATAATGGTAAGAGTATTTGTAAGCTGATTAGTATGAGATCCAATGTTGCATCAGCAGTTCCAGAATGTTCATGTAGTGAATGCTTACGAAACATTGCGGCATTGTTCCTGAAGTACAGGTACATTCTTGTGGATGCTCTCGTGCTTAGATACAGAATAATCCGATTGTCTCCCTTTACGTAGATAAAGTGTTGCGTGTGGAATAATAGTCTTATTCAGTAGCACATGTTAGTCCTCGTGAACTCTTGTCATGACATGGTTGAGGCTGTTGCATGAAACAAGGCTTTGAACGTTTTGTCTCAAGGACATCTTTTGTAGATGTACTTTCGGAGCTGAAAGTATGTAATAAGCACTCCAGTACCTACAGTACCTGAATCACCTTTAGAGCTAATTAGGATACCCTTTGATCTCAGATGATGTTGAAACAATGCAATTTGGTTATATCATTCATTTCTAAAGACCAAAGTTATGCAGTGCATCGTAACTTTAGAAGACTTCTTTGTAGTCCTTGAGAAGACCCCTTAATGTGTCAATAAATTATACATGCTTACTTTGAATCAAAGTAATTTTGGTTGTTTATGAGAGAATGTGGATATTTGATTGCTGAATTGTAGGGTTACTGAATTAAGCCTAGTCTGGTAGCTAATGGACAGTTAAAAGATGTTGGTTTGTCAAAAACAACTAAAATTAAAGAACAATATGTTTATGATGATGTATTTTTCTAGGTGGAATGAGTTTGAGCCAGTACTTTAAGAGTTCCATCATTCAAATGGATAGTATTCAAAATGGTTGAGTTGAGAGTATTGGTTATATATATATATGTTGTCTATCTATTTGCTTGTTTGATCCATATATATATACACAAGGATTGGGAAAGACATCTTTGACAATGGGCCATTTTCAGTGTTTTTGGCAATTTTCTGAATTTTAAATGTAAATTGTAAACTTCAAAATTTTAGTGGGCCATTTATTCATCCAATGTGCAAAATGGCCCATGGCCCCTGCCTGTCCCAATCATTGATACAGATTGAATGACCATCAGTTCAGGAACATATTTTTGATTTTTACAGATTTGGACCTCAAGAACATCATTGACAAATTAGCCAACTTTGTTGCCCGAAATGGCCCGGAGTTTGAACAGATGACCAAACAGAAACAAAAGGACAATCAAAGATTTTCTTTTCTCTTCGGGGGAGAATACTTCAACTATTATCAGTGCAAAGTCACAACAGAACAAGCAAGTAAGTAATATTAAGATGTTTTAAAAAAAAAATTAGTTATTGCTTTTGTGTTTGAAAACTGACATCGGTGATAGAAATATTTGTTCATATGGAAATAAGAAATCCTACATTGTGGTATCCAATCTCTTCTATACCCGACAAGTCCAGACATTACTGCTCAGGTTTATTACACATGTGCAACCTATCAATAAATATTCGTGTTATTTTACATATATATATATATATCACATATTTGTGACAACAGTAAATAGCCATAGTCACTAAACTTAACATTTACAATATCAAACTTTCAAATACTGGTACCTTATACTTATGCCTTCTGAAATCTACTTTTTGTTTGTAAGAAAATGTTTTAGTAATATGGCAATATTAATTTGACTCTCGTAAGACCAGTCTGTAGATGCTGGTTCAATGAGAAATCTTGTGCTCTCGTAGGTGTGCCCTCACATGTTGACACTAATAATTTCAAACTCTGAAATATCTCTTGGCATGTTTCGCCAGCATGTCAGTTCATGTAAGCATTTCTTTGAGCTCTATCACACAGTTTGTTAATACTTGAGCATATGAACGTCATCCACTGTTTGTAGTAAGACTCTGAATAATTCCATTCAAACAAATTATTTCACTTTTTGTCTTAAACTTGTGCCGCAAATCACAATGTCAACAACTCATGAGTAAAAATCAACAAAAACATTACAGCAAGGGTTGGCTTCAGGTTGGCAATCAATGTAGAAAGTGATAGTTTATCTTGATTGTTTGACGAGGAAGCGATTGACAACACCTTTTGGCTCTGAGCACAATGTTTGATAAGATGGCATGGGACGTTGTTTATTTATTGAGAAGAAATAAACAAAAAGAAGCCGAGGTAAACAACACACCTATCAGTGTAACCTGTCCAATAAATATCTGCTCCTTATAAAACAAATAGATTCTAAATTGAGAGAATCTGTAGGAAATGCTGACAGAATGCTAGGCCGATAATGGTGTATCTTCCAGGAAACTGAGGGTAATAATTTAGGGATGGGTGGTTGTGTTGAAGTGTCATGTGAACCTATTTCCTGAGCCCTGTGATCAAGAGCAGTGTTGTTCCTAGGTGATCAGACAAGGGGGTCATTTTGGCCAATTCTGAGAATATGGGACCCTTACAATGGTAGAAGTATCCTATTTCTCAAAATTTTAAGGGACACCAAGCAAAAAAGGTGGGCAAATTTCCCAAGGACCCCCTCTGTGAACAACACTGAAGATGTTGCCGAATTATTAAGTTACATTCGTTTTGGGTTAAAATAAAGAAATCGCGTCTCTTTGACAAATAGTTTCGTTGAAGTTTTGGCGTGGATTGCAGTAAAATTCAGTGTTGTTCCTATCTGAAAAGATAAGACTCCTTGCAATGGTAAAAGTATCCTGCTTATCCAAATTTTAAGGGACACCAAGCAAAGAGGTGGGCAAATTTCCCCAGGAACAACACTGCAGGTAGATTAGAAATAAGAAGCAAATAGATTCTAGATTGAGAAAACTGAAAGAAAACCTGATAGAAAAAAGTAGATTCTAAATTGAGAGAATCAGAAGGAAATACTGACAGAATACTGGGCTGATAATGGTGTTTTTTTCAAGGGAACTGAGGGTAATAATTCAGGGATGGGTGGTCTTGTTTAAGTGATACATGTCCCTGGTTTGGTTAAATTTTGAAAAGGAAACTTGGATCCTTTAACCTTTTGGTAATGAAGAAACATATATGGATGAGTACTTAGCTTTAGTACTGTCTCCTTTTCATTGTGTTTCTTTTCTTTTCTTAAGATTAGGATTTGTTGACAAAACATTTCAGAGTCTACTTGACTGGTTGTCACTGTACCTTGATGAGATTGCTATCATAGAGTAGAGATAACAACATACAAACAGTCAGAAACTTTGATTAAACCAATCATAAATCTATGTTTAGAAGTTGATAAAAAGTTGTTTGTCGCTCTTGTGTGGTTATCTTACAGTGGTGTGATAATACATGCTATCAACAACTGGATACATTTTGTTATCAGATAATATGATGGGTTGTTATTGTATAATCACAATGTTTTGATTTGGAATTATTTTGTCACATCTTTGTTCTGTCGTCTTTGTGTTTGATTGCAAATACTAGAGATATTGGATAATGATTGTTATTTTTAGAGGAAATTTTAAATTTAGCATCCAAATTGCTTGAATCATATCAATAATAGCTTTTTGCAATAACAGTATTTATTAATTTGTGCAAATCATAACACCCTCATGTCTTTGTTAAACTTCAGCTATTATTTCTTGCTTTATTTGATCACTGTCCTGCAACAAACAGTTTTGATCAGCTCTCTTTAAAAGTACTCATGATTATTAGACTAGGCATCTGCTCTCAGAATGATGATAAGGTCATGATGATAATGAACATAAAGCAGAACCAAACAGCACATTTCATTATCACAAAAAGTGTTTACAAACAAGGGACTTCATAAAAAGCTGTTTAAGAGGTAAAAATTATTTTTTATGAGATTTAATATTTTACAAAATAATGATTAAAAGCTCAAATAAAACAATAATACCAAAAACAGGGATTGGTAAAGACATCTTTGACAATCGGCCATTTACAGAGTATTTGGTATTTTTAAAAATTCAAATGGGCCATTGCCCATTATATAAATAGTAATCTTCAAAATTTAAATGGGCCATTTTTTCATCCAATATGCAAAATGGCCCATGGCCCCTGCCTTTCACAATCACTCCAAAATAAAATCAAACTCTACCAGTCATGACATGACAACTACAGTAGATAATATCTTTTGTTGTGGTCACAATTAAAGGAGCTGTAATGACACAGTTGACGTAAGGGAAAGGGTTGAAGGAAAACCTTTTGTCCACGTAGACTGATCAGCCCAAACGGAAGTGAGGATAGAGTGTTGAACCTTCAACCAGTGTTTGCTTGTTAATAACGCGATTCTCTCGGCAGTCTTCCTTGTTGGAGCAAGTATTTTAGATGACTCCACCTAGCTGTAGCTTCAAGGAAGAGAAAGAGAAGACTGTGCAGTTATTGTAGAAAACAATTTTGTTGTTTTGACACATGATTTGTGTTTTGTTTACAGATTATTATGTAATCTTTTATTATTTATTTGGGAGTTTTTGTAAATAAAATATTAATTTCCGTTAGTAGTAGATAATTTATGATTTCATTGAAATATTTCTGATTTTGGATCAATTGAGATAGTTTATGTTCAGACATAGTTGTTATAAAATAGAGTATTATTTGCATGAATGTTTTGTTCATGTGGTTGCAAAAAAAATGGAAATAAAAAAAAACAAGTATAGGTTGATTAGCAGTAGTGTGCACATTTGGAATACAATGTCATAGGCAAACTATTAGGTTATGGTTACCGTAATCATTCTTCATGTTGTGATGCCATATTGTGAAAGTGAAGTTTCTCCCTGGGCAATATGAACCCCCTTTAAGAGTTCCCCTTCAGTTCCCATGTTGATTATCAAACTTCTTTTGTTGGTATTTATTTCTAGTTTGAGTACAAGGGAGATTATTCTGAACAGGAACAAAGGGATCCCTCCTATAAGGGGATAATAGGAGATAATCATTACCTTTTATAAACGACACAAAAAAAAAAATCAAAATAACAGAACAGAAATAATTTTCCATTTTTGCGTCTCAATTAGTTGCCTGACATTTTCAATCATTGTATTTCAGTCATCAACCAACAGAAGCAGAAGTTAGCCCAACAACAGGCGCTTGTCCATCAGGTCATTTCAAACCAGACTCTACAGGGGCCACCATGGCAACAGAACCCTCCTCCACAGTTGCCTGGCAACCAAGGGTTCAACCAACCCCCCCTCAACCCCCAACTTGGACCAGGGCCCAGCCCTGCACTAAGCCCTTCTCTGGGTCCATCACAAGGTCCGCCCCTATCTCTTGGACCACCGGGCCTGGGCCCAGGTCCAAGTCCGAATCCTGGTCTCCAGCAGCAGATATCATCTCTAGAACAGCAGATCCAGCAGCACCAGGCTCAGATGGGAGACCAGATTAAACAGAGCGAGTCCAACCTGGCCGCTCAGTATCAGAGTCTCACTCAGCAACAGCAGGTTGGTTCCTACATACTGCAGGCTTACATACTTCACAATCACTCAACAACAGCAGGTTGGTTCCTACATACTGCAGGCTTACATACTTCACAATCACTCAACAACAGCAGGTTGGTTCCTACATACTGCAGGCTTACATACTTCACAATCACTCAGCAGCAGCAGGTTGATTCCTACATACTGCAGGCTTACATACTTCACAATCACTCAGCAGCAGCAGGTTGGTTCCTACATACTGCAGGCTTACATACTTCACAATCACTCAGCAACAGCAGGTTGGTTCCTACATACTGCAGGCTTACATACTTCACAATCACTCAGCAACAGCAGGTTGGTTCCTACATACTGCAGGCTTACATACTTCACAATCACTCAGCAACAGCAGGTTGGTTCCTACATACTGCAGGCTTACATACTTCACAATCACTCAACAACAGCAGGTTGGTTCCTACATACTGTAGGCTTACATACTTCACAATCACTCAGCAACAGCAGGTTGGTTCCTACATACTGTAGGCTTACTGTATACTTCACAATCACTCAGCAACAACAGGTTAGTTCCTACATACTGCAGGCTTACATACTTCACAATCACTCAGCAACAGCAGGTTGGTTCCTACATACTGCAGGCTTACATACTTCACAATCAATCAACAGCAGCAGGTTGATTCCTACATACTGCAGGCTTACATACTTCACAATCAATCAACAGCAGCAGGTTGATTCCTACATACTGCAGGCTTACATACTTCACAATCACTCAGCAACAGCAGGTTGGTTCCTACATACTGCAGGCTTACATACTTCACAATCACTCAGCAACAACAGGTTGGTTCCTACATACTGCAGGCTTACATACTTCACAATCACTCAGCAACAACAGGTTGGTTCCTACATACTGCAGGCTTACATACTTCACAATCACTCAGCAACAGCAGGTTGGTTCCTACATACTGCAGGCTTACATACTTCACAATCAATCAACAGCAGCAGGTTGATTCCTACATACTGCAGGCTTACATACTTCACAATCAATCAACAGCAGCAGGTTGATTCCTACATACTGCAGGCTTACATACTTCACAATCACTCAGCAACAGCAGGTTGGTTCCTACATACTGCAGGCTTACATACTTCACAATCACTCAGCAACAACAGGTTGGTTCCTACATACTGCAGGCTTACATACTTCACAATCACTCAGCAACAACAGGTTGGTTCCTACATACTGCAGGCTTACATACTTCACAATCACTCAGCAACAGCAGGTTGGTTCCTACATACTGCAGGCTTACATACTTCACAATCAATCAACAGCAGCAGGTTGATTCCTACATACTGCAGGCTTACATACTTCACAATCACTCAGCAACAACAGGTTGGTTCCTACATACTGCAGGCTTACATACTTCACAATCACTCAGCAACAGCAGGTTGATTCCTACATACTGCAGGCTTACATACTTCACAATCACTCAGCAACAACAGGTTGGTTCCTACATACTGCAGGCTTACATACTTCACAATCACTCAGCAACAGCAGGTTGGTTCCTACATACTGCAGGCTTACATACTTCACAATCACTCAGCAACAACAGGTTGGTTCCTACATACTGCAGGCTTACATACTTCACAATCACTCAGCAACAACAGGTTGGTTCCTACATACTGCAGGCTTACATACTTCACAATCACTCAGCAACAGCAGGTTGGTTCCTACATACTGCAGGCTTACATACTTCACAATCAATCAACAACAGCAGGTTGGTTCCTACATACTGCAGGCTTACATACTTCACAATCAATCAACAGCAGCAGGTTGATTCCTACATACTGCAGGCTTACATACTTCACAATCACTCAGCAGCAGCAGGTTGGTTCCTACATACTGTAGGCTTACTGTATACTTCACAATCACTCAGCAACAGCAGGTTGATTCCTACATACTGCAGGCTTACATACTTCACAATCACTCAGCAGCAGCAGGTTGGTTCCTACATACTGTAGGCTTACTGTATACTTCACAATCACTCAGCAACAGCAGGTTGGTTCCTACATACTGCAGGCTTACATACTTCACAATCACTCAGCAACAGCAGGTTGGTTCCTACATACTGCAGGCTTACATACTTCACAATCACTCAGCAACAACAGGTTGGTTCCTACATACTGCAGGCTTACATACTTCACAATCACTCAGCAACAGCAGGTTGGTTCCTACATACTGCAGGCTTACATACTTCACAATCAATCAACAGCAGCAGGTTGATTCCTACATACTGCAGGCTTACATACTTCACAATCACTCAGCAACAGCAGGTTGGTTCCTACATACTGCAGGCTTACATACTTCACAATCACTCAGCAACAACAGGTTGGTTCCTACATACTGCAGGCTTACATACTTCACAATCACTCAGCAACAACAGGTTGGTTCCTACATACTGCAGGCTTACATACTTCACAATCACTCAGCAACAGCAGGTTGGTTCCTACATACTGCAGGCTTACATACTTCACAATCAATCAACAGCAGCAGGTTGATTCCTACATACTGCAGGCTTACATACTTCACAATCACTCAGCAGCAGCAGGTTGGTTCCTACATACTGCAGGCTTACATACTTCACAATCACTCAGCAACAACAGGTTGGTTCCTACATACTGCAGGCTTACATACTTCACAATCACTCAGCAGCAGCAGGTTGGTTCCTACATACTGTAGGCTTACTGTATACTTCACAATCACTCAGCAACAGCAGGTTGATTCCTACATACTGCAGGCTTACATACTTCACAATCACTCAGCAGCAGCAGGTTGGTTCCTACATACTGTAGGCTTACTGTATACTTCACAATCACTCAGCAACAACAGGTTGGTTCCTACATACTGCAGGCTTACATACTTCACAATCACTCAGCAACAACAGGTTGGTTCCTACATACTGCAGGCTTACATACTTCACAATCACTCAGCAACAGCAGGTTGGTTCCTACATACTGCAGGCTTACATACTTCACAATCAATCAACAGCAGCAGGTTGATTCCTACATACTGCAGGCTTACATACTTCACAATCACTCAGCAACAGCAGGTTGGTTCCTACATACTGCAGGCTTACATACTTCACAATCACTCAGCAACAACAGGTTGGTTCCTACATACTGCAGGCTTACATACTTCACAATCACTCAACAGCAGCAGGTTGGTTCCTACATACTGCAGGCTTACATACTTCACAATCAATCAACAGCAGCAGGTTGATTCCTACATACTGCAGGCTTACATACTTCACAATCACTCAACAACAGCAGGTTGGTTCCTACATACTGCAGGCTTACATACTTCACAATCACTCAGCAACAGCAGGTTGGTTCCTACATACTGCAGGCTTACATACTTCACAATCACTCAGCAACAACAGGTTGGTTCCTACATACTGCAGGCTTACATACTTCACAATCACTCAGCAACAACAGGTTGGTTCCTACATACTGCAGGCTTACATACTTCACAATCACTCAGCAACAGCAGGTTGGTTCCTACATACTGCAGGCTTACATACTTCACAATCAATCAACAGCAGCAGGTTGATTCCTACATACTGCAGGCTTACATACTTCACAATCACTCAGCAACAACAGGTTGGTTCCTACATACTGCAGGCTTACATACTTCACAATCACTCAGCAACAGCAGGTTGATTCCTACATACTGCAGGCTTACATACTTCACAATCACTCAGCAACAACAGGTTGGTTCCTACATACTGCAGGCTTACATACTTCACAATCACTCAGCAACAGCAGGTTGGTTCCTACATACTGCAGGCTTACATACTTCACAATCACTCAGCAACAACAGGTTGGTTCCTACATACTGCAGGCTTACATACTTCACAATCACTCAGCAACAACAGGTTGGTTCCTACATACTGCAGGCTTACATACTTCACAATCACTCAGCAACAGCAGGTTGGTTCCTACATACTGCAGGCTTACATACTTCACAATCAATCAACAACAGCAGGTTGGTTCCTACATACTGCAGGCTTACATACTTCACAATCAATCAACAGCAGCAGGTTGATTCCTACATACTGCAGGCTTACATACTTCACAATCACTCAGCAGCAGCAGGTTGGTTCCTACATACTGTAGGCTTACTGTATACTTCACAATCACTCAGCAACAGCAGGTTGATTCCTACATACTGCAGGCTTACATACTTCACAATCACTCAGCAGCAGCAGGTTGGTTCCTACATACTGTAGGCTTACTGTATACTTCACAATCACTCAGCAACAGCAGGTTGGTTCCTACATACTGCAGGCTTACATACTTCACAATCACTCAGCAACAGCAGGTTGGTTCCTACATACTGCAGGCTTACATACTTCACAATCACTCAGCAACAACAGGTTGGTTCCTACATACTGCAGGCTTACATACTTCACAATCACTCAGCAACAGCAGGTTGGTTCCTACATACTGCAGGCTTACATACTTCACAATCAATCAACAGCAGCAGGTTGATTCCTACATACTGCAGGCTTACATACTTCACAATCACTCAGCAACAGCAGGTTGGTTCCTACATACTGCAGGCTTACATACTTCACAATCACTCAGCAACAACAGGTTGGTTCCTACATACTGCAGGCTTACATACTTCACAATCACTCAGCAACAGCAGGTTGGTTCCTACATACTGCAGGCTTACATACTTCACAATCACTCAGCAACAGCAGGTTGGTTCCTACATACTGCAGGCTTACATACTTCACAATCAATCAACAGCAGCAGGTTGATTCCTACATACTGCAGGCTTACATACTTCACAATCACTCAGCAGCAGCAGGTTGGTTCCTACATACTGCAGGCTTACATACTTCACAATCACTCAGCAACAACAGGTTGGTTCCTACATACTGCAGGCTTACATACTTCACAATCACTCAGCAGCAGCAGGTTGGTTCCTACATACTGTAGGCTTACTGTATACTTCACAATCACTCAGCAACAGCAGGTTGATTCCTACATACTGCAGGCTTACATACTTCACAATCACTCAGCAGCAGCAGGTTGGTTCCTACATACTGTAGGCTTACTGTATACTTCACAATCACTCAGCAACAACAGGTTGGTTCCTACATACTGCAGGCTTACATACTTCACAATCACTCAGCAACAACAGGTTGGTTCCTACATACTGCAGGCTTACATACTTCACAATCACTCAGCAACAGCAGGTTGGTTCCTACATACTGCAGGCTTACATACTTCACAATCAATCAACAGCAGCAGGTTGATTCCTACATACTGCAGGCTTACATACTTCACAATCACTCAGCAACAGCAGGTTGGTTCCTACATACTGCAGGCTTACATACTTCACAATCACTCAGCAACAACAGGTTGGTTCCTACATACTGCAGGCTTACATACTTCACAATCACTCAACAGCAGCAGGTTGGTTCCTACATACTGCAGGCTTACATACTTCACAATCAATCAACAGCAGCAGGTTGATTCCTACATACTGCAGGCTTACATACTTCACAATCACTCAACAACAGCAGGTTGGTTCCTACATACTGCAGGCTTACATACTTCACAATCACTCAGCAACAGCAGGTTGGTTCCTACATACTGCAGGCTTACATACTTCACAATCACTCAGCAACAGCAGGTTGGTTCCTACATACTGCAGGCTTACATACTTCACAATCACTCAGCAACAGCAGGTTGGTTCCTACATACTGCAGGCTTACATACTTCACAATCACTCAGCAACAGCAGGTTGGTTCCTACATACTGTAGGCTTACTGTATACTTCACAATCACTCAGCAACAGCAGGTTGGTTCCTACATACTGCAGGCTTACATACTTCACAATCACTCAACAACAGCAGGTTGGTTCCTACATACTGCAGGCTTACATACTTCACAATCACTCAGCAACAGCAGGTTGGTTCCTACATACTGCAGGCTTACATACTTCACAATCACTCAGCAACAACAGGTTGGTTCCTACATACTGCAGGCTTACATACTTCACAATCACTCAACAACAGCAGGTTGGTTCCTACATACTGCAGGCTTACATACTTCACAATCACTCAGCAACAGCAGGTTGGTTCCTACATACTGCAGGCTTACATACTTCACAATCACTCAGCAACAGCAGGTTGGTTCCTACATACTGCAGGCTTACATACTTCACAATCACTCAGCAACAACAGGTTGGTTCCTACATACTGTAGGCTTACTGTATACTTCACAATCACTCAACAACAGCAGGTTGGTTCCTACATACTGCAGGCTTACATACTTCACAATCACTCAGCAACAACAGGTTGGTTCCTACATACTGCAGGCTTACATACTTCACAATCACTCAGCAACAGCAGGTTGGTTCCTACATACTGCAGGCTTACATACTTCACAATCACTCAACAACAGCAGGTTGGTTCCTACATACTGCAGGCTTACATACTTCACAATCACTCAGCAACAGCAGGTTGGTTCCTACATACTGCAGGCTTACATACTTCACAATCACTCAGCAACAGCAGGTTGGTTCCTACATACTGCAGGCTTACATACTTCACAATCACTCAGCAACAGCAGGTTGGTTCCTACATACTGCAGGCTTACATACTTCACAATCACTCAGCAACAACAGGTTGGTTCCTACATACTGTAGGCTTACTGTATACTTCACAATCACTCAACAACAGCAGGTTGGTTCCTACATACTGCAGGCTTACATACTTCACAATCACTCAGCAACAGCAGGTTGGTTCCTACATACTGCAGGCTTACATACTTCACAATCACTCAACAACAGCAGGTTGGTTCCTACATACTGCAGGCTTACATACTTCACAATCACTCAGCAACAGCAGGTTGGTTCCTACATACTGCAGGCTTACATACTTCACAATCACTCAGCAACAGCAGGTTGGTTCCTACATACTGCAGGCTTACATACTTCACAATCAATCAATAACAGCAGGTTGGTTCCTACATACTGCAGGCTTACATACTTCACAATCACTCAACAACAGCAGGTTGGTTCCTACATACTGCAGGCTTACATACTTCACAATCACTCAACAACAGCAGGTTGGTTCCTACATACTGCAGGCTTACATACTTCACAATCACTCAACAACAGCAGGTTGGTTCCTACATACTGCAGGCTTACATACTTCACAATCACTCAGCAACAGCAGGTTGGTTCCTACATACTGCAGGCTTACATACTTCACAATCACTCAGCAACAGCAGGTTGGTTCCTACATACTGCAGGCTTACATACTTCACAATCACTCAGCAACAGCAGGTTGGTTCCTACATACTGCAGGCTTACATACTTCACAATCACTCAGCAACAGCAGGTTGGTTCCTACATACTGCAGGCTTACATACTTCACAATCACTCAGCAACAGCAGGTTGGTTCCTACATACTGCAGGCTTACATACTTCACAATCAGTTAGTCATCACGCTAAAAGTGAAGCCTTGTTGTTTTAAAGTTAACTCAATAACTGCATAGTAAAAAATCTTTTCATACTCAGTAAGTCATGGACTTGTAGTAATACAGCCATTTTGGTAGTTTGTTGTTTTAGGAAAAGAGACAAATTGGTGCAAGAAAATGTCAATTCGGTCAAACCCAATTGGCCTGAACATAACCATTGTTTTATTTAGGAAAAGATTTTAATGCTTGTGATTATTTTTCTCAGTAGCAACTCATTTTGAAGAGGCATTTAGCACTAATTAATTGATTGAGAAACCTGTTTAGGCGCCACTGATTGAGAAATATGTAGCACTAACTGATAAATATGTTGTGCTGCAGCACCAGATAGACGAGGCTATCACGGCTAGCCGAGACGATCAGCTCCAGCAGCTGTGTACGGAGTGTGAGATGAAGATGGAGGAACTGGACCGCACCGTACAGCCCATCATAGACTCCTGCACCAAGGACTCCATACTGGTAACATCTACCTGGCCCCTCTCTCTCTCTCTTTCATAGAATTTGCTGCCACCAATCTGCCTGTGTCATTTTGAATTAAAGTGTTTTCAATTAAAACTTACCTTGCATTGAAGTTGAGACTGTGAGCTTTGCTTCTAAAACATAAGGGAAGAGTTTCATGTCTTAAAATTTGAACATGTAGAAAGTACTTTTCGACAATAAACAAATGAACATTTAAGAAGCATTCTGTTTCGATAAGATTTATAGCCTTCTTGACATGAAAACTTATATTGAAACTTTATAAGATACCCATTTGAACAATTTTCATTGGAAAAGACCAAATGTATTCACATTTCAATCCTATACTTTAGGGATTGGCCAACAGTGTCATTCTAAGGGAGATAACTCTACTTTGGTTGTTCATCAAAACTGAAGAGCAAAGACAATGTACAAGAGTGTGTAAATCCTTCACCATCTTCACTTTCAAACCATTAAAACTTGTTATTTGTTATCATTTACTCAAAAACAGCAAAATGACTTTATTGTTAACTTGTAACAGCACGGCAAGAACTGGTTGATGCTGCACTGTGTGACCCAGGACCACTGTAACCTCATCAGTCAGTATCTGCTCAAGAGGTGAGACACCTGCTGGAACTTCTTGTAATCCTTGCAATCCTTCCATAATCAGCACACACTTGTCTAAGTAATATTCCTGAATCTTGAATTGATGTTTTTTGTTTGTGTCCAAAAACAGATGCACCAATGTAAATAAAGGGGGCCCCTATTGTACAGATGGAATTTAATCAAATGAAATATATATGAAATAAACAAATATCGCAAAATGAAATCTCTCTATATAAATGTTTTGAAGGTTTGATTGTACTGGTAAGCAAAATTTTTGTTAGTATTGATGAAAACTTCTCTGAATTATACATATTGTTACTTCATATTTCAATTGTGTTACACATTCCTTATCAAATTAGGAAGACAGTGGTACATAATAAATAATAAGATGGTAAAGAAATGTTAAGAAGTTTAAAAAGAATTTGTTGTAAATGTAATTTTTTTTACTTTATTTCAGAATAATTTCGAAGGAAGCAACTTTCAACCTGAGGTTGCACCTGATCTACCTGATTAACGATCTTCTCCATCATTGGTACGTACTGATCACTGTATGATGTTGATAGATATGAATTGTCTGATTAAGGAAGTCAATCGCCTCCCTTCTTCACACGTTTTGTTATAGATGATGTTCTCTCAGCTCTCTCTCTCTGAAACACTGCATGTGAACTGGTTTCATTGCAAGAAAACAACCAGAAAATAAAAAAAAATATCTAAAATTATTTCTTCTCACATGTTATGCAAAACTCATTCACTAAAAATATTATTATCAGAATGTTTGTATTCTCAGAGGTCTCCTGCATGTGGGCTTATGAATTTAGAATGTTTGTGATATTCATGTCAATAGTTATTTTGCTTTATAAAAAAAAGTATGGTTAATTACACAATTCTATATCAAATAGCATCTTATTCAAGAAGGTATATTATTGCCACTTACTGAAAGAGATAATGTAATATGTGTTTTGATAAGTTACAAAGTATGGAGTTATCGATAGTTGAAGCAAGGTATGCTTTCATCTTCAATGAAGCCTCGATAAATCTCTAATACATATTTCATGTATTTTGTTTTCTGCTGTTTCTAGTCAAAGAAAGAATGCAGATGAGCTAAAGAGAGCGCTTGAAAGGGTCGTTGTACCCATCTTCTGTGCAGCTTCGCTCGGAGTGGACGAAGAAAGAAGAATCAAACTAACAAAGGTTTTATTTTTATCTTTTTTTTTCAAGATCTTAATGGCAATGTAGTGCTCAAGTGTCTACAGTTTGTGCTTATCTTTTTCAACATGTTTAATTTTATATCATAATAGTCTTGTCAATAGTCTTCAAGGTTTGTCAAAGGGACATAACTCTGGATGATTTCAGGATGAATAGAATTACTGCCTTGTTAAGCATTTAATTACGAGTTGTTGCATTGTTTAAGATTTTGTCTGAATTGGTGTCTTATTCTGAGTTTGAAATATGTTAATTCTTCAGAAGTTTTGTCAAAATCATTTTCTTAAAATTAAGTTTAAAATAGCAAAGACAGAAACTTTCGATTTGTATGTGATAGTCACACTTTTTAAAAAATAGATGATCTGCTTGTTGTATGTGATAATGTCAAATATGTTTTTGCTTGTAAATGATTCTCTAATGAATAATGTACTTTCAGCTCCTGGCATTGTGGGATGCAAATCATTATTTTGATTCAGACACAATAGAGGTAAGAATTTTTGATACTTTTTCTGTTATTTAACATTCACTCAGTACTAATTCATTATTTATAACCCCAGAAGCATGTAGTTGTTCTTCAACTTATCATCTAAAGACATCACTTCACAAATTTAAAAATAGATGCCAGAATGTTAGATGTTTTGCAGTCAATAAACTCTGTGTTAAATATTCCTGATTAGAATGCATGTCAAATAAACATGTGTACTTTGATTGACAGATGTCCTTACCACTGAAACATTTTCTTGTTCCTTCCTTTTCCCCTTTTTGAGAGTCATTTATCCCCACTCATATCCCCAACCTCATCCCTAAATTTTGTTTAATATCTTTTATCAAATATTAAGAGAGAAATAAATTTGGAAATTTCAAATGTCAACTCAACTTTTATTGAAAAGGTGATGAAATGAAATTGATCATTTTGTATTTTTGTAAAAATGGTTTAAAGCATGTTTGTTTGCATGTTTGCAGTCACTAACTTTTGAAAATTGTGATTTTGTTTTAGAAAAATCATACCAGAAGTAAATTTGTCATTGCATGAAATGTATTTTTGTCATGTTTACTGTAAATTGAACAATATAAATGTTCTAGTACTTTATCTTAATTTCATGTACATTAGCATTTAAAGGTGAGCAGCTTAATTTCCAACCTCTGGATAGCTACTTTGTCAATTTTATTAAGTCTAGATGTTTTAACTGTGTACAATTTTCCATTGGAATTTGCTTTGTAAACATGCATGTTCATCTGTTTAAAATTCTATGTGGGGATGTGTAATTTCTTTAAATTTGAATATATTGGTAAATGAAATAATGAAATTCTTCTCAAATGCCAGTAACAGAAGTGTAACTGGAATTTGTCTTGACCCCCTTGAATGAGGCTTCAAACCAGAAGATATAGAGGTGGTCCTATAGCAGATCATGAACTTTATATGGTGTACTTGTTTCTCTCATTGTTTTATGCTTATTGGTTAGAAGGTGATTTAGACTTTCTTCTTGACCATTTTGCATGTTAGCCTGTAAAGCGAGATCTAAATGAATATTCCAGTACCAAATATTCATGCATGTTACATCACCATAATAATAGATTGATGATTTTGCAATCAATTTCTTAATGTTTAATGTCTGAGATTTACAACTTACTACAGACTGCCACAATTTAGTCAATGAAACTAAAATCCAATTAGTTATCAAATGTTGGTACTTACTGTCTAGAAAACATTCCAGGTTGCAACTGTTGCAATAAACTTTCAAGGCAATAGAATTCATATGAGCATCGGTGACTAGAAAAATACTCGATAAGTAACTGCAGACTGCACATATGTTAATATTCTATTTAAACTTTTGAACATACAGGGAAGACCTCACCACTCACAGCTACGATAAACTGAAGTGGCAGTCTGATTATAATCAACCGTGTTTCGAGGGAAACCAAATACAAAATGTGAATCAGGGCTTTCCTCTCCACATTGGTTTTGAAAGCACCCAATATAGGCGCTTGTTCAACACCAGTTTAGCACAGACAAAACCTAGTCAGAAGCTGACCAATCACATTGTCCCTTTCAAAAACCAACATTACGGCAATCATGTAGAAAATGGATTTCACAGGAGTTACGTGCCCCTAGCACTGATATTGAAAGCTTTTGCTGGCGTCCTTGTGATTGGCTAGATGAGCTTTCGTCAGAACATGCGGGTAATAGGGGTGCCTTCAGACTGTGAATTAGAGGAGAGCCGGGCTGGGAGTGGTTTGAACCCAAAAAGATATAATATTTTTACACTCATTTTTTCTCGAAGTACAGTTGATTGTAATCAGACAGCTTGAAGTGGATGTAGGATAAAGATGTTTTCAGTATTGTTGATTGCGAATGAATATCATTAGGGAAGTGATGTTCCTATCCTAGCCAATAGCAGACAACAATGAGAGAATGGGGTATGCTCTCTTGGATGTTTGTCTTGGGTAACTCTATTGTGCATGTTTGAATGTTTTGGCTTTTTAATTCAAATTCCAATGTTTTGAATTTTATGTCCAACAGATAAATGATACAGAAAAACAAAAAAATTTAGATCATGAAATCGATTTATTATTATTCTTTAATTTTTCAGACTTATTTGAATAAAGAGTAGATGAATGGTGTTTTTTTAGAGTTTTGATGTCTGGATTAGATTTGCTTGTTTATATGTATCTTATTACATTTTCTAAATAATTAATGTACAAAATTTGGTCGGGTTTCTTATTTAATGTTTCTGTTTGGTGTTTGTAAGATGTTTTTTGAAAATGTTATGCTTTTTGGTTGGGTAAAGACTCTTTCCTACTCTTCTTTCCTAAAGAGGTTTTGCATATTAGTTAACTCAAAATTGATTATGCTTGAATTGCTTACGTCAAACTTGAATCTTTCTAGATGTGTCGCAGTCATTTTGAAGAGAAATTTGATATTATTAAATTAAATGCGTCTGAATCCAACAAAAAATCCTATTTATTTCTTCGTAGAGAGTTAATTAATTTATTTGTTTGTTATTCAATTATGATGAAGCAGTTGTAAAATATATCTCACATGGATAATGGTCATAGTTCATATTTATCAACTTTCAGTGGGAGTTGGTTGTAGAATTGTAGTTAGTTATCAGGTAAATCATGAGACTTTAAGTGGGGTATTAGATAGTATTAAAATTACCAAAGTTGAAATAAATCTTTTGTTTTGATGTTTTCAGTTGATGAAGTCTCCAAGTCAGTCTCTCTCCAACTATCAGGTAATCAAAACCATTTTTGCATATTTCTGTTATCTATGGTTATCATAAGAAGCACTTACTTCCTTCAGTCATTGTTTTTAATGACTCCAGGTCAAAAATTATGCATCCACTAACCTTGACTTTATCACTTCTCGATTTTCGTTTAAAGATTTTTCAACAAAATAAAAACTGGACTTGGTTTTTGTTAATTTGTCAAATTTGTAATTATCGGCTGTAAAAAACCCACCTGGGTTAGGGGCCATAAAACTCGCGCGAATGTGACGTAATAAACAGACTATACAGAGTGACGCATCATTTTTTCAACTGAAATACCGCCTAAATAATTGTTTAATTACCATTGATGTGGATATCTTTTTTACACCAAATGCTTAGTAGTGTTACATCGTCAAATTATTTATCTATCTGAGTGGCAAACATTTTCTGCAAATCGGTAATTATTAAGTTTTGTTTCTGTGGTATTGTTACGATAGATGTATAGATAACGAGGTTGATTCTGTTTATTACATCATAAAAAGGGTGCGTGACCAGTCATGCATTCACTGGTTTGTGACCAGATAGTTCTAAGCGGCTCATCAAAAGAGGCTTTCAAAAACGGGTTTCATTACCAAACTGAACATATTTGAGTAGCGACCTTTGATGTACTATACAATATTGTAATCAGATTTTAATATATTCCCAAAAGAAAAGTGAATTATGTTTGTGGTTATGTGAACTTAGAGCCAAGAATAGAGAGGTTTGGCTTTGCTGGTGAAGCCTGAGCATCATCAGGATGTTGTTTTTTGTTGTTGTTGGAAAGTAACCTACCGATCACATGTCTATCAACAAGATACTGAGTGCTGAATATGTGTTTCAGACTTGTTCCTAAATTTAAAATCTTGAGGTTGATCCTCTGGCATATATGCATTATTCAACACTCCTCAGTCTTAGAAAAATTGTAAGATCATTGTTGTCTATTAGTTTGATTTTACTGTCATTCTGTCATCCCTTGTTCTTACCTAGGGAATAGAGAATCTCCCATAAGTGTCTTCTGTTATTATATATATGAATACAAACGGGCGTAGGAATTTAACTTTTATCAACGATATGTATACAAATTTAAATGAGAAGACACAAAGTTCAGATTGTTTACATCCAAAATCAATTTTATTGTTTATGAAAATTTTCCACACAAACTGTGATGTCATTGCATTGTGACATATTCATGGATTTCCTTTTATTGTGCTGTCATGTTATTGAAGTAATATCATTTGGAGGTCATCACTTGGTGACGTAAAACAAATGTTTATATCATGTTCTTACTGATAATAGGGATTGTTCAGAGTGTATTGTCAAAACAATGTTATAGGAGATAAAGCTTAACCTTCAACAAGCACTGGTACTACATAGCTTTTGACAATATATTCCAAAATAAAAAAACTTGAAACACTAACATAAACACCCATATAATGTCTCCTGTATGTTACAGGCGAGTCTGATCACAGACAATGCACAGATTGTGACCCAGGTGACGGCCAAGGTACAGACCCAGTACGGAGGGCTTCAGAAACAGCACCAGGACTTCGTCAACCACCTCAACACTCAGCTCACATCCATGCAGTCACAGCTGCAGACACTACAGCTTCAGCTGCAACAACAGGCAGGTCAGTATTTGATTTCATTCCTTTCATTCATCCTGTAACACTGAAATACACCCAAGCATCAATCTATTCTAAGATGAATGACAGTTTCAAAATAACCCCACTACCGGGAGACAAATGTGTTCTATCAGAGAGCTGCTTCTCCATAAGGTCTTAATACAGCCCCTCTTATTGCATGTTACTTGACCAATTAGCGCAAATAAAACCCAGTCATCAGCAATCCAATCATATCTTAATTTTTAGCTCATCTGGCCTGTAAGGCCCGATGGGCTTATGGCATGGCATGTTGTCCGGCATACGTCCGTAAACTTTGTGGAATTTCGACTTCTTCTCCAGAACCATAAGGCCTGGAAAGCTGAAACTGTGTGTACAGACTCCTTGACTAGTGAGGATTATAAATTGTAGCTTTGGTGGCCCTGTGACCCCTGATAAGGGCCACAGGGGCCAAGCCCTAAAAACCTATTTTCATCTTATTCTCCAGAAGCATTAGGTCTAGAAAGCTGAAACTTTGTATACAGACTCCTTGACTAGTGAGGATCATAAATTGTAGCTTTGGTGGCCCTGTGACCCCTAATAAGGGCCACAGGGGGCACGCCCTAAAAACCTATTTTCATCTTCTTCTCCAGAAGCATAAGGCCTAGAAAGATGAAACTTTTTTAACAGACTCCTTGACTAGTGAGGATCATAAATTGTAGCTTTGGTGGCCCTGTGACCCCTAATAAGGGCCACAGGGGCCAAGCCCTAAAAACCTATTTTCATCTTCTTCTCCAGAAGCATCAGGCCTAGAAAGCTGAAACTTTGTGTACAGACTCCTTGACTAGTGAGGATTATAAATTGTAGCTTTGGTGGCCCTGTGACCCCTAATAAGGGCCACTGGGGGCACGCCCTAAAAACCTATTTTCATCTTCTTCTCCAGAAGCATAAGGCCTAGAAAGATGAAACTTTGTATACAGACTCCTTGACTAGTGAGGATTATAAATTGTAGCTTTGGTGGCCCTTGTGACCCCTAATAAGGGCCACAGGGGCCACGCCCTAAAAACCTATTTTCATCTTCTTCTCCAGAAGCATAAGGCCTAGAAAGATAAAACTTTTTTAACAGACTCCTTGACTAGTGAGGATCATAAATTGTAGCTTTGGTGGCCCTGTGACCCCTAATAAGGGCCACAGGGGCCAAGCCCTAAAAACCTATTTTCATCTTCTTCTCCAGAAGCATCAGGCCTAGAAAGCTGAAACTTTGTGTACAGACTCCTTGACTAGTGAGGATTATAAATTGTAGCTTTGGTGGCCCTGTGACCCCTGATAAGGGCCACAGGGGCCAAGCCCTAAAAACCCATTTTCATCTTATTCTCCAGAAGCATTAGGTCTAGAAAGCTGAAACTTTGTGTACAGACTCCTTGGCTAGTGAGGATCATAAATTGTAGCTTTGGTGGCCCTGTGACCCCTAATAAGGGCCACGGGGGGGACGCCCTAAAAACCTATTTTCATCTTCTTCTCCAGAAGCATAAGGCCTAGAAAGATGAAACTTTGTATACAGACTCCTTGACTAGTGAGGATTATAAATTGTAGCTTTGGTGGCCCTGTGACCCCTAATAAGGGCCACTGGGGGCACGCCCTAAAAACCTTTTTCATCTTCTTCTCCAGAAGCATAAGGCCTAGAAAGATGAAACTTTGTATACAGACTCCTTGACTAGTGAGGATTATAAATTGTAGCTTTGGTGGCCCTTGTGACCCCTGATAAGGGCCACAGGGGCCAAGCCCTTAAAACCTATTTTCATCTTCTTCTCCAGAAGCATCAGGCCTAGAAAGCTGAAACTTTGTGTACAGACTCCTTGACTAGTGAGGATTATAAATTGTAGCTTTGGTGGCCCTGTGACCCCTGATAAGGGCCACAGGGGCCAAGCCCTAAAAACCCATTTTCATCTTATTCTCCAGAAGCATTAGGTCTAGAAAGCTGAAACTTTGTGTACAGACTCCTTGGCTAGTGAGGATCATAAATTGTAGCTTTGGTGGCCCTGTGACCCCTAATAAGGGCCACAGGGGGGACGCCCTAAAAACCTATTTTCATCTTCTTCTCCAGAAGCATTAGGCCTAGAAAGATGAAACTTTGTATACAGACTCCTTGACTAGTGAGGATCATAAATTGTAGCTTTGGTGGCCCTGTGACCCCTAATAAGGGCCACTGGGGGCACGCCCTAAAAACCTTTTTCATCTTCTTCTCCAGAAGCATAAGGCCTAGAAAGATGAAACTTTGTATACAGACTCCTTGACTAGTGAGGATTATAAATTGTAGCTTTGGTGGCCCTTGTGACCCCTGATAAGGGCCACAGGGGCCACGCCCTAAAAACCTATTTTCATCTTCTTCTCCAGAAGCATAAGGCCTAGAAAGATGAAACTTTTTTAACAGACTCCTTGACTAGTGAGGATTATAAATTGTAGCTTTGGTGGCCCTGTGACCCCTGATAAGGGCCACAGGGGCCAAGCCCTAAAAACCCATTTTCATCTTATTCTCCAGAAGCATTAGGTCTAGAAAGCTGAAACTTTGTGTACAGACTCCTTGGCTAGTGAGGATCATAAATTGTAGCTTTGGTGGCCCTGTGACCCCTAATAAGGGCCACAGGGGGCACGCCCTAAAAACCTATTTTCATCTTCTTCTCCAGAAGCATAAGGCCTAGAAAGATGAAACTTTGTATACAGACTCCTTGACTAGTGAGGATTATAAATTGTAGCTTTGGTGGCCCTGTGACCCCTAATAAGGGCCACTGGGGGCACGCCCTAAAAACCTTTTTCATCTTCTTCTCCAGAAGCATAAGGCCTAGAAAGATGAAACTTTTTTAACAGACTCCTTGACTAGTGAGGATCATAAATTGTAGCTTTGGTGGCCCTGTGACCCCTAATAAGGGCCACAGGGGCCAAGCCCTAAAAACCTATTTTCATCTTCTCAAGAACCATAAGTCCTAGGAAGCTGAAACTTTGTGTACAGACTCCTTGGCTAGTGAAGATTATAAATTGTAGCTTTGGTGGCCCTGTGACCCCTGATAAGGGCCACAGGGACCAAGCCCGAAAAAACTATTTACATCTTCTACAATAGCATAAGGCCTAGAAAGCTGAAATTTTGTGAACCGACTCCTTGACAAGTGAGGAATTTGAATTGTAGATTTGGTGACCCTGTTGCCCCTAATAAGGGCAACAGGAACATCCTTAAAATCTATTTTCATCTTCTCCTCCTGAAGTATAAGGCCTAGAAAACTGAAACTTGTCGCCTATATACTTAACTTTATGATTGGTGACCCTGTGGCCCCTACAATGAGGGAATCACATTGGCCACACTCTACAGCATAATTGATAATGAAGCCTGATGAGCTACAGAGCCAATGGCTCTATTTTTAAATAGCATTTAGTGGCGATCATGTTAAATGAAATGTTATATTGCAATGACCTGCCCCTAGCGCTAGGCTAGCTGATACAGTCAGCATATGCTGGAGTTCTTGTGTGAGACTGAGAGTCATGGATTAACAAAAGTTTTTAAAAATGTCAGTGAACTTTAACCAAAGTTCTAACAATCTTGTTTGGTTACTGTGTAGACAAACTGGTTGTCATTTACTTTTCTGTTGTTTAATGAGTGGTCCAAAGGTAAAAGTTGGTAAGTCAATGAACTTTGACCTGCATATTTATCAATCTCAATTACATTACAAAAATATTTTGGATAAATCAGTTTTATTTTCTATCAATTATTTTCAAAAGAAAACATTGTGTTTTCTTTCTTGGTCATGTAATAAACTATGGGTACTGAGCTACAGCTCAAATGTACCTTTCATGATGATTCATGTTCAGCATCTAAAAGTTTCAAAGGTACCTATTCTTGTTTCTATTGTCCTAAACATTCACAGATTACATTGCATGTCATATAAGAAGTAAACTAAACTGTCTTTACTGTATTCCTCCATCGTTTTCATTTCCACCAACAGCAGCGGTGTCCACTGCACCATCTACGAGCCTGATGCCAGGTCAGAGTTCATCACTGATGAACAACCCCCCCTCCCTGACTCAGTCTGTCCCCAACAGCGGAGACTTGACTCTAGCCACATCCCTCCCCCAGGTGAATATCCCACCTCCCTCCCTCCCCCAGACGTCCCCCGCCACCCCTGAGGGGGAGATGAGAATGGACAACGGACCCCCGGGACAAGGACCCCCTCATTCACAGGTAGGAGAGCAACTTGAACAACAGAAACTGCTCTTATTTATCTTATACATATACCGGTATGTATGATCCATGACTGATAAGGGCTTATTTGAAAACTTTTGATGGGTTGACATGTAGTTGTGGAACAAATAAACTGCTTTTAACCATGTCATCTATTGACCAATATCCCCTTCAAGGCAAAACGCATATCCACATTTCACCAAATTTCCTGGTTTTGAGTACAGCACCCTAGTAGTAACCTCAAGTTGATTTCAGGTGTAGCACCAAGAGCTTGTACACGACAGTTGACTTAAAGGTGCAGAAAGTTAAATGACTAAAGGCCATGACATGTTTCCAATTTGGGTCAATTTGGAAATGACCGGTGTCTGTATTAACTTGATGGGTCAATCTTCATGTATCAGGAAACAAGATGAATTGTCCCATAATATCTCTGTTGAACTCCACAAGTCAATCTGCCAAAGGGACATAACTCTAGACTCTCACATTCTAACATTGTGGATGACATTAAATAATTCTACATCATAACCTATAACTTTATTTGATCACTTATTGTTGCTGGATATGACCTTTATGGTGTAGGTATTTGAGTTCTGATCATGTTTTTGAATTGACAATGTTCATTCCACTGTTCAGCCTCTAGGTCTAGGTTCAGGTCCCCCTATGCCAGGTCCAGGGATGGGCCCAGGTCCCCCTTTCCCCGGGGGGTTCAACCAACCACCACCCTCCTTCAACACCCCACCCATGAACTTCAACCAGCGCCCCCCACCCCAGCAGTTTGACTATGGTCACGGGCTCCCTCAGCATGGTGAGTAGAACAGGACATGGTTTGAAAGATGCTTTATTCTTCTTTGAAATGCTTCTGTTCTTTGAGTATTGAATCAAAGTCTTGTTGATAAACAGAATAAACTTGTTGCATCATGTTGCAGAAATAACAGTGCCAGGATTTAGATGAAATGAAACAGGTGTTCTTTTTTGAAAACTTTTTATCAATGGTGACTACTCTTGACTCTTTATGGCATATTATATATATAAAATTCAGTTATAGCCAAATTGATCATGATGCTGTTCCTGGCACCTTTCAAACCTTAGGACAAGACAGTACCCGGCTAAACAAAAAGCATATCCTTGAATTCAAACTTCTACAACAATTTGACACTAGGAATCAATTGGTTTGGACCTTCAGTCTCAAGGACATTTAATTCCATCACTACTTTTCCCTTTTCTCCGCCAGGACCACCACCAGGCCACCCTGACTTCAGAGGCCCCCCACCCTCAGGCCCAATGCCCCCCATGCCTCTGCCAGATCTGAGTAAGCCCCCTCCAGGGTTCCCAGCAATGCCCCCTGGCCCCCCTATCCTGCCTATCGACATGGACCTCACCCCATCAGTGCCGTACTATGAGCTGCCAGCTGGCCTGATGGCTCCTCTAGTCAAGGTGAGAACCATAGTTATAAATCAAGGTCAGATTCTGTCTGTTGTTTTGTAGGTTGCTTCTTTTCTAGGAATATCCTCTTAAGAGGTTTTACTTCCGAGAATAACTTTGTATAAAGTTTTACTTTTGAAATGAAAACCTGATAGCAGGTTCAAATTGAAAGTAAGTCCTTAGAGGAGATTTAGAAAGATTTTAGACCTACAAAGCAATTTCTTCCACACAAGAAGTATTATGAAAGCTATAGAACTTTATAGAAGCTATATAAAGGTCAAGATAATCCCTCCCTTTACATTATTTCCATGGCAGAAAACCTCGGAGCCATGTTTCCTTCTTCACAGGCATAGTGGGTGAGTTAGGGTTTTACATGTTTTCAATCATATTTCAGTTATATAATATGTTTTCAAGACTTACAACAACTCTGTTGCCAGCTTGAAGACCATGAGTACAAGGCTCTTGACCCGAACGATATCCGTCTCCCGCCCCCGATGCCCCCCAGCGAACGTCTGCTGGCAGCGGTGGAAGCTTTCTATAGTCATCCTACACATGAGCGGCCCAGAGACAGGTTTGTCTCCCATCATATTACAGAAGATTGATTCTTCAAGCAATGTGCAACTATTTTCAATCCCTTCTGCTTCACCAGATAAGAATTATAGAGTATATTTACACACTGAAAAGTCATGGCATCATGTAAATCATATTGATTGCAAAGTTATCATTTTATAGGTAGAAATGGTAGAAGAATTCAATAAAATCATTTTTTTAATGAAAATACCAAATATCTTATTGCAACAATGTAAACAAATTGAAATATAAAAATAAAAAAAAGCGTAAGTTCTACAAAGTCCTCTGCTATTTCTTTAGAAGAATTGTGTCCATGTTTCAGTGAGGGCTGGGAGAAATTAGGTCTATACGAGTTCTTTAAAGCAAAACAACGAGCTAAGAAGATAAAGGAGCAGCACATGGCAGAAAACCCCTCCCAGGTCGAAGAGCAAGATATTCCTAGATCAAGGTCAAGGTCACCTGAGATCAAGCGAGAGCAGTCACCCTCCCCACCTCGACGGAGGCGTCGATACAACAGTGGCGAGAGAAAACAAAGATCAAGGTTTGTGGATTGTTATAATGTTATAGATTCTTAAAATGCCAAAATTAAATATCTTAGTAATGGTTTAATTGTATTCATGTAGGTTTAAGGATTTGTGTTTTATGCTCTGATTGTATAAATTTGATTTAAGATTTTGGTATTGATTACATAAGCAAAGTGCATTATCAATTCTTCTATAACAAGTTTTAAATGGTAATGATCATTGTTTCCCCAAGGTTTAATAAAGGGCAGGACAAGTATATTTTAAAAGGTCACAACTTCACCAAAAATGCCACATATTTACAAGTAATTTTTTTTCTCTTATCAAATGGTATAACATATGATATAAGTGTTAACAAATGAAAAACATCCCTTTAATATGAAAATATGCAACTTGTAAAGTACCTAATATGTACCTGTATTTCAGGTAAATGGTTCTCAAAAAAGGCGTTTAGAAAATGGGAAGCAAAAGACCCTTTTGACTTATATATGGATGATTCAGAAAAAAATTCACTTCCAACTTTCTAGAAAAAAAACCCAAATGAAATTCAATCGTTCATTTTCATCATTTTTGTTCTCCAGGTCACGTTCTCGATCACGTTCCCGGTCTCGATCAAGATCCAGTTCGCCTCTTCCTTACCTAAGGAGCAGTAGATCCCCCACCCCCAAGGAAATTGTTCCACCCCCTCGCTCTCGGAGCCCCACCCCTCCTCTTCTGTAAGTACTAAGGGTTTAAATACACTGTAGCTATGGCTACCTCACGGTACTTGTGCTGTAATGGGTTATTTTGTACATATGTCATAAATCATTATTTTACACCAATTTCCTAAATTGTACACCTATTTTGTAAGAAAAATTATTCATCCATCGTCATAAAATTTTGAGAGGTTTGATGAAGTGTAAAAGTGTATTAATAAATTGTTGAAGATATCATTTACCTAGATTCATCAGAAGCAAATATTTCATGAATTGTCTCCCTTTAAATGCTCCTCCTCTCTGCCACAATACTGACAAATTGATTTGTATTTAGTGGTGGCTCGTTTGGAGGAATGGGTGGCCTGGCCTCTATGGGTGGGTTTGAACCCATGGGCGGAGTGTCTGACTCACGGCTCGGGGAGGACAACAAGGGTCACATGTTGCTGAGGAAAATGGGTACGTTCTACCTCAGAGTTACTACACGGGCAATAGCATAATTTAAAAAAACATTTTTTTTAGCATTTTCCCCATTTAATATTCTTAGAGTCAAATGTTTATTTTCAGAGTAAATAATCTAATTAATTATCTTTTCAATTATCCCTTCTCACTTGTAGAGGGAGTGAGAGTACAAATATAGTTTTCGATCATGTGATGTTAGCTGACAAATGACATCTTGAGAATTTACAAGAGGAATGATGATAACACTTTAATGGTATATTTCCAACTAAGCAATCTGTGTGTATATTCAGGCTGGGGAGGTAAAGGTCTGGGCGCCACTGAGCAAGGTATCGTAGACCCCATCGAGGCGGGAGACGTGCGGGACCGACAGGACATGTTCAAGGGTATCGGCATGGACATGAGGGATCCCTTCGAACAGTTCCGCAAGAACAAGAGCCAGGGATTTATTCAGCGGATGAAGGCTCGCGATGAGTCCAGAGACGGAAAGGGTGAGTCGCACTCGTTGTTTGTAAGGAAATAGAGAAATGTGAGAAATGGAAAGTTAAACTGGGATCTAGTTCTCTATCTGTGAGAAATTGAAAGTTAATGAAAGCTTGCAATGAGTCAAGTGATGGGTGAGTCAAACTGGATGTAAGTTTTCTATCTGTGAGAAATGGAAAATTAATGAACACTTGAATGAGTTAAGTGATGTGTGAGTCAAACTGGATGTAAGTTCTCTGTTTGTGAGTAATGGAAAGTTAATGAAGGCTTGAATGAGTCAAGTGATGGGTGATTCAAACCGGGATCTAGTTCTCTATCTGTGAGAAATGGAAAGTTAATGAAGGCTTGAATGAGTCAAGCGATGGGCAAGTCAAACTGGATGTTAGTTCTCTATCTGTGAGAAATGGAAAGTTAAGGAAGGCTTGCAATGAGTCAAGTGATGGGTGAGTCAAACTGGGATCTAGTTCTCTATCTGTGAGAAATGGAAAGTTAATGAAGGCTTGCAATGACTCAAGTGATGGGTGAGTCAAACTGGATGTAAGTTCTCTATCTGTGAGAAATGGAAAGTTAATGAAGGCTTGCAATGACTTAAGTGATGGGCAAGTCAAACTGGATGTTAGTTCTCTATCTGTGAGAAATGGAAAGTTAAGGAAGGCTTGCAATGAGTCAAGTGATGGGTGAGTCAAACTGGATGTAAGTTTTCTATCTGTGAGAAATGGAAAGTTAATGAAGACTTAAATGAGTAAAGTAATGGGCAAGTCAAACTGGATGTAAGTTCTCTATCTGTGAGAAATGGAAAGTTAATGAAGGCTTGCAATGACTTAAGTGATGGGTGATTCAAACTGGATGTAAGTTCTCTATCTGTGAGAAATGGAAAGTTAATGAAAGCTTGCAATGAGTCAAGTGATGGGTGAGTCAAACTGGATGTAAGTTTTCTATCTGTGAGAAATGGAAAGTTAATGAAGGCTTGCAATGAGTCAAGTGATGGGTGAGTCAAACTTCCGTAAGTTCTCTATCTGTGAGAAATAGAAAGTTAATGAAGGCTTGCAATGAGTCAAGTGATGGGTGAGAAATGTTTTGTTTTTGTATATCAGATTTATAACTTCACAATTGCATTAGGGTATTTGCTAAAGATCAGTTGGTAGACGCGTCCCTGTTCTTTCTTGCTTATCTCCTGAAGGACTCTTGATTTGGTTCTTTTAGTTATTCCTTCTTATTAAATTTGAAATCAACAATCACCTGTATGGAGCATGGATTGAACTGACCAAATGAAGGCATTTGAATATTGGGGGACTAATTATTTTCTTCTGTAAATCTACTGTCATACTTTTAAATAATTGATCAGGAAACCAAGATCTGCATGGTGACAACATTTTGTCTTGAGCTTAGAACAAATCTGTTTCAATTTTGACATTATTTACTTTATTTCAGGCAAGAAGTCCAAGTCTGATGACTAGAGGATGCTGTACAGGAGAACCATAACAATCATTTTGTATATTCATGACTTTTCACAAAAATAAAAATCGTCAACATTCTGTTCTTGATGACTTTGCAGTACTCACACTATATATACCGTAGAATACTCAATGACAGTTTTTATCAAATGAGTTCAGGATTTTGTATGATATGAGCAGAAGAGAGTTTGCAACCAAATTATTCACTAGTTTGATAAAAATAGTATTGAAATAGATGGTCGTTTAGTTTTCTGTTTACTACTTGCCCTAAAATCAAGCAAAATTACTGACAATTTGCTGAAACAATCATTTTTATTATACCTCTATTAAATTTGTAAGAATATCATTGGTCAGTTGACATCACGTGATTGAAAAATATATCTGCACACTGACCCCGGCTATCCGTGAGGAGGTCAGTTTTGTGACAGAAATTTGTGACACTGACCTGAGATATTGACTCGTCACGTGATTTGTCACATGATTGCATCTGTTACGTGCCGCTTTGTTTTGACGTTACACATGAAACACATGCATAACAAATTTGAGGAAAAAGGAATTTCGGTATAATAAAACACTTAGTTACTCATGGTGAGGTCATTATGTGAAATACAAGGACTCTCGAACCTGACTCCCGAGGCGGTCTGACCATGACCTCGGCCTGCGGCCTTGGTCAGGTCAGACCGCCTCGGGAGTTAGGTCTTGAGTCCTTGTATTTCACATAATGACCTCACCATGAGTAATTAAGTGTATACTGCGATTAGGCAGCCATTGTGATGGCGCACTGACATTGTGATGTCACATAGTTTGATATATATATGTTTATGAACTCCAGAGTGCTCACAAACCTTCAACATGTCAAACTCAACTTGAGTTTCTGATAACTCCAAAATGTTGAACTCTAGCTGGAAAGATATATTATTTAGTGTCTGACTCACAACCTGGAGTGTCCAGGTTCAAATCTTGCTCAAAATCAGTTGTTAATACGCAGCTCTTGTCAGCTAGACCCTAAACCTCAGCAAGTAAAAAAGAACTCTTGAGAATGAAGAAATGAAGATAAACTCTTTTCTTTTTTTCTCAAAAGTTAGGTTGAGCCTTTCACTAAATTTAAGTGCTAGACTAACCTCAGATGGACAGATGTGAACAATGTCGCCCTTTACAAAACTAACAAGATCTTCATCTGGCTACATCAGCATGTTTGTGCTACAACCATCTCCTGCTATCTATCAAGGTAAAAGCCTCATATAGCTCATTATACAGTCTGATTAAAATCGACTGTACTCCGAGGATAAATATCGGGGCTCGAACCAGCCAGAACATCCTCTCCGTCGCGGTCTGAATGCACCCACCTCTATCGCATGTTCCTATGACCAGTTTAGCGCAGACAAACCCAGTCATAAGCTATCCAATCACATCCTCATTTTCAGCTCACCTTTACAAAGTAAATGTGAGCTTATGTCATGTCCGTCTGTCTGTCCGTCCGTCCGTCTGTCCGTCCGTAAACTTTCATGAAAAAGACTACTCCTCCTAAACGAATTCAGATATCATTCTGAAATTGTAGTATGTTATACCCATGGTGATACCCATGGTGATTCCTCACAGTAGACGTTTCAGTTTTGAGAATCCAAGATGGCCGCCATGACAGCCATATTGAATTTTCAATTAGATTTCATGAAAAAGACTACTCTTCTTAACGAATACAGATATCATTCTGAAATTGTAGAATGTTATACCTATGGTGATTCCGCACAGAAAGGTAGACGTTTAAGTTTTGAGAATCCAATATGGCCGCCATGGCAGCCATATTGAATTTTCAATTAGATTTCATGACAAAGACTATTTCTCCTAAACCAATCTAGATATCATTTTTATATTGTAGTATGTTAAACCTATAGTGATTCCGCACAAAAAGGTAGATGTTTCAGTTTTGAGAATCCAAGATGGCCGCAATAGCAGCCATATTGACTTTTCAGCTGCAGATGACACATCATTATTATCAAATTTTAAGCTTTCATCAAGTGATCACTGGCACCATATACATTCTCTAATTTGAACTTACTAATCATAATATTATCTTAAATATGGAATATTTAAGATTGTCGTGCAAGTTGTTCTATATTTTTAAGTGTTTTAAAGAAAAATTAAGATGAAAGACAAACATAATTGATTAATTTGTTTAAAATCTTTATGGCAACTAGCTGCAAAAACCAAATCACATTAAACATGTTAAATTTTAAACAATGGTATCTCCCTTATATTCCTTTAAATACCACACATAAGGGGTCAACCAGAGTTCAGATATTCCACTATGCTGTCTAATACACATCCCAAGGCAGGCTGCTAGCATCACAGTGTCAGCTGCTAGTCTGTTGCATAATCAACCTGACCCAATTGATATGGTAGAGCATTATGCTATATGGCCATGGCCCATGTGTATGCAATAAAAGTTATGGACTTGTATTCTCATGACAGTGATATGTTCTTTCTAAGAATAACAACTTACACTAAACTTGTCTACAATAAGCTTTGTGTTTAGCAATCTACATGATAAGTTGATGTGGAATAAATATGCAGATGAAAATCGAAACGGGTTTAGTAAGAAAAGTAAGGAAATTTGATTTGTCATATCCTTCTGTTGATTTGACAATGCACATTTTTTTACCATTATAGTACTGTATGAGTGTTAAATAAATTGATACTTTAATGAAAGACATCTCATGGTCACTTGACATGTAAATATTATGTGAACAAAATAAACTTGTCTTATACATTGCTGTGTTTATGACTTTCCTCTCAATCAGTCATTCATTTTCCTTGAAAAATCTGTACTTTTGGGATTCTCAATATCCCATGCAGCATAACCATCAGTGAAATAATCTTGAAATCATATTAATGATTCACTACAAAACAAATGTAAGTGGCCACCATCCTGTAAGTAATGAATGACATTTAAATGGATACACCTAAACCAATCAAGATATCATAATGAAATTAATACGGATGCCCACATAAAAGTAGCAATTTGAAGATTAAAAAGTACAAGATGGTCACCAATTCAGCCATAGATATACAAAAAAGTTATACAAAAACCTACTGCTTGTTAACTTATCATGATTATATCATTCGTGTATTAATGTTTGTTCAAGCTCTAGTCGTTTCCAAAAGAAGACTAGTATTTTAAAAGATAAAAAAATCATGATGGCAGCCATAATCAATTATATAAAAGATGGTTACATGTATAATTAAACCATTTTACCACATCATTCATTTTAAGGTGAGCTTCTGTACCCTCGGTACTTTTATTAAGTCTTATTAGTAAGATAGCGTTTATTTCATAAAATGGATTACTTTAACCATGCACTGAGATATCAAGTTCATAGAGGACACTATACAAAGGTTCCTTAGTTTCCTTTTAACAGCATACATAAAGAACTTCAGCACCCCCTTAATTCATAACTCAAATGGTAGAGGAAAAACAAAGTTTTCAACCTTCCAAAGAGGTACCAGTTATAAAACCATGCAAACTCTTACTGCCTTGAAGAAGCAAAATGTGTAAATGACATTTAAAGTCACCTTTATCAAGGGTAATGTCTTTAATAACGTGAATGTCCCCCATTGGCGTCAATGCAAGCCCGTACACGCCTTGGCATTGATCAGATGAGTCTGTCAAGTTTCCCTTGTGGAATGTTTTGCCATTCTCTCCGTAAAGCCTGTTGCAGTTGATCCAGGGTCTGAGGACGGACATGGTGACCGTATACACGCCTGCCAAGAATGTCCCAAGCATGCTCAATTGGATTAAGGTCCGGAGACCTTACAGGCCAATCAAGATGAGTGATGTTGTTCTGGAGAACATCGGTGACAACTCTTGCTCGATGAGGACGGGCATTATCATCCATGAAAATGAAATTGGGACCTGTTAGTGCTGCCAGAGGGATGATTACGGGTGTGATTATCTCATCCCTGTACCTTGCACCAGTCATGGTACCCATCCTGATGACCACAAGATCAGTTCTGTGCCCAACACGGATGCCAGCCCAGCTCATTAAACTTCCACCTCCATATCGGTCGTGTTCTGCAATGGTACAGTTGGCGTATCTTTCATGACGATTTCTCCACACACTTGCCCTACCATCGTTTAAGTCAAGGCAGAACATTAACTAATCTGTGAACAGTACGGAACGCCAACGATTAACTCTCCAGTTACGGTACTGATTCGCCCAGATAACCCTTCGTTGACGATGTTGTGCTGTGAGCGGGATGCGTTGTAGTGCTCTTCTCGACCTTAAGCCTGCAACATGAAGTCGGTTTCTCACTGTCTGGGTTGAAATCCGGTTTCCAGACACTCTCTGGAGGTCATTCTGGAGAGATCTTGCAGTAAAAAAACGCCTTCGTCTGGCGAGGGTAGCCAGATATCGATCCTCTCGTGGATTGGTCACCCTAGGACGACCTGTACGAGGCCTCTCTGTCATTCGCCCAGTTTGGTGATAACGGGTCATCGCCCTTGAGACAACGCTGCGATGAACACTAAAGCGATTTGCAGCAGCAGTTTAAGTCATCCCCCCTTGAACCATTCCAACAATCTGAGCAACCTCGGTTGCCGTCAAGTGTCTTCTAACCATGTTTCAAGTGTTACTGTCATCGACGGATCCTAGCTGAACGGTTTTAAGCACCCAGAGTGAGAATGAAAAATGTAAAGCACGTGCATGTTGCCAAAATTGCATGTGGTGGTTGTGTTCAAGCGACTTGATCAATGGTTTGTGGACAAATCAAAATGGAATGAATTCAAAATTGTGTGTTCCCACACGCCCCCCTACCTATAATATTTCTTGATTGATGACTATTCAAACTTACATAATTATTATGATAAAAAATATCAATGTTGCTTAACTTTTTTTGAGGAGTATAGTACGGAATTTTCGTTAAAACGTGTAACTGCAGTGTCAAAACTATGTAATAAATATTGGGTTTCAGATATCAAAAAGAACATTTGTGTTACTAAATTGACTTTCACTCATCAAATATGTTTTTTCTTGAAAATTAAGGAAGTCACTTGACGTTGAATGACATCTCTATATGAAACAGTTATCGTAAATAATTGACCAAAAGGCTCAGTCTAGGTAAACCCAGCCTCAATATTATCCGTTTCACTCCTATACTGAATCTAGAAAGGTCTAGTAGAGGGTCGCGTCAGCCGACCGTTCTGCGACCTATGACCCAACATTATACGTGCGAAGGCAGACTATTGTGGCTTGGTAATATGAGTTGTGATTGGTCAATTCGATACGTGGTCTGACGTGACCCTTTACTATAGGCTTTTCTGGACTCAGTATAGGAGTGAAAAGGATAATATTGAGGGTAGGTTTAATTAGACTGCGAAAAGGCTGTAATCCTATGATTTTGAAACAAGATTGGGAATCTTATGAGTTCATGATATAAATGCCAGGAAACAAAAACAAAATCAGGTCGTCCTTGTTGTCTTATGGGATTGTCAGGATTGGATTCTTTACACTATCAAGAGACAGTTTTATACCATCCCAGCTTGAAAAAACTAAATGATGAGGGGATGAGCCTTGATCTCTATTAATCTGGGATCAGTGCCTCTTGGTCAATATGCTTCAAACTAATTTTCGTTTTGTAAAATATGATTAGTGTTTGTAAACTGTACATATGAGGGATTTCAGATCAATTCATTCAGAAGTGACTAACTTTTCCGTTGCGGTCATTACTAAAACGTCATCCATTCAGTCAAGAGAATGATAATTATATATCACATTGCAGCACAAAAATATTTACACTCCCTTTTTAGCTCATCAGGACTGAAAGTCCAGTTGGGCTTATGGCATGGCCCGTCGTCCGGCGTCCGTCCGTCCGTCGTCCGTCCGTCGTCCGTCCGTCCGTCCGTAAACTTTTGACACTTTCGACTTCTCCTCATGAACCATACACATTAGAGAGCTGAAATTTTGTGTACAGGTACCTTAGCATATGGAGATTCCAATTTGTAACTTTGGTGACCCTGTGACCCCAAATAGGGTCACAGGGGTCACAACTTTAAAAAACTATTTTCATCTTCTTCTTCAGTTCCAGAAGGACTAGAGAGTTAAAAATGATATGTGCAGGCTCCTTGGCCAATGGGGATTCTAATTTGTAACTTTGGTGACCCTGTGACCCCAAATAGGGTCACAGGGGTCACAACCTTAAATACCTATTTTCATCTTCTTCTCCAGTTCCAAAAGGAATAGAGAGTTAAAAATGATATGTGCAGACTCCTTGGACAATGGGGATTCTAATTTGTAGATTTCGTGACCCCATGACCCCAAATAGGGTCACAGGGGTCACAACCTTAAAAACCTATTTTCATCTTCTTCTCCAGTTCTAAAAGGACAAGAGAGTTGAAAGTGATATGTGCAGACTCCTTGGCCAATGGGGATTCTAAATTGTAGATTTCGTGACCCCATGACCCCAAATAGGGTCACAGGGGTCACAACCCTAAAAACTTATTTTCATCATCATCTTTAGCTCCTTAAGGTCTATTGAGCTGAAAGACTGCATGTAGACTCCTTGGCCAATTGGAATTCTAAACTGTAGGTTTTGTGACCCCATGACCCCAAATAGGGTCACAGGGGTCACAATCTTAAAAAACTATTTTTCTCCATTAGATGACAGTCTATGGCAAATTTAGTTCTCCTTGGATATTTTAGTGTGGACTTCTTTCACTGTCTGATATTGGCGATCTAGAAAGTGTTGAATAATAATAAATCATTTGGGTAAGGAAATTTATTCCGAAATCGTTACATTTGTTTTGGTTTTTTTTAATAGGTTTTCTTGCAAAAGGTAACATCAGTTTCATTTTTAGCTCATCTTGCCTGTATAAAGCAAACTTGATATGATGCCTGATGAGCTACAGAGCCAATGGCTCTATTTTTAGCTCATCAGGACTGAAAGTCCAGATAGGCTTATGGCATGGCCCGTCGTCCGGCGTCCGTCCGTCCGTCCGTCCGTCCGTAAACTTTTGACACTTTCGACTTCTCCTCATGAACCATACACATTAGAGAGCTGAAATTTAGTGTACAAGTACCTTTGCATATGGAGATTCTAATTTGTTACTTTGTTGACCCTCTGACCCCAAATAGGGTCACAGGGGTCACAACTTTAAAAACCTATTTTCATCTTCTTCTCCAGTTCCAGAAGGACTAGAGAGTTAAAAATGATATGTGCAGACTCCTTGGCTAATGGGGATTCTAATTTGTAACTTTGGTGACCCTGTGACCCCAAATAGGGTCACAGGGGTCACAACCTTAAATACCTATTTTCATCTTCTTCTCCAGTTCCAAAAGCAGTAGAGAGTTAAAAATTATATGTGCAGACTCCTTGGACAATGGAGATTCTAATTTGTAACTTTGGTGACCCTTTGACCCCAAATAGGGTCACAGGGGTCACAACCTTAGAAACCTATTTTCATCTTCTTCTCCAGTACCAAAAGGACTAGAGAGTTAAAGACGATATGTGCAGACTCCTTGGCCAATGGGGATTCTTAATTGTAGATTTCGTGACCCCATGACCTCAAATAGGGTCACAGGGGTCACAACCTTAAACACCTATTTTCATCTTCTTCTCCAGTTTCAAAAGGACTAGAGAGTTAAAAATGATATGTGCAGGCTCCTTGGCCAATGGGGATTCTAATTTGTAACTTTGGTGACCCTGTGACCCCAAATAGGGTCACAGGGGTCACAACTTTAAAAACCTATTTTCATCTTCTTCTCCAGTTCCAGAAGGACTAGAGAGTTAAAAATGATATGTGCAGACTCCTTGGCTAATGGGGATTCTAATTTGTAACTTTGGTGACCCTGTGACCCCAAATAGGGTCACAGGGGTCACAACCTTAAATACCTATTTTCATCTTCTTCTCCAGTTCCAAAAGGAGTAGAGAGTTAAAAATTATATGTGCAGACTCCTTGGACAATGGAGATTCTAATTTGTAACTTTGGTGACCCTTTGACCCCAAATAGGGTCACAGGGGTCACAACCTTAGAAACCTATTTTCATCTTCTTCTCCAGTTCCAAAAGGACTAGAGAGTTAAAGACGATATGTGCAGACTCCTTGGCCAATGGGGATTCTTAATTGTAGATTTCGTGACCCCATGACCTCAAATAGGGTCACAGGGGTCACAACCTTAAACACCTATTTTCATCTTCTTCTCCAGTTTCAAAAGGAGTAGAGAGTTAAAAATTATATGTGCAGACTCCTTGGACAATGGGGATTCTAATTTGTAACTTTGGCGAACCTGTGACCCCAAATAGGGTCACAGGGGTCACAACCTTAAAAACTTATTTTCATCATCATCTTTAGCTCCTAAAGGTCTATTGAGCTGAAAGACTGCATGTAGACTCTACTGCCAATTGGGATTCTAATTTGTAACTTTGGTGAACCTGTGACCCCAAATAGGGTCACAGGGGTCACAACCTTAAAAACCTATTTTCATCTTCTTCTCCAGTTCTAAAAGGACTAGAGAGTTGAAAATGATATGTGCAGACTCCTTGGCTAATGGGGATTCTAATTTGTAACTTTGGTGACCCTGTGACCCCAAATAGGGTCACAGGGGTCACAACCTTAAATACCTATTTTCATCTTCTTCTCCAGTTCCAAAAGGAGTAGAGAGTTAAAAATTATATGTGCAGACTCCTTGGACAATGGAGATTCTAATTTGTAACTTTGGTGACCCTTTGACCCCAAATAGGGTCACAGGGGTCACAACCTTAGAAACCTATTTTCATCTTCTTCTCCAGTTCCAAAAGGACTAGAGAGTTAAAGACGATATGTGCAGACTCCTTGGCCAATGGGGATTCTTAATTGTAGATTTCGTGACCCCATGACCTCAAATAGGGTCACAGGGGTCACAACCTTAAACACCTATTTTCATCTTCTTCTCCAGTTTCAAAAGGAGTAGAGAGTTAAAAATTATATGTGCAGACTCCTTGGACAATGGGGATTCTAATTTGTAACTTTGGCGAACCTGTGACCCCAAATAGGGTCACAGGGGTCACAACCTTAAAAACTTATTTTCATCATCATCTTTAGCTCCTAAAGGTCTATTGAGCTGAAAGACTGCATGTAGACTCTACTGCCAATTGGGATTCTAATTTGTAACTTTGGTGAACCTGTGACCCCAAATAGGGTCACAGGGGTCACAACCTTAAAAACCTATTTTCATCTTCTTCTCCAGTTCTAAAAGGACTAGAGAGTTGAAAGTGATATGTGCAGACTCCTTGGCCAATGGGGATTCTAAATTGTAGATTTCGTGACCCCATGACCCCAAATAGGGTCACGGGGGTCACAACCTTAAAAACTTATTTTCATCATCATCTTTAGCTCCTTAAGGTCTATTGAGCTGAAAGACTGCATGTAGACTCCTTGGTCAATTGGGATTCTAAACTGTAGGTTTTGTGACTCCATGACCCCAAATAGAGTCACAGGGGTCACAATCTTAAAAACCTATTTTTCTCCATTATATGACAGTCTATGGCAAATTTATTTCTCCTTGGATATTTTAGTGTGGACTTCTTTCACTGTCTGATATTGGCGATCTAGAAAGTGTTGAATAATAATACATTTGTTTTGTAATTTTTTTTTATAGGTTTTCTTGCAATAGGTAACATCAGTTTCATTTTTAGCTCATCTTGCCTGTATAAAGCAAACTTGATATGATGCCTGATGAGCTACAGAGCCAATGGCTCTATTTTTAAAAGAAATAAGAGATGGCAGTCAGGATAATGTTTTAATGTTTTAATGTTTAAACATTACATTAAACGTGAGACGTTTTTTTTAAAGAATGGGCTCTAAATGCTTATCGATGTTTGAAGTACGTGCTCTGGGTTTAACATCATAACATCTCTTTTAACCTTATCTGGTTTGTTTTTCCATATGAAATTAAATATTTTTTTCTGCAATCTTTCAATAACGCATTTTTTCGGGTTTGGTAAAGATCAGAAAAGGTGGTTAAGCTTTGGTAATAAAAGTGATTTAAGCACTGTGTTTCAACCATATGGAGTTAAGGTACGAGCTGACCAAATATTCATTTGCCTTTCAATTTGACATAGCTTTTCATTGTAGTTTTTTTCTACCATTTGTTCTAGATCAATATCAAACTGTTTACCTAAAAGAGTAAAGTTTGTTTGTGACCAGTTGAAATTCCATTCTTTACACATCTTGTATCGGGTTCTCTTTTTGGAACCTATCCATATAAGTTTAGTTATACCCCCACCTACGAAGTAGTGGGGGTATATAGCGCTCCGCCTGTCCGCCCGTCCGTCCGTCCGGGCATTCTTCAATATTAACTATTGAATTCTACCACTTGTTTAACTGATGGGATTTTTTTTGGTATTGATATTTATTGATGATCTTTATTATTCTCGGATCTATAAAATATTGAGGGTATATGACGCTCTGCCCGTCCCTCTATGTGTATGTCTGAGCATTAGTCAAGATAACCTGTAGAAGTCTTCCACATTTTATTTATGGATGAATTTAATTTGCATATAGAATTTATCAGTAATTTACTGGAATTTAAAGCAATGCCATCTAGAGCTTTTCGTTTACCTCCCCTGAAACAATTCATGACCTTATTTGGATTTAGGTTCATACTGTGCATTATTTCATGTCTTTTAGACCCTACTTCAAATTTATTGAAATTGTTTTGCCTTCTTAAAAATTCTGGAAATATTTATTGGCATTGTGTATGAGGTTATGTAGTGCATTGTACGGGACAGACTTTTATAAATCTTTGATGATAACATCATTTTGGGTTAATATTGTATATTTCATAAAGCCTTTGCCAGACATATCTTAGCTACATACCTACCTACAAATTGCTCCATCTACCTGTCTGTTTGAAAATCAAATTCTAAAGAGAGACACATATCAATAATTCAAGAAAATATGTCTCAATCTTTGAGACTTAGAATGCATAGGACGGAGACAAGAATAACTGACTGTTTTTGCACAATTAGACAATTGAATTTTGCTACTTTTAAAATAAGTTATTTATTTTTACTTTATGAAAAATCACAATTCTATGAATTTAAAACAGACAAATTTAACTATATTCAAGATGTATTGCAGCTACTATCAATGCCTTCAAGAGATTTTCCCTTATATTTACCCAAATGTATAAGAAAAGAGCTCTGTGGTTAATATTGTTGTGAGAAAGGTTTTGGGCACATTTTTCAGTTTTTTTTTAGAATGGTTATGAGTAATGTGTCTTATGTCTTGTCCTCAGTATTTTAACTTGTACAATGCAATTTTCTGTTTTTTTTGTTCATCTTACAGCTAACCTTATCTCAAGAAATTATTCAATATGCATGGTTGTTGTAGCAAGAACAGACAATTGTTAACACAAGATTTATAGTTTATTCATCTGAACCATATTATGAACACTTTATTTCCATTGACAGTTTTTCTCTCAGAGGTGACAATATCATGCACTGATAGTTTGGCAATAAGGGTTGGCAACATTATTTACAGGGGACATCATGGCAATAAAAGGGTCCAAGTTTTATTCAGCTCCCATTATGTTGCCTTGCTTCAAGTTTGAATTCTTTAGCCAAGTGACCAAGTTGTTGTCAAATGGTGGCGTTGAAAAACTACAAAAGAAACAGAAAAAAGATTCCTTACTTTTTTAGCTCATCTGGCCTGTAAGGCCCGATGGGCTTATGGCATGGCATGGTGTCCGGCGTCCGTCCGTCCATCCGTCCGTCCGTCCATCCGTCCATCCGTCCGTCCGTAAACTTTGTGGAATTTCGACTTCTTCTTCAGAACCATAAGGCCTAGAAAGCTGAAACTTTGTGTACAGACTCCTTAGCTAGTGAGGATTATAAATTGTAGCTTTGGTAGCCCTGTGATCCCTAATAAGGGCCACAGGGGCCACGCCCTAAAAACCTATTTTCATCTTCTTCTCCAGAAGCATAAGGCCTAGAAAGCTGAAACTTTGTGTACAGACTCCTTAGCTAGTGAGGATTATAAATTGTAGCTTTGGTGGCCCTGTGACCCCTAATAAGGGCCACAGGGGCCACACCCTAAAAACCTATTTTCATCTTCTTCTCCAGAACCATAAGGCCTAGAAAGCTGAAACCTTGTGTACAGACTCCTTGGCTAGTGAGGATTATAAATTGTAGCTTTGGTAGCCCTGTGACCCCTAATAAGGGCCACAGGGGCCACGCCCTAAAAACCTATTTTCATCTTCTTCTCCAGAACCATAAGGCCTAGAAAGCTGAAACTTTGTGTACAGACTCCTTGGCTAGTGAGGATTATAAATTGTAGCTTTGGTTGCCCTGTGACCCCTAATAAGGGCCACAGGGGCCACGCCCTAAAAGCCTATTTTCATCTTCTTCTCCAGAACCATAAGGCCTAGAAAGCTGAAACTTTGTGTATATCCTCTTTGAAGAGTGAGGATTATAAATTGTAGCTTTGGTGGCCCTGTGACCCCTAATAGGGGCCACAGGGGCCACGCCCTAAAAACCTATTTTCATCTTCTTCTCCAGAACCATGAGGCCTAGAAAGCTGAAACTTTTTGTACAGACTCCTTGGCTAGTGAAGATTATAAATTGTAGCTTTGGTGGCCCTGTGACGCCTAATAAGGGCCACAGGGGCCACGCCCTAAAAACCTATTTTCATCTTCTTCTCCAGAACCATGAGGCCTAGAAAGCTGAAACTTTTTGTACAGACTCCTTGGCTAGTGAAGATTATAAATTGTAGCTTTGGTGGCCCTGTGAACCCTAATAAGGGCCACAGCGGCCACGCCCTAAAATACTATTTTCATCGTCTTCTCCAGAACCATAAGGCCTAGAAAGCTGAAACCTTATGTACAGACTCCTTGGCTAGTGAGGATTATAAATTGTAGCTTTGGTTGCCATGTGACCCCTAATAAAGGCAACAGGAACGTCCTTCAAATCTATTTTCATCTTCTTCTCCTGAAGTATAAGGCCAAGAAAACTGAAACCTGTCGCCTATATATACTTAATTTTATGATTGGTGCCCCTGTGGCCTCTACAAAGGGGGTATCATTGGCCACACTCTACAGCATAATTGATGATGAAGCCTGATGAGCTACAGAGCCAATGGCTCTATTTTTTACAATTACAGAACAAACAAAACATTAATTAAGATACATTTTACAATACAACTTTATTGACAATAAAATACAAGATATTGTCTCAAGAAGTAAATGAATATTACCAAGAATTTTTTTTTTATAAATTATACAAATACAATTAAATATGAATATTTTATCAATAAGCAAATAATATAAAGCTAACCTTGATAACACAATAACTGAAGGTAAAAGATTACTTCCACTGAAAATATCTGCAAATGAAGCATTAATTTGTGATAGATGTTATCACTGCAATAAAAAGCAATTCCAAAGTTAGAATTAATAATTCTTACTGAAAATCTCCTTTTTTACTTGACAAATTCATATTCAAATATATTGATACACAATAACCTAAAAAAAAGTGAAGTTATTGTCAAAAAATTTTAAATTCCCACCTCCTGCTTGCTGGCTTTTTCAATAGTAACAGGTTAGCTTGAGAGTCACATGATACTCACCATGACAGCCTAAGCCATCTAGACTTGAGCAAGACTCTTATTGGTCAAATAATAATACATATTTTTAACAAATAAAAGTGTTTCTTGATTTTATTAACTCAACTTTTGGAAGTAAAAATCCATAATTGAAAATAAGAAGAGATTCTACCGTTTTATTTTTTTAAACAAGATTGAAAAATAATGTGAAAATGAGTCTTTCTTGCAAACTGGCACAAGTTGTGATGATATGCAAATAAGGTCAGCTGACCTTTTGTTTATAAACATTGACATGTGCATTTTGTTTTGATCAACATCAAGGAGCATAATTAATGGTTTGATTACAGAATTTAGTTGGCCAAATTATAGAATTAGACAAGTAATAGATTATAGATAATGAAAATAAATATGAATATGCTTATAAGTGTATTTAATAAGCATTTTTAAATGAAAATATAATAAATATGCTTACCGTATAAATAAAATTTTAAAAAATATTTTAGCCTTTTCACTGCTGTACTTAGGATTATCATATATAGTTCTTGGCTCTCTGTCTGTGATCATTGTTTGTAGAGTATATTGAATAATCAAAACATGCAATTGTATCTTTTTGGGTTTTCAACTTTCGAAGATTTTGAGTTTTGTAAATTACTCTGGAAGCACTACTTAGAAATTTATTTCACAAAACATATCTCCATGAAACTTGGTATTTATCATCACTAGAGGTCGTGCTTTTCAGGGTTTTTATGCTTTCTCGACTATCAGTTTTCAATATGATCAACTTTCAAATTAATTCCTTCCATGACTTAACACAACCAGTTTTCCTGACTAATCATTACAAGAAGTTCATTCAGTATTCTTGTTATGTCTCCCCCCGAAGGGTCGGGGAGACATATTGGTTTGAGCTGAGTTCCCGTCGGCGTTGGTGTTGGCGTTCCCATTTCGTTTCCGGAGCATATCTCTAAAACTATGTGACCGATCATCACCAAACTTGGTAAACTGTCTCTCCATATCAATGATATCATGTATATGTGCCTTTTGGAGGTAATAGATTTCTTAAATTTTAATTATTTATTTATTTTCATGGCAACAATTTGGACTTAGTCTTTTTCAAGGGTAGTGTTCGTTTCTATAGCAGATATCTAGCCAAACTTGGTATATTGTCTCTCCATATCATGTAAATGTGCCATTTGGAGGTTTGAGATTTAAAACAAATTATTTTGTTTATTTCCATGCAACAATTTGGACTGAGTCTTTTTTAAAGGGGCAGTAGCACGTTTTTTGACAATTTTATATTTTAAAATCTTCACTGATAATTGTAAGTTAATGTTTAATGTATTGTTTTGACAGTGTCAAAAATTCCATTACACTAGCCAATCATCCATAGTCAGAGAACAAAGTATGAAGATTCGCATAAAATCCACTGGCGGCCATTTTGTGTGAACACCTTTTATTCATTTTGTGTAAGAAAAAGGAATCGCATGGCTAAACTTTACATTATATATTTGAATTATTACTGCTCCATTTAGTTTAAATGCGTTGTCTTTCAATTAGTACCATTAATTTTCATTTTCCTGACATCACCTTATATTTCCCCTAAAAACGTGCTACTGCCCCTTTAAAGGGTAGTGTTTGTTTCCCGAGCAGATCTCATTAATGGTGCTTTATGATAGTATTGTTTAGAGGTTTGGAGCATTAGAGGAAGGGGGAGACATCTGTTTTTACGGGTAAAAACACTTTCTAGTTTATTTTGGAATTAGAGGTTTTCTTGAAAATATATAATTTCATAAGGTACTTGTATAAGGGCTGGATAGAAAAGACATCTTCTACTAATATTTTTTTTATCCTAACGGTTTAATTTGGTCACAGCCTTCAATTAGGGAACTTGCAGACACCAGTCACTTTGGCTGACCATGACCTTATTTTCAAGGTCACCACATCACTTTGACCACTTTTGAATTTATTGTCAAATTGATATCTCATGAACCATTATAATCCTTGTCTTATTTTCAACCTGGTAATCACAGCACATTGATAACTTTTGAAACTCTTGTTTACCCCGTATCTCTTAGCTTAGCATGAGCCTGGTGCATAATCCTTATGGGTTTGAAAACATGTCTCTTATGATTACTAATGTTGTTCTCTTTCCTTTTGCTCACTTTTTTCTTGTTTTATCTACATTGACTTGATATTCTTTATTTCCAAGTTTAATTCCTTTTATGTTTTTGTTGTTTCGTATCATGATACCCAAGATTTCGACACATAGCAGAAAAATGTACGGCACTATGGGGTCTCCCTGGCGGCATCCCCGACTTATTTTAAAAGGATTAGACGCGAATCCATTAAACAAGACTCTCGATTCAATATCATTATAGAATGTTTCTATCCACTGTGTAATACTTGGTCCAAAATTAAAGAACTTTAAGACTTTACTGAGGTAATTTCTGTCTACTGAATCGAAGGCTTTTTCAAAATCAATTAGAAGCAGTAAGCCTGGTATCTGACAAGTTTCAGTATATTCCATTAGATCATAGATAAGTCGTGTTACCTCGCCAATATATCTTCCTGTGACGAAACCTTTTTGATCTTCATTTATGATGCTAGGTTGTATCTTTTTAATTCTGTTTGCAATTGCGGCGGCACCAATTTTATATGAAGTATTAAGAAGAGAGATTGGGCGCCAGTTTTCCAAAAAAATTCTTAGACTTGTTAGCTTTTGGAATGCAGGTTATCAATCCTTGTTTCTGAGAAATTGACAAATTGCCATTTTCATAGCCAAAGTTAAGCGAATTTAGGAGGAAATCCCCTAGATCTTTCAAGGAGAATTTAAGAAATTCCGTTGTGAAACCATCAGGCCCTGGACTTTTTTCATTTTTCATCTTCTTAAGTGCATACGATAGTTCGCTCAATTTAATTTTCCTTCAAGGTCACACTTTTCTTGTTCATTTAAGACAGATATATTTTCATTTTTAAATAATTCTTTAAGATTGATATCAGTTTGTTCTTGTGCAGTGTATAATCTTTCGTAAAAAAGTTTTGTTTCTTCAAGTAATTGTTCACTTCCTGTTATAGTGGTTCCGTAATTTTTTTCTAAAACAGTAAATGATTTATTCAAAAAATTTCTTGATTCTAATTTCAAAAAGTATTTTGTTGGTTTTTCCCCTTTTTCGATCCAATTTGCCTTGATCTTATCAGTATTCCGTTTATTTTATGATTTGCAATTTCATCTAAGTCCTGTTTTAAAACGTTGATTTCGTCAAGCAATTTCTGTTTTAAGTCATCGTTTTCAGTTAAATCTAGTTTCTTTTCTAATTCTAAAAGTCTCGACTCAAATGTCTTTTCCTTTTCATTTATGATCTTCTTTTTAGTTGACGAATAGTATATTGTCTTGCCCCTGATCATGAGGAGTAATGTTTCCCAAAGTAATTGATCATCGATTGAATATTTGTTTGATTCAGTATCTGAAATTTTGTATTGTTCTAACGTTGATTTTATAGTTTCTTTCACTAATTTTACGTATTTTCTATCTTTTAGAAGGGAATTATTAAATTTCCAAAAGCCCTTTCCTCTTGCTAGGGTAGAGCATGTTAAAGACATGGTTATAACTGAGTGGTCAGAGTTTATGCTTGGGAGAATACCACTACTATTGACTGAAGATAACAAACCATGTGAAATCAGGAACAAATCTAATCTTGCCTGTTTTAGTGGTGTGGGTTGCCGCCAGGTGAAACGTTTCGAATTGTAGTTCAGTTCACGCCAAGGGTCTTTTAGATCAAAATTATCTATCATTTCGAAAACTTTTCCCCTTGCTTTTTGGTTGTTGATATGTTTGTAGTTGTATGTGTCCAACTGTTTATTCATAACTAGATTCCAGTCCCCACACAAACTTATTTCATCACTGTCATAATTCGTAACAATGTCCATACTATTCTGAAAGAAATCTGGATTATCCTCGTTAGGACCATATATGCTTATTACAGTATAAGTAACCTCGTTCACAAGTATCTTAAGTGCAACATAGTTTCCGAATTCATCTATATTACTCTCTAGTAGTTTAAATTCGAAGTTATTATTAAAAAATATGGCTGTTCCTCGGGCATTACTTTTGAAACAGCTTATATAACACTCATTGTATCCCCACTGTTCTTTTATCTTTTGAATTTGATCGGCAGTAAAATGCATATCTTGTAAGCAGTATATATTACCTTTCTTCTTTCTTAAAAAGTTGAATACCTTCTTGCACTTTAAGTTGTTATTTAAGCCCCTACAATTATGGCATAATATTTTTATAGTTTCGGTCATTTATGTCAATTTGATGCAGTTGTTCAATATCAGTCAACTTGGAATCAATATTGGTAAGAAAATGGATTCAAAATAAGGTTCTATGAACATTGCCTGTTGTTTTGATAAAAAGTACTTCGTTTTTTTATCGTTAGTTACTTGGTTGGACTTTCATTTGAAATTGTAAGTACATATCATTTTTTACTGCAGATTTACAAGATTATAATGTAAAGCACACGATGAACGCATATTGATCGTTGATCGAGTGTCGATCATGGAAAATTCTAGGTTGTATTTTTTAAACGAAAGATTATCTGAAATAACATACGCTCAATAAAACGTAAATATTACACATATGAACAAATGCATTCGCAAAAAAAAGTTGGTTTCTAATTAAATGTCCTTTTGGTTCATTTGCGTTGTGTACACATAGTAATCATTTGAAGAACAGAGATAAACAACACTACTTTACAAACAAATATACCCACTCATGTGTTTCATATATAACTAGTCATTGAATTATTTGACATTATGTTCATAAGCTCATAGTGACATTTACATATATTGAAAGTAAATGATGTACTTCAGAAATATAATCTTGGTTCAAAATTTATAATGTATTGATAAAAAAAGATTGAAAGAAAAAAACCATTATGTAATTGGCGCTTTAATAGTGATTGACGGTTATGTTCCATGGAAATTGCGGAGCTTTTTAGCATACTATGGTACAGAATGACTCTGTTCTAGAGGTAAAAGATAATGATTTAAAAAAATAAGTCAGATGTTACAAAATAAGAATGTGCATTCACAATGTTTAGACCATGTCAAAACCGGAAGTTGGTATCTCATAAGTTAATCAGACAAACATATCAGAGAATGCAATATGAAATAATGTTGACTGGTGCATCTGATTATCTACTTTTTGTGAAAACAAATAAAATGTATAACATGGTAATACAGATGGTAAAAATGGAAGTAGTCAATAACATGCATTCACAATGTATAAATAATGTGTCCATATTTGATATCCGGAAGTTGATATTTTATACATCATTTATATATCAAAGTTCATATAATCAAAACAGTTCATATTTCATATGGTGGGTTCATTTCCCCAGGTAATCTAATACGATTCCCCCATGGCGAAGCACTGTTTTTCCTCACTTCGAGAACGTGATAAACACCTATCTGGCGTACGCGGGTTTGAACATTCTCCTCATGAAATATTGCCCTCGACTTGCGGTAAAGAATGGCTCGTTGTTTTTTCAATTTTGCGGGAAGATCAGTGCGAATGGACATCCGTTTGCCCTTAAGATGCTTTGAAGATCTTAAAATCATGTCTCTGTCGGCCATGCTAAGAAAACTGGCGATAATGGGGGAGGGTGCATCTGGGGTTGGGTCATCGGGGAAAGGTTTTCTAGGGAGTCTGTGGACAGCCTTTAAAGTAGATATTATCTACTGTATTGTCGGACAATTGCAGATCACCTGTAAACATATCCCGCAGAACTCTCTCCGAGTTTTCATTTACATTTTCTTTTATGCCATAAAATAAAAGGTTGTTTTTTCGATCATGTATTTCTTGCTGTAAAAGTTTTCTTTCGAAAGTGACAGACTGCTCAGAGAGTTTAGATCTTAGAGTTTCAATTTCGGATTTCAAACCCTTCACTTCACCATCATGTATGGCGGCCATCAACGCGCTTTGAGATTTTACCAAGTTCTTGTTTCAAATCGTTTATGGATCTATTCAATTCCATGTTACCAATGTCAATTTTATCCGAGATTCTTTTCTCCATACCTATTTTCATCGTCTTTTCCAGAAGCATAAGGCCTAGAAAGCTGAAAATTTGTGTACAAACTCCTTGGCTAGTGAGGATTATAAATTGTAGCTTTGGTCGCCCTGTGACCCCTAATAAGGGCCACAGGGGTCACGCCCTAAAAACCTATTTTCATCTTCCTTCTCCAGAACCATAAAGCCTAGAAAGCTGAAACTTTGTGTACAGACTCCTTGGCTAGTGAGGATTATAAATTGTAGCTTTGGTGACCCTGTATCCCCTAATAAAGGCAACAGGAACGTCCTTCAAATCTATTTTCATCTTCTTCTCCTGAAGTATAAGGCCTAGAAAACTGAAACTTGTTGCCTATATACTTAATTTTATGATTGTTTATGATTGGCCTCTACAAAGGGGGAATCACATTGGCCACACTTTACAGCATAATTGATGATGAAGCCTGATGAGCTACAGAGCCAATGGCTCTATTTTTTTACAGCATGGAAGGGTTTTAACAAATAGTATCTATGAAGATCAGAAGTATAAAAAATTTAACAATGATTGCTAAAAACGAAACTTACAGCCAGCATTGGGGAGCGTCACTTCCCTTCTGGGAATATAGCTCTGGCGTACACATTCACACGGGGTGATATTTAAGCGACTTATTAATTAGAAATTAACGATATCAGTGATACAACAACGACAGTCGGCGGGATCACAACCGCGCTTTGCTCGATTTGTTCAAATGGCAGGGTCAACGTGCTGGGGAGTAACACATCTCTCTTGAAAATCAAATACGATTACGATTTAATTTTTATATGTTTGAACAAGAAATGTCATATAGATTTTTATCTTCCTGTCGAGAAGCACAAGGCGTCTAGGCCTTGTGTCCTTGTCCTTGACTAGTGAGGAATATAATTCATCTATATATAGCTTATGTGGCCCTGTGATCTCCAATAAGGGCCACATGGGCCATACCCTTAAAACCTATTTTCTTCTTCTTCTCGAGAAGCATAAGGCCTAAAAAGCTGAAACCTTGTGTACATACTCCTTGACTAGTGAGGAATATAGTTCATTGCTTATGTGGCCCTGTGACCCCTAATAAGGGCCACAGGGGCCACACCCTTAAAACCCATTTACATATTTTTCTCCAGAAGCGTAAGGCCTAGAAAACTGAAACCCTGTGAACATACTACTTGACTAGTGAGGTATTGATAACTTTTGTGGCCCTTTGGCCCCTATTAACGGCCACACCCTTTACACCTATTTTCATATTTTTGTCCAGAAGCTTAAGACCTAGAAAGCTGAAGCCTTGTCTACAGACTCCCTAGTTAAATAAGGAGGATTCTAAATTGTACATTTTGTGACCATGTGGACCCTACTAAGGGGAGAACCAAATTTGCACACCCTAAAGCAAAATTGAAGCCTGATGAGCTACAGAGCCAATGGTTCTACTTTTGAATTATAAGGTAACTTGGATTTTGACTCAAAATACCAACCAGTTGTAAAAACAGTTACCAAAGACAGTAAAACCGTATAAAAGCCCGGGCTTGCTTTCGTAAAACTCCGGTAAATTGAGTTAAGGTTTCGTCTCTACTATACACCCCCAAATCTATCTATCGAAAACCCGTAATTGTTTCCTAGTTTCTTTTTTGAATAAACCGGGGTGCTTAAGTAAGTTCATTGTGCATTTGTTCCATGGTTTTCAGTAAACACGCGTAATACCTGTTGTTGTTGCCATACAGGAGAGTGCATACATCAAGAAAACTGATCGAAAGGATAATTATTACGGTCGGGAGGACAGATTACCCTATTTGCCATTCGTCCATAAATACGGATACGCGATAACAGAACTAGGCGATTCCGCCGAAGGTTATGCGATAATTTTCAACGATAACAATCATTTGAAACGGTCACGTCAGTTAAAAAAGGTAATGACCTGGCTTCTCACAGAGGAGGGTTTGTCGTATCGAATAAGAGTGCACCAACAACATGAACGTACTGACAAAGGTAACTTTTTAAAACTAATAAATTCATGAAATTCGATGCTTGTATGAAGTTAAAATTTCACAAGAAATGCTATTCGTTGCTATATATTGTGGTGTTGTAGGCAGTTGCTTAGACTTATATTCAGTCACTGAAAATTTATAATTCTCATTAACGATTATCTAAATAATTGTATACAAAGGAGCCTCTGAGAATTGGCTTCTTTTGACCACTACACAGATCTAGACGGTTCTTCAAGTGGTTTTAACCAGGGATTGTAGAACATTATTATACTTCCCTGTTTTAACCAAGTCAAAATCTAATTACCTACAGTCTTGGTTAGGGGTGACTATTGACCAAAATGGGACTATTGTGATAGAAATAGTCTATTGCAGGGTACTATTGCAATAGCTATAGCGATAGTTTATCAACAAAGGGAAGGAATATTTTGCAGCTATATGTCAGTAACAAATAAAAACTCTGCAGCTACCGTGGAGGTCGCCATTTTATAACTGGGCGTTAGGCCTATAGCAACTATAACTATTTTTAACTCTCATGGATCTTTTATTCCCAGTATTTTCCAAATGTAAAAAGAAGTGTTTTGTGTGAATTTTACTTTTTACAATGAACGAAACAACCGAATTGACTAAAATGTCGATACTATCGATAGTTAGACGTGCTTTCAATACTATAGGTGGTTTTAAAAAAAAATGAAAATTTAGATGAAAGTTCAAGGTCACTTCTTAAATTCTCTTTTGTAACATATGCCTATATGTTTCGGAGATGCTCTTTGTTTTGCGGTGTCTCTTAAACGCGAATCTAGTTTGCGTCATCTTCAAACTCCCGCATCAAGCATACTTCTTAAAACTTTGGTTATCTTATTTATTACGAAATGTTTATCTAGAAGAATCCATATTGTTTATCTATTAACAAAACCAGAGTCTAAAGCTTTAGCAAAATCTAATATCAGAACATTAAATTTTAAACCTTCCGTATATAAATATCTCTGTATATGGTCAATGACTCAAATGAACAGTGAACTTCTTCGATACCTGGCAAGGTCGTGTAAATATTGTAAATAATCGCTCAATATATTGTACTTCTTTCTATGAAATCATTTAGGAGAACATATATTGAATGTGTCACTATTGTTTAAAATGTAATAGTTCACACAATATTATGAAAAACATTATTATCAAATATAGAATAAAAGCAAATCACATCATACGGTCTTGTTTTTTATTTGGAACATTCAACTTTAGTATTTGAGTTCAAATGTCGTATAGATCTGGTGGCGTCAACTATAAACACTGTTGTTTTTTTAATTTCCTTTTTTTTGACGAGACAATTCTCATTGATGCTCAAAGCGCCATGAGTATAGATTGATTATGAAGGGCGTGTTGCACCTCGTGTCTCCTTTCTTTTGTTCTCAGTATATAAGCTGACCATCCTTGCTTATTGATCAGACTTGAGGACACGGGGCAACTTTATCTAATTATCGTTTTTCTTAGTTAGCACGTACTTAAAATGGCACCATGTAGTCATGTCCTATTTACATGTATGACTGGCAGGTTTTTGATAATGAGAAATATTATTTCCCAATATGTACAGTTAAATTGGGCTAACTGATCTGCTATCCTTAATAATATTCTGCACAAGTGATTGATTGACAACGTGATTTATGACCTTATAAAGTGACCTAGAAATTCCTATAGCTACTAATAGCATACCGTTTACAATATTTCGTTGACGAAGTTTCGGAGCAAAGAAGGGAGATATTGGTAAATATCGGAAAATATTTGTCATAATTTTAAAAGTAGATTTACATTTTGTATTAATTCATACTTTGAAATTCATATATGATTGATACTTCTTTCTTTGTTTACTCACGCAAACCTTCATAACTTCATTTCAAATAAATACATCGTTAAAGTCCCATGATCAGAATTTTAGTAATATAGAGAATTTTTTTAACGTATTCTCTTAATATTCAGAAATCCGTAAGTACAACCAAACCTGAAATCAGATTATTATTCGTGAAATAAGAATTAAAAAATCGAATCAATAAGAAATGTTATGATTTATATCAACAATCATATTAACATAAAATCAGAGTAACAGCAGCTGATACCTGGAGGTTTCAACACCTTTGCATATAACAGCTGCAACGTTCCTCACGTTCAGTCTTACAGATGCACCACATCACTTTGTATATACATTCTGGGGCCACTGTCAAGTTTGTCCGACGTAGATTGAGTTGTCATCAATCAGATAAACTTGGATATACACTGACTGAGGTTTACTGCATCAGATGATTAAGATGGCAGCATTTTTACCTGAACAGAGGAAGTACTTTTCGTAACATCACCGTCGACATCGTAGTTGGTTAGTCTTTATCTTTGGAAATCATTATAAAGGCAGGTAAATACCTCCTCCCCCTCTTTAAATGGAATTAAACCTCAGCCTGGTGTTTTAAAAGAATATCTGATGCCAGAATCTTGAAAGTTAAGAACCTTTTTAATGCCATGTAATCGTAAAGGTATATCACGAATGAAGATGAGGCAACGGCAAAGATTTATCCTTAAGTGAAATATAGCTTTAGAGAGTAGGAGATATCTTTCAAATTGAGGATATTTTTTTGTAAAATTGATAAAATATACCTTTAGGGCTTGCAATGTCATTTTCTCTTGAAAATTTATAGTGAAGAATTTTCTCAACATTAGCCGTTAACCATGCAGCGGAATACCCAGATGAATTATAGTAAATATAGCTCAGTCCGACATTTTTAAGGATACATTTGATAGAATTGAGCCAGGGGTAACTGCTATTATAATGTTTGGCGTCAAATGTTATAAATGAATGGATTAGTTTGGACAATTTAATAAAATCATTTTGTAAACATAACTTGTGCCAGAAAGATATCCTCTTGTATTTTGTGATATAGAGAGGTTTTCTTCCAAGTTCGCCATAAACCATCCTGTCACAGGGTAGGAACGTTACGCTAACTCCACTAATCTGTACCCTGGGATCAGAAGCTAGATTCGCTCGCGCGACCCGACTTGGGATGTGGCTAATCAAATCATTTTCTCGCGACCTTCTCGATAAAATTTCAAATAGAAAATGATTTGATTGGCTATATCCCAAGTCGGGCCGTGCGAGCAAATCTAGCTTCTGATCCCAGGGTACAGATTAGTAGAGTTAGCGTAACGTTCGTACCCGGAGACAGGATGGCCATAAACCATATACGTTGGTGTTGAATTTCTAAGCCCAACAGCAAGTTTAGGAAATTTGAGATGAACTCTTTCAACTAAATCAAAATTTTCAAAACCCCATACCTCGGAACCATAAGTTAAGATAGGCACGACTAAGGTATCAAACAATGCTAATAAGGTATCAAGTGGTAACTTTAAATTGCGGGCTTTCTTGAGTAAAGCGTACATTGCTTTTTGTGCATTATCACATTACGTTTTAATCCCAAATTTAAATCGTCTATTCCGATGCATGTTAATCCCTAGATATGTATAATTATCGACTATCTCTAGAAGTTTCTTGCCGTAGAAAAAGTTTTGCTTTGAGGATTTTGCTGGACCACCACCGAAAATAAGCACTTTAGTTTTTCTGATGTTAACATTTAGTTTCATTTGTGATGAGAAATCACAAAATGCATCAAGTGATTGCTGGAGGCCGGTAGGCGAAGTGTAAAAGATAACTGTGTCATCAGCATAAAGTAAAATAATAAGTTGAATCCACAGCGCAATATCCGCCTCATTTGGACCCTTGCTTTCGATACTTAACCCTTCACAACCTTTTGATAATAAATATGGATCTAAATCATTCAAAAATATTGAGAAAAGTAATGGAGAGATTTTCTCCTTGTCTTACTCCAGTGAGACATGGGAAATAATCTGAAAAGGTGTTACTTAACTGGACTCTTGATTTTATGTCGTTGTAGGCCTACATATTAATTATAAGAGTCAGGATTTTACCTTTAATGCCAGTTTTCTTTATTTTTGTCCATACTTCTGTTCGCCAAACTGTATCAAAAGCCTTAGAGAAATCGATAAAAGCACAGTACAACTTTTGTTTCGATAACTTTAGGACATTCATAAGTAAATGAAGCACGAAGATGTTATCTGCAGTCATGAAATGTTTACGAAATCCAGCCTGGGCGGATGATAAAATCGCATTTTTATCCAGGAAATTTGAGAGACGCGTATTTAGTATTCTCGTGAACAATTTGCCTAAACAGCTTAGAATAGTAATAGGCCTGTAATTACTCGAATCTTTGGCGTCTCCTTTATTCTTATATATCGGTTTATAGTGCGATTCAGCCATAATTCTGGTAGAGTACCCTTTTTGAAAATCAGGTTAAATAACTCAACATACACCGGTCCTAAGATATCGGCAGAGTCAATGATGTAATCGTTTTCTATGTGGTTTAAACATATTTATTTCTTTAGAAGAACTGGATTGGTAAACAAGCAATAGCTTATCTGAATACCGCTCCAGAATACATGTATGACAAATGTGACATGGTGAATTTACAGTTGATAAGATTTTTTTACACAAGCCTTTAATAGTACAGTCAAGATTGAAATTACAAAATAGCATGCGTACAATGATAAGAACAATATTCTAAGAAAGATGGACAAATGCCAATATGATTTATAAATAGATACAACATCCATCATATCAATGGTCAATGATCAAATCTGCCTGTTAAATCTATAAAAGAGTGTACTGAGATTAAAAGTTCCTTATTTCTGCATGGGGAACAATTTGAGTTTCCAAATAAAACAGACTTTAGATCATATCTATTTTTGTAGAAGAACATGTTTTCCCTTATATCACTGTAAAGAGGACATAAAAAGAAGTAGTGGTATGAATCTTCATAATTGAAGCCGCACGAGCAGTCGGGTGTTTGAGAAATAAATCTTTCGTATTTATGAGCATTTAGGTCACTGCATTCAAGCCTGAGTCGAGAGTGTGAAATTTGACAAGATCGTGTACCGTAATTTAAATCAAAATGGCTGTATGTGTCGGTATCCTTTAGAAGTTCATTTTTAAAGCTTGATAATGGGTTAAATGCCACTTGCCATTTATCTGCCCATTCAGCAATTCGCTTTAAATCTGAATTTATGTCGGTCGCCGTTTCTACGGGGTCACCGATTATCGCGTATAACGATGTATCATCAGCGAAAAGGCGTATGTTACAGTTTAAACCTTCGACAATATCATTTATGTATATAATGAATAGAAGCGGCCCCAATACAGAGCCCTGGGGCACACCGGCAAAAACATCCCTTTTATCTGAACAGAATCCATTATTAACAACACACTGATTTCTATTTTCTAGATAACTCTCAAACCATTTCAATAAATTACCCTGAATACCATATTTGTTTAGCTTATGTATAATACCTTTATGCCAAACTCTATCGAAAGCTTTACTTACATCACAGAAAACAGCTCTAATTTCTTTACCTTTGTCTACTGCTCCAGCTATAAAATCATATAAGTACGTCAGTTGATTAACAGTGGAATCTCCTGGTGTGAAACCAGATTGAAGATTTGTCAGTATTTCATTATCCCTAAGGTAATTAAATACATGTTTAAAAACACACTTTTCAAAAACTTTTGCTAGACAACTTATTAATGCAACGGGTCTGTAATTTGAGCATTCGTTGATACTACCTTTCTTGTGTATAGGGACAACAGAGGCTTCTTTCCAACATTGCGGAAATGTTGCTTCAATTAGTGAGAGGTTAAACACTTCAGTTAGAGGGGCGGCTAAAGGCTTTGCAGTCATTTTAAGGAATTTATTGCTGATGCCATCTGGGCCAGTTGCCTTAGTTGTATCTACTGAGGCAAGAATATCATGAACTTCATGTGTAGTAAGATGCAGGTCGCATAACGGAAAGTTGGTGTCAGATCCAATGTCTTCAATTTGTTTTTCGGGATATGGAACTTTAGTTTGATTTGTAAAGTATTCATTCATTATGTTAGCAATTTCGGTACTATCCTCATACAAATTATTATCATGGAGAACAGGAGGAAAAGATGTTGATACGCTTTTGCTTTTATTGAAATTTTTTATAAGACGCCACCAGATTTTTGTTCCATGTTTTTCGTTTAATATTTGATCAATTTTGTCAGTGTATAGTTTTTTTGCAGCCCTTACTGACGATGTGGCTTTATTTCTATACAGTCTAAATTTGGCCCATTCGGAGGGTGAGTTTCGCCGTTTAGCCGTTTTATGGCAACGATTGCGTTTACGGATCAGATTCCGCGTTTCTTTGTTCACCCACGGTGCATCGTTTGGTCTTATAGTAACAACTTTGTTAGGTACATATTTATTACATTGGTTTAAAATGGTGGTGGTTAGTAGGCTTGCTACATGGTTAATGTTGGTAGTAGAGAATATTCTATTCCAATCAAGGGAACTAAGTTCATCACTAAGGTTATCAATGTCAGCTAAACTATAATCATAGATTTTTCTTTTGTAAGTGACTGATTTGGGGACTTTTTCTTTAAGAGTAACATGTACAGGACAGTGATCACTACATATAGGGTCAAGGACACCAGAGTCTAGTACAAGGCCAACATGTGAAACAAAAACAAGATCAATCAGGGTACTAGAGTTAGGCGTGATCCTAGTAGGATCGGTAATGATTTGCGCCAATCCATTCAACAGCTTTATTTGTTCTATTCTATTTGACTTTGTTGTTTTCTATGTGATCTACACTCGCGGCTTTGTTTCTCTTAAGTTCATTTATGGCCTTTTTTATTTCTTGCAATGTGATATCATCTGCACAATCATAATAAACATAAATTTGACGCGATTCATCAGCGTTCTCCGAATCGACACCTTCAGTTTGTTCCGCACTATTTTCAGACTTAAAATAATTGAAAAAGGTATTAATATCTGGTTTATTATCATTTGATTTTGAATCTGAGTTATTATTGAATAGCTTTCAGAATTCACGAGGCGAATGTGTGTGAGAGTTTCTCAACATGTCTTGCAACTGTTCCTTATAGAGCCGTATGCTTCTGTCCATACATTTTTGTATTCTTTCGTACTTTCACGTAAAACGTTTTATTAGTGATATTATTCGTTTTTTAAATTGCCTTTTTGTTTTATAAAATCGTTTTCTATAACGTTTAAATTCATTTACGAATCACGGCTTATTTTTACGTTTCACACGTGTATTTTCTATAGTTTGAGTACGAGCTCGTGCGGCGGTTGACTTTCTGCTAAGGTATTCACAATACTCGAGTCGCCTTACGAGAAGACTCAAGTAGAGTATCAACATGTTCGATATTGATATTGTTTATAAAAGAGGTAGTTTTCGACCTGGCATATCTACGTGGTTTGGCCTCGGATTGGTTAAATGGACATTTAGATGCGCATGGATTACCGAAACTTTCAACAGGAGATTAAAAACAAGTGGACAATGGACATCAGAATATAATGGTGAGAAATCTCTTATTTGCAGATCAGTAACAAAATCAAAGCATTTAGGTGAAACTAGTAGATAGTCTATTACACTGGTATCTTTGCAGGTTGTTGTGCCAATAAGTTTATCATGTCCAAGTCTACCATTGCAGATAAACAAGTTTAAATTTTAACACATTTCTACCAGTTAAGTACCATAATTATTTGCTTTGTTCTTATCCTGTGTTCCTCGTACATGAGGTAAACAATGTTTATCAAGGATTGCCTCAGGCTTTAAATTTTCATCAGTGTCTATATTATCCAACTCAAATTCATCCTTTCAGAAATCATCAAACATCTTATAATCACATAATGTGCCAGTTCTTGCATTAAAATCACCCACAAGAGACACGTAAGGACTAGAAGGTAAATAATTCAAGATTGAATTTTCAATGTCATGAAAGGTGTCCGAGTTTGCATATTTAGATCCTTCAGGAGGGATGTATACAATACCAAAGAATATATCATATTCAGTATCAAACAGTGTCTTACTGATCTTAATCCATTGCACATAAGTGCAAGCATCTTCTATCTGTGAAACAAAATCTTTATATTTATTCTTAATGCTGACTTTCTCCTTTCACCTGTCGTGTTTTTGAGATAGAGTGAATAGCCATCTCATTAATCAAGTTCAGAAATTCATTATATTCTAATCTATTTCTTAATTCACAAACATTAATAGATAATATTTGTAGTGAATTGTTGCTAGCATTATCAGAATAGCAACAATCATCATTATCATCATCATTAACATCCGTATCATCATCATCATCATCAACATCATCATCATCATCATCATCATCATTGACAATATAATAATATAATAACACCATTATTAACAATATCAAAGTCATTATGATCATCATTCACCTCAAGAAAAACCTACGTATAATGACCCAGGATACGTCAGGAAACCAGCAGCGTTTAATGAAGTTTAATGACCAGGAAACCCTAGGCGTTTAATGAGGTTTAATGAGCAGGATACAGGGAATTTCATGTGCGGAGGAAATGCCAGGAAATGTCTTGATGCTCAAGTAAACGTCAGGAAACTTTTGATCTATTTTCTTATCTTAAAGGGACCATTCGAGCGGGGTATTTTTTGTGAAAACGAAATTCAAGAGGACATTCCTGTTTACAATTATGTATGATATTTGCATGATCATTTTACACTTAATTTCAAGTATATTTGGGAGGTAAGCATTTCAGTTGTTCAAGATTTAAGAATTTGACAAAGAATAAAGTGTATTGCTCAAAAAATAAAAACATCGTGAAATGAAGCCAATAATCGAATATGCGATCGTGGAATGCATTACTACGACAAAATGCTTTCGTATCTGATAACTTTTATTATGAATTATTTGTAAATATGCTCCTCTTCTATTAATCAAGTATATATTTCTTAATTTTGGTAATGAATTAGCATAATACAGCACATTTGTTTTCTCGCAATGCTAACGTTTCAAAATGGCGGATGAAACCCGGTCGAGTGGTGCCTTTAACTAAGTGTAAAATATTTTCTAATGGAAGAAGTATTTGTAGGGGTTTATTCGTAGATGAAAAGTTTTACAGGTTAGTATATAAAATGAAAACTTTAAAAAAAATAACCAAACCAAATGATAACATACTGTGTTTATATATATTTCAAGGAAGAAAATTGTACAATGGTATTAGATGATGCTATGTACTAGCTGTTTATAATCTGTTCCAGTAAAACAACTGAATGAATATCTTTACATCAGGGGTAAAACTATATATTATCCATCAACCAAAAAGAAAGTCATAAATGAAAAAGAGAGAAACTTGGATTCTAAATTAGAAGAACTGGAAATGAAACTAGATCAAAATGAGGACAACCACACCAAGCAAAGTTTGCTTGACGAAATAAATGTTACTTAAAATTATCAAAATGAAATTGCAGACCATAAAATAAACGGAATACTAATGAGATCTAAAGCAAATTGGATCGAAAAGGGAGAAAAACCCACCAAATACTTTTTAAAGCTAGAGTCTAGAAACTTTTTAAATAAATCAATTAATGTTATAGAAAAGAATGACGGTACGATTGTTTCAGAAAGTAAACCTCTACTTGAAGAAACAAAATTATTTTCTGAAAAAACTATATACCGCACAGGAACAATCTGAAGTTAATCTGTCCGAAATGCTCAAAAATGAAAAATATGAAGTATTAAATGATCTTGATAGATGTGATCTTGAGGGAGAATAAAAATTATTTGAGTTGTCGTTCGCTCTAAAAAACATGAAAAATGAAAAGAGCCCAGGGCCCGATGGTTTTACTACAGAATTTCTTCTGGAAAGATTTAGGAATATTTCTCCTCAAGTCTCTTAATTCTGGTTATGATACTGACAATTTATCAATCTCACAAAAGCAGGGATTGATAATGGATAACATGCATCCCGAAAGCAAATAAACCTAAGAAATTTTTGAAAAACTGGCGCCCAATCTCTTTACTTAATACCTCGTACAAAATCGGTGCCGCCGCAATTGCAAACAGAATTAAAAAGATATTACCACTTATTATAAATGAAGAAAAGGCTTTGTAAAAGGAAGATATATTGGCGAAGTAACAAGACTTGTATATGACCTAATGGAACATACCGAATCATGTCAGATACCAGGATTACTCCTATTTATTGACTTTGAAAAAGCATTCGATTCAGTAGACAGGAATTACCTCAGAAAAGTCTTGACGTTTTTTAATTTTGGACCCAGTATTTCACGCTGGATAGAAACCTTCTACAATGATATTGAATCAAGAGTCCTAGTAAATGGCTTCGCATCGTCCCCGTTCAAAATAAGTCGAGGTTGCCGCCAGGGGGATCCGCTTGCGCCATATATATTTCGCTTATGTGTAGAAATTTTGGGTATTATGATACGTAATAATAAGAATATCAAAGGAATCAAAATTGGAAATATAGAACATATTCTTTCACAATTTGCAGACGATACAACTCTCACGTTAGATGGTACGGAAAAAAAGCCTCTACGCAGCTTTAAATACTTTAGAATTCTTCGCCCGCTTCTCAGGACTGAAAGTCAACATTGATAAAACAAAACTTATATGGATTGGTTCAAAAAAAAAGATCCCGATACAAGATGTGTAAAGAATGGAATTTTGACTGGTCACAAACAAATTTCTCACTCTTAGGCATAAATTTTGATATTGACCTAGACAAGATGGTTGATGATAACTACAACGAAAAGCTCTCTCATATTGACAGGCAAATGAATATTTGGTCAGCTCGAACATTGACCCCTTATGGCAGAAATACTGTGCTTAAATCGCTCCTACTTCCAAAACTTAACCATCTATTCTCGTCCTTACCAAACCCGAAAAAAAGTGTCATTGAAAGCCTACAAAAGAAATGTTTTAGTTTCATATGGAAAAATAAACCAGATAAGGTTAAAAGAGCTGTAATAATTCTGAATCCAGAACATGGGGGTATAAAAGCTCCAAATATCAGAAAGATTATTTCATCACAAAAACTAAAATGGATAAAACGTATCAGTGGTAATGACCTTAAATGGACACATCTGTTTAAACATCTGTTGAATATAAAAACTCCTTTTCTAATAACAGATAGCGACTTCATTCAGAATATAGTAATTCCCTCCTTATCAAACTCATTTTGGAAAGACATACTCCTAGAATGGTCGCACTTTAGGTGTCCGGAAAAAAAGTCCTTGGAAAAAAAGTACCGGAAAAAAAAGTCCTAAATTCAACTAGGAAAAAAAGTCCTCCGGAAAAAAAGTCCTATTGTAGATTTTAGGTAACAAAGTATGACAAAACTTTTGTTGTAATTCACTTTATTCAGATACAACAATGCAATATTGACTTTCATGGATGCATCTATACACAAAGAACTTAATTAAGCACGGCCCATTTTGTAAAATTAAATTGGGAGCTCTTTGAATATTGTGAAATATTTTATGTATTGACCACTCTAGATATAACAATTGCCATTTTATTCATTATTTAATTGACGTTAAAATCAGTAAAATACAAAATAATTGAAAATATGAGAAAAAATTTGAGACCACTGAAATTTGGCTAAATATAACTATTGTCATTGGTGAGAAACCACGCATGAAACTTTGGGTTTTTAAAATCAAAAATAACTTTTTGGATCCTCAGTTGACATTCAATTAGAGAAACCTTTTTTTATCATGCACGATAATAGCCTAGCATATTGATAATATTATTGCCAAAGTTAGTCCTATGATAAATTGCTTAAGAAGCCTGAAATACCGCCTTCAAAGAAAAAGCCTTCAAACACTTTACACTTCATTTGTTCTTCCAATCGTTGATTACTGTGATTACATTTGGAATAATTGCACAAAGTCACAAGAAATGTTATTAGAAAAATTACACTTAGATGCCTTGAGAACAATATGTATATCGGTTAGAGGAGTAAGTCATTCTAAACTTTATTTAGAAACTGGGTTTTTATCATTAACTGACAGACGAAATCTTCACAAAATGAGTGCATTTTACAAAATGGTCCACGAAAAAACTCCGAAATATTTATCAGAATTAATTCCACTGAATTTATCCTCTGCATCCACATATGAATCTCGATCATCGAACATTCTTCAAACTCCACTCTGCCGCACTGAAGCCTATAAGAAATCGTTCCTTCCATCATGTGTGGGCGAGTGGAATCTGCTAGATGACAATGTAAGAAATATTGATTCACTTAATTCGTTTAAAAAACATATCGATCGAACTTTGCCTTGCAACGTGCACAATATATTTAAACACACTGGTACTAGACACAATCAAATTATTCATTGTAAGATAAGACTGGGCTGCAGTGATCTTAATGGCCACAAGTTTGACCGGTTTATTCAAAACAATTCCAAGTGTGATTGCGGCTATTTTTATGAAGATACCATTCACTATCTTTTCATGTGTCCAAATTTTGCCGAAGTCCGATCGAGATGTTTTTATTATACAAAAGGGTTTGACTTACATACTGTCTTATATGGAAATAATTCGCTGTCTGACGAAATAAATCAAAACATAGTCATTTCAGTTCATTCATATTTTACCCAAACTGAACGTTTTACTAGCTAATTTTCAAGATATATTGAACTATATTGTATATTGTGAATGTATTGATGTATTGTATTGTATTGTATTGATGAGTGAATTTTTGTTCTACATGTAATTTTTGTATTGGAGAGGTATTCAAATAGGCAGTATGCCTGTTTACCAATCCAACCATGCATTAAATGGAATAAATATTGTTTAAACCATAATAGCCTAGCAGAACATTGAATTTTCAGTACTTTTTTCAACCATAATTTCGAAAATTTCAATTCTGTGAGTAAATTTGAGATTCTTTGAGTTGGACTTGTTGGACAAACACTTCTTTTCCCTTTAGATAAGCCATTATCTTAAACAGTCGCCAGTTTTTCTTAGTGAAGCTTTTTTCAAATTTGATATTTTATAATTTTGTGATTTTGAAGGCTCATCACATATCCTCTTGATTGGTGCTTAATTAATCCTTGATTAATCCTTATTTAATATAACATTTGATTCAATAGATTGAGATAAACTCACATTTTCTTAATTCTTAATTAATCCAAAATGCCTCTTAAAGTAAAGTCTTAAAGTTAATTAAGCCATATTTAGATATCACAACATCCTTCTTGATACCTCAAGTACAAACAATTCATGTTTTCTTAACAATATCTTTGATGTAAATGTCTATTTAACCTGTTTTTATAGTAATAGGACTTTTTTTCCGGAGGACTTTTTTACCGGTACTATTTTTCCAAGGACTTTTTTTCCTATAATCGCACTTTATATCAACAAGCAAAAAGACTATTTCGGATGAATATGACACTCTCGCAATCACTGTGGAGCAATGATAATATTTTGATAGGCAGGCAACCGTTTTTGTATTATGATTGGTATGTAATAGGTGTTGTTTTCGTTAATGATCTCCTACATGAAGATGGCAGACTGCTAACATATGAAGAATTTTCCAATACATTTTCAATAAAGACCAATTTTCTAACTTATGAATCAGTGAAAAGAGCCATAATGACATACGGCCGATCTCTAAAAATTACCAAATTTAACAGAAAACTGTTTGGTCCTATATACCCTTTTAACATTTCACAAATAAACACCATAATTGAGGGGGAAAGATTGTATGCCTTTCTACTTGACTCAAAATTCGTTCGGCTTCCCAGCTTTTTAAAATGGGAAAGAATTCTGCAATCTTTCACTTGTCTTGGCACCTTTGTTCAGGTCTGAGCACTACTCACATCTCACATCTCAATACACATCAGCACTAATCCTGACAATTCAAAATTCTTTATTTATTCTAATGTTCCATCCAACCCCATACAAAACTCTGGGATTGATTTTCTCTCACAAACATGGTCTTGACAAAGATTTAGGGGATAAATCCATTCTGTTTTTTATTTTGGGGTTGTATGTCGTGCATTCTTTACCCCTAAATATAATTTCAAACCGAGCTTGCGAGGTTTGAAATGTTTATTTAGGGGTAAAGAATGCACGACATACAACCCCAAAATAAAAAACAGAATGGATTTATCACCATTCTAACATGACTAATTAGTAAAAAAAGGTGGAACTATTTTGACTTGCGCAAAAGCGATGTGATTAGGTCAAACCGGTGCAGACCGGTTCCACTCGCTTGCAAAACAACGGTACAGTCCACTTTCATAAAGAACACATAACGATTAAAATGTCATTACATACAGGAGAAAAACGTGTTTGAATAGACTCATCTATAATCAATTGAGCCTATTATCAATAGAAAACAGATTTCAATATCGTCAAAGTTACGATTTTTACCTAAATACATTGGTCGACCCATCACCCCTACAAGAGCGACAAGGACTGACCAAATCAAGGGACGTTACTCTGAAAATAGTTGTTCACTAGATCTAGCCTACGTGACGGTGAACTGTTTTAAACTTGTGGAAGTGGAAGCTGTCAAGAAAGTTATATTTTGTGTCATGGTTGGGGACACTGTGACATGAAAAGTGGTCACGTGTAAAATAGAGGTAGGGGCAGTTCTGCGAAATTAAAGAATAAAGTCGTTTCCGTTCATTTGACGAATCGCTGTATTAGAGGTGTGCGATTGTTGATTGTGTGGACTGTGATTAATTTACATGGCGAAAAGTAAGAAACACTTCAAACGGGAACCAAAAACATTGTTATTCGATGTCGACAAGTTTCTGATATTGAAATTTAAATTGTCGTCGACATGTCTTATTGTAAACAGAAAGTCGCTGAGTGCAGATTGTATACGCGTGCGCGGAGGAATGTGAAGCGGTCGTAAATATTTAGAGGTGATTATTGGCGAAATAATTACTCCAAAATGTTAACGAGTAACCAATCAGAAGGCAGTATTTTCAAACTAGTTTTCGTGTCATGTTAGAATCTTCAATTTCTCCTGCATCTTCAGGAACTTTTTCCTGATCTTCATCACTGGTCGACTGCCAACTGCATCTTGGGCATAGACGGTCTCGACAGTGGCATCTTCTTATTGATATATATTTATTGTTATATTTTAAAGTTTTATGTTATTTATCAAGGAATTATTTTATTGATGAATATTTATTGTTATAAACTATATGTACCTGAGAAAAAAATCAAGAGATAAAAAAGATTGCAGAGTGGATATTCTCAATCTACTATCAATACATACAGAGTGGCTATTTAACAAAACCAACATGCTGATAAGTTTGTGATTACAACAATGGCAGTACTCTGCTATCCAAACTTAATTGGTTTTCAAAATAAGTGGCTGTACAACAAACATTTATTAAAAATACATTTCAAAGACTTTCTTACTAAAACAATGAAATAATTAGTCACATAAATGCCATTTAATATATTTTGTGACTTTTTTTCCTGTGACTTTTTTTTATTGACTTTTTTTCCGTGACTTTTTTTCTTAGATTCGTGTAATAGTAGTCATTAGCCAATAGTAGTGTTTTACTTGCTATGTTTTATGTTCAGGTGACAGTGCTATTCTATCATTCTATGCTATATAATATTTTGTCCATTGCAATATTTTAAAACATTATTGTATATCAATTTCTAGAAAATTATATTGATTAAAAATATTGTGTGCAGGATCAGTGTTATGTTTATTTGCTATTCATTATTGAATTCCGTCCATTGAAAATGTAAAATATATTAGTACAACCAATATATTGAAAATTCAAAATGTATGGTTTGTTAAAATAATTGTACAATAAAATATCATGAAGTGATTTACATCTCGTTTTGCTGCTGACGAGCATTGTGTACTATTTTACTGTATGTAATGACAGTATAGTCTTGAAACAGACTATAGCTAATCCACCAATAGAAATTCCAATTAACACTTTCACTTATATTTCACTTTTGAGCTCGCTGTATAAGTACCTTGGTGTTATTTTTGAAAGGAAATGCAGTTTTAAAGTATCCATTACAAATCTTTGTCAACAGGCTACTAAAGCAATGTATTTTGTATTACGTAAAAGCCAAACCTTTAATTTATCAATCCAGTGTCGGCTGTATCTCTTTGATACAATGGTAAAACCTATCTTACTGTATGGTTGTGAAATATGGGGTTTTGTTGGTCTTAATCAAATTAAAAATGTACATATTTGTTTTATGAGAAAACTGTTACCCGTTAAAAAGACTACCCCATTGTATATGCTTTATGGAGAACTTGGTAGAGTTCCTCTCTCTGTTGATGTTAAAACCCGCATGTTGACCTTCTGGTCAAAATTAATTACTGACAAAGCCAGCAAAATATCTTATATTACATATTCAATTGTATATAACCTCTATAATAATGGAACTTACACTTATCGTTGGTTGTCATGTATCCATAATATCCTTAACAGTATTGGACTAAGCTATATATGGTTATCACAGTCTCCTGTTTCATCTTCCTGGCTCAAACACACTGCTCTCTCTATTTTAACCGATAATGCTAAACAAACGTGGAGGTCTCAGGTGGAAAACTCGAAAAAAGGTTTATATTCTGTTTTGAAATCGCAACTTCAACTTGAAACATACCTAATGTCCCTTCCCCAAAATAAAGCTATCCCATTACTACTGTTTCGAACCTCTTGCCACCATTTACCGATTGAAAAAGGAAGATGGAATAAGATACCTAAGTCTGAAAGAAAATGTAAATTGTGTTGTATGAATGATGTTGGAGATGAGTTCCATTATATTTTTAGATGTGAATATTTTACTTTAGAAAGAACCTTGTACATACCTTTACTTTTCTCAAAGAGACCAAATATGCTTAAACTTCAAAATCTTTTCATGTGTAAAAAGGTATCTATATTAAAAAAACTTAGCAAATTTTGTAAAATTATAATGCAAACTGTAAAATCTTCCGGCTAATCACTTATCCGCTTGTATGATGCATATACTGTCATGTTGTACCTCATATGCCGAGGATATCGGCCTGAGTGTAATAAAGTTCTGTTCTGTTCTGTTCTGAAACTAAACCTGTAACAGATTGCACAGTTAATCATGACACGTATTAACCGTACTTCCCAATGGAAATTATTATACAAATCGATGTTTGTGTTCAATGTCACTACTTTATATAACTGTCGGAGTTGGGCATGTAACTGCTGCTAGGCTATAATGAATGTGTTGGGTTCGATTTCCACCAAAGACATGAAAGAGAATTTGCATGAAGAATATATGGTATATTTTCTGTCAATAACGCATTCCTGAACATGTGGGCTTAACAAATACATTTCACCCTGACTCAATGATCAGCCTAACAGTTATTTTCTACACCGCGACCCTAAAAAAAAGACCTGTGTGATAGTGAGTATGTTTTGATGTGGATAATGTATAAAGACGTGATTATAACCAAATAGTTTTTTTGTTTAAATTACTTTAAAAAGCAACTTTACAGATTTGATAAATGCCAACTATATCAATATTGTCGTTTGGTAATTCGGTAAAAACTGTTGCTAAAGTATAATTTTCAAGCTAGTCGTTTGTGTACAGTTACAATATCTCTTGCATAACACAAATTCTATTCCTACAATGTTATAGAGGATACGGTATCACACTTGGTTAATAATCTCTATATATCTGATTGAACATGTTTTATTCATGAAAAAGTACATGGATATGGATTGACACAACAAAGCTTAATCACGTGACGCTCCATTGGATATGTCAAAAAACAATCAATAATCAAGATAAAAATTTACAAAGAAAATAAATTAGTATTTTAGACAGACAGACAGACACATTTTATTAGAGTATATGGCCAGGAGACCAATAGTACAATGTAAATGACTTTTCTCAATAGAAACAGCGCTACCATGTAATAGGACAATCATTACATCAAAATAATATCTCAGTGACATCAGAGGTTTACAGGTGATGCCAATTTGATCGGTAACGATTGATATGGTATAGGACATGGTATATGGTATAAGCTGGACATTGTTTGTTGTTAAAAGGGAAATATACTTTCTGTAGTTTGGTATTTACAGAAATATAAAGGTAAATATACATGTATATATATCTTAAACATGAGTATTGAGGACACTCCAGAAGAACATGATATTCATCCTCCTTGATGTTACAATAGACCTCTCCACGGCGAATTTCATGGGCGTAGTCATTAGGCGGCTGCAACGTTAACTGGTCAGTGTTATTTACAACGCTGCGGGATTTGCGCATTGACGCTGCATACACGTAAAGACGGTACCCAGTCACCACTTAAGCGGCATAAGCTAACGTCACCTCCCTTACCAACTAATAGTTCATTTTAAGTATCTCCTTTTGTCACATCGGCATCAAACACTTCAGTCAAGTTTTTTCAAAGCTTCGCAATGTATGTAAATGACCAGGTAATTATTGTTTTATGTTAAAGTCGGCGATATTAAACTGCAGCATTTTAGGGTCTATGAATGACGTTAGATATCCAATTAATTAACTCAGTCGACTATTCCTTTATTTCAACTGTTATTTTTTCTTGTCTGATTGATTTTTATTTTGTTTAATTATCTAGATTTACGCATAATCTTTTTCAAGGATATATGATTATATCACAATATTCTATCAATATTTACTGTAGGCCTATAGCTTTGGCCAAATTACTAGTAATTGAAAGCCGTTCAGCAAATTAGGTTTTCGATGTTAATGAATTTACCTTAATGTCATAAATTTTCCTTGATATTTTGTCCAGTAATATATGTGTAAAACTTATTTTAAGGAGGTAAGTGTTTTCTTTCAAAATTCAAAATTCCAACATGCCAATCATTCCTATCCAGCGATAAACTTTCTAATTAGCATACTACAAGAGCAATCTACAAACACAAATCAAAACCTTTAAGGAAGGCAACGTCACAAGCAATAAAAATAAAATTAGATCAATAGGTTTTTATATTAAGTTATAATATTAGACAAATATGGAACTGTCAATATAAATTAATTTAGATTTCATCACAAGGAAGTCTATGATGAGCAATTTCTTTGATAATTGCGACGTTGCGGCAAAGTTTCTTTTCCGTTTTTAGCTCATCAGGACTGAAAGTCCAGATGGGCTTATGGCATTGCCCCTCGTCCGGCGTCTGTCCGTCCGTCGTCCGTCCGTCGTCCGTCCGTAAACTTTTGACACTTTCGACTTCTCCTCATGAACCATACACACTAGAGAGCTGAAATTTTGTGTACAGGTACCTTAGCATATGGAGATTCTAATAGGGTCACAACTTTAAAAACCCATTTTTATCTTCTTCTCCAGTTCCAAAAGTACTAGAGAGTTAAAAATGATATGTGCAGACTCCTTGGCCAATTGGGATTCTAATTTGTAACTTTGGTCACAACCTTAACAAACTATTTTCATCTTCTTTTCCATTTCCAAAAGGAGTAGAGAGTTGAAACCCCACACTTGTAAGAAGGGCATTTTACAGTTTTTAATACCTGGTGGCGACTTCAAAGATATTCTGACTAAATATATAATATATATGTTTTCAATGTTTCTGCAGTGCATCCAGTTTTCTTTCAGTGTATATCAAATAACGTATTTGTAATATGTGCATCTATGAAATGACTTCAACAAAGAATGAACATATTGTGAGTGTTTGTTTAATTATTTAGTTGTTTTTCCCCAATATATTCTCCTGAAGTCAATATAGTCAAGCAGATATGTGAAGAATTTATATACAATTGTGCCTTTTATGATACAAGCATGACATTTGGTACACAGTTAGAGGGTACCCTTAGAGTGAAATTTGGATATAAGGACCTTCCAGATTCCCTCAAAGATTTAAATGGCGGCTACAAATTAATTAATGAAATTAGTTAATGAATTATACCAACCAGTTCAAATGCTTATCGCGTGTGTTTGGTGTAAAACACAATTTAGGTATTATGTAATTACTTGTTGTGCATATGCTATCAGTCTAAGTAAACCTAGCCCCAATAATACTCGTTTCTCTCCGCTATTGAGTCTAGAAATATGTAGTAGAAGGTTGCGTCAGCCGATCTTTGGAATTGCCAAATCAGGGATCGTCTTATCAAGCCGCAGAAGTATGCTTTCGCCCATATGACGTTGGAGGGTCATAGGTCGGCGAATGTTTGGCTGACGCGACCTGCTACTACATCTTGCTAGACTCAATATCTTAGTGAAGCGAGTATCATTGAAGCTAGGTTTACTTTGACTGATATGCTAAGCAATTAGTTCATACTGAGATAAAAAAGAGCATCTGCAGTGGTACATAAGGGTAAAAATAAGATTTCAAATTGCCATTGCAGAATTCGGCCCGTCGATTAGATATCTGACTGCACAGGACTGCTGTTTTTGCTTGTTGATAAAACATTTGTTCATTAGTGGTGCTGCATATTGCGTGACCGACAATGGCTAATAAACATTCAAGCTTTTGAATCAACAGGCTAGAATGCTACTCGTCTACACTGATTGATCTGAAGAAGTGTGTTTTATGTCAGGAAGAAACAGAATAGGCTATTTCCTGTCCCGCTTAAGCCAAGCAAAATATAGGTTCTGAATAGGCAGAGATATAAAATAGGCTTCAGCTCTCTACCATTCGCCCGGATCTGTGGCGGGATGTTTTTTTTTTGTGATGGTCCGATCTCCTTGATCGGTAGGAACCTGAGGTACGCCTCAGGTTCGGTAGGTACGCTTTTCATCTGAGCCATTCAAGAAGCCCTCTGCCAGGGACACGAGCAGTTCAACAGCAGGACTTGACCAACAGGCTGGCAGGAGGAGCAGAGATTGGGTTCGTTCACTCCCAAGAAGAGAAGAGCGGGAGGTCAGCCTACCCCTTCCAGGCAGGAGGCGTGTTCTTTCGTATCGGGGTTCTTTGTGTATTGGCATCAGCTGGGGCTGGACCCTTTTAATGAGTCACTTTCTGAAGTGGGGGTTCCAGAAACCAGTTTCGTCTCTGACCAGTCTCACCTGCGACTCAACGGAGCACCGTGGACGGCAGACAGGCTCAATGTAACGTTTCAACAGATAGAGATTCTTAGATCCAAGGGGGTAGTGGAGGAAATCCAGGTCCCAAATGTCAAGTCGGGGTTCTACTCCCCTATGTTCATTCCATCCAAGAGAGACAGGAGAAAATAGCAGCTGATTAACGACATGTCGAAATTAACCCTCCTTCCTTGTACTGCCTCCATATCTTTGTCACTTATTGTTGTCATCAGTCATTCGGTTGCTGGACCCCTAGAATTGGAGAACGCATACTTGCACATTCCCATTTCCGAGACCACCGCAATTACCTCAGTTTCGTTCTGGCGGAGCGCCATTCTCAGTGGAATGTGCTCCCATTTGGATTATCATTCGCTCCGTGGCTTTTCACCAGGGTGACTTAACAATAATGAAATTTCTTCTCGCTCACATTGTCCAGTTCATCCCATTCGTGGACGCATTGATCTCTCAGTTCAGGAGATTGAGGTTGCTGATTAACCTGTCCAAGACAGACCTTAAGCCAACCACTTCTTGGGCCCTATTGTGGACACTGCTCAGTCCCCAGCTAACGCATGGAGCTAGGTCCAACAGAGCTAGGTCCAACAGATCATCGGGCTGCTCACCTAAGTGCAGGACCTAACTAGGAGGGGCCGGCTGCAGTTGAGACCATTTCATGTCTTCCTAAACGTGCACGTCAGGGAAAAGATGTCCAGACACGTGTTGCCGCTTTGTCATGACCTCAGGGAGGAGGCGAACGTCTTCAGGGGTGTCCCGCTCCACCCACTAAAGGTGATGGTAAGTGCAGCTTGGGATAGAACACACGGTAGGTGTCTGGTCTCAGAGTTGGGGGATCTGGAGATTGTTCCTGAGCACTTATGCTCGGATGTCTACAAGCCTTTATCAGAGATGATAATCCTACGCCTGAAAGTTAAGACAGTTTATTGGTGGCGATTGCTTTCGGCTGCCAGGATTTCGCAGCTGCATGCTTTACAGGCTGATTTGCTTTGCTTTGCAGTGAGGGATGAGGAAGAGCCACAAACGAACTTGCACCGGACTTCGTGTATAAGATCCAGGGGTCTGATGAGTTAGGCAGGGTGTTTCACATTCACGCCCTTGCATGATTGGTATTCCCCACGGACGAAGAGTGGAGTTTCTCTGTCCTGTTCCAGCTCTCCGTATCTACTCGGATACTCGGATACACACATTCCTTCTGGCAGGGGAGTAGGAGGCCTTCCCCATTTGCAGCGGAGTACAAAGAAGACAGACAGTGTCTCCAGTCTATCTGCGGTCTGCTATCCTCGAAGATTACAAAGCTGTAGGGTGACTGCGACCAGCTCGTGCAGTCTCTGCCACCATAGCGTTTCACATCAATATTGCTGTGGCGGACATCCAGTCGGGCTGTTTTTGGAAGTCATACATGGTCTTTGCAAACCACTGCCCTCGAGACGTTTCTATGGAAGATGGACATTGCAAGGATGGTGCCTCAGGTATTCACATAGCAACACACTTCAGGTCTTGCTATCCTAGAGGGATTGCAGCTCACCTTTAGATCACATTCACATGTTGTTGTTTTTTTAAATCTTTGCATCGCTTTTTCCGTTGTGTTGGTTGTCTTTCTGCCTGGTTCAGGGCTTGTTACACCCCTTTAACGGGGGCCTTGACCCCCTTACCATAAGTTTGACTGTTGAGGTGGTTACCTTCCTGCTTGGGTCTCGCAGCCCTTTATTGCTGTTGTAATCTGGACAACAGTGAGTCGGAGATCGTAAAAGTAAGTTAGATGATAGTACGTTTTTGAGTAAACGTCATTATTTATATTTTCCGTTGACACCTCACCAATCCTTCATTCCCACCTTTGCCTCCCCTCCGCGAATAGGTTGACTCTGGTGTCCGTTCTCATGTCCACAGTCAGCACAGGGACAAATAACTCCTATCTACTTTGATCTGTGTAAGCTTGTTGAGAGATAAAAATCTTGATATTTAAAGAAAAATAAAAACCAAATAATGTTTTTGAGTCTTTTGACTTAAATTATCATCATAAACACAAAAATCCTTGGTGTGCTTCTACAAGTACTATGACTTAGATAATGTTATCTTACTACCGGAAAGCCGCCATTTTTGTTCTGGGAAAAAATTTAAATGTCCCTATATCTCTTCAATCTTCATAAAAGAATGCTCTATCAGTATACCAAGTTTCATGCTTGTATCACAAATATCACAATTTCCCCACATATCTGCTGGACTAATATAACTAACTCACTATCAACACTAAGCATTCACAAAATACTGAATCCACCAAATGTTAGTCAGTTTATTAAACATGATAGAATTATGACATTTTCCTACAGTATCCTATAGTTTTATGCAGTATCCAAGAGTTTAATGACTTTTATTATATAATTAGCAATGAAATATAGGGTTATACAGTGAAAATATAATCCATATTTTAAGAAAAGCAGTAGAAAGTCATATTTTCACTGCAGTGAAAATATAATCCATATTTTCACTGCGGTGAGAAAAGTAGGACCGAACCTATTACCTCCCTTTGAAACACGATTATCTCCCTTTGAGGAAATCGAACGCTTGCCTCGCGTCACGGCGTTGGTTAGGATCGAAGAAAAACGACTCTTTAGGATGTTTTCGGTATGTAACTGTTTTCAGTTTACAGTGCCAATGTATCCTTCGATATCCAAAAGCCACCCGAAGTTCATATCTTGTTGCTGTAGTTAATAATTGTTCATTTTATTGCAAAATAAATTTACGAAGCGAGTGATCTGTCACACCGACATAGCGCTTCACTCATTGTATCCGTTCGCGTCAAAACTGACTTTCCAAAATAGATAAGGAGCCTTTGTTTCACCTAGTAATAACCAAACACATGTTGTGGATCTGATATCATTTAACATTCCCTCATCATATATTTTTCATAAAATTATTTCCGATTAAATATCGAGTTATTTCTATCGAACTTTTTTTTTACCGAGAAAGGATAAATTGAGTTGCTAGACTGTCATTCATCATAGAGCAAAACTTTGCCTTCCGATGTCTGACAACTCTGTTTTATGATCTAAAAATTATATAATAAATAGACTAATTCATTGTTTTTGCCGAATATCATTTCTATCTCATCTCGTGAAGTGAGAAAGTGTCATTTTCACTCGTGGCTGCGCCACTCGTGAAAATATCACTTTCTCACTCCACTCGATGAGATAGAAATGATATTCGGCAAAAACAATGAAATAGTCTCTATTGGATACGGGGCATATCATGGACAGGAAATTTTTGTGAACGCCAAGTATACTGACGTTCACTGATCATAAAATTCGGAATTTCCCGGTCAGTGAACATCATTAAACTGCTATATTTTTTCCTGTGATTATCATTATCAAAATTTATATCATTCCCATCACTATCATATTAAGCCATCTATCTACAGAATTTTTTTTATTACTCTTGGCTCCTTTTACATTTGTTACATCAACAATTTTGTTAATATAATTATTGATACCTTCAAATGCACAACTTGTGTCTAAGTCAACAACACCGACTGCATTCACAGTGTCTGATACAATATCAATTTGTTTATCAGTTTGATCTACTGAAGGCTTTTGTATTGTAGTAGTCTTATTTGCTGCTTGGTTATAAATATTGACATTCATAGCAGTAGTTATGTTATTTTTAAGACTATTGTTGTATTCAATATTTTGATTCAAGTGATTGTATTGTTTTTCTCCATTATTACTAGACATGTCTATATTTTGATAGCATATATTTTGTTCATCAGTTCGTTTTTTATACTTCTTCACTTCAATAGTGAAATATGAAATAGGGCAATCGTTAGAGTCAGTTGGAGAAAGAGACTTATCTTACCTTACAGTAAAATCCTCGTTTTTGATTGGTTGACAATCGACTCGTTTTATCTTATGTACACCGCGAGTCTCACCTCTCACGGTGTACAAATTTCATGTACCCCGCTGCCATAGCAACAACTCCTCTCCGAGAAGAGGTGTCGCATAGGATAAAGATGATGTTACCAAATGACGCACGCGGTGTCCAGAGTTTACATACGTTCGATCAGCTGTTTTCGTGATTATTAATTATACATTTGTTTTCTCGTCATTTTAAGTTTTGTTTGGAACCAAATTCTACATTGCATTATTCGCACATGATATAGGATTAAAATCAAATAGTTTTTCAGCATGTTAAGTGTAATAGTTTTACGTAACACGATTCATAACATTGCAGTCGGGTTGGGCGACGCCATTTTGTTTAAATTTAGGGTCAAGGCCGTTCATGCGGTGATGGCTCATCCGTTAACGGCAGTCAAACTTAAATGGATATTTTTTGTTCTGACATGACGGTAAGATAAATACGTTGTATGCTTCTCCCTCGGGTAATACGGTCTGATGTACCATCTTTGTAGAAATGTCAGCCCTCGCCTTGCGGCTCAGGCAACATTTCTACAAAGATGGTACATCAGACTGTATTACCCTCGTGAGAAGCAAACAACTTATAGTGTTCTCATATGACAACTCATATTTACCTACATTTTCACAATTAGATACCGAGTAATAAGTAGGTTTTGGTTTATTATTCACTTCTTCCAAATTATTCGGCCTGAAAAACCGCAATGTAGCCTAGATCTAAAGTGCCGTGACCCGTACTTTGTGATCAGAATTCCCACTGCTGGAGGGTGCGCGGGGTCGGCAGAAATGGCAAACACATTGAACCTGTTATTTAAGCATGTTCGCCAGTCTAAGCATTTTAGCATTGATTATCCTGTTTTAGTTGTTTTTATGTACTATATAGATTAAAGACGATTATTCATATGATCATGGTGCAAATAGATCTAAAAATCCAAGCTGAGATTTCCCCGAACCGTGATGCACTCAGTCTTGCCGTAGGCCAAATTCGGGTCAATTTTGACGCCGTTATCAAATTTCAAAACGTGATAGAGGAATAATTAATTCGGTGACACCCAAATATTTTTTTATATATAAATGTGATATATTGTACTCTTTCATATCCGAAGTTTTCATAAAATCGTTGAAATCATAAATAATATATTTTTGTCGTATTAGGTGAAAGAAAGATTAATATAAAATCAGAATATTGAAATTAAATTCCTCCTGATATTCAGAATTTGAATATTATTTAATATTTTTATGATATCATATCAAGTTACTATCAGCTGGTTCTATAAATGCAAAAATCTCTCAAAAACGATCAAAAATAAAAAAGTTACGACTTAAAGAAAAATATATTAAATTTTCAGATTTTTTAAGTAGTGCCACAATTTGAATTGCATATAACTCTTTAAATCATTCGGTGACCCCCAAATTTTATTTTATTTTCAAATTGAGCACATCAAAAAGTACCTCTACACCAAAAATGAGCAAAATCTTGAAACTTTTAATCCTGGGTAGACTCCCTTAACGTGCGTAGGAGGGTCGGTCAGGTTGGTAGGGAGAGAGTCTAGAGATTCAACGTCAACTGTGATTTTGACTTTGGCTGATCGCTTTGTCTGCGGCGTGTCACCTGTGTCAGACCCGGCAGTGCTTGTTGACGAGGAGGACTTTTTCTTTCTTTTATTTACCGTTTTGGAACTTTTCGGCATCTTATGAGAGTAGTTTCCCAAAGCTTGGTTAACGTATTTAGAGATTATTAATCGATTTATGTCATACGGGATGAAAAATTCGGGAGCGGTTGATAGTGCACACCTGTTCCCGCCATCTTGGTCATGTCACGTCACGTCACGTCACTGATAACGTTTCGCATCTTTTTGATATTTGCATTCATAAAATTAATGTAATTTTAAGTAAAAAAACAAGTTACAATATTTTGAGAAAAGAAAGTAGTTATTGGTAGTTGTGATGTTGGTAATTCAATTCTTTCGAGACCTTAGGTCAACCTTTAGTATAAAAATTTTAGTCAAAAGTCACTTTTTAGACCTCTAACCTTCAAAGTAGCAAAATCTCCAAAAACCAAAATTCAAGGAAAATGGTTTAATAACAAAAGATGGTCGGTGTCAACTGTAATGACCCCTAGAAATCAATGAGAAGTGTTTGATTAACAGATTGAACTCATAAGAATCCAAAGATTATTCTTAAATCGTATGTTTCCAGTCATTTCGTCAATGATTGACAAAAACTGTTGAAAAAAGGGATGCCATTTCAACGACCAATTACTTCCTTATTTTGTAAGATAGGAGATGATTTGAAGTCAAGTTGTTAACACAAATGCTATTTTTGATGCCTGAAACCCATTGTCTATTGCCTAGCTAGTTTTGGCACTACAGCCATACTTATTTTGGGTGAATTTCAGCACCATTACAAATTCAATCGTATTTTATAAAATGTCTACATGGAGGATCTTTCTTTGAAGAAATTATTACAAAATCAACATTTTTATGTTGAAGAGTCATAAATTTATTCACGGTACCGTTACCATAGCATCATATTTTAGTTTTGAATTAAGGGAGCGATTAACTTTTTTCCGTATGTTTATTATCAATGAATTAGCAAATTTATATCATATGATTTTTTATTATTTAGAAACACGTATATTTTATTTAAACTTTAGCATTAGTTTGATATTCATTATACATTTTGTTTTATCCCTAAAAAATTTAAAGAGATAGTCCGTATGGGCAAGCCCAACAGAGATAGGATGTTTGTAAAATGTCAAATTTGTCTTTTAAACCATTTAATTTCTTCATTTCTTTCATATTTTAATTGTTTTCTGATAGCAAATGAGATAAATAAGACTCTCTTAGTTCTTAGAAATTCATGTATCATAATCATGTAAGTTTTTGGTGAAGAACTTCGAAAATCTAGATCCATGACATATAAAATATATTGTGTCTTTCTTTGCATACTGAGCCTTGATTTTTATTATTGTTAAGTTTTCATAAGGGTGCCTGCAAACTGAAAAACTTTGTTCTATGGTTGGGGCTTATTTAAGGTGTTTGACATTCTACCTTTGTGTGTCTTTTCGCATGGGGCCCTTTGTCAAAAATTACGGGTCAAAGTGCGCTGCCTTTGTCAAAATATATTTTCGTTTATATCTCTTTATGTTGGCATGGTAAGTTAAAATGCAGATGAAAACACGCTTATATGTTTGGGGGCGCCCTTGTCTCCCCTACATAACTTAATTGGGCACGGCTAAATCTATCTCTACTTGACGTAACTGGTAAATGTACATTTATGCGATAATGATGAATGAAATCTGACATGATTCATAAGAAAATTTGCTGTTCCATGTGACTATCATATGATTTAAACATATTTATTCATGAATACATGAACGATTTGTAAACAAGAAAAGCCTTTAAAAAAGGCATGGTTGATGCCACAGATGAAGGTTGTGATTAGTCGACCAATTTGGGTGATTAGTGAACAGTAACAACACTGGGTACCAGCACTAATATTAGCAGGAGTATTGATAAAATTTAAGTTAATTTCACAAAGTTAATTTTTATCAACATGAGTCAACATCATTTTATCAAAGTTTTTTTTTCTTTTATCAACGAGTGTTGGTTTATTTTATATCAAAAGACACGAGGGTGATATTCTATTTATCATCCAAAGTCACTCTTTTTCACATCTCAGAGAAAAAAAATTACATCTCTGAAAACAACTATACTAGATTTTCAAGACAGTGGGACAGCGTTGACAGTGACAGGATATTGTGCAAAATGTACTGCCAAAACGATATCTCCTAGGCGCCATCGGCGCATCGCTTGATCTCTCAGAAACCATGATGGTTAATTATTAACCGGAGTATTACAGACACTAAAAAACAAAATACTCTCCGATCATCTGACGAGATTCGATCCCGGATCCTTATGATCCGAAGTCGAAAGCGTTATCCACTGAGTAAGCAGGCCCTGGTGATAAATACATGTTTTCGACGTAACTTTTTAGTGACATCGTTAACTATAACTTGTAACGTGGTAATAAATGCTCCACCTATTAGTAAACATTAGTCTTATTTCAATGTAACCAGCGTACTTACAGAAACATTCCCTTTAATTCGCCAGGCTAGCCAAATTAGCGAAATTAAATCGCGTGGGTTATTAAAAATGTGCATTTTGCGATTATTGAATGCAAAATAATGCTCTAAAGTGATTACTCTTTTAATATAACATTTAAAGTGAAATCATATTCCACAGTTTAATGTGCCAAATATTTTGTATTACCCACATGGTGACGTAATGCATTTTATGCTACAACTCTGTTCATTGGTCATTTGATTTGGATACAGCACATGTGATTAGCGCTGCTTTCCTTTGAAAATATCAACAGTAATATAAGGTTGATGCCTTTGGGCATCAACAAATAAGCTTCGAAGGGTTAATTTTAAGGGGTGGAGGACAATTGCCACCCGGACAATTGCCACCCGCCAATTGCCACCCGGACAATTCCCACCTAGGACAATTCCCACCCAGGACAATTCCCACCCTAAAAAAAAAAATAATGTTTATGAGATGTAATACACTTTATTGTCTTGATATCATACCGAATCAACAACAAACATGAATATGATATATTATTCATTCATACCAACAAATGATCCCTTTAAAACGCTAAAGCCGTTTAATGCTTAGCACTTCCTTCACTTCACTTCGACATCAGGGAATTCAGCAAACGCAGCATTCCATATGGCTCTTTCAAAATCAACCATGATCGAGACAGGTGCACATGCTTCACGCAAGTCCTTCACTTTTGAGAACACCTCTCTGTATGTCACCTCCTGTTTGTTAGGCAGGAGGGCATAAACACAAACTGGACTTGGTTATTCATAGCGGAATGAACATCATGTCATACCAACCCTAATTATATAGTCTGTTATAATTCATTAGAAATACATGTAAAATAGAGTCGGCTTCAATTCAATAGGTTTGAGCAGTGGAAAAATACTGTGAAAAAGATCAACTCAATTCAATTTAAATGTTTGGCTTGTCATAACACTAATTAAATAGCTCAAATTGTCAGCCAAGCCAAGCCTTGTTTATACTGTGGAAAAGATCAACACAATTCAATTTAAAATGTTTGGCTTGTCATAACACTAATTGTTTGATTAATTTCTAAGTGTAATATCTCAAAATATCCTTTGCATATTTTGTATTATTAGGGTGGGAATTGTCCTGGGTGGGAATTGTCCTAGGTGGGAATTGTCCTAGGTGGGAATTGTCCGGGTGGCAATTGGTGGGTGGGAATTGTCCGGGTGGCAATTGTCCTAGATCCAATTTTAAGGCCGCACCAATATAATTAAATGTGTTATTATACATCTATAAATACAAACAAATGAAATAAAATATATATAATGTTTAAATAAATTGCCCTTTATCTAATTTAAAAAAAATAAATGATGGAAAAGGGTGTAATATTGATACTTGCAAATCTTGATATGATAACATTACGTGTTACACTATTTATTCACTGCGTTTGAGTCACGTTTGGCGAGGTGACAAAAACATGCAGATATTGATTGTGGTGAAATGATGATTCAATAAAAACAAAACGTGTATCGTATATATAATACTGAATTAACTATATATTCACTAAGACAAGTGAAATATATTTTTTCACCATGTCCTTTCTGGAGCTTCATAGCCCCCTGCTGTTTCTACGCATATGTTAATTTCAGGATGGGACTTGCCACCATTTTCAACACCAAGGAAGGTTCCTCTAGGGCCTCAAGATCTTGATCCAGAAAGGACAGCTACGTGAGAGTCCATACCAGTAGCCGACCTGCCACTGATAACTGAGGTTCGAATCCCTGAATTTGTGCACTTATAAATGCTGTGACTAACACATACACAAAATTTGACCGAAATCGGTAACTTATAAAGATTACAGAAAATATTCTAGAATTGTTATATGAAACAAAAATAAGTACACTTCGCTTAAATTCATTAAACCTTAAAATCGGACACACCGACTGTTTTGACGTGCTAATTAAAAATTTATTCGCTAAAAAGTGCATAGTAATCATAGTTCATTGTCTTAACGTACTCTTGTTCTATTTATCTAACATCTTCTTGCTTTTGAAAATTGTCTCTCGCATTAGCACAATTCTTCTCTCTGAACAAATGACCGACCGATACTCCTCACACTATCCTTTTCGAACCTCTGTGCCTCTGAGTTTAGTTTAAGCCTTTAGTTACCTTGCTATTGCTATGTGGTGCACATTTGCTTTCAATCGTTATCATTTAACTTAATTCGTAGAAAATACTATTAACTGTTCTGATGAAAAAAAACATGTAAATTTTTTATCAGCCGGCATATGGCTCTGTCTGTCCGTCCGCCCGTCTGCCTGTCTGTCTGTGATCACATTGTTTCCGGAGCAGAATTTGAAAACCGTTACAGCTAGATTAACGAAAAACATAAAATGTTGACTAATCTATCATGTAGTTGTGCCTTTTGGCATTTTTCAACTTTCTGGATTTTTTGGGTTTTCCGGTTTCCATGGAAACGCAACTTAGAAATGTGTTTTCGGAGCAGAACTCAAAAACAGTTAGCCTAGCTTATACCCCCAATTCACTGAGCTACGACTTTGAAAAGTGTTCAAGACTCTTCCCGACTATTCCCGACTTTTCCACTACGACTTTGTTGGCATGAGTCGGGAGCAAGTAGAGGTCAAATTATGAAATTTGATATCTCTACGAGTTAAGAGTTACCTACGACATACACGACTGACATACGACACAATGAAGAGAAACTCCCGACAGACCTACGAGGCACCCCCGACAATAAACTGAGGAACTTACGACTCATCCAAACTCAGATACGACTCAACACGACTGAGACCGACTCGTTCACGACTCACTGCCGAGTCTTTCACGACACCAAGTCACCACCACGACTCTGACAAAGACTCATTTCCGACTCTCTAACGACTCACTGTCGACCGACTCACGACGTAAACGATTTATTTATGACTCGTTCACGACTATGAAGACTCCTCACGACACAGAAACGTCTCACCTACGAGTCACAGACGATCCACGTACGATAAAATCGGCAACTTTAGACCGGAATCGGGCATATAAAAGGCCAACAACCGCCGACTTTTTTGTTATGATTAGTCAGGAACGGGTCGTCACTGATCGTCTTTGAGTATTGGTTAGTCGTACATGCGTTTGCACTAGTTGGAAGTAAGTCGGCATGTAAATTAGGGAACGAACCATTCCCGACTCACACCCGACAACCACGTTTCAATCCAACTATGTACGACTTATTCACGATTCAATATGATTCCATACGACTCAATAAGACTCAGATACGAGCAACATACGACTCAATACGACGTCAATGGAATTTCTGGAATTTCCGGTTGAAAAGTACGAACCTCGCCGGACTTAAAAAGTCGGAGTTGGTTTTTGAACATGTTCAAAAACCCACTCCCGACAAAATTTGACCTCCCGACTCTCCCAGACTCATACAGACCCAAACAGACTCAACTACGCTCAGAGGCGACTAAAGATTACTCAGAGATGCTTAATTACGACTCAATGACGACATTTGGCCTATTTTCAGTCGGCAACGGCTCGTAGCTCAGTGAAATGGGGGTGTAAACGAAACTTGGCATGTTGACTAATCATGACACGTAGATGTGCCTTTTGGGATTATCAACTTTCTGGTATTTTTTTGTCCAGGTTCCATGGAAACGCAATTTAAAAATGCGTTTCCGGAGCAGAATTTGAAAACTATTAGGACTATATAGCTAGCTCAATGAAACTGCTCACAAATGTGCCTTTTGGTGTTTTCAAATAGCAGGGAGTTTAAACTCGATGACATTCTTCATTCAAACATTACCATTACCACATTCAAACATGACTGTGTCTCCACAAGGAATGAAGATGTGTTAATCAAACATCATATTCCATCCAACAGGATGTTTGTTTTTCTCTCTCTTCACATTAACTTGAGGAACTTAACCATGACACAACATAAGCATTTACTAATTTAAAAGACTTAGATGTGCTTTATCATAGTCTTATAGTGGTTATTAAAAGTCAAATAAAATTAGATGCATGTATGCATACAACAATATTCACACAATCAGTATATCAAAATATGTGGTAAAACTTCAATCAGGCCGGGGGATAAGCTCTCTCCTGATGGCTCTTGTTGGAAAATGCTATTGTTATTGAGTAACATGCGTATCCGACCACGCCCTGTGGTATGAAGCTGTCCTGCTTGACTGCGTCTCGGGTGAATGGCTGAAATGATGTACATTGCTTACTTTAAAAACGAATCATTGAGGCGAGAACTTGTATCAGCTTTTCATCTTTAGCAAGGGTTTATTTTTATTTTCAATAATATTGATATGGCGTCAAAACATATCTGCTGTTTTACCGGATGTTTGCAAGCTTCATATTACGCTACATTTGGATATCGTGTTTACCCATTATAGGATGAGACAGATAGAGACAAAGATAGACAGAGGCTCAGACAGATAGAGACAAAGAGAGATAGAGGCTCAGACATATAGAGACAAAGATAGACAGAGGCTCAGACATATAGAGACAAAGATAGACAGAGGCTCAGACAGATAGAGATAAAGATAGACAGAGGCTCAGACAGATAGAGACAGAGATAGACAGATGCTCAGACAGATAGAGACAGAGGCTCAGACAGATAGAGGCAGAGATAGACAGAGGCTCAGACAGATAGAGACAGAGATAGACAGAGGCTCAGACAGATAGAGACAAAGAAAGATAGAGGCTCAGACATATAGAGACAAAGACAGACAGAGGCTCAGACAGATAGAGACAGAGAAAGACAGAGGCTCAGACAGATAGAGGCAGAGATAGACAGAGGCTCAGACAGATAGAGACAGAGATAGACAGAGGCTCAGACAGATAGAGACAAAGAGAGATAGAGGCTCAGACAGATAGAAACAAAGAGAGATAGAGGCTCAGACAGATAGAGACAGAGATAGACAGAGGTTCAGACAGATAGAGACAAAGAGAGATAGAGGCTCAGACAGATAGAGCCAAAGAGAGATAGAGGCTCAGACAGATAGAAACAAAGAGAGATAGAGGCTCAGACAGATAGAGACAGAGCTAGACAGAGGTTCAGACAGAAAGAGACAAAGAGAGACAGAGGCTCAGACAGATAGAGACAAAGAGAGATAGAGGCTCAGACAGATAGAGACACAGAGAAATATAGAGAAAGAGACAAAGAGAGACAGAGGCATGGGCAAGAAGAGACAAATAGAAACAGAGGCAAAGAGACAGCCAGGGACAGAGAGCTCTAGTTCGAATCGATAGTATTGTTTGATGTGTACATTTATTCCTGCGTGAAAAATTTACTGATGAAAACTCAAATGGGTGTATCACCTTATGGATCCCCCTTACAAATCCTGTTTGAAATACACTGATTAATTTTGTTATACATTGAATCTTTTTGGTATACAATGATTCATTTTGTTATACATTGAATTGTTTTGTTATACACTGTTTCGTTTTGTTGCACAATGATTCGTTTTGTTATACATTGGTTCATTTTGTTATAAATTGATCTTTTAGATACGTTGATTCATTGATTCAACAAGATCATACCTACTCTTCGTTTTCAAATTGTTCAATAACAACGTTGCATCAAGCACCACTCTCTCGTCAATCTAGATACATTTAGATCGACAGTTCAGCATTTCTTTATATTGTCAACAGTGAGTGGAGTGATTACAAGATTGGATATTCTGAATCCCCTTCTGTTTTTTTTGTGAAATAGAAAAAGAGAATATTGTACATTTACTATGTGAGTGTAACTATGTAATTGAATTATGGAATTGGTTGGCAGAATGGCTTGGTACATTTGCAGACGGCAGGATAAGTTTCACAAATGAAAATGTTATTTTTGCTTTTGCTCTAGTGACAAAACAATAGATATACAATTCAAGTAAAGCAAACAAACAATTACATTTCAAAGCCCTTCAAAAGAAAATCACTGATTATTATCAGACAAGTAAGACAATAGCTTTTTCAAACTGCAACTATGCCAAATTCTGTACTTTCTGGTCAGCATTTCACAACCTTTATAACAAATGATTTAGGGTGTATTTTTAAAAAAAATCTGTATTTGTACGTACATATGACATTACATTACTGGATGTAAACACATGGTATACAAATTGGGAAATAAAAATGAAAAAAAAAAAAAAATTGTCAACAGTGTCAACTAAAGAAACAATAATAGAATAAGTATGGAAGGGGATGTGTGCCAAAAATGAAATCATGTACACTCGTAACTCGCAAGATGTAACATGTCGTTCTCAACCATGCAATTCTCGAAAAGACAAGTCCAAGCGTGCAAAACTAACATTTCAATCCTGTAAAACTCAACTTGCTGTTCTCAACTTTACAAAGTTGAAATGTAATTCAAGAAATGTCAAAAGAAAAAACCCGATTTTCTATTTTGAATAAGAGTAATATTCACAGTAAGCAATGCTATAAGTTACGTTTCACATATGGAAAATTGAAAATGGAAAATCAAGAGTTGTAAAATCAGCTTTTTAAAACAGACTTTTGCATTTCGAGTGTTACACGATTGCAATGTACATGATTTCGCATTGACGGGGGATGTGTGCCAAAAATGATATGCTATGCTTGATTCGTTAAAGCAAACATTTGACCGGCGCGCGCTGATTCTGCAACAGGCACGAGAAAGGAACAAGTTTACTTTATGTAAGCGGCTGACCTGGCTTACCTAAACAAATACATAAATGAGAGAACAGGCCAATTTACATTTAAAGCATATCGTCATTCCAGATATTGCTAGCTTGACCATTGTTGAGTTTTATATAAAATGGACATAAAAAAATAAACAAAAATATTCAACTTAAATGACAGTAAATGTATGACTGCATTGAATATTCTTATCAACGATAAATTTTAGTGATTATTCGAAATTGAAGCGATAACTATGTATAATTGGGTATATATGTAAAATACCTTTGAACTTTTATGCCATACAAGTAGCAATGAATGCAATACTCTTCCTACCTCACCGATTTTGACATATATTTATTTTAAGTAAGAGTAAAAATGTTCAAAAATGCATACATTTTCATCATTGCGATATTATATAATAGAGTAAGGATTTAGTTTCGTGAAAGTTAATCAGTTTTAAGTTACAGAGGTAAAGGTCACAATGGAGTGAGCGAGTGTTTTTCAGCTCCGGCAACAATGTTATAATCCTGCTCTTTAAAACGATATTTGGGGCCAAAAAAGTGAGTTGCTTATTTACAGAGTCATTAAGTTATTCAGTGCATGTGACTTTTCGAGTTTCACTGAAGAACACGAACACATTGACACGAACTTCAATCGTGAGACACCACTCAGCAAAACAACATGGCGACCCGATCTAGTCATCGTCCCTCGGCAAACACACGCTCTTCAGATGATGTCCCCTCCGATGAGTCAGTAGGCTTTAATGAACTGAAAGAGCTAATACTGGCGTCGGAACGAAATTTGTCCAAAAAAATTGACACTATAAACTCCGATTTACAAGAGGCAATATCAAAGAAAGAAGCCGACGTAGCATCTACGAAATCACGAGTCGATGATGCTGAGGACTCTCTCAAACTTCAATCAGACGCAATTGACAACATCAAAACCTCAATAAATGATTTGCGTGCAGATGTAGATCTCAAATGTAATCAGTTAAAACAGGAGGCTATCCTAAAAGAGCTACACGACAGGAAACCAAACCTTCTGTTCAATGGCATACCAGAAGAGAGAAATGAAGACCCTGAGTCAGTAATAAGGAACATCGTAATAAAAACTTTACAACTTCCCTCCGAAAAAGTAGAACAAATCTACTTTAAATCAGTTCACAGGCTACCCAGACCAAGATACAACATGGATAACAACGTACCACCAAGACCACCTACCATCATAGCATAATTCCTTTCAATGGCTGATCGCGAAGATGTGTTCAGGGCAAGATCAGCGCTCTATGGATCTCCAATGAACATTCAAACTGATTTACCAAACAGCATGAAAAAGATAAGATCACACTTAAACAAAGCAGCCTATGGCCTAAGAACAAAATACAACATGTACACTAGGATCAGGATCAAAGGAATTGACCTTGTCTTGGAGCAAAAAAAGCCAAGTGACCCACAAACAGCATGGAGAAGGGTCCCTGTGACCATACCTGACCATCTTCTGCAATATTGATAAACTCAGTGAACTGCTATAAAATATGTTAACCAAACCCTTAAATACTCTTCTAATACTTGTCACTACCCATTATGAAAAATATAATACTCTTAGTGTCAATAGAGATGACATGACAAACTACCATATTCAAAACTATGGTGATGTAAGAACAAGTTCAGTAATTGTATTCTGAGTCTATGAGTAAGCCTCACTCATATGTCAATGAAACATGCTTTGATTGTTACACCATATCCATCTATAAATAATCATACTAAATGAGAAATGATTAACTTATTTTATCTGGAATTAGAAGAATATAACATACCATATGACAAAAGTTTGCTGGATGTGATATATTTTATCATTCATTACACTTCTGAAGCAAAAGTCATGAATGAACTTGAACATATGTACTAAAACATTAATGTTATTAACTATATGTTCTTCTGGCTTCATGAATTTTTTCCAATAACTTTGTAAAGAGTTACTAAAAGTTATACTTTTGTGAAAGTATTGAATGCCCATGCACATCCACAAACTCACTTCTTATTACTGTCCACATTTATATATACACAATGATATATATGCTATGATTATATGATTACAATCTAAGATCTTTATACAATGTAGCTCTATAAATTCATTCAAACAACTTGTTAGAATAATATTTTTGTTTACCATAATTATTTGTGTATTACCTTCTTCTTAAGTCCTTCATAATATCATGAAGTATTTCCACTAACTAAGTTTCATAAAACTTTGACATAAAAGTGCATATGTTTGTTAAAAAATTGCATGTATTTGCATATTTTAAGTTTTCTACAATGGATATCAAGATGAATTATTTACCATATTTATATGTTTACAGTATATGATCATGAGCCTACTGCTAGATTTATGACACATTCCTCCATCAATATGATTGAGCAACCTTACCACATGGATGAAACACATTTAGAAAATAGGCACTTAAATGCATAAATGAGTTTTTCATTCACAACAAATGCTATGCCAAATGCTAAATAATCATCCTTATATCTTGACTGTACATATTCACCAATGTTCATGATTTGGAAAGTTGATAATCTCAAAGTGACCTATTACCTACATGCACTTCTCTGGGATGTATATGTATGAGTATGTATACTCATCATAATGAGTATGTATGTATACGTATGTATGTGTATGTATTTATATGTATGTACATGTATGTACATGTATGTGTGTGTACATGTGTACATGTGTATGTATATGTATGCATGTATGTATATGTACGTATATGTATGTGTATGCGTGTGTATGTGTGTGTATATGTATATCAAGCCACCAACATTATACATTACTTTTATTTTATTTTATTTATCATTTAATGCATGTATTTATGACAGTATCTTGCACTGATGATGTTTAAATTATGACCATTTGATGGTCATACATCATTCTGATTTACTTTAGATTTGTATACATATATATATATACATATGTATATGAATATGTTTTGCACTGTATCCATTTGCCTTATCTCTGATTTGTAAATATTTGTTATTACTATATCATTCTATAATGAAACACACAACATAATAATATGAATAACCACAATGTTAACTTAAACCTAAACAATATACTTCATTAACTCAATATAACCTTTTACCTTTTCTTTAACTATTAACAAATCACAATTAGTATTTCCAAAATACACTTGAATAGAATGAAAACTAGGACAACTGTATCTTCTGAATCATCATAATGTTATAAGTAAAAATGAATAAACTAAATATTAGAAGTTAGTCAAATGAATTAGTGAAAAATAAATCCAATTATAATAGACATACATTAATAGATAAAACGAAAAGATATAACAAATATAATCAAATATCAAACCACCAGTCATTATGTATACCCATCATGTGACATTTACTAAACAGCCTGTGTTGAGATGATTAGACATTGATATTGACAAACTGCACGTGCGGCGAATGCGCTGCACGATTACAACAAGGAAATGACACGTCTCGCACTACAGATCAACTTCGAATTCAAAACTGGATAATGATTACTTCTTTCATGGCCACAGAACAGAAATATACAGGATTATACATGGCCGGAACACTTACTGTACAAATGAAGGTAATTATCTATATTTTCGATTCGCTTTCTCCAAAATATTCCCATCTACTTTCACCGCCTTATCATAAAACCTTTCTCCATACACAACTTAACGCACATTACAGTTCACTCATAACATGTAATACACAATATCCACCATAATGTATGACACACTGAAAATAATATCCTCTAATTGCCAAGGCCTGAATAACAAGCGTAAGCGAACTGACGTATTTAATCATCTGAAAAATAAGAAAGCCCATATATATTGTATTCAAGATACACATTTTACAAAAGAGTTAGAAATCAAAATTAAAGAAGAATGGGGTACAAAATATTGCTATTTCAGCTCTTATAGAAGCAATGCTAGAGGTACAGCGATACTTTTTAATGACAATTTTGATTGCACAATTGAAGAAACGCGATTTGATGTAAATGGTAATTACGTAGCACTAAAACTAAAAATTCTCGATAAGACAATATCTTTAATCACAATTTACGGACCAAATACGGACACTCCAGAATTCTACGAAAATCTCATATCAATTATTACTGAATTACAATCCGACAGTTTCGCTATATGCGGAGATTGGAATTTTGTCCAAGATCCACAACTAGACTATTTTAACTATAAAAATATAAATAATATCAAAGCAAGAGAGACTTGGTTAGATTTTATGGAAGAAAATGATTTAATAGACCCATGGAGGGAACAAAATCTTGATAGTAAGCGTTACACATGGAGACAGAAAACTCCTGTCAAGCAAGCAAGACTAGATTATTTCATTATATCCAAAAATCTCGAGTGCTCTGTCCAGGAAACAGGCATTGATGCAGCATATAGATCAGATCATTCTATTACCTGGATAAAACTTAATTTAAGCGATATAGAAAGAGGCAAAAGCTACTGGAAATTTAACAATTCCTTACTTTATGATAAAACATATGTTGAAGAAACTAAACTATTGATCGATGAAACAAAAGAAATGTATAAATCATATATAGTTGAAGATGGTAAATACATCTTCAAAATCAATGACCAACTATTTTTTGAAACCTTACTATTAATGATAAGAGGACATACAATAAAGTATTCATCGTATAAGAAGAAAGAAAACATGAAACTCAAACAAAACCTTGTAAAAACAATCGATGAGCTTGAAATAGAACTTGACGCATTAAATGACATTGACTCTAAACAAAAACTACAACACAAACTAAAATATGCAAATGAGCAATTAGAAATTATTAATAAAAATGAAATCGAAGGGATACTCTTGCGATCTAAAGCCAAGTGGAAGGAAGAGGGTGAAAAACCAACAAAATATTTTCTATCGCTAGAAAATAGAAATTTCTTAAACAAAGCAATACTTAAACTTGAAAATGAACAGAAAGAAATTATTAATAAAAAGGATGACCTAATCAATGAAACTAAACCTTTTTATTACAATCTGTATCATAGGAAACCAAGCGATAAAGTAAACCTCACAGAATTGCTTAAAGACATCGAAGTCCCAAAATTATCCAAAGAACAACAATCAGAGTTGGAAGGAAAGCTTGAATATGAAGAAGTATTAAAAAGTCTGAAAAATATGAAAAATAACAAAAGTCCAGGCTCATCTGGATTTACTGTCGAATTTTTCAAATTTTTCTGGTCAAATATCCATGAATATCTTATCAGATCACTAAACTTAGCTTATGAAAAAGGAGAACTATCACTGACTCAAAAACAAGGTATTATTACCTGTTTTCCCAAAAAAGGCAAATCCAAACATTTGCTCCAGAACTGGAGACCAATCTCTTTACTAAACGTAGCATATAAAATTGGATCATCAACTATTGCAAATCGAATAAAAACCGTATTACCGTTTATAATAAACGAAGATCAAAAAGGATTTATGTCTAAAAGATATATTGGTGAATGTACTCGCCTAGTTTACGATATAATTGACTACACTGAATATATGAATAAACCAGGAATTCTACTTCTCATCGATTTTGAAAAGGCGTTTGATTCTGTTGACTGGAATTTTATTCAGGAAGTCTTGAAGTTCTTTAATTTTGGTAAATCTATCACGAGATGGATAAACACCTTTTTTAATAATATACAATCATGCGTCGTTGTCAATGGTTTTCTTTCAAATTATTTTGACATATCAAGAGGATGTCGCCAAGGCGATCCTATATCTCCATATATATTCCTTCTCTGCGCCGAAATTTTAGCAATAATGATAAGAAACAATGATAAAATAAAAGGGATAAAAGTTGGAGATACGGAATATCTTATTTCTCAGTATGCTGATGACACCTCGCTTATATTAGATGGTACTGAAAAATGCTTACAGGCTACATTAGAAACCTTAAACAAATATGCCTCATTTTCAGGTTTAAAACTAAACGTCAACAAAACACAAGTAATATGGATAGGTTCAGAAATAAAATTTTGCAGAAACTGGAATTTAGATTGGAGCAATAATTCCTTTAAACTTCTAGGTATAGTATTTACACACAACCTCGCGGAAATGGTTGAGCGCAATTACAAAGACAAACTTAAGCTGTTAAAGCAATCCATGAATCAATGGCTAGCCAGAGATCTAACTCCCTTAGGAAGAAATGTTTTATTGAAAAGCCTACTATTACCAAAACTTAATCACCTTTTCGCAGCCCTACCTAATCCAAGCGATCAAATGATTAAAGAAATTGAACAACTATGCTTCAGATTTATATGGAGAAACAAACCCGACAAAGTTAACAGAAATACTATCACTAAGAACTATGAAGATGGTGGAATAAGAGCACCAGATATTGTAAGTGTTATTCAATCGCAAAAAATATCATGGATCAAAAGATTAGCAAACTCTGAATCCAAAATAAAAACATTGTTATACGCTCATACTCAACGAGACATAAACAGTGCCATACAGACATGCGAAACACACTTACTAGAATCCGTTATAACACCCACAACTAATCAATTCTGGAAAGATACTTTAATAGCTTGGGGTAAATTTGTGACAGCAAAATTAAAGGCGGCACAAAATGCAAATGATATTCTTTCCCCAAATTTATGGCTAAATGATAATATAAAAATTGGCGGAAAAACAATAAATTATAAACATTATTCCAATAAAGGCATTACATACATAAATGATATGTACAATAAAAATGGAACTTTTTTAACTGTGGAACAGCTGAACGAAATATATGAATGCAAAACTAATTTTTTAGAACTCCAAGGATTAATAGAATCCATAAAATGCTACTACAAATCTATAAAAGTTCAAATTGAAAAGAAAATTCAAGCACCAATTCTACCCTATCTATTACAAGATATTGTAGGGGATCCAAAAGGATGTAGACAAATTTACGATATTCTGATATTATCAAAACCTATAAAACCTTTAACATACCGAGGAAAATGGCAAAATGAACTGAAAGAACACATTGAGGAAGAAACTTGGGAAAAAATTGAAAAAATATCCTTTAAACCGTTTAACAGTGTTAAGCTATCCTGGTTCCAATACAGTATAATTCATAGGTTTCTGCCAACAAATGATTTGCTTATGAAAATGAAATACATAGAATCTAATAAATGTTCTTTTTGCAAATCCGATGTAGAATCAATATTACATCTATTATGCGAATGTAAATTCGTTAAGAGTATATGGAAAGAAATAGAAAAATGGATATATGAAAAAACCGGTACAATAATTACATTTTCCAGCAAAAATATTATCTTAGGATATTGTGAAAAGAGAAACTTTGTTTTAAATCTCATCACATCAGTTGTAAAATATAACATTTTCAAAATGAAACAAAGGGATAGATTGCCAAACTTGAAACATATAAAGGAAGATATTAAAACTATGTACTTCGTTGACCGCTATAATTCGTATTCAGAGTGCAAATATGATGATTTCACTAAGTTCTGGTCCATATGTCATAATCTTTTTTGAATACTGCTGATTTTTCTCAACTTTATTATTGTACCTAACCAAAAACGTGATTGTGTAAATACCTATGTACTGCTTGTGTTCACATTGTTTATTAACCTGTAATTCATATTCAATGTTTCTTTGACCTACTGTTGTTATGAAATGAACTGTATAAATGACTTGTAATGATGGAGAAACAAAAATAAAAAATTAAAAAAAAAACAAAAAACTTTCAAACCACTTTAACAGTTCACCTTGAATACCATATGATTCTAGTTTATGAATAATTCCTCTATGCCAGACCTTATCAAAGGCCTTACTTATATCACAGAAAACTGCTCTAACTTCATTCCCTTCGTCAAGAGCTTTAGCTATAAAATTGTATAGAAATGTAAACTGGTTTGACGTGGAATCCCCTGGCATAAAACCGGATTGTAAGTTTGATAAGAGGTCGTTGTCTCTTAGAAAGTTGAATACGTATTTAAACACACACTTTTCAAAAACTTTGGATAAGCAAGATGTGAGTGCGACGGGACGGTAATTTGAGCATTCATGTACGCTCTCTTTTTTGTGAATAGGTATAACCGATGCTTCTTTCCATGAAACGGGAAATACTGACTCGTCAAGTGATAAATTAAATAACATTGTAAGTATTGGTGTTAAACTATTTGCAATGTACTTGAGTACTTTATTTCCTATCCCGTCGGGACCAGTTGCTTTCGAGATGTCTAGTGATAATAAAATATCACGTACGTCATTGCGGGTTAAAAAGATTTTAGTTAAGGTTGACTAATTGCGAATTTGTAATTCAGGAAGATCTCTATCTGGATCTTCAATAGTGGACTGCGCTGTAAAATAGTCGTTAAAAACATTAGCACCGCATATTGTTCTTAGGGCATCAAGATGCAAATTCTCCAATATTCGCGATTGTTCATATGTACAATTATCCCAAATTTGCGAGCAATAGTCAAATATCGGTAAGATATAAGACTTATACATCGTATCCAATGTTTTACGCGATAGTCGATATTTGAAACTCCTCAGACAACTGATCATAGGGCGAGCTTTCCGTACAATATCATCAATATGATTATTCCATGCACAGTCGCTTTGGAGTGTTATTCCTAAATGTTTATGACTTTTGACTTCCTTTATTATTGTTCCGTCCATGAGTAGATTAGGTTTTACTTGCTTAGTTTTTCGCGAAAATTGAATAGATTCGGTTTTGTTGGGGTTAAATGTGACCTGCCAGTCCCGGGCCCATCGTGCATTTTTGTCTAAATCATTGTTAAGACAAGCAGCAGCAACTATCGGATCCTCAATGATTACGTACAGCGAGGTGTCATCCGCAAAGAGACGAATATTACTGTCAACATCACATACAATGTCATTAATGTATATCAGAAATAAGAGTGGTCCTAGAACTGAGCCCTGTGGTACTCCAGCGAGGACAGATTTCTTATCTGATCTATACCCGTTAATTGCAACCCGCTGTACTCTGTTTTCTAAATAACTTTCAAACCACTTTAACAGTTCACCTTGAATACCATATGATTCTAGTTTATGAATAATTCCTCTATGCCAGACCTTATCAAAGGCCTTACTTATATCACAGAAAACTGCTCTAACTTCTTTCCCTTCGTCAAGAGCTTTAGCTATAAAATTGTATAGAAATGTAAACTGGTTTGACGTGGAATCCCCTGGCATAAAACCGGATTGTAAGTTTGATAAGAGGTCGTTGTCTCTTAGAAAGTTGAATACGTATTTAAACACACACTTTTCAAAAACTTTGGATAAGCAAGATGTGAGTGCGACGGGACGGTAATTTGAGCATTCATGTACGCTCTCTTTTTTGTGAATAGGTATAACCGATGCTTCTTTCCATGAAACGGGAAATACTGACTCGTCAAGTGATAAATTAAATAACATTGTAAGTATTGGTGTTAAACTATTTGCAATGTACTTGAGTACTTTATTTCCTATCCCGTCGGGACCAGTTGCTTTCGAGATGTCTAGTGATAATAAAATATCACGTACGTCATTGCGGGTTAAAATGATTTTAGTTAAGGTTGACTAATTGCGAATTTGTAATTCAGGAAGATCTCTATCTGGATCTTCAATAGTGGACTGTGCTGTAAAATAGTCGTTAAAAACATTAGCGATTTCTTCAGGGTTATTATAGACTGTATTGTTTTCAATGATTGTTTGGAATTGGTTGTCATCTTTACGTGATTTTATAAACGCTTTTGTCAGTCGCCACCACGTTTTTGTACCGTGCGAGTTATTTACTGAGTCTTCGATCTTAGTAATGGATATGCGTTTAGCAGTTCTAATAGCGGAGGTAACTTTATTCCTTGCTAATCTAAAATCAGCCCATTTCCCGGGATGGTTTGTTTTCTTTGCAATTTTGTGAAAGCGGTTACGTTTTCGAATCAAGAATCTTATCTGGCTTGTCATCCAAAGCGGGTCGACTGGTCTAATAGTGACAATCTTATTTGGAATACATTTATCACAGATGTCTTTTATTATGGATGTTAAATTGGATGCAACCTGGTCCGCATCTTTTGAAGAAAATAGCGCATCTTCGTCAATATCGTTTACGCTTCTGTTCATACTTACTGTATCAGCTAACGAGTAGTTATAAACTTTTCGCTTGTAGTTTCGATTAGACGGCACTGGTTCCTTAATCGATACAAATACCGGACAGTGGTCACTGCAGACAGGGTCGAGGACCCCTGATTGATTTACAACATTATTATTTGAAACAAATATCAGATCTAGCAAGGTACGAGAATATGGTGTAATTCTGGTTGGTTCACTTATAATCTGTTTTAAATCATACATTAATTGGATGTAATCAATTTTATTTCTATTTACTCGAAGGGCGTCAATGTTGAAATCACCGACAACTATTGTAAACATGTTTTGGTCGACTGCGTTACCAATAGACTCTTCAATTAGATCCCAGTACGCGGCGCTTTTATCCGCTCGGTAGATGGATCCTATAAGGTAGGAACGGTTTTTACATTTAATTGTTAACCATTTTGCCTCAAGGCCGGGTAATTCAAGGTTATCCATACGGTTGGCATGCAGATTACGTTTTATGTAGATAGCAACGCCGCCGCCACGAGTTTGTCTATCTTTCCTGAAGGGAAGGTGATATCCAGGTATTTCTACATCAGTACTGGATGTCTGTGTGCAACCAAGTTTCTGTTAAGCATATTACATCATATGAGCGAAATTCAGCTTCAAGTAAATCGATCTTATTCTTCAGACTACCAATCTAAATAAATTTAGATCAACAGATTTTTTATTTTGTCATACTGTTGATCTAAGATTGACCAGTGTGAGAGGTCGTCCCGGTGACCTTTCGTATGCAAATAAGGAATTCGCGATTTGATCAATCAAATTCGACATTACAAACAGTTCATAGTCGCTATCTCAAAGAATGAACGGAAGAAACATATGATGGCTTATGGCCTGTTCTCAATAACAGTGTGCATTGTGAATAATAAATCTTGTTTTCGATACTGATAAGAAAAATATCAATAGGTTGATTTTATTTTGGTTGTATGAAATATTTTTAGTTTTATGATTGACAAAAATCACTATTTTAAACATTATTTGGATGACAATGAAATAAATTAGTATAAACGAGTTTGATAAAAAAAAGGAGTTACCTCCCCTTGCATATGGATTTTCGCAGATATTGGCATTTATCAAGCTCTAACTTTGTTATTATTATTCGCCACGTTAGTATCTGTGCGACGTGCAATTATCATTTGTCATCGACAACTAGCAAATACGCTAAATCATTTCAAAATGAAAAAATCTAATCTATTAATACATCCAAGCAATCCGCTCCGAATGACAAAGCTCCGAACATCATCCATTTCAAAAGATGCGCTGCTGAGTTTTTTAACTTCCAGCGAGCTAGGGCAAGTTTTCTGATTGGCCGAGAGGCTGATGTCAGAGGTCATCGGGACGACCTGCCTTACGGGCCAATGTTAGATCAACAGTATGACCAAATATAAAACCTGTTGATCTAAATTTATTTAGATTGGGCCAGTAGAGACAGAGGAACTTGAAACTTCGTACAGTTTTCATAAAATGAACAGAGGATTTTGAGTGTAGTTTCATAGCAAAGGAACCCACTGCCTGTCTGTACTGTTCAATATTAACCATAATCAAATATCAGACATAAAGTCGTTACAAGGAGGGCAGTGGGTTCCAGGGTAATGCTGAATGGGGGTAGACACACACAAACCGAACTTGGGTAACTTATACATTTGAACATGTTTGTTTTTCCATAAAGATGAAACTCAAATGGGTTGAATTGAAAACAAAAGTGCAAGAAAAGTAAAGAAAAGAAGATCATAACTATGATCTAAGAGATTCCTAATGGAAAAGAAAGTATATAAAAACAAAAGGAAAAAAAATCTAACGGCGCCCTTATGGGAGGAAAGAAAGTGATAATTATCATTATTGAAAATTAAAACAAAGGCTTTTGTATTGTAGTAGTCTTATTTGCTACTTGGTGACAACTCATATTTACCTACATTTTCACACTTAGATACCGAGTAATAAGTAGGTTTTGGTTTATAATTCACTTCTTCCAAATTATTCGGCCTGAAAAACCGCAATGTAGCCTAGATCTAAAGTGCCGTGACCCGTACTTCGTGATCAGAATTCCCACTGCTGGAGGGTGCGCGGGGTCGGCAGAAATGGCACATTGAACCTGTTATTTAAGCATGTTCGCCAGTCTAAGCATTTTAGCATTGATTATCCTGTTTTAGTTGTTTTTATGTACTATATAGATTAAAGACGATTATTCATATGATCATGGTGCAAATAGATCTAAAAATCCAAGCTGAGATTTCCCCGAACCATGATGCACGCAGTCTTGCCGTAGGCCAAATTCGGGTCAATTTGGACGCCGTTATCAAATTTCAAAACGTGATAGAGGAATAATTAATTCGGTGACACCCAAATATTTTTTTATATATAAATGTGATATATTGTAATCTTTCATATCCGAAGTTTTCATAAAATCGTTGAAATCATAAATAATATATTTTTCTCGTATTAGGTGAAAAAAAGATTAATATAAAATCAGAATATTGAAATTATATTCCTCCTGATATTCAGAATTTGAATATTATTTAATATTTTTAGGATATCATATCAAGTTACTATCAGCTGGTTCTATAAATGCAAAAATCTTTCAAAAACGATCATAAATAAAAAAAGTTACGACTTAAAAGAAAAATATATTAAATTTTCAGATTTTTTAAGTAGTGCCACATTTTGAATTGCATATAACTCTTTAAATCATTCGGTGACCCCCAAATTTTATTTTATTTTCAAATTCAGCACAACAAAAAGTACCTATACACAAAAAAAAAGGAAAATCTTGAAACTTTTAATCCTGGGTAGACTATGCGTAGGAGCTAGGGTCGGTCAGGTGGGTAGGGAGAGAGTCTAGAGATTCAACGTCAACTGTGATTTTGACTTTGGCTGGTCGCTTGGTCTGCGGCGTGTCACCTGTGTCAGAGACTCGGCAGTGCTTGTTGACGAGGAGGACTTTTTCCTTGTTTTATTTACCGTTTTGGAACTGTTCGGCATATTACAATGTATGAGAGGTGTTTCCCAAAGCTTGGTTAACGTATTTAGAGATTATTAAAGAGACACTCCGCGAGTTAACAATCAGTTATAAAAATTACCCAAAAATCAACAAACGTATGAACAGCACATACAATTTTTTGGAAAATTTTCCGATCATGATTTTTGATGATACAGGCCAAAATCTGGAAACGAATTGACATGTCTAAAAATAGATCGGCTCGAGAGGATACTAGGGCAATGCATTATGGGGTCGTGGTGTGTTTATACGAAGGCTCTAATGCCGCTAACAGTCAAGCGGACTCTCGATTGTCACAAGATGCCCGAACAGAGAAAATTGAACTACACAAACAGATTATTCATTTGATATAAAATCCAAGTTGTCATATCATCGTAGCAAAACCATTCAAGTTTTATTGCCTAAGTTATATTGTAATGACTAACAAAGGAATATGTAGGTCAAAGTTTTAATACCCGAAACATCAAAATTATTTTGTTGATCGTATTTGCTAAATGAATCTATTCAAAACATCAGAACTTTAAACAACGAAAGGAAACCTTGTCCTCTGATATACTAAATATTCTACGCGATGGAAGGATACATTTATGTCCGTGTTATGGTTTAATGTTCATAAACTGGAACACTGGTGTGTAGTGAGATAAAAATGATTCATGTTATTCAAATTCGGGGTTTGCTAGTTTTTTTCTAAAAAAACCCAAATTGTTAATGTGCTTTCTCTTGTCGTTTATCCTTTTGCCTACAGATCAAAGGTTTATCTAGCATCTTCTTGCTTTTGCCTCATCCTTCTTTCTGAACAAATGACCGGTCGATACTCCTCACACCATTCTTTTCGAACCTCTGTGCCTCTGAGTTTAGTTTGAGCCTTTAGTTGCTTTGTGGTGCACATTTGCTTTCAGTCGTTATCATTTAACTTAATTCGTAGAAACTACTATTTACTCCTCTGATGAAAAAAAAACATGTCAGTTTTTTATCCCCCGGCATATGGCTCCGTCTGTCCGTCCACCCGTCTGTCTGTCTGTGATCACATTGTTTCCGGAGCAGAATTTGAAAACCGTTATAGCTAGATTATAATTTTTGTTTGTTTTCCGGTTTCCATGGAAACGCAATTTAGAAATGTGTTTTCGGAGCGGAACTAAAAAACAGTTTGGCCTAGCTTAACGAAACCTTTTTTTTTATTTTTTTATTACAATCTTTTTGATACAGGCATGACATACAAACATACAATGACAACATATTACAGAATTACAGAGAAACAAAAAATCAAAGTGCACTGCCACATACAACTTATATGCGTTATATTACTACACCGTAAATACCGGTACATGAAAAAAGCCATTTAACCACATTCGAATCTAGTATGGATATGAAACAAAAAATGCAACAGAAGATTACGAGTTTCGAAAGAGAAGATGTAGTGTTGACAAGAATCGTATGAATTTTTCTTCATTTTGGTTGGATAGGTAAATACATTTTGTTGTATTGTAATATTTAATTATTTCACTTTTGATATAAGAAGTCGATGGAATAAAACATGTTTTGCTACTTCGGTAGATTATGTTCTTGGTCAATAGGATTATAGCGTTCAATGGATTATTATTTCTCCCTTTTATCCCTAAGATAACTTTTTCAATAGTAAGATCAATAGGGATCTGTACAGAATGCATCCATGCTTCCAAATCTTTCCATATGTTCAAAATAATATCACATGTCCAAAAAAGATGTTCTAGTGATTCCACTTCCGTTTTACAGAATGAACAAATGGGTGATTCTATATAGCCTAATTTGTGTAGATATTTTCTTGTAGGCAGAATGTTATGGGTAATTTTGTATTGAAGCCATTTAAGATCTGTGCAAGGAGTACATTTGTTACTGATAATGTTAAATATTTCCCATTCGGACTCGGTAAACTCACAGTTTAATATCCTTTCCCATTTTGAGTAACATGGCAGGTACTTAAAGGTAGAGTTCAATAACGTCGCATAAAGAGTTTAACTCGATAAATAATTGTTAATGTGCCTGATGTTGAAAGGATAAATAGGTCGGATCTCTGTTCTGGTAAAATTTGGTATATTAAGACGACGTGCATATGTCATGATACATCTTTTGATTCCTTCAAAAGTTACGAAATTTGCATTGATTGAATATTTGCTATTGAATTCGTTCAAGGTTAATATATTACCAGTTTCACTTATAAAGTCATTTATAAATCGAATACCATGTTTGTACCAAGTGATGTAAAAAACCGTTTTGTTTCCTATTTTTATATCCTCATTGTTCCATACTGCCTGCGCTCGGAAGTCCTCTTCTGTTTTAATCAACGCTTTTGCTTTTGGCAAGTACTTTGACCAATCGTTAAGTACATCTTTTCAAAAGAGTTGGTTAGAGTTGGTATAATAGTGTTCTTAATGTAAGACGAATCAGAAAGCCAGAGCATATCTTCATTTTTTATCCTATTCATAAACAAATAACCCCATTTATAATTTTTACTATTGAGTCTGTTGATCCATTTTAGCTTCTGTGATGCTATTATTTCTCTAATATTTGGTGCTTTTATATCTCCGTGTTTAGGCATTAGCATCATGACATCTCGTTTGATTTTGTCTGGTTTGTTCTGCCATATAAATTGGAAACATTTTTTCTGAAATCCATCGATAATTTCTTTTGAAGGATTCGGCAATGCAGAGAATAAATGATTCAATTGAGAGATAAACAGAGAGTTTACTAAAGTATTTCTTCCATAAGGTGTTAACATTTGCGTTGACCATATGTTCATCTGCTTATATATGGAGTTAAATTTTTCTTTATAGTTTTTCTCCACAACATTTTCTAAATCAACATCAAATTTTATTCCAAGTAAAGTGAATTCCGTCTGTGACCAATCCAAGTTCCATTCATTGCACAATTTGTATCTACATCTCTTTTTTGAACCTATCCATATCAGTTTCGTTTTCTCTGCGTTTATTTTAAGACCGGAAAAACGTTCAAAATTGCTTAGAGTAACCAAAACTGCGTAAAGGCATTTTTCACTTCCGTCAAGTGTTAAGGTAGTATCATCAGCGAATTGTGATATCAGGTACTCGATGGATCCGATTGATAATCCTTTGATTTTTTTGTTATTTCGCAACATAATACTCAGAATTTCTACAGCGAGTAGGAAAAGATAAGGAGCGATGGGATCTCTGTGGCGGCAACCTCTTTCTACTTTAAATGGTGACGAGATATGTCCGTTTACCAGAATTCTTGTTTCGATATCCGTATAAAACGTATTTATCCAATGACAGATACTAGGACCAAAGCCAAAGAAATTCATAACGTTAAGTAGGTAATTTCTGTCTATTGAATCAAACGCCTTTTCGAAATCAATAAGCATTAGCACACCTGGTATTTGGAAAGTTTCTGAGTATTCCATTATATCATAAATAGTTCTAGTAACTTCACCAATATACCTTCCTGTAATAAAGCCTTTTTGATCTTCATTAATTATTTTAGGCAGAACACTCTTAATTCTATTTGCTATAACAGATGAACCTAATTTATAACTAGTATTCAATAAAGAGATTGGTCGCCAATTTTTCAAGAATTTTTTAGGTTTGTTACCCTTAGGTATACATGTAATAATTCCTTGTTTTGGGGAAATTGATAGGGTGCCATTTTTATAGCCGCTGTTTAATGAATTGCAAAGAAATGTACCTAGATCTTTCCAAAAGAATTTAAGAAATTCTGTAGTAAAACCATCTGGTCCAGGGCTTTTATCATTTTTCATATGTTTTAATGCCTGTGTTAATTCATTGATAGTTAGCTCCCCTTCAAGCTTAGATGCTTCTTCAAAAGGTAATTTTGCAACATCGATGTCTGAAAAATACTCTTGAAGATCAATTGGTGTTACGTCCTGTTTTGAATATAACTTTTTATAGAAATATTTAGTTTCATTCATTAAATCTCCAATATCGGTTAAGACAGTACCATCATTTTTTTCTATTTCTATTATTGCTTTGTTCAGAAAGTGTCTGGCCTCAAGATTGAAATAGTATTTAGTAGGTTTCTCTCCTTCATCCATCCATTTTGCTTTTGATCGAATCAGCATTCCTTGTACCTTATGGTCATAAATTTCATCAAGATCAATTCGAATTTTATTTATTTCATCTAAAAAATGTTTCTTTTCAGAAAGTTCATTGGTTTTATCTAATGCCTTTTCCACTTCGATTAATTTAGTTTGTAAGTTATTTTCCTTTGCCATAATTTTCTTTTTCTTTGTTGATGAGTAGTAAATTGTTTTACCTCTTATCATTAAGAGTAAGGTTTCCCATAGTAACTGATCGTCAATAGAGTACTTGTTAGAATCTATCCTATACTGATTTAGGGTGGATTTGATTGTATCTTTTACTATATCTACATATTCTTTGTCTCGTAACAATGAGTTATTAAATTTCCAGAATCCTTTACCACGAGAAATTTCGGCTGAGGTTAGTGTCAGTTCTATTATAGAGTGATCAGATTCAATACTTGGTTTGATATCACAATTTTTTACTGATGGTATCATATCGTGGGATATTAAAAAAAAATCCAGTCTCGCTTGCTTTAACGGTGTAGGTTGCCGCCAAGTGTATCGTTTAGTGTTATAATTTTGTTCGCGCCACGGATCTTTAAGATCGAAACAGTCCATCAATTCGAGTACTTTATCTCTAGCTTTTGGATTATTATGTGTTTGTAATTATACGTGTCCAAATTTTGATTCTGTACTAAATTCCAATCACCGCAAATAGATATCTTGTCACTATCAAAATCTTGTACTATATCCATAATGTGCTCGAAGAAAGCTGGACAATCAGTATTCGGTGCATATATAGTAATAACTGAATAGGTTATTTCATTAATAAGAAGTTTTAAGGCAACATAATTACCACCTTTATCATGCTTATGCTCTAAAACTTTAAAATCAAAGTTGTTATTAAAGAGAATAGCTGTCCCTCGGGCATTTCCTTTAAAGCAGCTAAAGTAGCATTCACTATAGCCCCATTGCTGCTTGATTAGTTGGACATCTTCGTATTTAAAGTGTACATCTTGTAAACAATATATATGAGCCTTTTTCTTACGCAATAAGTGAAATACCTTTTTGCGCTTAGTAATACTTTGCAAACCCCTACAGTTTTGGCTAATGATTTTGAGATTATCTGTCATCTTTCATTTCGGAAATTTTGAACTTCAATGATTTTTGCATAGAATAAACTAAAAATTGCTTAAGTGCAGTCAAAACAAAGTGGCATTCATAATTGAAAATTAAAATGATTTCAAATGTCAAAACCTGTTGTTTAGAAATAAACAACTTCCACGCATGGTACAAATGGAAAGCAGAGACGTTGCTGTTGTCAAATAGAATTAAGAAAGACGATTTGTACAAGTAGAAACACCATACCTGAACTGATGCTTCAAACAAAACAGACAAACAAAAAAGTTAAAAGAAGAAAAATAGCTACACAGCTCATTGAAGGAGAATGTCTTCCTTCGTACGTGATTCACACGCCCAAAACAATTATATACCCCCACGGGCATAACATAGGAATCAGTAAAAAGGTTAACGTCTTGGTATTTATGGACATAATGGCCAATAATAATCAAGGGATTCCTCATTTGAGAGAAGAATTTACACAGGTAGCATAGAGTGTTACACCGGTAGTGTGTCCGTGCACACCGCGCACTCACGTGCATGTCGTGTACTGCCTCAAGGCTTCGTGTTCATGGATAATGAATATATGGTCGCACTCACCTAGGGATTAACGTTCATTGGAAAATCCATCTTATACAACAAGGTAAGATATTAAAATGTTTATAAAAATGTATGAACAAATGAATTAAGGCTGCATATGGTAAAGTCAAAAGTTATACGATGTTGTTGATGAGATTTCGTTATGTCATAAGCCTAGCCTATAACACATGTGAGTTTTTATGCCTGACTTTTCACTGATAGTTCGGTAGCCGTAGAAATCATAATTATCGCTAGTGATCCAATCACATGACAGTGAGACAGTATGTACACAAACTACCCACACCACAACAAAAACACATTACACGGGATACGGTGATTTCGTGTCTTCAGTTTAGCCCACCTTCCTTGCGTCGTATGGGTATGTATACATATATATACATATGATTTGCAGATACTGTATGTATGCTGAAATATGTTTATCATAAACTGTAGCGATGATCACATGCTAGTCTGAAAAAAAGAAGAGGCCGTTCATAGGGGTACACCATGTACACAGACACCCTACACTACACTTCACTACACACCAACACAACACACATTACACGGCATACGGTGGATTCATATCTCCAGTTAGTGTTATACGCGTCGACCAGGCTGATGTGACTTTAGGTCTCGTTTCCAGAACATGGTCGATTCCTATCAAGCGAACTCTTTTGTGAAGCTTTTCAGTATCATATATGGCTCGAGATTTCCTGTACAAGATCGCACGTTGCTTTTTAAGCTTCGCCGGGAGATCTGTGCGAATCGAGATGTGTTTGCCCTTAAGGAATTTGGCCGCGTTCAGAACACTACCCCTGTCTTGCATCGATAGAAAACTGGCAATAATTGGGGACGGGGCGTCCGGGGTAGGGTCTCCAGAAAAAGGTTTCCTCGGAAGTCGATGAACATTTTTAAAGTAAACATTTTCAACATCGGTCTCAGAAAACTTAAGGTCATTGACAAACATTTGACGAAGAATCTTTTCAGGGTCTTCACCAGGACTTTGTTGTATGCCGTAAAAAAGGAGGTTTACTTTACGGTCGTACGTTTCCTTGAACAAAAGCGTTCTTTCAAATTCCTTTGCTTGGTCTGTGAGTTTAGTTTCCATGCTAGAAACCTGTGACTAAAGTTCAGTAATTTCACTGGACTGGAAAGTCGCCACGTTCTCTACGTCACCAACACGTGTCGAGAGCTTACCAATGTCATTTCTAAAGTCCTCCATACATTTTTCCAGATTTTTAAGTCTAGTGTTTCCAGTTTCAATTTTCTCTGTAAGGCGCTTTTCCATGTTAAGAATGAGGTCTTCCAAACTAGAACGTGTATTTACACCCGCCTTCACATTTGATGAACTCATGTTGCAAAGTTTGTTTTTACAAGATAGTCAAATGTCACAAATATATACTCACAGGTATTGGTGATGAAGTGTTAGCAAGACCGCTATATTGCTTTTCATGAGGTTTGCATTTAAATTTTCATTGTTGAAATAGCATTAGGTTTCAATACCCGTGGGGCTAGTTGGGAGCTCTTCACGCGTGCGTCCGCTCCTGTCCCATGCGCAACCGGAAGCTTAACGAAACTTGGCATGTTGACTAATCATGACACGTAGATGTGCCTTTTGGTATATTGAACTTTCTGGAATTTTTATTTTTCCAGTTTCCATGGAAACGCAACTTGGAATTTCGTTTCCAGAGCAGAATTTGAAAACCATTATGACTAGGTCAATGGAACATCGTATATTTACGTATACTATTCATGACATGTTGTTGTGCCTTTTGGGATTTTCAACTTTCAGGATTTTTTTACCCAGTTACCATGGAAACGCAATTTAAAAATGCGTTTCCGAGCAGAATTCGAAAACTATTAGGACTAGCTCATTGGAACTGCTGTTTTCAAATTGCAGGGAGTTTAAACTCAATGACATTCTTCATTCAAACATTACCATTACCACATTCAAACATGACTGTGTCTCCCCAAGGAATGAAGATGTGTTAATCAAACAACATATTTAATCAAACAGGATGTTTGTTTTTCTCTCTCTTCACATTAACATGAGGAACTTAACCATGACACAACATAAGCATTTACTAATTAAAAAGACTTAGATGTGATTTATCATAGTCTTATAGTGGTTATTAAAAGTCAAATAAAATTAGATGCATGTATGCATACAACAATATTCACACAATCAGTATATCAAAATATGTGGTAAAACTTCAATCAGGCCGGGGGATAAGCTCTCTCCTGATGGCTCTTGTTGGAAAATGTTATTGTTATTGAGTAACATGCGTATCCGACCACGCCCTGTGGTATGAAACTGTCCTGCTTGACTGCGTCTCGGGTGAATGGCGGGAATGATGTAATTGCTGACTTTAAAAACGAATCATTGAGGCGAGAACTTGAATTAGCTTTTCATCACTAGCAAGGGTTTATTTATAATTTCAATTATTGATATGGCGTCAAAACATATCTGCTGTTTTACCGGATGTTTGCAAGCTTCATATTACGTTACATTTGGATATCGTGTTTACCCATTATAGGATGCACGTGTTGATGAACCTAAGGTACGTTATCAAATTACCTATGTCATGTTCACTGTTGAAGGGTACATAATCAGGGGGGGGGGGGGGTGGTAAAGGAAGAGGAAATAGATGGATTATAGGAAAGAGACAGAGAGAGACAGAGCTCTAGTTAGAATCAAACATTTTGTGTTGGACGTTACTTTTATCAAGTGTGTATTATCTTTTGAATGTGACAAATGTTCAAATCATTTCACTGTTCAACGGTACACAAAATCAAATTAAGAGATAGAGACAGAGACGGTCACGGAGATAAAGAGAGATGAAGACAAAGAGAGATAGAGGCTCAGACAGATAGAGACAAAGTAAGATATAGAGGCTCAGACAGATAGAGACAAAGATAGATAGAGGCTCAGACAGATAGAGACAAAGAAAGATAGAGGCTCAGACAGATAGAGACAAAATAAGATATAGAGGCTCAGACAGATAGAGACAAAGAAAGATAGAGGCTCAGACAGATAGAGACAAAGATAGACAGAGGCTCAGACAGATAGAGACAAAGATAGACAGAGGCTCAGACAGATAGAGACAAAGATAGATAGAGGCTCAGACAGATAGAGACAAAGAAAGATAGAGGCTCTGACAGATAGAGACAAAGATAGACAGAGGCTCAGACAGATAGAGACAAAGAGAGATAGAGGCTCAGACAGAGACAAAGACAGACAGAGGCTCAGACAGATAGAGACAAAGATAGACAGAGGCTCAGACAGATAGAGACAAAGATAGACAGAGGCTCAGACAGATAGAGACAAAGATAGACAGAGGCTCAGACATATAGAGACAAACATAGACAGAGGCTCAGACAGATAGAGAAAAAGAGAGATAGAGGCTCAGGCAGATAGAGACAGAGATAGACATGGGCTCAGACAGATAGAGTCAGAGATAGACAGAGGCTCAGACAGATAGAGGCAGAGATAGACAGAGGCTCAGACAGATAGAGACAAATAGAAATATAGAGAAAGAGACAAAGAGAGACAGAGGCTCAGACAGATAGAGACAAAGAAAGATAGAGGCTCAGACAGATAGAGACAAAGATAGATAGAGGCTCAGACAGATAGAGACAAAGATAGACAGAGGCTCAGACAGATAGAGACAAAGAGAGATAGAGGCTCAGACAGATAGAGACAAAGACAGACAGAGGCTCAGACAGATAGAGACAAAGATAGACAGAGGCTCAGACAGATAGAGACAAAGATAGACAGAGGCTCAGACAGATAGAGACAAAGATAGACAGAGGCTCAGACAGATAGAGACAAAGATAGACAGAGGCTCAGACATATAGAGACAAACATAGACAGAGGCTCAGACAGATAGAGACAAAGAGAGATAGAGGCTCAGGCAGATAGAGACAGAGATAGACATGGGCTCAGACAGATAGAGACAGAGATAGACAGAGGCTCAGACAGATAGAGGCAGAGATAGACAGAGGCTCAGACAGATAGAGACAAATAGAAATATAGAGAAAGAGACAAAGAGAGACAGAGGCTCAGACAGATAGAGACAAAGAGAGACAGAGGCTCAGACAGATAGAGACAAAGAGAGATAGAGGTTCAGACAGATAGAGACAAAGATAGACAGAGGCTCAGACAGATAGAGACAAAGATAGACAGAGGCTCAGACAGAAAGAGACAAAGATAGACAGAGGCTCAGACAGATAGAGACAAAGATAGACAGAGGCTCAGACAGATAGAGACAAAGATAGACAGAGGCATAGACAGATAGAGACAAAGATAGACAGAGGCTCAGACAGATAGAGACAAAGATAGACAGAGGCTCAGACAGATAGAGACAAAGATAGACAGAGGCTCAGACAGATAGAGACAAACATAAACAGAGGCTCAGACATATAGAGACAAAGATAGACAGAGGCTCAGACAGATAGAGACAGAGATAGACAGAGGCTCAGACAGAAAGAGACAAAGATAGACAGAGGCTCAGACAGAAAGAGACAAAGATAGACAGAGGCTAAGACAGATAGAGACAGAGATAAACAGAGGCTCAGACAGATAGAGACAGAGATAGACATAGGCTCAGACAGATAGAGACAGAGATAGACAGAGGCTAAGACAGATAGAGACAAAGATAGACAGAGGCTCAGACAGATAGAGACAAAGATAGACAGAGGCTCAGACAGATAGAGACAAAGAGAGATAGAGGCTCAGACAGATAGAGACAGAGATAGACAGAGGCTCAGACAGATAGAGACAAAAAGAAATATAGAGAAAGAGACAAAGAGAGACAGAGGCAAAGAGACAGCCAGGGACAGAGAGCTCTAGTTCGAATCGATACTATTGTTTGATGTATACATTTATTCCTGCGTGACACATTTACTGATGAAAACTCAAATGGGTGTATCACTTTATGGATCCCCCTTCCAAATCCTATTTGAAATACACTGATTAATTTTGTTATACATTGAATCTTTTTGTTATACAATGATTCATTTTGTTATACATTGAATCGTTTTGTTATACACTGTTTCGTTTTGTTGTACATTGATTCGTTTTGTTATACATTGGTTCATTTTGTTATACATTGAATCTTTTTGGTATACAATGATTCATTTTGTTATACATTGAATCGTTTTGTTATGCACTGTTTCGTTTTGTTGTACATTGATTCGTTTTGTTATACATTGGTTCATTTTGTTATACATTGAATCTTTTTGGTATACAATGATTCATTTTGTTATACATTGAATTGTTTTGTTATACACTGTTTCGTTTTGTTGCACATTGATTCGTTTTGTTATACATTGGTCCATTTTTTTATAAATGGATTTTTTAGATGCATTGATTCATTGATTCAACAAGATCATACCTACTCTTCGTTTTCAAATTGTTCAATAACAACGTTGCATCAAGCACCACTCTCTCGTCAATCTAGATACATTTAGATCGACAGTTCAGCATTTCTTTAATTGTCAACAGTGAGTGGAGTGATTACAAGATTGGATATTCTGAATCCCCTTTCTGCTTTGTTTTGTGAAATAGAAAAAGAGAATATTGTACATTTACCATGTGAGTGTAACTGTAACTATGTTACTGAATTATGGAATTGGTTGGCAGAATGACTTGGTACATTTGCAGACGGCAGGATAAGTTTCACAAATGAAAATATTATTTTTGGCTTTAAAGGGGCAGTAGCACGTTTTTTGATAATTTTACATTTTAAATTTTTAACTGATTATTGTAAGTTAATGTCAAATGTATTAGTTTAACAGTGTCAATAATCTCATTACACAAGCCAATCATCCATAGTCAGAGGACAAAGTATGAAGATTCATACAAAATCCATTGGCGGCCATTTTTTTGTGAACACCTTTAATTCATTTTTGGTAAGAAAAAGCAATTGCATGGCTAAACGTTACGTTATATATTTCAATCATTACTGTTCCATTTAGTTTAATTACATAGTCTTTCAATTGGAACCTGACATCACCTTATATTCCCCCTAGAAACGTGCTACTGCCCCTTTAAAGGGGCAAACAATAATCCTTTAAATGCTGTTGCTCTAGTGACAAAACAATAGATATACAATTCAAGTAAAGCAAACAAACAATTACATTTCAAAGCCCTTTAAAAGAATATCACTGATTATTATCAGACAAGTAAGACAATAGCTTTTTCAAACTGCAACTATGCCAAATTCTATACTTTCTGGTCAGCATTTCACAACCTTTTTAACAAATGATTTAGGGTGTATTTCTTTTTAAAGAATGTGTATTTGTACATACATATGAAATTACATGACTGGATGTAAACACATGGTATACAAATTGTAAAAAAAAATTGTCAACAGTGTCAACTAAAGAAACAATGATAGAATAAGCAGCTTTTATTTAAGTCGGGTTGGAACATATTGATTGCTTCGTCTTCAAGAGTGTGCGTGCACCTCAGATATCGTCAGGAACCTCTGGTAACCGTTCAAGTTTCTTTTACAGATGATGACTGAATTACGGAGTTTCTTGCCGTGGATGGTTCTTATCTTCCTAGCGTGTGTATTTATTCTTTTCTCAGTACCTCGACACAAGCTGATCGCTGGATCATATACTCACAGGTGCGTCGAAGAAGCCTTGCTATCTAGTTGGTTCTGCTTGTCAAGTGATTTCACTGTACGCTCAATTTTCATTGTTCATGTGCTCAAAATGTAGTTTGAATTTTTAACTTTGTATTATACGACTTCATAGTTTATGATAACAAATGAGATAAGAAGTAATGAATTATGAATTCCAGCAGTGAAAACCAATCAAATATACCCTACATCCAAATGGTTAAGTCATAAGATACTTGTATCAATTTATGATTTTTTAAAGGAACGCATGATTTTGATATATCAACTCAATGTGAAATAGTTCCGAAAAAAATCTAAAGTTGTAATCTTTAATTGACAAACAAGACGTCAGATTGCTGAAAAATAAAGCAATGATTAAGGGTATTTTCCTCATTTTCGAAATCCTATATTGCGTCAAAAACATTTAAAAACCGTGCTACTGCCTCTTTAAATCTAGTGGTGGAGTGGTGTCTTTTGTAACTTTGGTTATTCTGATTGTTTTGATTTTTTCTGGTTTCCATTGAAACAATTTGAACTTAATGCATATCGGTGGTAGGGACCTTTTCAGTCTTCTATCTAATTATCTTTCTTATATTTTTTATTTTATATACATGGTTCGATCTATTGCTTCAGTGGTGCCTTTTGCTACTTTTGTTATTCTGATTTTTTAAATCTGGTTTCCATGAAAACAATTTGAACTTAGTGCAAAGGTTGGTAGGCTTCTTTTAAGACCTCTTATCTCAAAATGTATTGATTATTATTTAATTTCACTTTCATTAGTTTCCAGGCCACATCTAAAATCTGTTCAATAGTTTTTTACGAAACCAGTTATGTGGTTAGATCTAATGATGGTTTGCTGCCTTTTGTTACTTTGGTTATTCCGATTTCTTTATTTTGTCTGGTTTCCATTTAAACAACTTGAATTTGACAATATTGGGAGTATGGTTCCTTTCTCGTCCTTTATCTCAAAATCTATTTAGAGAAGTTGACCAACCCTGGTTAGATCTAGTGTCGGAGTGGTATCTTTAGGTGCTTTGTTTATTCTGAATTTTCATGGGAGGGGTAGACAAGGCCTAAATGATGAGGAAGGTTCGAATAAAAGTTAAGGCGGGGGGAATCATAATGCATCATATGCATGCACATATTTCTTGTTTATCGATTTATTGAAACCAATTACCCCTCTTCTTTGGAAGCGAAAGTCAATTATTTGGGATATAATTGATATATATACTACGCGACAATAGTTAAGCCTCACCGTGAAATGAAAATGGGGTATTGGCGGGTATGGTAAAATTGATTTATGCTCTCTCAAACCTCAACTTATTACCAAAGTGTCATGCATTTGTCAATAATGGAACTTGATGAACACGTCCATTATGAAAGATAACTGTCAAATGATCAGGTAAAGTCAATTGACTTTTTTGAAAAGTCAATTTTTTTAAGTCATTAGGTCCCCATTGTATTGGGGGTCGAATAAAATGTTCAAGCTTTCTTTAAATCATTGTTATGAGTCCGAGATATGAAGAATAATTTCACTAGTTCTTAAGATATAAGCGATAGAAAACAGGACATTACACTTTTCACTGAGTCTAAATTTCTATTTGGTCACGTCTTTGAAGTCTTTTCGTTCTTTCCTCCAGAAGACAGAGCCTAGAGAGCAAGCTGAAACCTCGAGCTAGACGTGTGTCTAAGTTAAGCTGATAGTATGCGTCCTGTGTTTCAGATTACCACCAGCAGAGCTGCTCAAAGGAAATCCGTTTATCAACAGTACATCACACTGTGATGCAACTGAAGGCAATAAGCCATGTGTGTTTTTGATCGACAAGAAAGACACATATGTACTTGGAGATACTGTCTATGTTGGAATAGTTATGAACCACAGGAAATCCAAGTTTATTGAAGAGGACAAATCAGACGTTTTACTCGTGTACGCAAAAAATGAAAAGAAAGGTGCTGCATCTACTGCACAGGTCATATATCAAGGTCACGGGAAGTACATCGCCATGCTTCGGGCATTCTGGGTAGGGAGGTCAACTGTCCATGTCACCATCCGGGCAACTGCGAGTTCGATTGAAAAGATTAATACGACTTTAATTCACCAGTCTTTAGGTCGAGACTATTTTTGTAAATTTGAGTACTCGAATCATCACGAAACCACCAGTGCATATATATGGTATTGAAATATAACGATATCAGCAAACAGTACTGCAATTTAACTGGAGAAAACTACGGATACCCTCTCTACTGCTTACGGCCTACCAACAGAGTGCTACAATGTACCGACTGGACGAAGATAAGCTCTAAACCAACAACACCCCCGCTTATGACTGAGATTCAAAGGTAACGTTATTGGCCTTTACATTAAAACATTTCATTAAACAATAATTGATAATTGAGTTCAGTGACAGAACCTCAAGACGCTACCCCACAGGCAAGCCAACATCCCACTACATCAACATATTAGTTTCTGTGTAGCTCATCCATACCCTGAACTCTATCAAGTCGAAGCCTAAATAAATGGATTGGTGTCTGACCAACGCAAATGTCGGAACAAGTTGATGCAACGGTTCATACATAGGGTATCGCGTTAATTAGAGATCTGTTACTGTATTGACGATGTTCCCGATCCGCATTGTGTCAGGGAAGAGAAAGGCAGGGCGTTGTATATTCTCCCTCCACAGAGGCAGATCAAGTCATGAAATGTTGACCGAGCCTCTGTTCCAATTAGCCGAGTTTGTATCAAATCAATGATAGTAAGTTGTGCAATCAGCGACGCTGTCCTCAAATAATCAATTTGGCTTCTGATTCATGGCAAAAGCATTGTGAACAAGCCTTTACAGTGTTGTCGGTAGCTGAAAAATTCAAATGCAGTGTGGTGCGATTTTTTTCCGCCAGGTGAAACTACCGGTAGCCACGGATTTAGTCTTTTTCGAACAGAGACAGGATCAACATGTTATGACTTGATCTACCTCTGTGGGGAGATCATGGGCGTGGCATGGTTTAAATAACTTAATATAGTTCGACTCTGTTGCAGGGGTGCGGTCATGGCCCGTGTCGAGAGTAACCTCATGTTTGATGTCATCTGTGAGTATACATATACAGCAGACAATATATATATCATGTTCAGTGGGGATAGTCATCGAGTTGGTTGATAAATAAAAACAGGTTATTGATAAAAAGCTCATAAACATGAAAGTGTGTACGAGTGCTTAAGATTTACGAATATATCTTATTATTTTCAGAGAATGAACGCAATAAATCCACTCTCATATTTTGAAGAAATATTCCTCTGTAAAATATATATGCAAAGTTATTTATCATTTTTTTAATTTATTCAGCCAAAACCGAAGAAAAGCTGATGACGCCTTCAGTTGTGTGTGAGAGAAAACTATTCAATGAGACGTGGAGCGGCCGGTCGCCGATAGGTTACTACTATAACAAGAAATGGCACTCAAGCCACTGTCATGGCGTCACATCACAGAGCGGAAGCAAACTCAACTCTTGCCTCAAAGACAGGACTGTTCGTCTCTTCGGAGATTCCACAGTACGACAGCTATATCTAAGTTTAATGGATACGCTTAATGCAAATATCACGACAGAAAAAATCACAAAAGCAGGCGCTATTCACCGACCAAGTCGTGGAGTGGCTATGGCTCTGAACACGACCCTGTACTGGGGTCTTCACGGCATTCCATTAGGTTATGAGGCGATGAACAGAGCTGCGACCCGTCCCATCCATGCAAACCTTGACCTTGTTAAAGCCAACTCAAATGATATTATTATCTTTGGTATATTTGCACATTTCGTTTCGCATCATCAGAGAGTATTTAGGGAACACATGCGAAGAATAGCAAAGTCGGTAAAAGCATTGCTAGCCCGAGCACCAGATGTGAAAGTTGCAATAAAAGGGCCTCATTCCATAAGTCAACAGAAAGCATCCTTCGATAATTTTGTTGGTGTTGTCGGCTATCTCTTTAGGAAAATTATATTTGAAGAATTTTATCATTTGCGTGAAAAAGTAATTTTCCTTGATGAAATGGATTTGACTATTTCAATGGAAAACAATGGTATCCATCCACACAAGGAGGTTGTGGAGGCTTTGGTGGATCATGTTCTCCTCTATGCCTGTACCCGCTGAGACATTTTACAATAAATGAAACAATAGTCATTGCTATTGAATGTTCATGATGCTGACAGCACTTTCCCAGAGCTATTGGTATCTGACTACTTCCCCTCTCCCTGTTACTGTACTTCATTTAGTGCTCATTCCTTTTGGTGATCATCAACTGATCAAATATAGGTCGGCACAGATTTGTTCAAAGAGTTCAAGTTCAACATAACCAAAGAATCTAACCAAATGTTTGGCAACGATACAAATTAGTGGTGGCTATTAGTGGCGATTTCAAAACATCACAGATTCTTCGTCAAATGACAAATAAATGATTATAATTTTTTTTCAATGAACATTAAAAAATGCCCATGGCTCTGTAGCTCATCATACTTTACATCTGATCTTGTTATAGGGTATGGCCAGTATGGTTCCCCCTTAGTAAGGGGTACCAGGGCCACCAAAGCTACAATTTATAATCCTCAAGGAGTCTGTACACAAAGTTTCAGCTTTCTAGGCCTTATGGTTTTGGAGAAGAAGTCGAAATTCCACAAAGTTCACGGACGGTTAGCCGGACGGATGGACGCCAGACACTATGCCATGCCATAAGCCCATCGGGCCTAACAGGTCAGATGAGCTAATAGTGGTGTGTTTATATGTGAGAAAGCAAAATTGTTCGTCCGATTTACATGAATACTACATAGGCCTATAAAACTCGTTTATCCACATCACGATCTGATTTTCGATCATAAAAGCGATTTTGTACCTTAATATTGTCTCTGTACAAGGGAAACTACTTTAAGTACCGTATTTCCTTAATTACACGCCGGGCGTCTATTATTTTCAAAAGGTCTACATCAAAGGCGTCTATTTGAGGCAGGCTTCTATTCAAGGCAGACGTCTATTTCGTAATAAGCCAAACCGTTTAGACTATTTTGTAACAAAGTCAGATAATTTAACAAAAAAGAAGCGTTTTTATAGATAAAACTTGGTTTATGCGGCGTTTAATTAAGGCAGGCGTTTATTATTTTCAGAAAGTCTAATGCAAGGGCGTCTGTTCGAGGCAGGCGTATATTCAAGGCAGGCGTGTAATTAAGGAAATACGGTATCTTACTTTCCTCAACTGGGGAGTGGAAGCGTTTATAAATCACAACAAGAAGACATAGTCATCAACTTTTCCCCGCCAAATCGTTTTTATGACTGGTTTTAAAAATTAATAATTACCTGCTTCAAAGGTCAATCAAAGTAGTGACTGATACCCTGTAGTCACACATGTTAACCTAGATAGTTCCTAAAAATAAAAGTACCGAGGGTACAGAAGCTCACCTTAAAATGAATGATGTGGTAATATAGTTTAATTGTGTAACCATATTTTATATGAAAATTGATTATGGCTGCCATCATGATTTTTGTATCTTTTAAAATGCTAGTCTTCTGTTGGAAAAAATTAGAGCACGAACAAACATTAATACAAGAATGTAAATAAATCATGATTTGTTAACAAGCAGTAGGTTTGTGTATAACTTTTTTGTATATCTATGGCTGAATTGGTGACCATCTTGTATTTTTTAATCTTCTAATTGTTACTTATATGTGGGCATACATATTAATTTCATTATCTTGATTGGTTTAGGAGTATTCATTTAAATGTCAATCAATAATAACAGGTTTTGTGACTCTTGAAGTCAAGAAATAGTCCCGAAAATCTCAAGAATTCTTTCTTAAAAGTACTTGTACAGTACTCTGACCAAAGTTTTCAAACACAATCACAAAAGTCAACAAGCTGGTTAATCCAATGTTAGATTAGTCACACTCTCAACTTCCAAAGAACTAAAAAAAGATGCACATAAACATTTGGAATATATCCCTCTGACACAAATCACAAATTCAGCTAGTGATAAGTCCAATTGCCAAAGTAAACTGTGTCCAGGTCAATGTCTCATGTGATTCTAACTGAAGATTTCTGAATATCTTAAAGATGGACTGAAATGCTATATGGCAACTTTCAGGATTCGTGAAATAGTGATTACAATTTGACATTGACTCAACTTTAAATTACTGAAATCGACCTAGAAACGGCTTAATTACGACTGTATACATAACACTGCCTAATTAGGCCGGCGAACAGAATAAAACGCACTGAAGCGTGACTGCCTCGTGACGTGTTAGTAGGCGATGTGATACCCCGTTGTGTGCCCTCGTTATGTAAAACAACACAAGCTAACAGTACAGCTCAATGTTTAACCGTTGATTAAACACCCTAAACAACATCCCAACATCTCAAACCTTCAATAAATCGGTAGTTTATTTAATCAACTGGCAATTTGTATTGATGAAAATGTAAGACCCTCATTAAAAACGAAGTTGTGCGCATAATGCTACAGCATGTAGCTGGTCTCGATTTGCGCAATGTTGTCATAAGACTGCACGTGAGAACCCGGATGTATTTTCGTCATAAACTATTGCTCAGGTGTGAACCGTTTTATCTTCGTGCACAGTTGTTTGTTGTTATTGAATATAACTTTAGTAGCACAACAGAAAGGATGTTATTATACAATACTATTTTTTATACATTTAAACCAATTTTTTATAAATGCCTTTGACTTATAGTTATTTCATTTAGTGATGGATAAGTTACAATTCTCAATGAAAGGCATGTATTGGATGATGACTGATGTCTTGTTTAAAACCTTATTTTAATAGGGCATTTCACTGACAATCTTAATGTTGTCACTCTTGTACACAGAAGAGATATTGTTCACAACAATACCCGATAGATGGCCCAACAGAATGGAGATTTATTAAATGAACCGTATTCAAAATAGTTATCAGATAGAGCAAAAAAGTATTTCTAATTTCAACAGGTTATGATTTACCAATCGGAGAAAAAAGGGACGTTAAGGAATACAATTGCTATTTGATGTTACCTAATAAGCTGATGTCATAAAATAGCCAGGTGTTGATGATTGTGCATTATATAACCTACCTGCTATAGTCATCATTTGATAGCTTTTAATTTGGAAACAGACAGGAAATACGATAGGCAATAAAGTAATTGTGTAATAGGTGAGTATCTGATCTAAAGAAAGTAAATAACACCTGCAGACCAATGTCATTGTTTATTCAACCTTTTTACACAACGTTCAAATCTAAATGTGAGCATTGTAAATTCGGATTATTACCATAAATCAGCCAAAAACTTTGTGCTATGTTTTATAATTTACTAATCTCTTTTTTCTCAGCATGCCAAACTGTTCATTCAATGAAAATGCGAGCTCGAAACAGAAAATCGGTGTAGTGATCGGAACACGTGAGTTTGATGTAGATTGTCACATTGCTCTGTTTGACCTTACACAGCGGGTCAATTTGGCGTGAAACGATCAATGTGATGGGAATTTGTCTACGGAAACTTCATCAGGAGATATTTTAGGACAGTTGACAGCAACACAATGATATGACATACTGTTAATCGCTTGGAAAACGCAGAACTACGGATTTCGCCTACCATTTTCCATATGAGCAGACGAACGCTTCGCCTACTGCCACGTCACTTCCGGTATCCCCTGCCCGTGACCTCTCAGCCTTGTTTTGGTTTGTCGCTGGACGGCGACGAGCAGACGCCTTGTTACGCAATGTTTACTTAGCTGTAGCTTCATTGAGAAACTGTGTATCGTTGCTGTTTTGGCCTAATATTTATGTTATATAGTTATTTGACCAATATCTTATGAAAAATATATTTAAAAAAGGTTATACAGCGGCTCTTTAAATCTTGACATATGTTAGTGCAATCTGATTGGTCAGAATAGGCTAGCCACATGGGGGTTTATGCTAATTACTAGATATGATGACCTGTGATGACCTCTTGCACCTGCATGTAGCTTATGTAACTTATCCTCTTATGTAAGTTAGTGTTATTCCATAATGTGAGTGTCTTCCCCTTAATTCAGTATGCAATACAGATATTAAGAGGGGAGTTGCAGGAGAGGGGCTGGAGGATAGGAGGGGAAAGGAGGGATAGAAGAGAGGTTTGCAATGGAAGGACAGGAGAGGAAAGGGGAGGAGGGGAAGGGGGGATAGAAGGGGTGGGGGGTAGAAGAGAGGTTTGCTATAAAAATAATCTGGAGGTCAACTCAGTAATATGTTTATTGAAGTATTTTAATATTAATTGCATGGAAACAACAGTTAGTGTTGAGAGTGAACAAATTTAATCATTTTAAATGCTTTTGAAAAGGATTTGATTGAATTGAATGATCATTATAATTATCTAGATAATCATCGTTCAGATCATAATCAGATCCCTCACTGGCTATGTTATTTGGCCTTTTATGAAGTGTCAGGAATTATGTAACCCACTGATATCATTATATGTTTTATTTAAAAGGATTTATTAAAACACTCATGGTTCAGGCTGTTCGCAGATAAAGATGATTCATAAATTTGTTTGTAACTGTATTTATAGTGTTGATAAATATTACAACAAGTGCATCAATACAAATATAAACACATTCATTTGATTGACCAGGAAATGTATTCTTTTCAATGAATTTTATGAAATCTAATTGAAAATTCAATATAAATGACATATTGACCATCTTGGATTCTTGATAATAAAATGAATGTGTCTTTGTCAGGAATCACTATATAAAAAAATACTCACTTTTCAGAATGATATCTTAATTGATTTAGTAGAAGTACTTGGCCTGAAATCTAATTGAAAAATAATGACTTCTATGTTGACATGTTGTTCCCAGAGCCCCTTCAGCATGATACAATTATCATTTAGTTTTACAGGTTTTCATAAAACATATGGTATTGGAACTGGAACCTGATACAAATTACCTCTTTCTACAATAAGTTATGTAGATTACTGTACATAAAAGCAGATTCTTGACTTATTAATATTAACTCATCTTGCAGATTGTTGTACACAAAAGCTGATTCTTGACTTGTTTAAATTGTTATTTGTAAAAAGTATTATTATTAATAGAATACAAGTATACTTTTCATAAAGTCAATTTATATACTTTCCATAAAGTCCATTGCTTAGATATGATAATTGCCATACATCATTATGTTGTATTTATCAATTAAGTAAAGATAACTAAGCAACATACAAGCAGGCAGGGCTGCTAGCCCCAGATCCTTAAGGAGAGGGTAGCAATTTGTGGATTTGGCTTTGTGTATTTGGAGAAGAATAGTGTGCTGAGCATGTAAACCTGAACTCTGGCTAAGCCCTTATGTGTGGTATTTAAAAACTTGACGGGAGAGAACATGTATTGTTGTGAAAAATATATATAATTTCACAAAACATAGTTAGCTTATGTCCTAAATTGATTTTGTGTCAAGAAGAACTTCTGTTAGATATAGAAATGGTACAAAAACTTTGTGTTTTTGCTTTTGACATGTTATGTCCTGTGGGCCTGTGGCCTTTTTGACAGAATAAAACTATATATAGAAATGGTACAAATATGAGTAAACACAGGAAATGGAACCTGATACAAAATAACTCTTTCCACATCAACTTATCATGAAGATTGCTAAACACAAAACTTATTGATGACAACTTTTGTGTAAGTTGTTATTCTTAGAAAGAACATATCACTGTCATGAGATTACAAGTCTAATTTCCATAACTCTTATTGCATACACATGGCCATATAGCATATTGCTCTGCAATATCAATTGGGTCAGGTTGATTATGCAACAGACTAGCAGCTGACACTGTGATGCTAGCAGCCTGTATCAGGATGTGTATTAGAATAGCATTGTGGACTCTTAGAGGCATATCTGAACTCTGGTTGACCCCTTATGTGTGGTATTTAAAGGAATATAAGGGAAATACCATTGTTTAAAATTTAACATGATGTTAAATGTGATTGGGTTTTTGCAGCTAGTTGCCATGAAGATTTTAAGCAAATTATTTAATTATGTTTGTCTTATATCTTAATTTTTTTTTAAAAACACTTAAAAATATAGAACAACTTGCATGACAATCTTAAATATTCCATATTCAAGATAATATTATGATTAGTAAGTTCAAATTAGAGAATTTATTTGATGCAAGTGATCACTTGATGAAAGCTTAAAATTTAATAATAATGATGTGTCATTGCAGCTGAAAAGTCAATATGGCTGCTTTTGCGGCCATCTTGGATTCTCAAAACTGAAACGTCTACCTTTCTGTGCGGAATCACTATAGGTATAACATACTACAATTTAGAAAGTTTATCTAGATTGGTTTAGGAGAAGTAGTCTTTTTCATGAAATCTCATTGAAAATTCAATATGGCTCCCATGGCAGCCATCTTGGATTCTCAAAACTGAAACATCTACCTTTCTGTGAGGAATCACCTTGGGTATAACATACTACAATTTCAGAATGGTATCTGGATTTGTATAGGAGGAGTAGTCTTTTTCGTGAAATCTAATTGAAAATTCAATATGGCTGCCATGGCGGCCATCTTGGATTCTCAAAACTGAAACATCTACCTTTCTGTGAGGAATCACCATGGGAATAACATACTACAATTTCAGAATGATATCTGGATTCGTATAGGAGGAGTAGTCTTTTTCATGAAATCTAATTGAAAATTCAATATAGCTGCCATGACGGCCATCTTGGATTCTCAAAACCGAAACGTCTACCTTTCTGTGAGGAATCACCATGGGTATAACATACTACAATTTCAGAATGGTATCTGGATTGGTAAAGGAGTTGTAGTCTTTTTCATGAAATCTAATTGAAAATTCAATATGGCTGCCGTGGCGGCCATCTTGGATTCTCAAAACTGAAACATCTACCTTTCTGTGAGGAATCACCATGGGTATAACATACTACAATTTCAGAATGATATCTGGATTTGTTTAGGAGGAGTAGTTTTTTTCCTGAAAGTTTACGGACGGACAGACAGACGGACGACGGACGAAGCGCCATGACATAAGCTCACATTTACTTTGTAAAGGTGAGCTAAAAATGTTCCCTCGAACAGAGTCAATTAACATGGAAGAAGGGCAATAACTGTGTAAAAAATTTCCGAATTCCAACAAGGTATTCATACCCTGAAGAGACACAGTGCTCAAAGCAGTGAAAGGTTTTCTGACGGCTGTCAATGACATATGAGTGTAGTAACGATGCACGTGGTAGGCCACAAATCTGGATTGCCATATAAGGTATTTTCCGCGAAGTACGGTGCGTTCGGGCGAAGGAACAATTCTTCCATCCGGCAACAGTTAAGACTTCAGGATGAAATGACTTAGTTAAAGTGTGGCATTTGTGACTAAAACAAATCATGCAGTGGATCTTTTTCTTAGGTCATAGAGGTTTTTTTTAGTAAACTTGTTTTGGATTTAAAGCAAACTCTTTCAAACAATATTTTATTTGCAAATATTTGCACATGTATCATACTTCATACAAAGAGTAAATAAATAGTTTAAATTCTAATGAGGATAAGTTGGTAAAAAACAAACAAGAAGAAACTTTTTTAAAACATAAATCATTAACAATACAATTATAACAGCTGGATACAGGCCCGCAGCACCAATCTTATTGGGGCTATTTTCATTTAATAGCTTAATTTAAAATTGTTAAAAAAATTTGGGGGGAGGGGATGGCAGATTTACAATTTCTTAGCTCATTGGGCAGCTACTAAAACATAATCTTCTATGTTTAAAATATAAAACCTATGGTCATGAAAATAGTCCGGGGGGGGACTCCTGATTGCTACGGGCCTAGAATACAAAAGAACAATACAGAAGTTTGTTTATTTTAATTTCAAGAAAAAGACATATAATGAAGAACAAGTGTCCGTTCTTCTAAAGTAGCAATCTAATTAAGATATGATCTATATCCCTACCTACGCTATGTATAATCTGCGTAACATAGTGAAGTAACATCATAGTTTAATGAGATTGCACTGGAAGGTGTAATCAATCCTTTCCGACTCACAGTACAATGTTTAGAAGCATAATAAAATTTCAATACATAACACAAATATACATTTGACTACACCTTTTTCTCTTGTTATCCTATCATATTTTCATTCAGTTCTTCTGCTTAAAATATCATTCTCCAAATAACGCACAAAAGTGCAAAAACCTTTTCCTCTTCCTCCTGTACAAATTATCCTAATTTCATTCAAAATATTCTGTTTTATGCTCATTCATCAAAATAATGTAGAATTTGTCGTGCCCTATCAGTATTCCATCCAGAACCTTGCAATGGCCCGTTTATTGCCTCTATGTATGATTTTAGAAGTCTAGTTCCCGTTTCTTTTGCTCTGAATTCTGGGATACTGTCAAAATCTTCCTCGCGCTGTCCCTTGACGAACCAATAGCAGAGTTCTCCAGCATACATCAACGCCAGCAGGTGGGTGTCAGAGTAGATGCCTGCACGAATAATTATTGTCATGTCACTTAAACAGCATAGTAGCACATTTTTCGGGGAATATGAGGTGATGTCAGGGAAATGAAATTTGATGGTTCCAATTGAAAGACAATGTACTTCAACTAAATGAAGCAGTAATAATTCAAATATATAATGTAAAGTTTAGCTATGCGATTCCTTCTAACACAAAATGAATTAAAGGTGTTCACACAAAATGGCCGCCAATGGATTTTTTTTGAATCTTTATACTTTGTCCTCTGATTATGGATGATTGGTTTGTGTAATGAAATTTTAGACACTATAAAAATAATACATTTAGCATTACCATACAATTTTCAGTGGAAAATTGAAAAAAGCTAATGAAAGACGGTAATGCAGCTAAGGGGAGGTAATTTATGAATCGCTTTGAGTCCATATTGGTTCCAGAGGTTAGTGGAGATATTTTCGGAACGTAAAATCTGGATTATCGAGAATGCATAATTGAATGTATTATGTTATTGGATATTTGGACAAAACATATATTCATTTGGGAAAATTTGAAGAAATAAAACTTAAACAAAACATGCCAGTGCTCCTTCCAATAGTAGACAAGACCAAATATAGATCCATATAAACGTTATTTTGGGCTAAAACTGAGCCAAGAGCAGACAGGGATGTCCAACTCTCAACAGATACTGACCAGACTTCATCAGTGCAAAGGTGTCATCTTTGTCCTTGCTTGGACATTGGTCATCACTGAGTGGACGCCTGACTGCTAACATCTCCTGAAGGTACTTCACCCCGTCCTGTAGTGACTATGAAATATTGGTAAAAATACATTTAACTGGAGTCATATTCCATTTATGCACATAAAATGTGTGCCTACAAACTGTTCTGACTGTTTACATTTCCTAAAGATACAAGAAGAGACTGGAACATATAGCTGAACATATATATATATGCATGTATCAAAATGTGTGTCTACTAGAGGTGTGACAATATATAGAGGATAGTTAATGTTTTCCAAATACCAGGTTTATTTCACCGAGTATCATGGGTTAAGTTAATATTTCACAAGTGGCTCAGCCAAGAGTGAAATATCAACTTTACCCATGTCACAAGATGAAATAAACCTGGTTTTTGGAAAACTACACAAAGTATTCTATTTATGATATGATTCCTTATTAAATATGTAATAAACATTACTTTAAAACTAGAAATTTAGGCAAAATTTGTCGACATAGCTGAAAGTAGTTAATATATCATCACTGTTGCCTGAAAGAGAGTTTATTTCACTGAAAAAAAACAGTATTTCATTGCTGATCATATAATATTATCTATGTATTCAGGAATTATAACACTTCATGTGCGATATAGTATTGTGAAGGGGGAACGAACTCATCTCTTGTGATCTTCAAGGCCAACAATCAATGATCCCTTTACATCGGAAGCTCAGAAGCTAGATTCGCTCATTTTCTCGTTGATATTTTATTGAGAAGGTGGCGAGAAAATGATTTGATTAGCTATATCCCAAGTCATGCCGAGCGAGCGAAACTAGCTTCTGAGCCCAGGGTACAGATTAGTGGAGTGGGTGTAACGTTCATACCCTAAGACAGGATGCTGAACGCAGGGCTAATATTGGTTTACAGTATTCACCTGTTGGAATGTGGACCTCTGCCTGGTGAGTCTATCGGTGTCGGGCCAGGTCTGGTGACAGTACATGTAGAAGAGGGCTCCCTTCCTCCACAGCACACACTCCATCAGCTCTACACCCAGACTCTCCATCGGCTGTCAATCAGTCAACAGAATACAATTATTGGCTTCAGTTGAGGTGAATCGAATGGTTTATTGACCTCGGAACAGTTATGTTCACCGAGGCGACAGCCAAGGTGAACATAACTTTCCAAGTTCAATAAACCATTTGATTAACCGATAACTTATGTCAACAACTGTTTTATTATATGATTTATGAAAGTTCCAATTATTTTGAAAACTATTAAATTATTTTAATTTATTTTTTGAAGCAACTCTTTACGGCGCTCCTCGTAGTGGCGATCTATTTTTAGCTCCAGGTCATTGGATAGTTATGTTGACCTCGCGTTAGTCAACATAAGGTTTGATCTTTGTCGCTTGTCACCTTCCTCAACCAACCAGAAAACAGATCACTCGTCCATCATATAATAATACTACATATCAAACAATTATTCACTTGTGGTGAGGTCAATATCAGTTTTTCATACACCCCGGGAAAACAATATTGACAGAGGACAAAGTCAGAGGTCAATATTGTTTTTCTTCAGATTAAAACAGGTGTTGAACGAATTCATCAGTAAATAAATACTTTTGTGTGTCTGGATTTCTTCATGAAGGTCATTTCAGCTTTACTATTAGCAAGGTAGGGCCAGTGACATCATGATAATAGCATGATGTCATTAAACAACAGTTTGGCGTCCTCGTGTCTATTTTTAGAAACTCAAGTCAATATCTCTTATATTTGGGTGCAGGGTCAAGTCAATATCACTTTCTGACGTCTGTCACGTGACTGGTTTACGACCAATCAGATTGGCAGAAAAATATGCTCACAAAATTCTGTTTCTTATTTCTGATTAATGATTAATTCAACAATGTAATCTTTGAGGTAAGCCTCATGTATAATTAGATATTGATTAAGATTAAGATTTGCATGGCTTTTAATATTTGAGGAAATAAAGAAAGAAAGAAAGTTGTATGTTAATTCTATAAAAAATACCTTTGAGTGTGATGCCTTTCACTTTAAAGATTAATTTAATTTTTTTCTATAAAACAATTTTACCTGAAGTTTAGGGAAAACTTCCTTGGCAAGAGACAGCAAGCCGTCAAAATATCCTGAAATTAAAGACATATTGTATTTCCCATTACAAACAGAGCAATTACAGATATTTTATGGACACTTCACTCAATGTAGCTAAGACTTACCATATTTTCTCGAATCAATAACCATAAGGTTAATATTTTGCTCAGAACCCCACTACTCCTGATATTTACTGCAAGGCCCAGTTGTATTTGAGTTTTATACGTGTAAACTTATGTTGTATTTATCTCAGCCCCCAAGTTGTATTCAAGACCTTAGTAATATTAGAGACCATATACCGTATTTCCTCTAATAAGCGCCGGGTCTCCAATAAACGCCGGGCCTCTAATAAGCGCCAGGGGTCAAGGGGTGTTAAAAAAACATGCGCCCGGGCGCTTATTAAAGGAAATACGGTAGTTGTATTCAAGCTCATGCGGCAAGTCAGACTTTCATTTTCAGTTTCAAGTTAGCTTTCTATGCATTGAAAAAGGTATAAAAGCAAAATTAAACATAGAATCAATGTCATATTATCACAATTACAGCTTTTAATATCTTGAAACATGGCACAAAAAAACCCATCAGAGCTTTAAATTGTAAGCCCAGTCCAAAACACTAAGTTACCAAAGTGTCAAAATTGTATCTATTGTGATTAGCTTGTTTCTTCATTTCATCTCTGCTTGAACAGTATATAAAAAAGGGAGCGTGGCTCGCTAATACAGTGTCAGTTAAATTACAATGGTATTTTTATATACACTCTTTCAAAATGCAGTATGTAATCTTAAGTTACCTCCAGTGAAGACAACTTGCCCATTTTAATGAACAATCTGTACAAGATGAATGAAAGCTTACCCATTATTGTTGCTATCCTGGAGTTGTTGGTTGTTTCAGGGAAGTTTTCATCAACCAACTCATTCTCATGGATGAAGGTGAAGTCGAGCAGGATCTGAAATAATCGGAGATATGAAATACAATTCTGTTTTCCTAGGAAAGTGAGTGTGGAAAAGTAGCGAATGACCTTGTTCAATACATTCTTATGTTCTGCACTATGATGTCAAACAATATGAACTTTTTGATTGATTATTTAAATCCAACGATGTGAGTAATGAGTTGACTGTTTAATGATGATGTTATCCAGTGATTTAAATTTGAAGATATTCCCACCTGCTTCTCAGATATGCCATGCAGCACATGGAGAAATGTATGTCACTTGTAGCATATTATTTTAAAACATTGTATTACCTACTACAAACCATTACATTGTATAGATGCTGTCATTTGTTTGATACTGTAACTGTGTACCTTAACATCTCTTGGATTGACTTCCTCGAATTAAATTTTAGAGGTTGAAGTAATAAGGAATGCCAAGTATTTTATGCATATGCAAGTTCTCTATTCTAAAAGTAGCAACATTTTGTCATTGATAGCCTTCAAGGTGCCAAGTTGACACTCTACCAAGTGAGCTACTTCCTAGTTAATACCATCTTCCCACGGCAAGGTCAAAACGTATCGAGTTAGACGTTTAAGAACTTTTTCGTTTCACCCGTGATGTTGTGAAGATGAGTAAATACCTATTCTCACCTGAGCATATTCCTGCAGGTATTCCTTGACAGCCGACTCTGTGAGGATTGATGACTCGGAGCATTTAGTGAGGAGACTGTCACACTTGTGTCGACACATGTACAGACTCCCCTCTCCCTCCCCTGTCAACACAAACTCTTATCTTTCTATTGAAAACAAACAGGGGCGGATCCCGGAGGAAGGGGGTGGCTGTTGGAGGGGGGCGCCCATTGGGTGCGCCAGCGCAACTATTGAAATTATTTTCTTTATCTATATTTGGAACTCTCTTGGATCCGCCAAAGTCATATCAGTGTTGTCTCTAGGTGATCTTAGGGAGACATTTTCAGCCTACTCTTAGTCTGTCATCCAGACCCTAAAGCAAAACTATTTAATTGATGACCAACCAAGTCTAGAAAAGTATAGCAAGTCTAGATCGCTCAGCTCTGAAGTTAAAGCATCTTCTTACCCAAGTGGGCATGATTATTCCGGGTATTAAAGTTTGCATAATGGTCATGGGAATTACAGTTTTTCTAAAAATAACTCGCATTTTGATTGGTTGACAGAACTTTTTTACACCCATTCATGATTCTCTTGGATCTTCTATTTCAGTTGAGATATATATATATGACAAATCTTATACCTAAGTTGCGAAAGTCACACATTACTACAACATTTCTAAAGGGAAGTCAAGAGCTTTTGATGTTTTCTTTGCCGTAAATACTATTTCAAATCTTCAAGGCGGCGTTGTGTGGGAGAGTCGCCAGCTGAACTGTCGCTACGTCATAGCACTATGACGTCATTAAACATGACGTCAAACAGTGACGTCATAACTTATCCTCGCTAGGCTTGTCAAACGTAACGAAAGCTAACGACGTCTAACTTTTTCTTTCTCGTTGTGCGCGGTCAATAATTAAATAGATTATTTTGTCACATGAGACAATATGTTTGTGATAAAATGTGACATAAAAATTATTAACTATTTAAAATTAGAGCGTATTTTGCGAACTACTTCGAGCCGCCCATCTTGAAGTAGTGAGCAGCATTATGAATGGCGTATGAGTACAATTTGTACTTTACCGGCCGCGCGTAGTTTTTAATGTTACTCTTTTTCCCCCCGTTTTATGCATTAAAATGATCTTGGGTAAGAAAAAGAATAACCAACTCAGTGCTCGGAATTACGGATTATCTGTCCCTCGTTAATTATTGTGTCAAACTCCTCGCTGAAGCTCGGAGTTTATCGCAATAATTAACTCAGGACAGATAATCCGTAATTCCTCGCAACTCGTTGATTATTCTTATATTCTGGACTCCATTTTGCTTTAATACATGATTTGTTATTGTCAATATTGAAAAAATACTTCCGAGACTAAATGTTAGTCTAGCCTACTCTGGGCAAATGGGACCCTTGCAATCGTTACAGTAAAAGTATCTTAATTTTCAAAATTTGTAAGGGACATCATGCCAAAATGGTGGGCTAATTTCCCAGTTACCCCTCTAGCAACAACACATAGTGTATCCAAACATGACATTTTGACACAAGGCACATGCATATCCTTGAAGAAACACTTCTATGACTGTATAATGACTATGTTTTGCAAATAAAACATTCATAGAAAAATACTATTTTATACAGATATTCGAATAGTACATGGTATTAGCTCATGCCAATTAATAAATGATTTGCTCATTGAAGTTATATTATAGCATTTAATCAGGTTGTATGGTTTAACAGGAGCCGATATGAACCATGTTCATTAAGCTGAGCAAATCCATTTCTCTATCTAAATTGATATCAAAAGGTGTTAACGTCCTTACTATAATGGCTGCCTGCAGTTTTTGCTTCATGCTTGATAATCTATACTACAACAAAAATAATTTGGTTGAGTTTGAAATATATCCTTGAAAATTTGAACATATAAACTAAAAAAAAACCCCAAAATATTATCTTTCCTGGGATGGTAACTTTGCTATATCCATGTTTGAAAGTATATTCCTGGTTGATTTCCATATTAGACAGAATAGGAAGAGAACTTAGAGATCGAGTTCCCCTGGCAGTCAAACTGACCAGAGAATTAAATGAAGGATTACTGACCGATGGTCAATGAGATCCCTGACCTGTGAAATTCTCTAGAGAGAAACCCGCATTAAGTGTCCAGTCGCGATCAATTAGGACAGTGACTAACGAGGGAGGGACGTCAGTCGAGAAAATTCTTTGTTTCCGACGATTATCATAAAGACATGTCTCGCATTTCTGCATAAAATATCAGATTCTGACGTAAACGTTACATAAGGCTACAACTTACACAGCGACAACCATCTAACGTGCTGTTAAGGTTAACATAAACAAAGCATTGTCCCAGCAGGCATTTTAACGTTGAACCAACGTTGAAACAACGTCGTTTATCAACGTTGAATTGACGTCGAATTTTGATTGGATTTGAAATTTGCCGCGACGTCGAAATCGGACGTTGTTTCGACGTAGAAATGACGTTAATAGATACGACGTCGCAACAACGTTGGTATAACGTTGTCTCGACGTATATACGATATTGTATCAACGTTGAAACGACGTTTTATTGACGTATTTATAACGCGACATCAACGTCGATACAACATGGCTTTAACATTGATACAACGTTGATACGATGTTGCTTCAACGTTGGTAAAAAGTTAATCCCATTTCTAATGATGCTGAATAGGTATGATGAGAGACGTTTTTCAATGTATTTAACACTGCAGGCAGATAATCATAGAGACCGGGATCGTATCATGAAATATTTGGTATATCGTCGGGAATAGCTGTATCAATTTAACCAACAAATTAACAAGTCAAAAACAAACCGAGATAATGTTTACATAATTGTTTATTAATCTTTTATACATTTCTATGAAAAGCCGTCATATCATGTATTCTTGTATATGTTTCTTCACAGCGTTGGCCATCAGCAAAGTTCTGTACAAAAGAAAGATAAAAAACAGATGTAAATGAAGTGAAAAATCAATCACATGAATTGTATATGTCGATCCCATGTGCTAATAACTTGTTCTGTTCTTATGAACCCTGCCTTGAATGACTTTTGTGTGCATTGTAACTGATTTATTGTTTAATTGTTAACTTATTTAACATTTGAAACTGGTAAAATAAAAATGAAATGAATGTCGAACAGTAACAACAGTATACACTATATATACCTGAGGGTAGTTTGACAGATCAACTCCCAGAAGCACGTGCATGTATCTTCTCTGCTTCGCCAGTCTCCAGCTCTCTCCTCCCTCTCAATCGGCAGACTCTGAGAAAAGTTTATAATATAATTATTCATGTATTATATTCAAATGTAAACGATATCTTCCTAACACATTTCTTTAAAACACTTCTTGATTCGTGGATTCCCTCAAACATAACTGTAATGGAAGTGAAAAGGTGTCGGTGAGGAATTTGCCTTAAAATTAATTTGTATATACACATTATGATTATACAATGAATCGTACATGTAGGTTCAAGCTTAAGTGAGTTGATATCAAACTTATTCCTATAGTTATACTAACTGTCATGCATTAAAATATTAGATGGTCACTGGTAATATTGTGTTTTGCAGGGAAATAAACAATTGAAAACGAATTTCATCCATCAACAGTTCAGAAAAAAATGTGTGGTATGCCATCATTCCGTCATACTTGAACATAATTATATGATTAGTCTGATAAAAAAATTAATAAAGTTAACAATCAAAATAAAATCAAGTTTATATAACTGGACCCCTTCTGTTCTTAAATACGGGCGTATAATTTCTACTTTTGGCAAATAATATTTCAGTTATTATTATTGAATACCAATTACATCTATAGGCCTACATGTACATGTATAAATATGCAAATAGTATGCAATGTGGATATTTGATTTCATTAATGAGACGCAATGCGGAACAACACTATTACAACAACCCTAACTATTAAACTTAAGTAGCCATATCTTTCTATGACGTGATCATAGTTCAAGTGACTTAGTCATTCAAATAGGCCTAATTGATGAATAGTATATAATTTTAAACTGAGATGATTGCTAATCTACCCGGTTTGAACACAACCTTTTTCATGATCTTTTTCCTACAAAAATAATATGGGACAACTCGGATTATGATTCTCTTATTGCCAGAGGCACTCAATGATAACAACTCAACTACTGTTTCATTTAAGCTGATGCTCTGAGTAAGACAATTATCAATCAAAAACAACAACGGAACTGTACAGTGAACGCTCTGAACCAAATGAACTCCTAAACAGCTGATCGAATACTTTACGAGCTCCGTGCAACACCGTTTACGATATCAAGCACTTTATGCTATCCCACAACACTGTACGGAGTTCAACAATGTTGCGAACACAAGTTGAATGGCAGCAGAAGTTTTGAAACCTATGACTTTCTTTTATAATTGTGACTCACTTAACTAATTAAACAAATGCTATTTTTCAAATAATAGCTATAATAATATATAAATCGTACTAGATCTACATTTGCCTTGGCACTACTGACTAGGCCTACAGAAGTCAACGAGATGCGTTCAAATTTTGACGTGTCTAGTGTGATAACTTCAAGTTCAGTATTGGAATGACTACTGAAACTCAATGATGGAAAGTTTGTTAATAGAAGAAGGAAAATACTTACCATTTGAAAATAGTAGAGCGATGTCAGTGTACCCGAATCGTGATCCGATATAAGATCTAACAGAACGTTGATTTCCCCTTACATCGACCGACAAACATGGCGACGAAAGTACTAAGATTGTGACGTAATAGTTGAAACTATGACGTCATCAGCATTTGTGCTGGCGCGGAAATGTGGTATGCTTGTTGGCGAACAAAGTAACTTCGGAAAAATAAGAAAAATGACTTTTTTTCAATGCATACGCCGTTTAGGGAAACAAATTATCGGCAAATATTGTTAATGAATAAAGTGCTCACGAATTTGTTCGTGAATTTTCAAGTGCTAGCCTATTCATGAAACAATGCTTTTAAAACGATATATTTATTCATTTATTCATTGATAGATTAATGACTGTTTTAACTAAATTTATGTATATTTGAAAATGACTTTTAAAGTGTACTTTTTTGACTGATTTCATTTCTATACATTGTATTGATAATTCGAAAAAGCTTAATTATAAAAGGAATGGAAAGACTAAACTAAATAAAGGAAAACAACTCTAGACTCTACAGAAAGAATTTTCTATACGATATCCTAGAAAAAATGCCTTTCTTGTCGCGAAATCTGTTAGTTGTTACTAACAGTTATTTAGTTAGTGCTTTACAATTTTAAAGGCGAATATCACACAATTTTAACAGAGAATTATTCGCGTTTTTAATGAATGATCAACTAACAAACGAAAATTTTTAGTTTCACAAGAGACAGACGTGTTTTCATCTGATGTAATTCGTAGGTTGTAAAATCGGAACAACGTAAGGTCATTTATCAACATAAATCTCAAATACATAGACCTCGGTAATAGCAACGTTGAAACGACGTTGTGTATCTTTATTTTCTCGACGTCGAAACAACGCCACCTTAACCGAAATAACCGACGTTGAAACAACGTTGTTCAGTCAACGTCGAAATTACCGACGCCGGGGCAACGTCGTTGTTATCGACGTCGAAATTAACAACGTCGAAACAACGTTGTCTTTCTCGACGTCGAAATTACTGACGTTGAAACAACGTCATTTTTAAGTTGAACGACGTCGCGACCACATCTCAACTATAATCCAACGTCGATTCGACGTCGTGTGCCTGCTGGGGTTGATCAAATTTCACAAAAAGTGGGCGTGGTCATTAAAAACAGCTGATGAATGGCGAGATAGTGGTAAAACAAGCTCAAATTATATCGAAATTGACGAGTTTGCTTTTATGAAAAGCGGTAAAGTTTTGATCCTAATAGAAAGATGAGGTTATTACTTACCTGATTTTGGAGTTGGATTCTTTTGTAAAATGCTCTTTAAGTTGTTCACAGCATCCAAAAGCGAACGTGAATTAAACGCGTCACCTTCTTGCGCCGCCATACTGTTTCAATATATCCGTTAGCAGTTGTCTCCCTTGCCCTCGATCTCAACCTGAATAGCCTAGCTCCGACTCCCATACTTTTAATTTTCTTGTGTTCTTTTTGTGTCAGTCGCTTGAATTCATTGCATTTCCATTCAAAGTATCCAATTAAGAAAAAATTTAAAGGACGGAAAATTATGTTATCATTTTAAGATCAAATACCTTTTGATACTTACAACATTAATTTACAAATGTATAGAAGTCGACCTTTAGTGCTCAGCCAATTTTATATCTTAAACAATCTGATAATATGAAATATTTTGAATGTGTCGAGGATGTTCAAATGACCCCACATATTTATATATTTGCCAGCATAACTGTTAGATGAATGGTTTCATCTGATAACTATATGACTACTTTGGCAACAACCCTTAGCCAGAACACTAATATCACGATTTCGTACAAATCATTTGACACTACTGGAGATAAAAACTTGTACGCGAAGCACATTTTTGAACTTTATTGATCTCCCTGATACCTGCTTCTGCAGCTCATGTTAGCAATGTAGACTAAACATGAACAAATTCAACCACAGTCCTAAAATTACCAAATGATTGTCTTATCTTCCATAGTAATGTAAATGTTCCCAGCTTTAAACCTAGGCTTTAAAAAGATACTACATAAACCTGAAAGTATTTTCAATGTTCATTTTCTCTCCTCTACACCGCGTTGCTTAGCGATCAATTTCGGCTTAAAAAACGCAATCTAACACGCCGGGTGTCAAAACAGACTCGTCTGTATCGAATTAGGGAATCTGTAAATGTAAAAGGATGGGCGCTGGATGGACGCATGGGTTCCTGTAGAATCGATATGACTCCTAAGGAGGGATTAGGTCGGCTGATTTCCAGACCCGATCGATAGATCTGTGCATCCCACACCGTCTTGCTTAGGTCACATCAGGTCACATCAGATCACAGTCTTCAGGGCCGAGACAGCTGGTATTACTTCGGGTCTGGTACATTTAAATCTGTGAATTATTTAAAAAAAAATTCATTAAGTTTTAGAATGTTAATTTAATGGTTTTGTTGTATTAAGTCTGGACTTGCTAAATGAGGACCTAGACTGTATGAAAGACTCCAATTTTATATGTGGTTATGGAACAAAACTTACAAGATGTCCCTTAAAGGGGTAGTAGCACGTTTTTTAATTATTTAAAAAAAGATTTTCACTGATAATTGTAAGTTAATGCTAAATGTTTTAATTTGACAATGCCAAAAATCTCATTTCACAAGCCAATCATCCATAGTCAGAGGACAAAGTATGAAGAATAACACAAATCCATTGGCGGCCATTTTGTGTGAACACCTTTAATTCAGTTTTTGTAAGAAAAAGGAATCACATGGCTTAACTTTACGTTATATATTTGAATTATTACTGCTCCTTTTAGTTTAAATTCATTGTCTTTCAATTGAAACCATTAATTTTGGCATTTTCCTGTCATCACCTTGTATAACCCCTAGAAACGTGCTACTGCCCCTTTAAGGCTAAAGATACTATACTGCCAGGTGGTATCCATATACATTCGTTGAGCAGGACTATAGGCCGGGTAAAGTTAGTTGACCGGTCATGGGTTGAAGATTTTTTCAGGAACAATATCTGACAACCATATTAATATTCAGTTGCACATAAGACGTAAATATCGTTTTGAATAGCCTGCCATTTGCGTCTTTGGTTGCACTTATATTCACCTTTAATCACGACCGTCAATATTCCATAATGTATCCCTAATCTTAGCAGGCTGTCTCATACGATATGGTGTGACTTATATCCTTAGTAACATTAGGGAAAACACTATGCAATAGTAGATATGTTTATCCGCAGGGCGCGTCCCATTCTTTCCCCGTATATATGTTACAGTAAATCTGTGTAATCAGTAAATACGAAATATACATCAAGCCATAACATGTTGATCGGAGACGGAGACGCCAGAATGGATGCAACCAAGTTAAGTTGTGGAATCAGCGACGCTGTCCAAAATTTTGGCTAACGAATCACGGCAAAGGTCTCGGTGACGAGGACCACCCTATCCATGGAGAAGTGTTTGCATTGGTTGGAATATTTCAAAAAGCTTGGGATGCAATTTATTTCGCAAGGGGAACCTGCCGGAAACCAGGGATCTAATCTTATTAGAACAGAGGTTGGGTCAGAGTTAAATGACTTCATCTCCCTTTGTGGAGAGATATTTGGGATTTGTATTTTTTTTCAAAACCTCGTTGATATGACACAGAGTTTTACAGAGTGAACAATCATCTTTAATACATTGCTTACTCAGAAGCTTTTCTTTGAAGGAAACACTCAAATAAAATATAATTTTGATAATGCAACTATCTCTTTAATTTTGTTCCTTAATATCAATATGTGGTTATTTTGACAAAGATGGCTGGCGATGTTGACAACGGTTATACCTTTCTGTCATTATTGAACGTACATTTCATCCTGCTGTACGTGCGGTACGAATTGTTTCAATTTCTGTCTACAACCAGCTAGGGAAAATGACGTTGACTGTTTCATTTGAGGCGTCATTGATATTGTGCAAAGAATATTTACAAAAGAACCCCTTTTCACCTTATAAGTATTTTGACTTTCATGGTTTCATTTTTCATGGTTATCGCTGTGCATGAATTGGAACAACTAGGCATCACAGGAACCCGATATCGTAAATAAAATGTAGGTAAAACGTGGATAAGAAAGACCCGTCCCCTCTATGCTCTATTTCATAGAGAGGACGGGTCTTTCTGCCTGTGCTAGGCATGTGTCTTGATCGCATTTCCATGTGCTGATTCTCAAGACAGGTACAGTAGTGTGAAATAGTTCCTATACCCCTCACGCGTTGGACACGGGTGGTCACACCAGTCACTCACGCGTTGGCCATGCCAGACGATGCGTGTGTAACCAGTGAGCAACCAGTGTCTGACGGGTTGGCCACCAGTGGCTCACGCGTGGTCGACCTTAACGGATAACCGAGTCTCTGGTCATCCAAGTGAGGAGTTACTTCCCTTCAATAAGAGAAGTTATTAGTCAGTTAGATATAGTGGAAATCTCCCCTACCGAAATGTTGACATCAAATGATGCAATGGGTAGTATGACGATTTTATTAAATTTTGACTTTGGTGACAATGATGATTTTGGTGATATGTTCATTTTGTGAAATATTGACTTTGGTGATATGTTCATTTTGTGAAATATTGACTTCACATATATTGATTTTGTTGATTTCGAAAAATGTTGACTTTGGTGAAATGATTATTTGTTGAAATGTTGACTGAAGAAGATCTTTTGATTTTGGTGGCATGTCGATTATGTGAAATGTTGACTTTGATGAGAGGTTAATTTTGTGAAATATTGTTTTTGGTGATATGTTGATTTTGTGAAAAGTTGACTTAGAAGATCCATAGACTTTGGTGAAATGTTGACTTAGGAAGATCTGTAGAGTACTGGGATTAATTGATTATGTTGACTTTGGTGAAATGTTGATTTGATGAAATGTTAACTTAGGAAAATATATTGACTTTGATGATAAGTAAATTATGTGAAATGTTGACTTTGGTGATATGTTCATTTAATAAAATATTGTCTTTGGCGATTTGTTAATTTTGTGAAATATTGACTTTGACGATTTGTTAATTTTGTGAAATATTGACTTTGGTGATAAGTTGGTTTTGTGAAATATTGACTTTAGAGATATTGGTTTTGTGAAATATTGAATTTTATTGCAAGTTGAATTTGTGAAATGTTGATTTAGGAAGATCTTTGGACTTTGGTGATACTTTGATTATGTCAGCTTTGGTGAAATATTGACTTAGGAAGATCCATAGACTTTGGTAATTCGCAACTTAGGTGAAATTTTGACTTTGGTGAAATGTTTTTTTTGTAAAATTTTGACTTTGGTGATGTCTTCATTTCATGAAATATTATCTTTAGCGATATGTCGATCTTTTAAATATTGACTTAGGTTTTATTTTGTGAAATGTTGAAAAATATCATGATTTTGATGAAATAATGTTTGGTGAATGTGTGAATAAAAATCTATTGACTTTAGTGATATGTTAATCATGTCGAAATATTTTGTTGTTGAAATGTTGACTTAGGGAGATCTTTAGACTTTAATAAAACGTAACTTATGTTGACTTTGGTGAAATGTTGATTTGGTGAAATATTGAGTTAAGAATATCTATAGATTTTGGTATAATGTGGTGATATGTTATTTTTGTTAAATGATGACTTTGGTAATTTGTTAATTTTATGAAATTTTGTCTTTGGAAATATTGATTTGGTGAAAGGTTGAATAAAGAAGATCTATTGACTTTAATGATATGTTAATTTTACGAAATATTGTACATTTGAAATGTTAAGTATATTGATAAGTTTGTGTTGTGAATTTATTACCTTATTATGTGTGTTTTAATAATTGTATTAAAATCTGGTGAAACATAACTTGGATTAGAATTCGACTTTGGTGAAATATTGACTTTGAAAAGCTATGGACATAAAATCATTTTGCTAATATGTTACGTTTGAATCATTAATGATTTGCATTATCAAAGTTAGAAAGACAGGAAATAATTTCGTTATGCTGTTATGATTACTTTTGTAATATTTTGGTTTTGTGAAATTTGAACATGTGTTGTTGTTGTTTGTTGACTTTGGGAAATTGTGATTTGTGTACATGGTGAAAAATAGTCTTCGACTTATTCAATCTTTCGATTTTGAAAGTGTTGACATTGAAAGATATATTTTACTAAATACCGACGAGAGTCGCACGTATGTGGTGTTCATAACTGGCAGTAACCGATGGGCTTTGATAGGAATGAATGGTCCGTTGAAATGGCTGATACAAGGTTTGGAAAATAAAGAAATCTTTAAGATAACGGGTTGTTTGAAGTTTACACAGAATGACCTTATGTCATAACATACACATCGTTCATTTAAGCAACACGATATTCATGTCCCTTAACAGTAATATCATGTTTATTCGATTCAGTGATGTAGTTTGATGTAATAATCACATCGTCATCAAATGAATTCAGTCTCTCTTGACCCATCGTCTATAAAAGCAGAATCTAGAATTACCTACGGATTTGATCCTCACGCAAATAAACAAGTAATCAGATTCTAGAACTGTAATCATTATCAAATAGATTGACCTTGAAATAACACTATCTAATGATTCACATGTACATACGCTACCGACTGAAGCATAGCAATTAGACCAAACATGTGTAAATGCTTCCATTGGCCAATATTCTTCATGTAGCCACGCCCTTGTTTATTACTGATTGAATCACCCGCTATTCCATGCTTCTCGTTTGCGTTTATTATTATTATTTCCACTGCAATCTAAAATTATTATTCAAAATATATTTCAGTACGTAATGATGGTTAGTTTTAACTTGCGTCTGTTAATTGTAACATTTTACATGTACATATGACATATTCTGTTTTGTTTACAAATATGGTTTATTTTCTTGCTACATATGTTTGTTTGTTCAAACCGTTATCATATATCAACTGGTCAAAGAGATTTCATTTTCTTTTTACTTTTTGTCTCACATCGTATGGAAACACAAATTAAATATTTTACATCATATTCAAAATTTAAAAGGACCAAAATGATATCGATTTGACTACAATAAATCAATCTGACTAAGTTGTGAAGTGACAGGACTTGCTCAACAGAAAAGTAGACCACGCCCATCACGTGTGAACAATTCAAGATACATGTTATTATTGAATGTGTATTCATACATCAATAAACTATAGATAGATAAGTCCCCAGAAATTAACAACATCAATGGTGTAATTTACCAAATAACGTCTCAGTGTTCTCTGTTTAATATCCTCATTCACACCTGTTCACACCTGACTGAACACAATGAAACAATAAAACAATCTGAACTTTACGGTAGACTAGACAGCTTAATCCTTTCATCCCTGTCGGGGTATGAGGGTACTGTGAGCTAATTAGTGTCGTTAGAGTGGACTGTTACGCCGACAAGGGGCCTAGGCGTTGAGCCGTGAAGTATATCCAGGGCTGACTGAATTCAACTTTCTGAAAAAGGTCAATTTTGGAAGATATAACTTCAACTCAAACACGATATCCTGTCTGTGAAAGAAATAGATTTTGGTGGAATATCATCTTTGACGAAACAGGACTTATGAAATGTGAAGTTTGAAAAAGATCATTTTCTTTATTGTTGAGAGTTTAGTTTTAAGAAATTAAAATTATTGAAATGTTAAATTCAATAGATTTCAGCAAACTAATCACTTTGAATAGATGATATTATAGTGGAAAATTACCTTCGGAAGATAATATATGTTTTATGAAATTATAACTTTGAGGATCTATGCCTAATGTAAAAAATTTAAAAATTGTTTTATGTTCACGATAATGTAGTGTTAGATACGTTTGCGCTCCATAGTCTAATAAGCCCAGTTTATTGATGTTTGAAGAACGGGCAGGGAATTGTGTCACAGGCCTGCTGGTCAATGCACATTTACTTCTTAATCCCTCGACATGCTTTTTATGAGACTTAAATAAACAATCTGTCTGTCTGCTTTACGGCCCAACACCAGGACCCTATCTAAGCGTAAATGCCCGGTCAGGCGACACTATTTAGCACTGAACAATGCTCATCTCCCTAGACGGGATTGACGCAAACTTTATAGTCTTGTAAAGTACTATCAAGTTCTGTATGTGTTACTGTTTTCTCGAGATCAATCAATCAGTTTAAATATGGATGATGTACAAGATACATGTAGATGTTATCTGCCCCTTCTGGTAATAATTGGCAGTATTGATTTCCTGTCAAAGACGATTTATTGACATATGCATTAATTGAGTTGTCAACATATAGTTTATATAGTTTATATGCATATACACCAATTAGTAAAAAATATCTTAAATCCTGTTTGTGTTTTAATGTTACATTCAATATAGAGTATCGTACTAATTTTTTTGGATGAACCACTAAAGGGTTGCTAATTGTAGAATAGTTTCACCTCTTTGAAAGATATATAACAACACCAACAAATTGCATGACATCTTCAATTATAATTTGACATACATGAATTTGCTTTTCTTCATACATCAGATAACAGTTACCAATTGTGTGCTTCAAATTTACCTAGCGCAATGTATTATTCCTTGCTGTGATACTTCAATGGAAACGTTTTAATCAGAATTCTGTGACGGAAAAGTGATATGTGATGAGCGTGATCTCCTTTTCTGGTGAGCAAGTTCCGTCACTTCACTGCCAAGAAGATTGAAATTTTGAAGTTCAATCGATGTAATGACTTCATCCTGTATCAGTTCCGGATATGATATAAATATGTCTATTGTAATCATACTATCAAATGCCATACGATGTCCATTAAAGGGGCAGTAGCACGTGCTTAGGGGGGATATAAGGTGATGTCAGGAAAATGAAAATTTATTGGCCAATTGAAAGACAATGTATTTAAACTAAATGGAGCAGTAGTAATTCAAATATATAACATAAAGTTTAGCCATGCAATTTCTGTTTTTTACACAAAATGAATTAAAGTTGTTCACACAAAATGGCCGCCAATGGATTTAATGTGAATCTTCATACTTTGTTCTCTGACTATGGATGATTGGCTTGTGTAATGAGATTTTTGACACTGTCAAAATAATACGCGTACGTTTAGCATTAACTTACAATTATCAGTGAAAATTTTGAAATATATATTTATCAAAAAACGTGCTACTGCCCCTTTAAAGTAAACAAAACCATACATTGAATATTAATTGTTTTTAGATCGAACAAACTAGAGTGTATCATTTAACATACACGACTTGAACATAAAATAATGATACTTTTCCATTTACTTTGAATGAGATTAAACTTGATATAAAAAAGCATTTAAAATTCACATGGCAAGAAGAACTTGTATAAAGTATATTGTTCAAAAAGTGCGATTATTGGTTGTAAACACAGACATGGAACGTGAATGTCGGAAATACCCATACCCTACCGAACATGGCGTCGCTAAACGATTTGTCTAATGAAATCATTTGCAAATGCTTGTTCCACAATTGATACGCTTCAATTGGTAGACCATGTACATTTGAATCATGTGAAAGGTGTTATTTCAAGGACAATTTATATAATATTTGATCTCACTGAATCTTACTGAATGTTTATTTGCAAGAGGATCTCTCAAAGGAGATGGAATTCATTTGACGGTTATGTGATAATTACATCGAATTACATCACTTCATAGAAATAACAATATACATGTATATACTGTAAAGTACCTTATTGCTAATATGTTACAGACATACATGAGTACTACACACTACTACATCTCGGAATGAGCGTTTACCAAAAGTGACACCTCTAATGCAAAGGGGCAGCTTGACAAGGGGCGGCGCCTTTGATCAATTCATCGCCTTACAGCATCAGACAATGGTCACGGTCACTGATTTTATTGCTATAGAAATCCCCTGTTTTCTAATGACTGGAGAAATTATACCGAAATAATGATACAAGTAAAACAAGTATACACACAAAACTCTGTTCAAGTCTCGCTCTTACAGTTAATCACACAATAATACTCAAAATGTGAATATAAATAACATCACGTTGAGCAATTCCTGAATACACCTTTCAAAGCCTATAGCGAGATAAAGTTAGGTTGTGCTCTATTGTGTGCTAACCAGATTGCGTATCGCCTGGTCTCTGTTACTTGCAACTAAAGAAACTATATAGGTGTCATTTGATTTAAAAAAAAAAAGAATGTAAATTGTGACATTTATACCGTTCATAATAGTTCATGAGTGAGATATGTTTTCTTAACAAAAGCATATTTGGGTCTAAAAAGCAACAAAAAGTAAAAAAATCAGAACATATTGCTGTAATTTATAATAGCTATCAGGTTCAATAAACCTTTGTAAATCGCGCAGTGCAACGATAAGATTAATACTATTGCATTTATAAAGTGCAACATTCACTGTTATATACTCTGTGCGCTTAAACAGACAGATTCTTTATCTGAATCTCACCTCAACATTTCGCTTAAATTTCATCCAAGAATAAAACTAATTTATAAAATGAAGAGCCATCCGTACAGAAAGATTATGCGAGACTATGTACATGTTAAAACCAATTACGATGCACGGTGCAATATGTAATTCAAAAGAGATATCATAATGTAAAATACTACAATATTTGCTTTAAGGTATACATATATGATCAACACAGCATAAAATAACACGGACATCAAACTTTGTCTAAAGACATGCTTAAACGGTGTAATTGTATACATTATCTGACCTACAGACCAAACTCAATGGGTAGAAAATGCAGCGCTAATAGTTTGTATGGGGAATTAATATGAATTTCTTCCCAAAAAGGTTTGACAGATTATACAATTATCCTTGTTTTGGATTTGTCAGATCGACCTGTAACGTTTGTATAAATCTATCAGACAAGGCAAACATCTGCAGAAGTAAATCAGTGTCAATTATTCATATAATAATTTCAAATGTTTTCTAAAATATTAAAATATTTGAAAACCCTACTGTCTCATATCTATACAGTAGGATTGGTAGGACTATGCAGTACACATTTAGATGGTTTAAACATATTTTCATTTCCCAAAAAAAGAAAACGGGATTGGAAAAGAAGTAAACAAGCAAAATATTTCTTATATGTAAGATGATAAATACCCGTTTCAAAGCCTGATCATGAATTTTATTGTTTGGTGTGTACAATGAAATATGCTGTTTGAGTTGCATTCTAGAAGTTGATGTTATAAGGAAGACAAGAGTTATTCTATGGATGAACAACTTCTTTATTGGACTGTTGCGACATTTCGGTATAGATTCTTCTACCGTTTCAAAGCATATAACATGATATATATATATATATATATACCGACTGAACGAGTGAGATAAAGTACAACACCGTCACTAGCGGTGATAAGTGTTTATACGATAATATGACACAAGAAGATTTCAACTACTCGATATACTGAAAGGTTGGTTATAGTCCGAAAATCAAATTACAAGTGAAATGTAGTCTGATAAAATTATCAAGCAATATAAACTCTTTATTATCAAGGAAAAAGAATTCGACTGATTGATATTGTGGTCTTGAAACATAATTGACTTACATAACATAAAAAGTTACAAAAAATAAGATATCCGTTGATGGACTCATTTTTAATTTAATTATTGAAGGAGTTATTTCATTTGAAACGTAATGATATTGCAATATGGAAATGAAACATTTTTACGAAATACCTAAAACATTATTGCCAGTGTCTCCATGTATTTTACGTTATGTTTTAAAAACTATACAGTAGTAAGAGGTTGAAACCTGAATGTAAAGTCAGTAATTGTCAGTGTAAACAGAGTAATTTAAGAAGCGGCTGTTTGAGGTTGATTGTTTCTACTTTATGAACTACTTGTAAATATTTAGAATAGCAACGACCTAGATTATTCTTTTTACAAGACCTATTTCACTTGTTCAGTTGATAGCGCCACGAAAAAGGACACACTTCATGTGTTTATTTTCGATTGGGGGGGGGGGGGGGGGGGTATCATCTTTGCACTTTAATCAAAATCGTCCTAGAAGAACATTCCGTTCAATCCATTACAAACATTAAAATCATTGATACTCCCACGCCCTCTCCCACCCCCCCCCCCCCCCCCCCCCCCCCTTAACCACCAACCCCACTCCCATCCGTGGACATCCGACCACAGAGCACTAAAACCACCATAGCGTGAAGATTTGTATATTTCGAAGGATTAGGCCATAATCAGATCAATCACACTTGTGATCATCAGCCACTTAATTAGCAATCAACAGGCAGTCAGGTGACTGTGCGTTGGCATGTTTATGGCCTTAGAAAGGTAGACAGTTTATGAAACATTACGACAGCTGAGATAAGCAGGATGTTAGTCGTTAAAAGTGTGATGAATTACTCCGATTGTTCAATAGATGAATGTTTAATTGAATTTGATAAATATGTTACGCCCCTTTTACATGGAATTTGAACTGTATTTAATCAACAGCTGTTTTCTCGACAAAGTTGACTATCTGCTGTTATTATTCCAGTATTCAAGGAAGGAGATAGCAATATTCCAGGGAATTATCGTCGGATAATTCTTATTAGTTGATCTGAAAAACTAGAATATTTAATCAAAGACTTTTGGATTGCCCCTCGGTAATGAAAGTATTCCGAGTTTTCCTTTTGGGTCTCGCGGCATCTCAGTACTGTTGATGCAAGCTCATTTTACAGAGAAGAACTGGTTGACTTTTTAAGAAATAATGTGCTATTTTATTATTGATGTATTTACGTTTTTTAGTCTCTCATAACCCTTTTTTGGGTGGCTCCCTTTTCACACTTGTATATTGTACCTTAAACTCGTATGTAATTTATGTAAAAAATTAGGTGAGACTTTAATTAATAATCTACCTGTCTGTCTGCTAGTTCTCTTCACTCTGTAATAAGTCTCAATCTAAGTAATAGTAAACGTATATTTTGTGCCTTTGTTGACGTAAAACGTACATTTGACTCTTGAGATCGGTCACAGTTGTGGTTTAAGTTGTCGATATTGGATATAAATCGAAAATTATCATAAGAATAATTCAGTTGTTTACTTTTTTCTACAAAAAGACAAAACTTTTAATGACCAAATATATCACACCAAAAACACATTTAATTTAGAGAAATGAATGACGGAAACACTGTTTTGTGCCTTGTACTTTGCCTTAGTTTAGTTGTATGTATAGCTTTATGTGCTGCGTTTTCAATGTTATGTATATCTAAAACGAGATTGTTTTCTAAACACATATGGCATAATATTACTCTAAAAGGGTTTTCACGAGATAATATATTTACATTATCTTAGGTGTAATTATAATGAAAGAACAAAACGTTGCATGAAATATAATGAGTAAAAAGACATTGGCAATAATTATAAAGAGGGTTGGATAAACAAGTCTATTAAAATAATTATAAATTATCAATATGAAGTAACTAGGACAGAAAAAAGTTAGAGAGATATAATTCTATCTTTGAATGAGTCTTTGATCTCTGTTACTGTCTCACTTAGATAGAATATCTATCAATAGCAGTAAAGTACTACGACCTATCAGTTAGTGAAGGGTCATTTGTGGTTACATTAATCAATTTAGGATTTAATTTGGAATAGGCGGATATCCTGTCATAAGCTGAATACACTGCACCACTTGTCTTTGTACCTTGGTGGCGTGACCTAATATTACACAACAACGAGTCGCTCTGATCAAAAGACCTCTTAATTACATGTAGTACTTTCACACCTCGTCGGAGAAATCACTAGACTAACTATGTGTTCTACTTCCACGGAGTCCGATATCATGATATACTAGTACACAACAAAATTGATTGACCAGGTGTCCTCATTTTATAAAGAGAACAGTTATTTTAAAATACCGTATTATATTAAATTCAACATTCTTTACTTTTAATAAGTCAACATTTCACAAGAGTCAATGCAATGTATACAAAGTCAAAATCATATCTCAATAAAGTAAAAAGGGATCCATAATTGCACACAAAGAGTAATTTGAATATTAAGTCATTACTTTTTTTGGTCAGAAAATTTATTTTTAACAATTTCTTTTAAAAGTCAAGATTTGTGTGAAAATATTTTTAAAAGCTAAAATTTAACCAATTTCCTATATTTCATAGTCATCAATTCATCACAGTCAACGTGTTTTTGAATAAAATTATATTTTGCTTGAAGTCAACATTTCACCTGATTGAACTTTTTTTACACTTGTAGAAACAATCTTTTAGCGTGTTGATAATATAATCAAAAGTGAATTAAACTGCCTAGGAATATGTCTAAAAACAATCATGTAGATTGGCTAATATATGAATAGGTCTTAGATCTTCATTTGTTCTGTTTAGTTCTGAATAGGAGTAGAGTTTGCTTGTTTGCAAACAAGATTTCTCTTGGAATAAGAATATGTTTATACCCAAATCTTTCAAAGTAAACATCCCAAAAAAACTAAATTTCTTTTAAAGTTGACATGCAAACACAGCTGAATTTTATTAAAGTGTATCTAACCAAAGTTAACCTTTCTTCAAAGTCAATTTTCATAAAATTAACATATGTTTCAAAGTCTATATTTCCAAAAACACATTTCAAAGTTAATATTTAACAAAATCAAAATACCTTTAAAATGAAAATAATTGAGAAAATAAATACATCATTCAAAGTCAATATTTTACAAAATCAAACTACGTCTCAAAGTCAATATTTTACACAATCCAAAACCAAATTCAAATTAATAAGAACACTTTCAAAGTAGAAAATCAATATTCAAAGTCAAAATGTCCTTTAAAATCAATATTCCACAAAATCAAAATGACAGTCAATGACAATATCACTTTCAAAGTAAACATTTCTGAATATCGAAATGACTTTTGACTCAGTATCCCATGAAATTATAAAATCTTTTAAAGACAATACTCCACAAAGTCAAAATGTCTTCACAGTATATTTTCTTTTTTACAGATTTATCAAAGTCAATGTTTTAATGAAAACCATAAATATTTTTCAAAGTCGATATTTTTATACAATCAAAAGTTTTAACAAAATATCGAAACATCTATCCAAAAAAAATAATTCCCAAATATGGAAATATCTTTCAAAGTAAACAATTTATAAAATCCAATCCAATCCAATCCAAGTATGTGATAAAGTCAATATTTCACTTAATCAAAACGTACTTTAAAGCATAAATGCCAGCAAATCACAAAATTCCAATGTGCACTTCAAAGTAAATATTTAACAGAATCAAATGTCTTTCAAAGTCAATATTGCACAAAATAAAATAAATATTCAAAGTCAATATTTCTAAAGAAGGAAAGGTCTTTTAAACTCAGTATCTCTTAAAATCATGAAATCTTTCAAAGTCAATATTTCACAAAATCAAAATACTTTTCAAAATATATAAAAATACTTTTTCAAAGTCAATATTTCTTATAATCAAAATATCTTTCTAACTGGATATTTAACAAAGTTTGTTTAAAGTCTACATTTTACAAAATATTAATGTCGTCAAAGTCATTTTTGTACAAAGTCAAGATAATTTGAAAGTTCAAAATCAATACAATCAACAAGTTCAACATATCGTTTAACGTGAACACTTATCAAATTGTACAAAGATCTTTCAAGTCAACAGAGCACAATTCAAGATATTCAATATTTCATAAGAAGTCGTACTTCTCAACGTAATCCTTATAACACTATACTCATTGCCAAGCGATTTTATGTATGTTTTCTTCACTTTGACAAGTCCGTGGCGCACCCTCAATTATCCAGCCAGACGGCACACCAGTGACACACCCGTTGGTCACTGGTTGCTCACCAGTGAGCAACGAGTGGTCGCCCGTGGCTCACCCGTTGCCCACCGGTGGGTCACTGGTGGGCAACGCATGGCACACTCGTTCATGATATAGTTACTTATTCACACTACTGTACCGTGCCGCGCGCAAAAAAATCTTTTATATTCTGCACATACACAATCTGTAATTTCACTGTCTCAACGTAAGTCAATCTAAATGCAAACATGCATCAGATAGGCCTCTAGCACCTTGCAAGCAGAGCGAAAGTAATTACTTTGCGTTATTCGAGACAAAGAGAACATGTAGTTAGCTTATGCGTTTGTTTGTCGATTGAAAGTAATTTGCACAATTTCTTAACCCTTGTAAGTCATGTTTAAGTAGTCGTATCAAAACATTTTTGCCAACGAAGTTTCTCAAAAGGATTGTATTTGAAGTTCACAAGGTTTGGTAAATAAGCCTCTAAGTTTCATTCTTATCCCCGTAGTTGTTAAAATAGAAACAAGAAACTCTCAATTAACATAAAATGCATAAGTCTTTGTTAAATTGATGTCATGTGATAAAATGGTAGAGTATCAAGTCTCAGATAAAGAGTCTCAATGTATCTCATTTATGGAATGGTAACTATCTCATTTCGACATGCCGGTTATCATTTGAATTTGATTACATACCTCTTTAGGTCTCTTGAATTGTCATCAATACCACTATAAAAATTTCATTCTAAAGAGAAGAATCTAATAAATTAATAACTGTCATCATTTGAAATGTGACTCGACTCTAACAACTCAGGCCAGAAATAGATTTTGACATTTATATGTATCGAGGTTTTATAAATGTAGTTATGAATACAGTCTTTAGATTATTTTGTCAATTCTAACTGAAGAACAGCCATTGCGGTAGTTCCTATGGGCACTGTTTGAAGGTCAGTCACTCTCCACGGTACTACAACTGTGACATTTCAGCCAAGATCAGCACCATTGTCACCTTGTTGATTCCTATGTGACATTGTATCAAGACTAAAGTTCAACATATAACACAGTCGGGAGTCGGGGAATGTCACATTCTACCAAGAGTTTCCTGAGTCACGTTAAATTAGGCCTTGAATTTTTTTTAATTTGTTTCTGGTTTCCGCCCGCGTCAGTTTCAAACCCCCGCAGTAAAGCCTTTTTTCCGTATGTTTGCATGGGGGAAATGAAGATGTAATCCCCTTTCCTAGAAAACAACATTGAAACGTGAACTTTAAAATATAACTTGTTTTTCTGTTTTTGTAGGTCTTCAAAGACGCACCGATAAAGAGATCTAAGGTTAAGCTTTTTTTCAAATTCCGTTGAATGATTTTCATATTCGCTAACAAAAAATTGGAAAAAAAAATCCGCATCATTTTTGCCTGCTAGCAAGGACCAGATTTTTTGGGGGGTTCCTAACACTGTGCCGGGATATGTAAGTATAGATTAGCATCATTGTAACCTTAGTTCTTACCATGTGATATATTATCAAGATTTTATTAAAGTCAACATATAACACAATGAAGAGTATGCACGTCAAGATTAGCACAATTATAACCTGATTGCTTCCCTGTCTGTTATTTGTATTTGTATTTGTTTTGAACAAGACAAATTTCACGATAAAGAAAAAGTAAGGTATTTTTTTCTGATTTGAACACATAAATATTGAACTTGATATCTACATATTCGGTAACATTAGGAGAAACACTGTAAACTAACAGTGGTCCTTATCATCAGTTTCCTAAAGCAAGAAACAGAGAAAAAGAGAGATAGAAATCCGGATTAGCTCCATTGTAACGTAAATACCTCCTATGACTTCCTGTCTTTCACCTGTCGTCTTAGGATTCAACCTGACACCTGGACAAGACCAATTTCCCCCACAGAAGAAACGCGTGGGTAAGGATATATCGTATATATCGTATTGAAATAGCTACCGGTTGTGTATAAGCAGAGATAAGTTATTTGCTATAGTAATATATGAGATATAACAATAACTTGATTTTATTGCATATTTGATTTCAGATGTTAATTTTACATTTTAGTATTTATAACTATTAACACACAGCGAAGGCTTGAATATCGATCCTTTGATTAACATTCAAAAACAATAATACATTCGGAAAAACTGTGTTGTTTTTTCTCTTTCATAAATCTCCTAACCGTTATTGAAATATGAAATGATTGTATATTGTTTACTTCATGGTAATAACATTTCGGATAAAAAACCGTCGAAAGTTTCTGCATAAAGCAGTCCATCACTCATAAAGTAAAATACCAAGATCCATAGTTTTTTTTAAGAATAACGAGTAGGCGTCTTGTGTTTTGCTCCTGTTCTAAAGGATTAAGGCAGTGACAGGCCACGTCTATACCATCTGTTCCCAGGTATGTGATGGTGTACAGACAGTTTTTGCAACTTTGTTTCAAATCCACATAGAATACAGATAAAACCATTTAAATCTTTACTTTAATTGCCGTTCTAGAAGTTGGTTTGATGATCAATAAGGAAGATTATTTTATCGACAATTTGCTTCCTTACATTTCGACATAGATCTTGATGTCGTTGTCAAGGAAGTCACTTCTTACCTTATCGATTACTTGAATTTCTTTTATTTGAGGTCCATTGATGATCCTGACACTGAGTCTCCGAACTGTCAGTTTTATGCCTTGCTGCAGACCCTTGAGTTTTCTGTGCTGATATCAGCGCCCCTACAGACGATTGTTAGCCAACCTCCAGTTACTTTCCGTTTGGACTATTGTTTTCTCTCATAGTAAGCTTGAGAGCAGAAAACTCAAGTGTCGGCAGCAAGGCATAAAACTGACAGTTCGGAAACTGGGTTTTTAGGCTTTGCGTAGGAAGATGCCTATAGAGCATTCCTGGTCTGCAGGAATTGATTTACGCTGTATGTTCCGACATCCAAGGTGGTCCCGTAGATGTTTTGATAACAGCTTATAAGGAGTAGCCTTGCCCTTTTGAAACAGGATAAATTTCAAAATGATCTTGCTTTCATATCAATCCCCATCTTCAACAGAGTTTCAACAATGATTGTTCAAAGACTTAGAAACTCAACAACTTAAAGACGTCCTTAACACAATGACTCAGACAGATCAGATTGAGGCATCAACCACGGGAAAGTATTACAATAACTACTGGATGCATCATATATTACTGTTAATTTACTCAACTATTTCCATGTAACAAGATATTAAATATTTAGACTGTGGTCAAATTCATTGCAAACAGCTGTCTCTAACATTACTCAGGAAGTAAAATCAGTAATGCCCGATTTGCATTACTTTATTCAGGGAACAAGAGTACGTTTTATTTATTGTTGGTCGGGAGAGTTAGAATATCCAAACTGACAGGCAGAACTGCAGTTAAATTTATCATATGTGAGATTTTCAATTACAAATATTTCGAGTTTTTGATGTCGTGTTCTCAAACTGATAAGAACAAGAGTTAAATCATCGTTCAACGAATACTTTTATTCTTTCTTTTAAAAATATGAAATTTTATGTTGATAAATGTTCCAAATTTAATTCTGATATAACACATAAACTGACGTCCAAAAGAAACTTTACACTGAAATTTTGAAAACAATCTACATCGATATTTTCAGTTGAGTTGTTAACAACATACTTGAAACCGGCCCAAACTTTTATGTTTAACAATTTTAATTGAGCAACATTCATGCATTTTGGCCAAAATGGCAAAAATGTCATAATCACGTGACCTTTCCACTGGAGCTTTGTCACGTGACGAAAAGGTTTAATGAAAGAAAAGTTAGTGAAAAAACACCTTAAAATGGGTTAACGGCATAACAAACATAATCGACAAAACTGATAACAAAAACTACCCTAGTTACAAGAATCGATAGTGTTCCTCCACTCTCCTATAGTTACTCTCGATTTGGAACATGAAAAAAGAGTTGCTTTTTCACTGCATGAGGGCCGATATCAGTAACATTAGACCACCGCCAACGTTGTCTCTAAGTGACGCCAAGGATAACAAACATCAAATGTCGACATGTCATTATGTTCTCGTGCACTATATGAACAGTTGTGATCAGAGCTCATGGACTGCTCAATCGATAGCCATTGGTCACTAACAACGACACATGGCAATTTTATTCGATATCATATGTCAGAATCGGCCTGCGATTGTTTAGCCATTAAGGCTGGTTACCATTTGTATGACTCCGCCTCGAACAGGCCTCTCGGACAAAGTGTCCCTGCGGTTATCCGATGCATGTCATTTACCATGCTAGTTACTATTACATATAAAAGATTTTCACCTCCTGTTTTTATCATTAAGACTTAAACGAGTCTATAGTTCCAAATTTGGAAATTGCTCAGACACCACTGAGACCATGTACAATATACAGTTCTCATGATCCTAAGCAGCCAGGACAATATCATCATTGGCATATGCATTGGTATGTTTGATCAAGGATACCTGATTTGTAACACTTGATCAGAGCCAAACATTAGAGATCAGAAGGTACTGATAAAAAAATTGTATTTAAATACAGGTATATTGCACTTTCCTATAAAGATAGCAAAGTGGAAATTTTCACAAATCCTGAACTATAACATTCTCTCCCCACAGAGGCAACTCAGTCATACCTGAATTAGCCTCTGTTCTATTACGGCTACTTCACGGGATAGAAAGGTAGAAATCTGATTGGAGGCAATCGAAGTTAGTTGTGCAATCAGCGACGCCGTTTCAAAAGGGGTCATTCGCAAAAGCTCGGCTGCTCCCGGCTATTCCCGGTGATTCGGCATTCAGGGGAGATAACTCTTCCTTCTACAAAACATCGCTTTTTTACCTTCTCATTAGTTTTTATTTGGTAGATTATTAAAATAAAATTTATCATAAAATAAAGAACAATTTACACAATTATAAAACAGTATGTTTTTAATGAAAAACCCTATCCATATCTGATTTTCAAATATTTCTCTCTCACACTGTTAATGAAAAATAAACCTGAAGGCATGATACTTTCGAAAGTTACTGTACGACCGTTGAGAATTCCCAAAGTCGTTGATATCCAAAAGGTGTTTTCATTGGCTGCAGATAAGGGAGATATCTCAAGTTACAACTTTTTGCCGCTAGGGCAATCTGCCGGAACCCCAGGATCTCGGCGTAATAGAACAGAGGCTAATTCAGGTATAAATGAGTTGCCTCTGTGGGGAGAGAATGGAACTATAAGTATTTTAAATATTTTTTGAGGTTAACATCTTAAACTTAAATACATAATTATGAATCATAACTGTGATAATTGTTGTCTGGGTGACTGGTTGAAAATAGAATGAAGTGTAATTATTCAATGGCTATAAGGACGAATAATTACTTTACTCAGACATCTTTTGACACAGTCTAGTAGTAGTCTAATTGAGAAACTAAGAACATATGATACTGACAACACATCCACCAAATGAGATGATATAAAATTAATCATTTTGATAAGAAAACGGGTTATAGTGAAAGAAGATATTGTTCAATTGGCAAAGTTTCTGATGAGTCCATTACAAAGGAAAGATAACGAAGTTTTTATCCAATCAGACACTACACAATTTTTGGCAGTAGAATCAATTACAAGAATCATCTTCAGTTGAATTGATCGTGATCCCAAAGCCTTTTATTGATATTACTGATATTTGAGCTTCTGTTTCGTGCCTCAATTACATGGGTCTCTGACGATTCATTGAAGCTAGTTTTATCAAAGTATTTCCCTTTAATTGAAAGATCAACTGCCAAAAATCCAACAGCTTAGTATTTAGAGAAAGAACAGAATATTTGATTACACACAAATGAAACGCCACTTAATTGTCTTCAGATCATAATGAAAATACTTCTGCCAGCAAACATTTATAATGAATAAATTATGAATAAACCTTTGTATTTGTTGATAGGAATACACATGTTTACTCACCAGGGAGTAAACTATGTGATTTTAAAGCTTGCAAAACACACAAAAGATGCAGATATCAATTTATAAAGATTTTTTTTAAACAGAACTTTTGAGATTTAGGTAAAAGAATCAATAACTTATGAAAATCATGGGAAAAGGTACTTGTCGACATAATGCACTTTAATTCATTGACGAAATTTTCAAAATAGGACGTCATTAAACATTACAAAGGCGTCCTATTTAACTCTTTAAAACGTACATTTTATAAGTTTTTTTTCAGAAACGATGAAAACTCGTTTATTCAGAAACGAAAAAATGTTGCAAGTTTTACAACATATATGATGTAACTATGTGTCATCTGTATCCGCATGGATTAAAATGATATCTATATATCATGTAATTTCATGGTGTACACATATTATGAACTCGGATGACACAAAGAGCTAAATGGCGACAGAATCCGTTCTATCTTGAACTAATTTTGTCTAATGTCAGGCGTCTTGTCATCATCTATCACTATTGACCTTTGAATCAGATTCCACAGTAGAGGCTGGCGTCTACATCTCCATGTGGAAACCTTAATGCATGCCGAGTTCGTATACTTCTTTACTAACAGTATTTGACAAGTTCCTGACTTTGGTACATACATCTTTCTTAATATACGATCGTCTATTCGAATGCTCGAACTTGACAGCATCACCTCTTCAGGGTATTCATAACAAATGGTATCTTCATACTATCATTATTTTGAACCTAAAGGAATCACATTTTTTGTTTTACTTCGAAAATTGTTGACCAGTTTATAATTTGTGTTTCATCATTAGCAATTGCTGTTGTATCTTATGTTTCATAATATAATTTCAATATAACTAAAAATATTCAATTTTCAGTATTTCAAGAATTCATTATTTTATATCTTAAATGTGTTAATTTATGAATGTATAAAACGGTTGTGGAAAATAGACATTTGAATTGTATCAGATTTTCTCTGAACACGGTTCTCTATAGAAGTCAGTATGTAGTGTAATCCGGTGGTATTAAGTACTTAGGTGAAATCACTCTAATGCTCCAATTCTAAATACTTGGGTTTCAGGATAACCTTTGAGATCAGCCCTTTATTGATTAAGTTGTAGTGAAACTAATACAGGAGAAAAGAGATACACGTAAAAAATGTGAACGCACAAGATGTAAGGTATGATAAATCTGATAACATGAAAATTAAACATAAAAGTAAACGTTTGTGTTTTAATAATGACTTACATTAGGTGTCGAAAGACAAATATGGAAACCCAAGTAAACGATAGATGTTCAATGGAATTTAGTCATTAGATAAACCCTGATACAGACGTCGATACTAGATGATAATTGAACCATGATATATATGATTAGAAGCAGTTAATGAAACATATCCATGTTATAAATAGGAAAAGGGAACTTCCTTTTTATTTTTTTCAATTTTAGAGTTGTTTTTGCAACAACAAAAAATCCATTTTGCACTTTTACAGCTGCATAACCGAAGAATTTTATTTCTGTTCATTGATCACAAAGACCTTATCCATTTTCACAAGACGCCTGTCTTCAGTTGGATCGTCCAGGGATTGTATCTATGAGTTCAAGGCATCACGTTCGCTTCATCTAAAAAGACTTCTTCTCGGTGTCTCGTAAATAAACCGCCAGGCAAAAGAAAGTACACACCACAGTTTGATTAAATTTACTTAGAACCTAAGTAACAATAACACATTTTTGTTGGGGTTTGAATAAAACAATTGGCGTTTGGCAATTAAATATTTTGATAAAAATATCTTTGTTTAATGTAGGCAGGGGTAAGAAATTTTTTTTAAATGTTGTCAATATGTTAACAAATGCAGGTTAATTGATTTTCACATAGACTATGTCTTCTTTTTTGTTGACCTCTTAGTTAATTTTGGAACAATAAAAATAGAATTTTATTTTTGAAAAAAAAAATACTTTGAAGTGTTCTTTGAACGATGATTTAACTCTTGTCCTTATAAGTTTAAGAACACGACATCAAAAACTCAAAATACTGTACTTGAAAATCTTAAACCATATGATGGATTCAACTGAAGTGAGTACTTTCTTTCGGCTGTCAGTTTATCATTGGCAGCAACATTCGAATTGAAAAGGGTCATTTTGTAGTTTCAGTGAAACAACCAAAAGGTGTTCAAACAAACGAAATAAAAGACGGAAATCAGACATTTGAAATGATGAGAAATATTTTGCTAACAAAAAATTTAAATAAACAATTATCTACTTTCTTGCTAAAAAAAATGGTTACATGAAAAAAATATCTTGGTCTGCTTTGCAGAGTGAGAGAGAGAGAGATGATGTTTATTAAAGTCTCACTTCCTGTACATAGTCAATATATTTAAAACATTTTTACATGGAATAAAAGTACAGGAACCACCGTGTAGGTTATGAGAGACTAAACATAAAAAACTATTAAAACATTGTAGAAATACATTGCATTACATACATAATGTTACACGAATAATGATGAATTAACAATGGAGTATAAACCTACATACATTCATTCATACAATCACACTTACAGCGTAATATAACAACCTTTCATTCATACAAACAGAAATACATTCATATACAAACACACAGAGATATAATCACGGACACATGGACATACAAATTTACAAAGCAATACATAAGGTACACACAAACACGAAAAAGATACATACATAAAAGCTACATACAACTCTACAAACATACAACTCTACAAACATACAACTCTACAAACATACAACTCTACAAACATACAAACATACAACTCTACAAACATACAACTCTACAAACATACAACTCTACAAACATACAAACATACAAACATACATACATACATACATGGTTATATAACATATGCATGCATGCAAAACTACATGTAAAACAATCATATACATACTTAGATTCACATTGCAAACATACGTACATGCATACAGACAGACAGACATACATACGGACAAACAGACATTCATACAAACATACAAACATACATATACCCGCAAATATATCCGCATACATATACACACAAGCACGCATATACACATCAATCATACCTATATACATACATACATACATATATATATTCACACATACAAACATACATACATACACACACACACGGATACACGTAAACACACATAGTACTACCAACGTTCACTCACAGACATACATCACTGTTTAAATAGCATGGCAAAATTAAAATTCTTAACAAAGCATACACACATACCCTAGGTGGATATATAACTAGCATTCATGTCGCATGCATACCATACAAATTTACAAAGCATATATAACATAACATTAAAAAAGCACACAGCATACTCCGAAGTATATATAAATATAACATTCATACAACATGTGATACATTCATACGTATAATAACTAATGGGGATAAAAGTAAATTAAAAGTACAATAATAAATAGGTTAAAGTAATGACTGGCGGCGTTTATACATGTTGGTAACTGTATCACACAGATGATGCACTATGTCTGGAGTATTCAGAAGGTGTGTAAATTTGGTAACTGATGATGAGTTGTTGAAGCGTGGGGAGATGTCATAATGCTGCATTCCAGAGAACAGGTCGTATCGCAGGTCGTCATACATATCACAGTCAACTAGGAAATGGATTTCACTCTCTATTTTATCGGGGCAGAAGGGACACACCCTCGCGTTGAGAGGTATTGCAGGTCGACTGTACCTGAGTTTTTCAATGTTCAGCTGCAGGCTGCCACAGCGAAGAAGAGATAATATCTTCCTTGAAGATCGGGGGATCGATCTACATAAAACATAAGCTTCAGGTTTCAGATCTTTTTTGCTGAGACGATACGTTCGAAGTTTATTGCCATTTGGATTGCCGCGGTCATTCCAGAGATCACAAAACCAGCTGTTTTCATCGATGATATTTAACTGTCGTCGAATTTGAGTCATGTTTATTGTAGAGTTATTGTTGATTTGCTCTAAGAAATTGATTTTTTTGGATAGTTTAAAAACGTTTTTTTCCCAGGAATTGCTTCTACGGAGAGACCAACTGTGAATACAACTTGGCAGTCTATGGGGAGACATACTCTTTAAACGTCCCAGGAACCTGTATACTTCTAGCCTCTGTTTAGTTACGCTGGCAGTCCACCCCATGTCACCCCTTGCCGCAATGTTGGAGGAGTTCCGACTCAAGCCCAAAAAGAACTTGCAGGCTCTATTTTGGATTGTGTTCAGACGTTTCTGCTCATACATACCCCAGATGGCGCTACCGTAAAGGGTTATAGGTTGAACAAGGGACTCGTACAGTCTTGTAAATATATCATAAGAAAAACCACCAGCATCAAAATATTTAGTACACAGTGCCCCCAGGGCGCGGCTAGCAGACTTTCCAAGTTCATTAATCGCAACTGTGAAGTCTAAAAATTCGTTAAGCCAGAGTCCAAGGTATTTGTAATTATCGCAGTATTCAATATTCATCTCCCCAATGGTAAACTTCCGTTTGGAACGCATCATAGTCTTCGATCTGAAATGTATAAGTTTGGTCTTCTTTGGGTTAACACTTAGTCTCCATTTATGGCACCAGGAGTTTACATGATCTAGTAGACATTGAAGCTTGTCTTCACTTGGGGCAATCAGAACAACATCATCGGCATATAACAGGAGGCTGATATTTCTTTCATTGATATCAACGCCACAATTCAGCTCTCTTAGACTATCAGCAAGATCATTAATATAGAGCGAGAAAAGCAACGGTGAGATCAAACATCCTTGTTTAACACCACGGGGTGCATTGAACCAGGGGGATAGATGACCATTAACTCGAACAGTGTATTTGACATCTCTATACAACGATTTGACTGCATCCAAAAGTTTGCCGGTGATACCGAAGCGTTGCATCTTAAACCACAAGCAATCCCGATTGACGTTATCAAATGCTTTTTTCATGTCAATAAAACAACAAAACGTAGATTGTTTAGCATTTTTTCTGTTCCTAATAATACTTGTTAAACTATATATGTGTTCCATGCAGCTCCTCTTCTTTCTGAAGCCATTCTGTTCTTCAGATAGAATATCGTTATTTTCACACCAGTAACTGAGCCTTGTGTTGATTATATCACAGTATACTTTACATGGTATCGCCATGAGTGAGATTCCTCTGTACGTTGAAGGGTTATAAGGATCAGAATCTGGTTTTAAGATCGGGTTTATGATATTCTGTTGCCAAGCATCTGGCACTTCACCGCTATTAAAACAATGAGAGATAATTGTGTACAGCATGTCAACACAGATAGGGTTTTTGATGCTCTCAGCTGGTAAGTTATCAATTCCTGCGGCCTTCCTGAATTTAAGCCGTGATATTGCATCTTCTACTTCACTGCGAGTAATAGGTGTATTGAGGGAATCACAGGACATCTGACCATCAGATAAAGCAGTATTGCAATTCAGCTGATTGACAACGTTACGAAGATGAACATCATCAAAAGAGTCATCATTTTGTAGGGAGTAAATGTTTTCAAAGTCATTTTTCCATCTGTCAAGAACAACTTTTGTATCAACTAAACTATTTCCCTCATTATCTTTAACCTCCATTGGCACTCGATGAGTTCTGTCATTTGCAACTCCGATTTTGCCTATCTGTTTCCAAAAATCTCTCGAGTCGTTATTATTAAATGAGTCAACGAGTTGGTCATTTGTTGATATAATTTCTTGCATTTTCTGAGAAGTTTATCAAAGACTTTCCGTTGATGAGTATATCGTTGTTTTAAAGCTGATTTGACGCTCTTGCAGGAAGCTTTGCATTTTAACCATTGTCGTTCTTTGTCACAAACGTCGTTCCAACTAGATTGAAGATCCGAGTTCCAATATGGTTTCCTTTTAGAGGCATTATGCTTATTGTCAGAAGTAGGTACATGGTATTTATCGATCTCATGTTGAACCATGTTCACAAATGACGTATATGCGTCATTAACACTATTTCTATGCTGTATGTCATTTTCCAGTCTATGAATACAGTCAGATAGTCTTACTCTGTCATCATCAGCTAATAAAAATCCGTCCGGAACAAACTGCCTCGTTACATTTGCACGTGTGAAATTTTGTTTGTCATTAGTGCCAGATATATTAGTATTGATGACAAATTCTAGTAAGGAGTGATCAGGGAGCTTATCTGGGGGAGGGATGTTACATGTGTTTATAACATCAGTCACACGACACACACCAGAGTCTGTAAACAACGATAACATTTCATGGGGAACCAAAATATAATCAACAACAGATTTGCCTTTTGTACTTATACATGTGAAATCATTTCTGACCCCAACCCTACCGTTGAGCATACAAACATTCACATCACATAAGAAATCAATCAAACAATTGCCATATTGATTATCAAATGTATCTATATTACTGACCTCGGTTTAAGACTGTCCACTCCCGCAATATAATCCATTTGATCTCCACAACGAGAGTTGAAGTCACCACAAATGCACATTATACCATCATTTTGATACGAATATAACTGGCGCACGAGCTTGCTGAAGAAGACATCCGGGTCGACTGCACGTGTAGTTCCTGCGGGTGGCAGGTAACAAGAACATAAACACAATGTGACGTCACTGCTTTCTAATTTTAGCCACAGGATATCCTCCACACTATTGTCTAACACTGTGATATTAAAAACACTAGAAAGTTCAGTTCTTACCAAAAATCCGACACCGCCGGATCCTCGTCTAGCATTTGTATCTACATGGTCTCTATTACGTCCATACCAGGTGTATCCATCAAGTTGTATTTGTTCATCATCTTTTAAGAATGTTTCACAGAGAGATATAACGTCATAGGATTTATTACTTATCACATTTTCTCTAAAGAGCGAATTATCATTATTCTTCGTTGACCAGCCTGCACAGTTCCAGTGGCACAGTCGTAGATCCTAGTTGGTACCTCTTCGCTTGATGATGGTGTTCCCTCTGACGTAGTAGCTGTCCTGCTTACCCAGCTCCTTCATGACAGTCATAAGACTGTGTTGTGTCTGCAGTTCGCTTCTCGTCATACAGTTCTCTATGTACACATTTTCATACTGTTTGACATTTTTCAGTTTGACCTTTTCCTTCATTACAGACGTTTTGTCCGACAGCTTTGCCACGATTACACCTGGTCTTTTTCCTGTAGTTTTCTTTCTTTCAGCACTAATTACCTTTACATGTTTTATTTTTAGACCATCTTTAATCAAAGCACTGACTTTATTAATAGTTACAGTATTGTCATTATCTTCATTTTTGGACATCGGGAGGTTTTTCAAAGCAATCATATTGTCCACTGAGTCAGCAGGAGCACTAGCCTGCAGTTCACGTACTGCAGCATTCACACTTTTGTCGTCTGCTATTTGCTTCTTTTCAATTGCCTTGACTTTGTCTGCTAGTTCATTTATTTTACCATCTATCTCCTCTTTTACTTTTGATACCTCCACACTGACAATCGCTTGCACTTTCTCTGCAAGAGAACCCTCAAGTCTATCGATTCGTGCATTAAGGCTTTTCCCGAGTTTGTGAATCGCATCTAAAATGTTTGAATTGTCTGAGTCATTTAGGGCTGACTTACCCGGTAAGTTTTTGTGACGTTTGGGATTAGATGGATCGTCAGATAGTAGTTCGTTATCACAATCACTGGACATATGCCTTTTCCGTGAAGCCTGCACCGCATCAGAAGTAAGTGAAGTAACACATACAACAATGTCCTCCATATTGAAAGCTCTCACTCACCGACCTCGATCCGATAGATTCAATCACTCACTGATTAACAACTTTTTCTGCAGATATTTCCTCGTCAGATTGTTAGATGGCGTTCCAGGATTCAATTAAAAGTATTTGAGGCTTGATGGTGGCTTGGAGTAATAGTTAAAACGTAAAATATTGATAAACTGTCAGGAGCTAAAATAACTTCGTGTTTGCCGCCTCGCGCATGCGCATAATTTGCACAATGCTTGTTTCCCTTTTCATTACTTCTTAAAATACTCAGGTCTGATTTTTTACTTATTTCTTAGCTGTCATGTCTTACAAGTTAAAACAGCTGTTTCTTGCGACAGGGACACACTTAGAGTAGGCCTAATTATTAGTTTCAATGTTTCTTTTAAAAGCAATTCTAAGAATGCTTCCTTTGCAACGATTTAAACTTTAAATATGTTTTTGTATTTTATTCATCTGCAGTGTCAAGTAATGTAGATCAAACATATATACTTTGACATTTTTCTCCTATTCATATCCATATACCTGATATATACCCGTTCTTTTGAAATAGCAGTTATCAAATATAACACTCACTCCACAATGCACCAGTTTTGTAGAAATAATTCGACATCGGGTCACATATTCAAGCGTGTTCAAAAGAGGGGAAAAAAAGCTAATGCAGATCGACGAGAAGTAACTTGTAATACCTGAAAGAGGACAAAGATTAAAAACGGTACAAAGATGATGGTAAGCCAGACAGACAGACAGATTTTATTCAGTATAAGGCCTTAAGCCCAAAATACATAAAATTCAGGAATAACAAATCCCTGCGCATTATTATTGACAAATAAAAGCCTGTAACCATAGACCAGTCAATTATTGATCACCTGTACTTACATCTTGTAGGCATTAATTGCATTAAACACGCTAGAAGACCTTTTCTGTTACAATGTGTGTTTCTTTCCCCTAAGCAAACACCAGCGAGATGTTCATTAAACCTCACATCACTCTCCCCTGCACAAAAGTGTTTGAAGATCATGGCCTCTGGGTAGTCTAGTTGTAGACGGCAAACATTCTGATTTACACTTTTGTCTTTATGTGATTGATTCGTATCTTCTTCAGTCAGTTTGTGTTTGTTCAACGTCCCTGGGTGTTCTTTGTCTTTGAAACAAATCGTTAGCATTTAAGCTTTGATCTGGAGGGATAGATATAATAAATATCAATTAAAGTGTTAAGAGTCAAGCTTTGATGATATTTAAGAAAATAAAAGTCATAGATGGTCAGATACAGCAAACCAATCTAATAAAACCTACTTCAAATGGATATGTTATTCATGCAGTTGTAAAAATACCTTTGGGAAATGCCATGCAATGACAGGACTAGAATCAGTGGTTCAGCATTGTGACAGTATTATATCACATTGGGCTTTGAAAGATTCAGTTACTAGAATCAGTGGTTCAGCATTGTGGCAGGATTATACCACAATGACCTATGAAAGATTCAGTTATGCTGCCGACACACCATACCAAAGATAGACTTATCATGTCCCCAAGTTTATCTTTATCATAATTTTTCCCCGTTAAGTTTAGATATTGTATTCAAAAGCTGTGATGACTCAAGAGAGGTCACTTAGGGTTCTGCGTAGACGGCCAAGAATCAGAGCAATTCCGGTCAAGATTAGCTCCATTGTAACCTGTTTGCTTTCTCAGACTCAGTGTCACTCATCTGTCGTCTTAGGATTAAAACTGATATCTGGACAAGACCGATTTCCCCACAGAAGAAACATACATCTGCGTATAGTTGCTACCATTGAACACCTTGAAACAGTTGATTACTGATTCGGTAACTTTCGGACTTATACTGTAAAATTTTAGAATATGTATAAATTCAAATATTATTCAAGAAGATTTTACATTAAATGAATATAAAGTAACTATTCAAACGAGTTTCTTCATCATCTTGTCTATAGACGTAATTGGGTAAAGTCAATTTTCTCTTTCCTCTTTCAATCACAGTGCATTGTAAATTCGTTTACCAAGATCAGTAAGATTAAATAAATACTACATAAACATATATGTATATCAAGTGTTTACCTGAAATCGTCAAGTCAAGTTGGTGTAGTAATATCAGACGATGAATGATATGATTGAAAACTTCTTAATATACACCACATAACGTTTCTAGGCTATTCTTGTACGTACTTGGCTTCCTAATGAACCCACCTTTATACTTATCATCTACCTGAAGAAGGGACAAGACGTAGCTCAGGAATGTCGCGTGAAGTTGTCATCTATATCATTGTCAAGTGTTAATCTGTCGTTATGGAACATAACTAAGCTTTATAATCAAAACCGTTTTCATAATTTCAGATAAACACTGTATATGTTCATGTTTACTGTTTTGGGAGACAAAGAAAGACAAATTGTTCACTATATCTTACTGTCGAACTGTCATTTTTATTTCATATCAAATTATATTACTCTGCATTGATACAACAATACAAACAGGGAATACATGTTTTTAATTATAAAGGGAAATACAGAACCAAAGTCTGTCTTTCATAATTGCATACAGTTTACATATCAATGTAACGATGACTGAATATAGACTGAACATCTACAACACAACACAACTACAACATTCAAAGCGGCATGGCCCAGCCAGATAAGATTAATGTATTACCATAGGGCAGTGTAATATAATACCTACTGGATAGAGTTACACATAGATACAAATACAGTTATTTTCATAAATTCTGACCCAGACTTCGTAAAATTAACCATTTATGATCATGTTTAAGTCTATGCTCAAATAAATACCAAATATCTGTCAAATGTGATATGTTACCTCTACTTCTTTTTGTGTTTAATTTCAGACCCATTTCCAAATTTAAATATAAGAGAAATGTTAAAAAATAAAAGTAAATGTAGTTTACATTTATTAAATTGTAGAACTTAGTAGGTATAGTATCTTAATAAGAAAACAATTGATACGTTTCACACTCACAAACACAGATTCTTGAATTAAAAAGTGTAGTGATATTCTAGTGCAACCGATTTATTCCCCTGATGACATTGTTTTGATCTTGAGAAAGATGTACTTCTGTATTCGTTATTAAGATCAATTTATACGACCCATTATTACTAAATACAACCCCTGAGACACAAGGGAGTCTAGTGCAATTACTATAGGACTAATGATGTCTGGTCCTCTAGAAGTTGTGGTGGTCGTTGTGATTGGTATTCAGTTCTGTAACTGTCCGTGAACTTGGTTTATTTCGATAGGACCCTTAATTGACAATTGATTGGAGATAAACTGATTGTAAGTGCTTGAATTTTCATGGAATACCAATGGACACCATGAACATAGTTAAATAATTATTTAGGTCTACCAAAATTAAATGGAATTTGACCATGGCATCAATTCTAGTTTAAGTTAACCAACGAGTGATCTTCTTCTTTGGAGTATGTCCACATATATGCATTTTATTGCACAAAATGATTTCAACAGAAAAAAACTACCGTTAGGGTCATAGAGCAGTAAATTATGTACATCTTTGTCAAAAGGTGGACGCATGTAGATGGATCTTGTAGATTGATATTCGCCATCTGTTGTCGTTTACACATAGTCGACAGGGCGTTACTACACTATGTCTAAAATGAAAATTAAATAACTCGTTTCCTTTATGGAATGACATCAGGCGAAGTTTTTATAATATATACAAGGATGTCAAATTTCATATTAAAAGAGCTGAAACCCAAATTTACATGTTTTTTTATAGACGGTGTAAATAAAACAGTTGCAGTAGCTTGTTTGAACAATAAGAACCAAGAATTTCAGGGATTCCACCTTGAATACACCTCCTGAAATTGTCATTTTCAATACACATTTACATTAGTCAAAACGAGGAACACTACGAGATAACACTACATTAAGACGCATATGGAGATCCCTTATTAACACAATTAATTACAGCTCTTGTTTTGTTCTAATTCATATACGTTTTTGATTTTATATATGTATAAAAAACATAGATGATTTGAAATATCCAATGAAAAACACAAACAAATGGGGAAAGGAAAACAAAATCGTAAAGATGCAGTTTTATTTCACAGTATTCGTTGCAACGATAGCTTACATGATCTAAAATGTTTAAGTAATTAAACATGACAATCGTAATTAAAATACAACTAAATTCAATTTTTGTAAACAGAAGTTTTTCACTCAGACAACATTCTGATCAAATTCTGTGAGGCGTTTTTCCAATTCTGTTACGGCGTCGGTTGTCTGAAATAGGATCAATTATTTAGAACTTTCTCTGCCCAAGATCAAATTATCATGGCCTCTTTATCTTAGAATCTCTCTTTGACATCAATTACCGACATCCCTTGAGTGTGTCTTTGATATCACTCGCAGCCCTAAAGTTTCAATTGTAATTTCAATGAAACCACTTCCAGAATAAAATTAGGAAAGACCCAGAGGATCTATCTCTATATCTCTTATTGAACAAATCAAAGCATTTTATCTCTTGAAGACTCTATCAAAGAACAAACCTTCTGATCTCAAGAAACGTTTGTCATTGCATTAAAAGTGTTTCAAATCTGTCATCTGGCCAACTTCCTCTTATTTAGGTCATTGAGGACTTTTGTCCGGCCTTTATCTGATACACTTGAGAGGTTAAACAGCTGATAATGAAGGGACAAGTTCGAAGAGACTTGATCTTAACATTGAAGCACAGTTTTCTTTAACTGATTCTTTTAATCCATGATTTGAAAATTTTGAGTCGTTGGAAATGATAATCTCGTACATATTCCTCAACAAATACTCTTCATCAATGGAAGAATTGACGACAAAAAGGAATGTAACAATTCAGTATAATTAGAAATAAACGTAAGAATGCCGAGTTTAACAAAACCCTTACACAAAGTTGTTTCTTCAAACTTATTACGATTATAAGGTGTTTACTTGTTTATTACTCTAATTTCGTGATGTTGCAAATATTCAAAATTTGGTAGTAAAATCTTATTGATGCATTGTTGATGATTTCAGTATTCATCAAATAATAGGCCTGAAGTTAAAACATAACCATTTCCAAAAAGTGGAAATATTGTCCCTATAGAATAAAGAATAATCTTTCAGGATTTACTGACTTCAACCCCTAATGATTAAAGATTAAAACCTTAATGCCATCTCGATTCACGTTCAACAAACGTACACTGTTATATCAAGAACGAGATTGGTATTTCTTTACAAAACATAAATGTTTTCATTTAGTCATATTGTTAACTTTAAGGATTATAATGTAGACTCACTGCAGCAAGTGTTAGCATTATAATGTGTCAGTTTATTAAGCTTTTATATGATTCTATATAGTTAAACAAATGACGACAAAGGAGATGTCAAATTGTTAAGTATTGCCTATAATTGCAAATCTTAAAAAATATTCGTTTTCACAAAAGGTAAAAGTAAGAGAGGTTATGAAATCACAAAACAATATCATAAAGAACTATTAAAAATGGTCGTTCCTGTGAATGTAGGTATAGTACAAAACCAAAAAGTAATCCATGAAGTAAATTCATATTAGAAAAGTACCTCACAAGCAGCATAAAGATTTCAGCAAACCTGAGACTCTTTGATCGACAGTTCGTGATCAGGTGGGTCATGGTACACCTACTGGTAGGGGATAATTGAATTTAACACGCTAGAAGATCCTCTATGTTACTATTTAAGTTTCTCAGAGCAACCATTTTAAGGTACGCTTTGATATGAACAATCATACCTGTAGTCTTTGTAATAGACTTTTTAATTTTAAACTTTGAATGTTAAAGTCTTTTATCTTATTTGACGTACACTGTGTAATGTGGCATTTGAAACCCTGTCCCTGAAAGAAAAGCATCGTTTATTAAAAACCAACATTCTGTAAACATGCCAAAAGGCAGTTTGCTTAAAAAGACATCTTTCTTCATTAAGATCGTATTAACCTTCTCTCAGCTGGGCGTTTATTATCTGTTGTGAAATCGAATAATTATGAGCATGCAATCAATTCATTTCAATGACTGATTAAATGAAGTCTACTTCTGAGTTGACCTCTATAACTCACTGCACCCTGAGATCTGACAACAGACGAGTGTTTCCAGCTGCAGTGTCTAGCAGAGAGGACAGCGTGTTCCAGACAAATCCATTTAGTAATGTCCTTTACGACCCATCTATTAACGTCCATAAAGGATGAAAACATGTTGATGGTGATTAAAGGTCATTCCAGACTCCAACGTAGTTTGTATAAAGGATGTAATTGAAAACTTTGTTGAATTAATGTTTTGAAGATGACTATACTAGCCAAATTAGCAATTACTGCTTATATATTTGACAATTTCAATAGGATTCAACTATATGACAAATTTTATGCATAAAAACAGCAATAATACCTGTAAGTCAATCGTGACAAAACGTGTTAGACAATGTTGGAATTGTCAGAAAAAGGAATCATTAAATACATTAGATGAACGCTAAGGAGTTGTCATTTCTGTTAAAGAAAGAATACCATGCCTTTGCCAACCCTTTAAATGGGAAGGACTTCTTTGATCTTCGTTAACTGCATCGATCGAGGTGATAAAAAGAAATTGGAGATATCTTAATCATCAATTACTATGCGACTCATGATCATGGTATGATGTCTTCCTCTGTAAAACTAGTCACTAATTTCTTCTTTTCCTCTTACTTCACCAAAAATGTGAATTTATATCTTCAAACGTTTTTTTATCAATTTGCACAAAAAGTAATATTTTACAAGCAACAGGAAAAAGAGATCCGGTATATTATCAAAGAACACCCTTTTAATTTCCTTCCCACAATCTAAATGAATTTAGATCAACAGGTTTTATATTATGTCATAGTAACAAATATGTTGATCTAAATTTATTTAGATTGTGACAAAATAAAAAATATGTTGATCTAAATGTATTTTGATTGTACTTCCCACTGATCGACATTGATGAACATGCAGGCACATGCAAATCAGAATATAGTGAAGTGTCCATTTATTGCAATTCGTAAATGGGTGTCTGGTTTCTTCATCAACATGGACCCAAAGCATTGTCCCTTTCTTTTATGACACAATGTTCATGTACAATTCTGTCATAGATGAATAATTGATGTCCAGAGTGTCTAACGATCTAAAAACTAAGGTCGTTTCTTTAAAGGGGCAGTAGCACGTTTTTAAGAGGAATATAAGGTGATGTCAGGAAAATGAAAATTAAAGACAATGTATACAAACTAAATGAAGCAGTAATAATTCAAATATATAACGTAAAGTTTAGCCATGCTATTCCTTTTCCTTACACAAAATGAATTAAAGGTGTTCACACAAAATGGCCGCCAATGGATTTCGTGTGAATCTCCATATTTTGTCCTCTGACTATAGATGATTGGCTTGTGTAATGTGATTTTTGACACTGTCAAATTAATACATTTAGCATTAACTTACAATTATCAGTGAAATATCTAAAATATAAAATTATTAATAAACGTGCTACTGCCCCTTTAAAACTTTATAAGATTACAGGTGAATATTGGAAAGAATCTTTCTCCTCCCGATTTTTCTTCAAATCGGTCAGCTGTAAATGACTTCAATAAAAATTACCTTTACCTTTACCTTCAGAGGATTTTTTCTGTCTAAAATAGACGCCAAGACAACAAGGAATAATTGAGAATGACTTTGTGGATACAAAAAGCAGCTTCAACTTCACATGTGCTGTGTAGCTACTGTTTTATGGATACATGCTCAATTGAACTGTCTGTACATTTGTTTGCTATAATGTAAGCTATAAGGTAAACACAGTTATATAGTGTTTTATAACAAACATTTATTTTATTTTATTTTTTTATTTGTTCCCAATGGTAAGATCGCACATACAAATATGATGCATCATTATGATATAGTATTAAGTAACAATACAATAGAGTAAGACTTACAAAATGGTATAACATAATATAACTGTAGTATGTTATTTATCAAATTTGTTCACTAGAGTTTTCCATTTGTTGTTAAATTTATACATTTCATCATTTCTTTTGAAAATAAATTTTTCAACATGGTAGATGTCCTTTAAGATATTCAAATAGTTGTTAAAATTTAATAGTAAATTCTTAATATTACATAAATTTATATTTCTTTGCCGTTAAAACAATTTGATTGATCAAAATATTGTTATCAAAAGTAACAAACCAGATTGAATACTTTGAAAATGTTATTTTATGATGTAAATTATCATTTGACCATAGCTCCAGATCATTCCAAAATTGTTTTGTTACACAACAGTTTTATAACAAACATGTTACGTTCAGTATTTGATTTGGAAGGTTATATCTTATATATATATAGGTAACTTTTTGAAAAATATGCATTGACATGTTGTTCGCACTTCAGCCACATTCAGTTTTTGTTAAATATGTGACACCTTGTAATACCACTATAGATATTCAGTTTAAGAAATGGGAAAGATCTACACTTTTGAGAAATCATAATTTGCATTAACTTATATTCAATAGAATTAAGTTTGAACAACATATGGTTAAAAAGTGCTACCTGATAGTGGAAAACATGGAATTCTTTGTGAACGTGACATATATATACGTAACTCATGTATTTAGGCTTGGCTTCAGGCAACCATCATCTGTTTGTGTTTCTTGTTTGAACATCAAGGTCTAAATAATGGTCGCTGAGCGGCAATATTACTACAGACTTACAGTGTATGAGGCGAAAATAAACTGTTTAATAAAAGGTGAATGGTTAGTTAACGAGTACATGACATTCGTTTGGATGACGCTGTTTATTTAAGAAATATCATCAATTTTAGAATCGACAGCAGTGTGTCGTGGTGCAGTCTTCCATGTATGCACATGATAGACACGTGTTGGCATATTAATAAACAAAGCTAGCAGTACTATATCTACTATACAGCTGCGTACCTTAAGTCTGTTCACTTACCTACGTGTGCTAGTGAAAATATCATGTATTTTGGAAACGGATAATGTTTAAATTTCGCAACGTAAGTTAAGATTCACTTTGTATTATCATATTCGTATGTTATACCTATAACAGACACTAACTAACTAACACTATTTTTCATTTCGCTCTACAAAATCCTTCATCTACATCTTAAGAGTCATATTTGTTCTATTACACAAATGAAATGTAATTGTGCTGACTTTTATCTTACAAAATCTGTATGGAATATTTTATTTGAAATTTAAGAAAATCTAAATTTCACAATTATGCGAAATACCGTCCATTCAGCAGCAGTAACGACACGATCCAAAAATATGGTTTGAGAATTGTTATTTTACACATAAACAGTTGGCAATGCTCAGTGCCCTTGGGGTTATTTTATTGACGTCCAAATGAAACCCACATTACATGATAATTGCACTAAGATCCACAAGCAAGTGAACAAACTTAAGGTACGCAGCTGTACGAGTAAATGATTAAGTTCGAAATGAGCAAAACAGAGCTCTAGGTTTCCATTACAAATGGCTCAACATCCATGGTTTCTTAATGAATGAAAATAATTCTCACAACTAATAATTCGTTTTAATTAAAGTTCTTGTATATAATGGTATCATTAGCTTGTCTAAATTGAATTGAAATAAGATCTTGACTTTTGAGCTCAAGAAAGACATCAAGGTTTTTAAATACAGAAAGACTTTGAATCTTGTCATTTTTATTTGTTGGTTTTGGACTTTTAAAATAGTGTTTCTTAATAGCATGAAGTTTACTCAATTTTGCAACCCTGATCCTTTTTGAAATCTTTGACTCTGAAATATCACTTTATTTTGAGAGTGTGACTGATTACACAATTTATTCCTGACTGTTGATCTTTTAATATCACACAGAAAAAAAAATGTTATTAATAGTTTATATTAGTTTTCCCTTACCAATCTTATATGATAAAATGACATATTCAGGTACAAAGCATTCAATTTGCTGCAAAAGTTCAATTCAACCTTGAACACTGAATATTGATTTTGGGTAAAATATTTTACAGTTTTATAAAGGACACGAAGGTTACAGCTGTCGGAAATTATGTCGTTTTATGGGCCTTAAAAATCAGAAAATTTAGAAGCTATGCCATGAAATAAGGAGAAATGAAAGTATAAAGTTCATTTCATTCAGTAATATTGCAGAAATTCCGTACAGGATTTTCTAACGAGATAAGTTGTATCTTACATTTTAGCTTGTCAGTTATCGACCACATCTAATCTCATCTTGTAGGCAATAGAGAATACTAAACGACGTCCCGTTTCATAACATATTTATGAAACGAGTGAATGGGTTGGTATTTAACGAGCGAAAGCGAGTTAAATAACTATACCATTCACGAGTTTCATAAAAATGTTATGAAACGGGACCGAGTTTAGTATTTTATTTATTACTTGCTTAATAACATCGTAAAAAAACAAAGAAAATCGCCAACATGACTGTCGCGGCCGGCCCGCTGATATTATGACGTCATACTTAACAATTGTGACGTCATCATTACGTCACGTCATTCGGTCAGCGCGCGATGTTATGACACAATGTGTAATAAAATTGTAGATTTATTAAACAGCGATATCTTCAACGGGAGAGTAATACATAATGTTATTACACACGCTGGAAGATCCTCTATGTGTATTTCCTGGTGTCAGCGCAAACACTAGAGAAATCCCTTTGGTGTCAGTAAAATACCTCTTATCAATTAAACTACTTTCACCTGGACACATACAGCCGCATTGAATGTAATAACTCTAATTAGTGTGTTCAAGTTAAACCTTTAAATCAGTATATAAGATAAAGTAAAATGATAGTTGATAAAGTTTGTAAGATACACCTATTATATATTATCTAGCAGTTATTTGGAATAAACGATATATCAAACTGTGACATACATTTACTGTCAAAAGTTTACCTGCAAGAGGCATAATAGTAGTATGTTTTAGATGAGATGTGTATGTCAATCATATGTTGGACGATTGATATCAATTGGCAGAGGCTTGGTCAAGAATCTTCTTAGTGTAAGGAAACGATCTATAGAATATCTGTAGAATATAAATACAAAGAACTAACAAAGATTCCATTATGCCTTCTGAACAAATGAATCATAGCGACTCTTAAAAATCGATGGCTTATCATGTTCTTTTTTTTCTTTGAATCTGTTCAAATTTAGAAGTCAAGTATTTCCACATTTTGACATATTACGATTAAATGTTGAAATTAAATTTGATACAAACACAAAACATTAAGAATAACACAATTTCAATATTGTCTTTTATTATCATGTTGTTATGTTTTTAAACAGTTAAGCAATAAACAACATAGAAGTTGCGAAATGTTCAGCTACCGTAAATGTACATGAAGATATAGACCAGAAGTGATTTAAGTGTCTTAAGTTGAATTTATCGTTATAGTACATCATCAAATGTTAATCATTGAAACTCTATTAATCTGTTTTTGGCTATTTGCTTTTTTCAGAAGAATTTGTATGAAGTTTGATCCTGAAACGCTACATTGCGATTCTTAACGCTTGTAACGGTTCATCAAAACCACAAGACAAATCATTCAATTGAATCAGGCTGTTCAAATGTAATTTTCGACAGTAACCATACATAGTCAAGTATCAAAATATATTTCATTGTGACACAATCAACATCAATAATTGAGAATGAAGAGCATAACATGACATTTACACCATCTTTTATTCACATCGTGCATTAGAGAACAGAATGTGTCTACCTGAATTACATCTAGATATAAGACAATTTACATGTAAATTCATCCATGGCTGTAGACAAATCAAATGACCTTCAACCTACAAGACCAGACATTCATAAGGCTATGACCCAGACAGTAGATTAATATATCACATCGGTTAGAGTAATATAATAACTACTGGGTGCTAAAATTATTTCCATTATTAAATTTGACCTTAAACAGAAAATCTTAGAAATATTATTTTAAGACTGTCAACAAATATATACTGAATAACTGTCTGCCTGTAGGAAGTGAAATGTGAGAAAAAAGTAACGTGATACATGTATTCTACTTTTATTCCTAACTTTTCTTATGATGAAAATTTCAGAATCATGTTCAAATGCTTGAATATATAGATAAAAGAATTATCAGACTAACTGTCATATACGCCATTATTCATCTGCAGATGTATTGCTGATCAAGCAATAATAATAAACTAATAGACATACATTACTTTGTGCAGTAAGATTAGATTTACATATAAAATTAGTTTCCAAACTCGCCATGTTAAAACCAACAGAAAACAAACTGTGACATTTAGTGCACCTTCTTGATATCATTTTGATCTGGAGAAAGAAATAATTCTGTATTATTTCATTATGAAGACACACGACCACTAACTACTAATTACCAACCTCTCAGACACAAGGGAGGCTAGTCCAATTACTATAGCAATACTGATATCTGGTCCGCAACAGGTCGAGGAGTTCTTCGTGATTGGGATTCAGTACTGTAACTATCTGTGTAAATGATTTAATTCAATTGGAACTTTTATTGACAATTGATTGAAAGAATACCAGAATTGATAAATATGGCTTGTTAATTCTAGGAAGATCTTTATGGAACAATGATATATTTTAGTTTACTATTTTTCAAGGTTAGGTCTTCAGAGATTAAATTGAACGAAATCAATTTCTGATTCATAAACTTATAATGGTATTAAACATTAAACATTCAAAATATTTTGCATAACCTTAAAGAGTAAAGAATTACGGTCAGAAGACAACGTGTTGTATTACTAGTGTTACAAGCAACACAGCGACAAACAACCTTTTTCATAACAATAAAGAAAAGTCTTTGTTTTCTCAGCGCTTTGAGCATACATGAAGAATGTCAATTTTACACAAACAAGGTAGAGTTTTTATAAGAATCCATTAGTTGTTAGTCATGAAGGCTAAAACATAGTTGAAATTATTTGTAACCCAGATGGACAGCTTGACTATAAACAGGTTACAACTCCTTCGTTCATTAAAACATTCTCTTCAACTCTCATTTTCATTGTCAAAAGTTGTTTTCTTGAAATAGCATACTCGTCAGAAGTCGGTTTAAATGGTAATTTAAAAATCTATAAGGCGATATTGTATTTGTGGCTGAATGTATGAATCAAACAGATGTCTCTGCTTGTCAAAATCTTGTTTTTCTCAAAAGTTTTATTTTCTTAAAACCTTGGATTCAAAATTTACGTTACCTCTTAATTAGAAAATCCATACATTTATGACTTTGCTTAAGCCAGATAATTTGGGTTTGTACTATCAGTTGAATGAAGATGTTGCTCTTGAGCATTTTGTTCCAAACAAATTGTAAAATAACATTTGTTTAACTTTTATTTCCAATAATTGAGTTTCAGATATATGGAAATAAAAAAACGAAGAGGTGCTTTGTGTTTTTTTAACATGAAAACGGGAAAACAAACACATTGTATGTATGAAAGGCAACCAAGAAGTTCTTAGAAAAAGATTGTCGAATTTTATGGGTTTCAACTCAATGAATAATTTCATGCATTAAAACAACTAAAAGACCTGTACAATCCGGGTGGAATAATACAAAGATTTGTGATACGATGTTGCAATCGCTAGAGAATGAATCATTAAAATCATTCGATGAACGTTAAGGAGTTGTCATTTTGGAAGAAGAGAAACTTTCCACGTCTCTTAATGAGAAAGATTTCTTTGATCTTTGTTAACTGCATCGATTAGGTCGATAAAAGGAAATTGTGGTTATTTTTAAACATCAATTGCAATAAGTCTCAGTGGAAGGTAATCTTTTAATGTTATCCTCTAGAATAGTGACATCTGCACCAGGACAGTAGCAAGGGGGTTTTCGTGACATAGATTTCATATTTCAAACATAGGAGTTAAAATGATTCTTGAAGCTCACCAGGCTTACAAAATGTATGTGGTGATAGCTTAAACAACGTAAAACAACCCCCACCCCACCTCCACTGAGCTAAAAAAAAGGAAAAAATGAGCCTCCTGTATAGGTTAATGTCCGAGTAACTCTCTATCCCTAAAAAATAATGGAGCCGAGGGCCCCAGGGCCCGAGGCTCATTATTTTTTAGGAATGGAGAGTTACGAGGATATTAACCGACTTAAATTACACTCAACTTAATGCCTTTTCAAAAAAATAACTTAAAATATCTATTAACATTTTTTTTTTTAGGTATTTAAGTGTTTGTGTGCTCAAATATTTTTGCAAAAGGCACACTTTCCGACGACTTTTTTAGCAACGTGACGCTGATTAAAACCTTAATCGATACTGTTTGATATGAAATCGAACTTTGGAACCCTTTAGAGATCACCTCCCCCACCCCATTCTCCCTGACGGCCATGTAGGTCAAACAATCCATAAAACTCAAAGGCAGATATATTTGCAAGAAATTACGACAATTCTGGAAAATCGACAATTCTGGAAAATCACTTATATATCGGGATAATTCACGTTTGCAGATATTTCCCTTGTTCGCATGATTAAATGATGTTCACAACAAAACGGTCGCATAAGGATTGAGCCTAAACATTCTGCAACTACATATGTATATTATTACAAGTTACTTATACTCTATGAATGAAACATGTCTTGCATGAAATGCTATTTCATGAGCTAACTTTGAACAAAAGACATGAAAACGTGCTTTAGTTCCTTTGATATGGCATGGTTTGGCTTCAGGCATCCTTTATCTGTTCGTGTTTTCATCAGGGGACTACTTTATGGTCACTAACCAGCAAGACAACTGCAGACATGTCGTGTGTTGAGGCGGAAATAAACTGTTTATCAAGTTGAATGGTCAGTTAATCAGAACAGGACGTTCATTTGGTTAACACTTTTCTAAAGACATATCCCTCAGAGGTATAAGCTCGACAGTGCTTTATACTTGCTCAGTGATCTATATTACTAGTGTTCCCAATCAATGACAAAGGATTACTTTGTAGCTGCTCACGAAAGTTTGTTTGTTTTCCTGTTAAAAATCATAATTTTGGGAAAGTCTGAATTCCTCACTATTTCTAAAAATAAATTCTTACAGTCAACACGTTTGGATCAATTTTTAAGTTGATAATATCTCCACTACTAAATAAAGAATGGCTATGTGGCATGCCAGATACAATTTTGGCATTGACATGGGGTAAAAAATTTGAAAAGTCTCACTTGCTCCTTACTACAATGTTTTTCAGTTAAACACGATTTAGGCAAGCTTTCGGTTAAAATAGTCAATTTAGGTCAATATAGTGATATACATTTAATTTCCATTTTGACAAGAGTTATTTCAAAAAGATAATTTAAAAAGATGATTAGGAAACGTGAGATTTTGCCTTTTGTACCCCAGTGTTGAACAAACCCATGCTAAATGGCTTTTCTTTCAGTTTGTACAGTTGTACAGCTGCGTACCTTAAGTTTGTTCATTTAAGTGTGTAGTCTAGTGCAAATATGATGTAATTTTGAATGTATTTCAATCATACTAGCATCACAAATACGAAACGGATCATATTGAAATTTCACAACATTGATAACGATTCATTTTGTGTAAACATATTCGTACATTAAGAAATTTCGAAAAGACTATTTTTAGTTTTCTCTATAAAATCCAACAGCTTTAGCCATAAGTTATACTCCTTCTTTTGTCCTAAGTTAATGCAATGAAGCCGATTATTTTCTCAGGGAGTCAATATGGAACGTTTTAATCGATAATTAAGAAAATCGAAATTTCCAAAATATTATCCCACCTGTCTATTTTTGTCTGCCAAAATTTGAAATTTTGCATCAGTGAACAGACAGTCAAGGAATATGGTTTGGTTCTTTAACACATGGCATGGATAATCGGTGATCCCTTGACATTACTGCTGAATGTGTTTGGTTGATGTCCAAACGAAACCAAAATGTACATGATATTTGCACTACGATACAATGGCAAGTGAACAAACCTAAGTACGCAGCTGTATATCCTTTCGTCGAAATAGTCAACAATAAATTCCGTCAATAAAGAACTGGTTTTAAAGACGAGTTCTTAAATTGGTATCGGACCTACTCTAACAGAAAATAATGTGAAATCAGATCTTTTCTGTGATCCCGAGAGAGACATCGCTTAGAAGAATTACAGATAGTTTATGGAACTTAATTAGCTTTGTACTCGGGTTCAAAGCTCTTTAAATAGGTCATATTTGTTTATGGAATGCAGTTTCACGATCAATTACCCTGGATCAGTGGCAAAATCTTATAATAAAAAACTGATATATTAGATAATTGTTCTCATTTTATTCTCCGATTTGATGAAGCAATACAGTTCAAAGACATTGTTGATGATGTAAGCCATTAGTTTAATCTAGTTTGTCAGCGCTCCCATCTGCGCCAGCTTAACTGATTGCTGGTTGTATGCCTATAAAGCTTCGGTGAAGTTCTTGTACATCAAACAAGAAACATTTCAATGTGTGACTCGAAGTAGGCTACCAGACATAAACGTTTTATATCAATTTTATTCAGTTGAAAGTAGATCATCTTCAATATCAGTACAACCTGAAATATGAAAATATCCCGGTTCTGCCTTTCCTGATTTAGAATAGACTTTGTATGTCAAATATATTTACACTCTCAGGTATACTTACAGTTTATAATATGTCCATGGCCACTACATACATAAAGAACGGATATGTGGCATGTCAGATACAATTTTGTCATTTTCGAAGAGAGACATTGGGTAACAATTTGAAAAGTCTCACTTTCTTCTTACTACAATGTTTTTCAGTTAAACACGATTTAAGCAAACTTTCGGTTAAAATAGTCAATGTTGGTCAATATAGTGATATACATTTAACTTCCGTTTTGACAAGAGTTATTTCAAAAAGATAATTTAAAAAGATGATTAAGAAATGTGAGATTTTGCGTTTTTGGCTCCAGTGTTGAACAAATCCATGCCAAATATGTTCCTCTTGTAATATTAATGTCATCTTTCAATATGTGATGGGGAAATGATTTTTCTTCATATTCGCAAAAGTTTAAGTAGCAAAATGACGGATATAAAGGACAAAGTTATAATCAGTTACTCTATAACACAAAGAACAATAAGTTACAATGATAACATGTTTTATTGTGAGTTCAGATACATGTTTGTACAAAGAGAACATCAACGAGAGATGGACTTAGCTGATAAAAAATAATTTAGTGAATAGTTAAGGTCCAATATCGAATTAAGATTTAATGAGAGAACACATTTATGTTATATATCTTGCATGTACAATTCCCATGCAATGAGAGTATGTCAAGTGGAATCCTTTTAAAGATCTTGTTCATTGGATTGCAGAACATAAGATTTTGCTATCGTCTCTAAAATTGATGCAAGAAAACTGAAAATTTAGCTCTTAACTAAACTTTTAAAATTGCCCCTAAGTTGCACTATTTTTGGACAATGTGGGACACAACAATACCTTTTAGAGATCCAAACTTATTTCTTGTATAATATCAAGTATGGTTATACAAAAGCATATATAACACTCGTTGTTGATATTGCATACCTGTTTTGGATAAGTCTGGATAACAGAATATTTTATTTGTGTAACTGTTTTTTGCTCATAAAATAAGCAGATACTGAATGTAGATATATTTTTTCTCATCAAGATTTGATGGAAACGACAACAAATATTGACAACAAATACTGACGTATTTCCCTAGAACACTTCTGTATTTTGAACTAATGACATTTTTTTTTAGATGTATCTTGTATTGGTAAAAGATATCTTTTTAATTTTGGAATGAATCATGAATCCAAAGGTTTAATACAATAACCGATTTTATTTGAAAGATTTCGCTCTCCCCTCATGATGTGCTGATTTGAATAGTCGACATGTCCATTAGTACAAGGGCAAGGCCCAAATTAACCAATGAAACGATGCTGATGGTGTCTGACGTCTCATTGATGTTGCCTATAAATGTTGTAATAGCAATCCTAGTCTTGGCAAATGAGTTTTTTATGAGACGGTTTGAAATAAAATCAATGTTTATGGTATATTAAACTTTCAACGACTAATAGAAATTGTAAGAATTAAATACACTACTTACATGGTACTACATATATCATTGGACGGTATTCAGTTTTACAACCAAGAAACATATATTTGAAACATTTTTTTAAAGAATTATTCGTGTGGTTATTTCTAATTAATCTGTTTATAGAAAGGGACCCGTCTCCAGTTTCCACTTAGCGCCAGATGCAACAAATAGATTAATAACGAATCACGCATGGTTTCGTGTTCTCTCCTCATTCCTCAGCCCAGGAAGTGCAAGTTAAGGAGATTCTTCTCTTAGTGCAGGGCGTTATTACTGGATAAACCAATAATGGTCTGTTAAAGGTGTCTGATACGGTTGTTAAAAAATGTCTGATGCAAACATTGCCATGAACTCCTGAAGTTGGCAATTCATTTAGTTTGTTATGCAGTAAAACAGTCAAATCGAGAGTTAAGGGGGAGCAGAGCGTTCAAGTTGGAAAAGAAGTTGATTGATGAGTCAACGAAATTATTAAGCGACGCAAGATTGTTAAAATAAGTGCCTGAAAAACTGGATGTACTGACCTACGTGGTCGTGATTAGCGCTTAATAGCAGTTGTGAAAGTATAGTCCTTCAGGGTAATAATATAGCGCTTTGAGCATGTCTTAGGACTGAATCATAGGTAACACTTATGCAAAACTAAGATGTGTGCATCAAACAATACATTATGGAAGAAAATGATGACATTAATGTTCAGGTGATGAAAAGCGTCGCCCACATCCTGAGAATATGATTGCCTCTTTATATTGATCACATTTGGCAATGATTTCCTATTTTTTTCTGCTATGATTATCAATGATGGAAACCCTTCAGCATTTAATCCAAACTGTCCATATAGTTTATGTTTCATGAGATATTCCAATTCACAAAGAAGGGACTGCTATCGACCCACTGCTTCCATTAAATGCAACATAATGACTGAATGACGGAGTCAGAATGACTGAAAAATAAATCAAGACGGCACATCTATAGGATAATATCTAGGATATCATGTTGCACCTCTGTAAGGTAAAACTAAATAGTATGAGATTTATCCTTTTTGTTACTTTCACATATTGATAAATAAATCGATTGGTAAATTAAATTAGAGCATTACACCATAAAGAATGAAACTTGATAACGAATTCCTTCGCCTGTGAGAAAACTCCATTTTAAGTACAAGTTCGTTATTATATCCTCTTCAAACCTGAAAAGGGGAAAAAACTTGCCAAGAAAAGTCGTGTGAAATAAATAAAGAATTTGGCGTTTATACGGCTGTATTGAATTCTTTCAACATTTTATTCAAGCGCTATTGCACGATAAAAAGGAGAAATAACATCAACGGTAACTTCTCAATTTATATAATCGATTAAAAGTTATCAATTCTAATGGTTTATGCAATCATACTTTTAAAGATAACATGGTACATGAAAAGTCAATTGATCACAAGCCTTACGGCAATTTCGGTCAGGAACGGCAAATCTCAGATTCCTTTCCGTTGCAGCTCCCTGCAACCGATTTTTAGAGAAAAATATTTTTTTCAGGAGAGGTATAGTTTTTATCATGATATTCCTCAATAGTTGTTTTCCAGACATAATACGATTCTTTGAATGACCTCAACTGTCAACATCAAAAGTTCTGATTTTCATCAAAAATGAATATTTGATTGTATAAAGGTTTGTCCATAAGATAAATAAAGTAACCTATATAACTCCAAAGGTGATATTTGAATCGAAGATTGTGTTTGTTATTTTGAGCATGGCATGTGCTTGAAAAGCAGGTATTCGACATTGAAAGTATAGAATGAAAATGAGAATGTGTTCGTTATCAGTTTCAGAAACGGAACACTTAAATCTAAGGTGAATTACGGAATAACGAATGCGACCAAACATGTGAAAAGCACTAGCTAATGCAACATGCTATTTTGAGAACATAAGCTGACCCTCTCGTGTGCAAATAGATCCAAAAATAAAAATCAATTTTTGTAAACGTGATTTACATGGTCTTCATATTTAACAGTTGTTAAAGTTTGCAAGTATGATTTGCGTTGTTTGCAATATTAAGGAAATTCGTGCAAATAACATTTTGTTTTGAAATTATCGCCGTGAAAAAACGTGGGACAAGAAAACATTTAACTCCAAAGATAACTAAACACAAATACAGTTAATTGACATTAAAACAATTCTAGTTTCAAATACATTCAGTGATACATAAGAGCTGTAAAATATACTTAATTTATCAAACACATTCTTAAAATTTTTTTTTGACAAAAACATAAATGAAGATCAATAACAGAAACAATAAGTTCCAAGATTGGAGTTTTTAATTAAACACAAATACGAAACAAAACGTTTAGGACAGACCACATAATATTCATATATTGAATGAATGATTATGTTAACTGTCAAATATCTCATTTTATCTATTAGGGTGGTCTTACTATTTCGCTGAATTTAAAAGCATCAATTGCAAGTAATAAAAAAAAATAATTGGGAAATGGTATATGATAAGCATAATGAGATGTCACTTTTTTTGTATTATGTTTTTTCATACAGAAATACTTTAAAACAGGCTTGTGTTTATAAATGATTTAATGAGGTAGTGTGAGTCGATTCGCAATACAAACTCTATCATATTTCTGAGCTCACAGCCACAAGGAACACATTGAATGAATACTTGTACATGATAAATGTTTTCGTGACCTCGACTCACTTAGCAGTGCATAAAGGCACACGTTTGGAAGATGTTTCTGTTAGCACAGGATACGAGGACCGGATGAACTGATAAAAGCTTGGTAATGCTGTCTGGTGATTAGAGAATCTGTACCAACATTTGAACATACTTACACTTACTACAGATACATGTATATATATAATACAAGCAAGCCACATGAGTGGCATTAGAAATACAAACAGAGCATCATCATCCTTTAAATAGAGATTTCAAACCATTTTGATTGACTTTACCTTATAATGAAAAACATGAACCACTGATGATATTCCATGTATTTCTTTGAAAATCATATTTTAAAGGAAAATGTAACCTTATTCTCTACTTAAAAGAAGTCAGAGATTTGGACGACATACATATATTGAACCTACCTGCAAAATACGACACAAACTTTGGGAAGTTAAATTTCCAGTATATATTTTCTTGTACATGGTGAATGATTTAAAGTTCATTTCATTGTGATTCATTGATTGCGGATCAACGACGAGACCGTCATAGTGTCAGAGAGGTTTTAGTATTCATTGAGATGGAGCATTTGTTTAAATTTAACATATGTTTTGGTTGCAACCATTTTTGGTTAGTGCGACGATGCACAGCTTAGCTTGAAGAAATGAACAGAATTGATGTCCATGTTTTAAAAAATTAAATCTGTATTAAAGAAAGATCTTTTGGGTGAAACACCCTTTTGAGCGTGACAAAGATTTAGTATATTTTAAAACTCAATATTTAACATAGCAAATAAATAAGAACATTTTCAAACGTCAGTTACAAAATATCTTTGTTCACCAATCTGTGGAATATTGCATTGGTAAAATGCGAAGTACTCCGTTGCAAAGGTGTTGGTGTCATCTTTTTATTCACCTTTTCACAGCTAATCATTCTGTTATCCTTTGTACATAAATTCAGTAATGTACAATATAAACTTCATTATACTATTTTGACATATGCACAGTTTAACATAAATTTTCAAATACATTTTCCAATTTAGCTTGGATCTTATGCATTGGAATCAGCATTATAGTACCCGAATATTAAGAATAAAAGATCTGGAATATCATATCATTTTTTTGTTATGTAAATGTTTGTATCCAAATTCTTAGATACACATTCTTTTCAAATGCTTTAAAATATAACTGCTTAATCTTATTCGTTTGCCCATCTCCTTTTAATGGAAAATGTAACAAGTGTTAGCATTCAATTGCCTAACATAACATAACACTTTGGTTTATTTGGTAAAACGTTCTCCATAATTTTCACATTAAGTAAGGATTTGAATTCACGTAAGTAAGAGACATTTTTTATTTCACGTGAGAAAGAGACATTGTACCACAAAATAATTGTAGACAATATATAAATAAATACATATTCAAAACATTTGCATAATAGCAAATGAAATATAGATGAATAATAAAAACTGAATTTCCAGTTTTTTCAGTCTATCATATCAGTTTAAGAAAAGTGACATGAAGCTAAAGATGGCGACTTAAGAATGAACCTTTAACCAGACATCTATTGATCGCATGGTTCAACGTGTAAGCAATAATTGCATTAAACACGCTAGAAGACCCTCTATGTTACCATGTATGTTTCCTAGTCTCAGAGCAAACACCAGCGAGATGTTCATTAAACCTCACATCGCTCTCTCCTGTATAGAAGTGTTTGAAGATCATGGCCTCTGGGTAGTCTAGCTGTAGACGGTAAACATTCTGATTTACACTTTTGTCTTTATGTGATTGATTCGTATCTTCTTCAGTCAGTTTGTGTTTGCTCCTAGTTTCTGTTCAAATACGTGTCTTTGAAGTGTAAATGTCATCTTCGACAATGACAGCTGAGAAATGCTATTGTGAAATATAAACACAGATGTGAAAAATCTATATTTTTGGACTATCCTGTGTACTTTTATTTAATACGTGGATTTGTTTAGGTCGATTTGTTTCCTTCTCAAAACCCAATTTCAGTTCAATTAATCTACTAAACGAGTTAATGATTCAGTATAAACCGCCTGCAAAAAACGAACTAAACGAGCCATCAAAAATATATTTTCAAAAGCTTTTTCAAGCACACTTAGTCATCCGTTTACTTGATTTACTGTCAAAAAGATTTGCTGTGCAGAAACATCTGTCTCATATGCTACAACCACTGAGTAGAATAAACTGTCCTTTATCAAGATCATGCAAAGACTTGTAATCTGTTAAGTTTACCCTCAAGATCTATTTTGCCTATCCTTCACCTAATGAAGGTTCATCCTGCAAATCAATATGTCCACGACAAGTTCAGTTTATTTCATTGATAAAAGCGTTTGGATTGAACGATATGATATGTTCATATTAAACAAATAGCTTGAAGGTTCCTAATTCTAACCACTATTTTCATCTATGGTTAGTATTTGTAAGTGGATTGTATTGATTTGAAATGAACGTGAATGAAAAGTTCACCTCGCAAATGCATTCTAATAAAAGCTTCAAAGCAGAGAATCTTGTCAGGCAGAGAAAATGTGTGTTAATTTGAAATACACTAATCTTTCTCTATTCAATATGAACATATCATTGCCCTGATTCTCTTCTACAATCTTGTTTATTATATTGATGCTCACATCGTGAGATGTTCTTTGTTAGTGACACTCTACGTGAATTATATCAGCACTGTTTCCTTATTACCTTGCCTAAATAATCTTCATGACATTAACATTTACAATAGGTAAGCCTGAAATGGAGAAAAAATATAGACTATAGAACACTTTTGATGATACTTCCACACATTACAACAACCTTTTAGCATATTCATATCATCAAATTAAACTAGAAAGTAAAAACAGATGTCTCCCCCTTCCTCAAATGCTCCAAACCTCTAAACAATACTATCATAAAGCACCATTAATGTTCTCTGTATAATTCAACTTGAATTAATAACCTATCAACTCCACAATTGTAGAAAACAAAATATTCAAAATTCTAAATGATTTGATGCTAAAACCCTTGAAAAAGACTAAGTCCAAATTGTTGCCTTGGAAAAAAAAAAATAAAAAATCAAAAATCTATAACCTCCAAAAGGCACATCTACATGATATGGAGAGACAGTATACCAAGTTTGGTGATGATCGGTCACATAGTTTTAGAGATATGCTCCGAAACGAAATGGGAACGCCAACGCCAACGCCGACTGGAACCCAGCTAAATCCAATATATCTCCTGACATCGGGGGGAGATTCCCTAAAGACAAGGAAATGGTTTCTCATTTTATTGTGCTCGTAGATTATATATATATATATATATACATATGGTAACATTAATTAACCTCTTCAAAAGAAAATAAATTGAAATGAGATCTTGACTTGTGTTCTCAAGAGTGACATCAATGTATAGAATTACATAGAGACTATGAAACTTACCATTTTACTGTGTTTGGTTTCATCTTTGAATAGGTCACACTGTTCAATCGTGACGTTTCCACTATCACATTACCCTGAATAGCTGGCAAAAATTGAAATATATGTATTCTCCGAATTGAAAAAGAAATCAAGTTGCAATGCTATCTAAATCTTCCTTCGTTTCTTTTTTCCCCAAGATTTCACCTGCTCCATTGAGTTATAGATCGATGTTGAAAGGATTGCCTGATTTATAGTACACATGAAATGACTTTATGTTGAACTGGTGTACATCAAACTTGTGGCATTTAAAGTTTGACATGATTGTGAGCTATCAGACAAGATCTCTTTATACCAATTTATTTCAGAATAGCAGAGTCGATATCAGTACAGATTCACATGAGATCAAATGTCAGTCCTTTATTCTCCTACTATTTAGCTATTGAATAGACTACTTGTGTAAAAATACAAACACTTATAATGATCTCCGCAATAAATTTGAAACCCATAACCAAATCTGATATCGGAGCCTTTCGGTTTTCATTTAATAATGATATGTGTAAGGTCATTTGTCTGCTTATAAAAGAGACCTATGATTATTTTTGAGCCAAACCTTCCCCCTGAGATCAACTAAAAATCTAGAAATTGTCTTTTTTTAAACATTTGTCTCATACTGATCCTAAGCTTAACAATGCCTTTCGCCTCGCGTTGATTATGACATCATTTGTTGATTCATAACACGATTTAAATTAGGTTATACATTTTGTACTGACCATCAGTTTTCATGAAGTCTTATATCATTAACTTTGTACCACCTTTTTGTAAGAGAATGTTTGTTTTGCGAGAAAATTCCTCATAGGCTTTAGTAGTAATGTCAGTTTTAAAGTAACCAGACCTCATTTTGTGTTGAATCTGCATGTTGAACATGGATGTAATAAATATCATTTACTAGTATACAAGTCCCAGACCACGAAGATATACGGTGTCTCTTTATTGCCTTTCTCAGACATTCCATCACAAGTTCACTTTGACCTATGCATATTATTGATTGCAGGATAATATTCTACACAAAGATTTATGAAGGGCACGGAGGTTGGAGCTACCGCAAATAATCTTTTTTTTGTGATTTTGTCAGAATTTCAAAACCATCCATTTAGATGCCATTCATGATTTATGAGAACCCATAGTGAGGAAACTATAAAATACATTCGATTTGATATTCTTGCATTAATATATTGATATCCCTTGGATTTTCTTTTTAGGTAAATAAAAAAATAAACATATAGAAAAACACCATGTTAAATGGTGTTTCAAAAGTATATTATTCGTTGATTTAAAGGTCAAGAGAATAGTCTTTGGAAAATAGCAATGACAACTTACTGATAAAGGTAACTTTGGGAATGATGGCAGAACGAAATCTGAAACGCAACCATGGAAGAATACAGATGATTTGGCACTTTTGGCTTTGTCTTTTGTTTAATTGGGATCTTTATAAACAAAATCAGATTTTGAATTGAAAGTCTATGCTTTGTTTAAATCTGTACAATTTTAATTTCAAATTCATTCCTTCCTAAATACTTATTGGAGAATGACTTTTATATTAATATTTTAATAGATCTTGAGTTTCTTGATGGTGTGATACGATGAAAAGACAGGTAATAAAGACAATATTTTGTGACTATGTTATTGAATATGTCGTTTTAGTTTTAGTTGTTAGTAAATGGTTATTTGTTGTTTTAAAAAGCAGATAATATGATATGTATCATCTTTTTACTAAGGGAATACTTTTGATAGTCACATTACAACATAGACACAAAAAACATGTTTCGGAAGAAGTTGAAATTGCCTTTGTATCAAACTGCTAGATAATGATAATAATAAAGATTATGGTCGATATCTTTAGCACTTGAAAGTTGTGGTAGTGGATGGCATTTGGAATTATTGTCTGTTCGCGTAACTGGCAAGCACCTGAATCAGACATGCGATTTAGCCGTCTGATTCAGAAAATACTTGTCAATTGAAGTGACTAGAACTAAAATCCTTAAAAAAAAAGTATTTCAAACGCATACACAATTAAATATTGAACATACTTATGCCAACGTAGACTATTTTCAATGTACTCTTTAATTTAACAGAAAATTAATCTAAATACCTTTCTTAGAATAGTTGTAGATCAGATGTTCTGGTCTCATCGCTGCAAATGCACATACACAAAGGCCTCCAATCACAGTACCAGAGGTAATTCACCAAATTATGCTATAGTAATAAATGGTTTGGTGTTGTTTCCTCTTCTCAAGTTCCAGGAAATACAAGTTTGTCTTTTGGAGCAGTTTCAGATTACTTTACAGATAAACTGATAAAAGTATGAAGCACACAACGTCAAATCCATCAGGTTTTTCAATTGCTTTCATTTTGTTCTTGAGTGAAAATACCACTTTTATCAGTCAAATCAGACCTTAGGGCGGCTACAGTGCGTCCTTACTTGATATTCAGTTGTTAAGTCAAAGCCATTATAAGGCACCATGAGATATCCATGTTCTTACATAAATATTTATTTCCCTCCATCCATTCTAGTTTCATTAGACACTTAAAATTGGTCACAGCAAAGTTATTGTTTTCGTAATATTTTTACTTACAACTTGACCTAACCATGTGCTTTTCTTAGATTAATGTTTTTTTCACAAAACCATTGTCATGAAAAGGGCAAAACCGATGACATGAACCCAATGGTCAGGTGATGAATTCTAGATTTCTGCCAACATCATGAAAATATGATTGCCTCTTAAATTTGATCAACAGTAGGTAGTGATTTCCCATGTGTTTTTTGTTATGATTATTTCTGATATAAAACATTATTCATTCAATCAAAACTGCTCATACATTATACGTTATGAGTCATTCCCATTCAATGGTCATGAGTGATATTATCCAGTGCTTCCATCACGAGTTATATGGTGACAGGAAAATGAATCAAGATGGAAGATCATGAGTTTTATTTAACAGCCAACGGAGATGTATAGTATCAAATCACATTTACCGAGAAGTAAATATCTGATTAATCTATCAGAGTAGAATTATGAGAAAGAAGATTAGATCAGCCAATTTCTTTTAGAGAATTACCAAATAAAGAAGTAACTTGATTAAAAAACCCTTCCTTTATTAGAGGACATCTTTATCACAGGCTCATTGGCAACCAAAAGATCAATCTCATTCAACCCCTTGATTTCAACGCCTTCATAGTCATAATTATAGTAGATAGATAGATAGATTGTCTTTAATTCCTCCAAAATTGAAGATATACAGTGAATGATAAGTTAATATTATATTAAGCAGCAAACAAACACGAAAAGTACATGCTTTGGACCATAGGCACTAATAGAGAAAAAATGTACATGAACATTTATAAGCACATGTTGAGAAATCGTTTCCATTCTCGAAGCGCTTTACATGTTAATTTCATACATTTGATCCATATATTGGTATCAAGATTTTTGACAAAGTCATTTGGTATACCTCCAAGAAGAAAACTTATTAACACATCATCATCATCATTCCAAACACTGGCAAATGTTTGTACATCCAAAACATCGATGAGACAGTTGAATAACTGCTCTCTATCACATAACCTGTGTGAACAATATAGAAATACATGTTTAACACTGTCATATGCGTGTGTCCCACACAGACATTCTTTAGATTGTATAGCAAAAGTGCTTACACGAATAAGGTAGGACATGTCATAGAAGTAATCAGAATCATTAAGAGTTATTAACCAAAGTTTGTTCCCAGTCGGGGTACGCAAGAGGGAGTATCTATGTAGATTTACTCTGTAGTTCAGCTCACTGGTGACACCATTTGCTTCAAAAAATGAAACTTTCTTATTCACAAGTTTGGACCATTCATTTTTAGTCACAAACGCAGATGAGTAACGGAACATATCAACATATTCAATAAGATCGTATTTACGAGCAAGATACACTCAGGGGCAAAATAAACGATACCAACTTTTCAAAAGAGTAAACAACAAAATCCTGTTGTAAATGAAATGCGACTACGAGCCCTTGTGATAGGCACATCAGTTGTGAAAACGTACTCACAATTTCAAACATCAAAGTATAATACTTATAATTATATTACCGTTCAAATACACGAGGGGTCTTTTTCGATGTTATTTTTGGTCATAACATTTGGAATTGGAATAAAATAATTATGAAATTTACAAATCTATAAAATCTAAGATGTTATCAATATAAATAACCCTTGTAGAAGTTAATTTGTTCTCGCATTGTGCCTGTATTTTGGTTAAAAAAGAAGAAAGGGGCCATTTTCACTATCCTATCTCGTCTAGTTAAGGAGATTTTTTAACAGCGTTTTTTGAAAAGCTTGTATTTTAAAAGCGTTAACAGATATAGCTCTAAAATTAAAAACTTAGTTCAGTTAGCTCTTGAATACATGAATTAACCCTGTTTCAGCCGTAACTATCAATCGTAGATTAACCTATCATGCATTTTATATAGTATCGTTTCTTTTGCCCCTGAGTGTATAACATATGATGTATTGGAGAGGACTTACGCCTCAGCATATTTTTAGAGTCACAATCATCACAATCATTTTGAGCCAGTCTGTGTTACAATATTCGCTTAAAAATAAAGCTAACATCAGCGTTGAAAAGTCTTCCCAGGAACAACGATGCTCTCTGGTCTATATATGAACGAAGGGATACAAGGCCTAGACAGTCTCTGGCAATTACTGAACTTGTGCGTTTGGAAAACCCTTGTACTTTTTTACAAAAGTACTTCTGAACACATTCGAGCATATCATACTCTTTAGTTGATAGCTGACACCACACATTGCAGGAGAAAAGACCACATGGTAAAATAATGCGTTCCCATATGCGTACAGCATGCATCGGGTGAAGAAGACCTCCAAAGCACAAGCTATGACTGTGGTTAACATTGATTAATCTTCTTAGTTTTTCACATATTAAAATTGTACAGCTAAGGTAAGATTTTGCAGTGCTTATGTACAGGCCAGCATATAAGACATCCGTCTTACGGTTGACAACCTGATCTCCAAGGAATAATTCTGGACATGTATGCTTATTATAATCACCAAACAGAAGGAAAGCACTTTTACTTGCATTTAATTTAAGGTGCCATGTTCTTGTGTAATCCAAAATAAATTTCAGTAAACAGTGTAGACCATGTGTACAACTCAACAATGTTGTATCATCTGCAAGTAAGATACCAGGAGTAGTGGCCCAGGGGAGGCTCAAACCCCTTCCTGAGTTATCAATAGCATTCAAAAGGTCATTAATGTACAGCGTGAACAACCAAGCCGATAGTACCCGTCCTTGTCCGACACCCTGGGCTGCGTTCGTTTTGACTCACTCGAGTGTAATCTCGCGCATGCTCGGATGCCACTAAGAGCGAACGACTTATATGCTCTACTGTGTGTCGCACTTGGTTGCCTGGCTGTAAACAATATGGCCGAAAAATTGATTTTTTTCACAAAGATTTTATCATTAAATTTTAACAACACATGGTCTCCAAAATCACAGATATGTTATAGTTTTCCTTTATCCAAATCTAAACCTGACATTGGCATATGTTAAAACAGACTTATATTTAAGTAAGTATGCCTGTGGTATGTTATAAACACTGTGTCAATTGACGTATTTCCGTTACTCTCACGACCTCCCTCCCCGATTTAGCAGGAGGGACATTGAGTGACTCTAGAGAGCACACGAGAGTGACACGATGGTTGTTCGATTAGGAATTTCATCGCTCGTGCGACACACTATGTGCAAAACGAACGCAGCCCCGGTGTACTTCGAAGGTATCTGAGATATGACCGCCAATGCTTATGCGTGATCTCATTGATGAGGAAAGCATATTTATAATTCTCCATATTTTTCCCTTTTAAATTCAAAACTGTGCAGTTTTAGAAAAAAGACCGTTAAGCCACACACGGTCAAAAGCTTTTTCGTTATCTACAAATGCACAGTATACGGGCGTGTCTCTTTCGTTGTAGTAATAGCAATACTTTCTAAAAGCGTAAAAGAAGCTGTCTCTGCCCAAGCACCTTTTCTGAAGCCCATCTGGAAAGGATGTTGAAAGTTCTTTACTTTTGTAGCCCAGCTTTCAATTCAATTATCATTATCTATTTCATGTTTCTTACAGTATCTACTCCATGCCTTAAGAACATCAAGCCAGTATGGATTATTGATATCAAAAACTTCTATACCATAAGCCCCCAATTTGAATATATCGTTAAAGGGTATTTTGCAAGGGTTATCTACAGACTCTTTTTTACAGTAAAGTCTCAAAGTGGACATTTTTAAAGCATCAATAAATGTTTTTATATCAATCATTCTTAGACCACCTTCTTTTTTCAATTTTTTCATAGTAACCCTTTTTTTTCTTATCATTTTCATCATTCCAAATAAAATTAAACAATATTTTTTCAAGTGAAGAGATGAAAGAATCTGGGGGATTAGGTAATGCGCTAAATATATGGACTAATTTTGAAACTGCTAGAGTCTTAATAACTGTAATCTTTCTTATTAAAGTCAGATGCCTTTTTCTCCAAATGGCTAATAATCTATTAATTTCTTCTAGCCTTTTTCTGGTATTAATTACCCATAAGTCACAGGGTGTTGGGGTAAATTTGATACCCAATATTCTATCGTTATATCCTTACATAGTTTTTCATCACTATTTGCTGTTGAGCCTATCCAGATTGCTTTAGTCTTGTCTATATTAATCTTAAGTCCTGACATTTTGTAAAATTTGTTTAATGTAGAAATAGCAGCATATAGACTTTTTTCAAATAGTTTACCTAAAACGAGAGTAAGTGTTATACCTCTATAACGAGAGGGGTTATCTTTACTTTTACCATGGCCTTTGTGAATTGGAAGTATATTTCCCACATTAAACAACTTGGGAACATATTCATATGAGACGATATCATTATAAAAAGTATAACAAGGTTAGTTTGACGTGCTCATTGACAATATGATCAGGACCTGGCGATTTACCCATATTTAAAGATCTTATGGTTTTACATAATTCATCATATGTAAATGGACACAATAGATGCATATTTATATCATCATAGTCAAAGTCTTGTGTTGTGATAAGATCTGCAACAAAATTATTTACAAAATTGGTAAAATCTTGATCAAAACTGCTGTCTTCATATGGTTGGGATAAGTCCCTAAAATACTTAGCAAATAGGTTACAAATCGTTTCTGGGGTGTCACAAGTCTCATTGTCATAAGCTAGGACCTTTACTTGTTCCTTATTGCGTTTGTACTTTATTGTTACCCTGGTATATTCCTGTATATCTACTTCAGCTGCTTCATAGATGTCTCTGAACGTTTCTTCTTGTAGTTTACGTTTTGACCGGCGATGTTATTTCCGAAATATTCTTTTTGCCTGCTTATAGGAAGGAAGCTTGTACCTACCCCCTCGCCTTTTCTATGAACTGCAACACTTACGTGACATGCACTCGATTAACGTTTTTGTTAACATTTTCTTACCTTATAATTTATCTTTCTATCACAACTCACGGTACCTACCACTGCTTCGTTATTTCTGCAAATCAACAGAAAGTCAATTTTCACTCTCAAAGTACCCATCTTGGAACAAATCGCTGTCAGTCGGAGAGTGTACATACAAATATATCAAAGTCATAATGGGATCGATTGTCATTGCTGATAAAAATTAATGCATTCTAGACACGTCGATATACATGTACCAGTATACCGCTAAAATAGATGTTTAAATGGAACGTCACAATTATCTATTACGTGAATGGTTGGAGTGAAATCTCTGACCACTAGAACCCCAGAAAGGACACTAAAGTTAGGTCAAGTATTAACATTGATGTTGGTTGAAAGGGTGCGGCAGCTATTTGGGTGGTGATTTTTATTTTACTATTATTCGCTACTGTTTTCACCTTGAATATTTCAATGGATTTCTTGACTCCTGTTACCTAGGTATAAAGACACCATTTTAAACTCTTCAGGACAGATCCCAATTAAATTATATGGGTTATAAGGATACGACGGTCATCTTGGACGCAATCTCGAATAACAAACTTTTGCCTCACATTTGGAATGTCTACCCAAGTTTTTTCACTCTCCTATGAGTGATCTACAGGAATCATGAGTCAAAATTAGGGAACATGTTTTTAACCCTAGGACTAACTTTGCCCTTGAGAACTGATTTGCCTTCCCTATCTTTCAGCCCAAAAACTCTTGCGCTGATCATCTTCTACAATCATGTTTATGAAATTCATTCTCATACCTTGACGTATTCAACAGACCAGACCACCTTCCTCTTCATGAGTAACAACAGAAAATAATCAGTATTTAAACACGTATCGATGAAATCAATATTTTAAGAAGTTATACAATATCCATTCCCTAAACAACAGCCTTCAGGACAGATAAAAGCACCACGTTGTCAAAATTCTAAAGATGAAAACACGAGACGAAAGTGATTCCGATTAGCCAAATTAAAAACAGGGATTTCAAAACCTTGATTTTTAACAATCAATTTGCTTAAAGAGATTCAATTTAGATATTGGATAGGGTTTCTGTTTGGCAAATGATACGGATCATATGTTAATGTCGAATAGAGTTATGGACGAGGTTTTCAGCAATTTACAATTAGTAGGAAACCTTAGTGAGAATAGGCAGAAAGTTGTGAATTAAGCCATGAATTAAGCCAGGACACGACTTAGCGTCGCTGAACAACATGGCGATTGTCCGTCCTTTATCCTAGTGTATAGGGAAGGGAGACATTGTTATCTATAGTGCATATCCTCTTAAATATTGATAATTTCGATTTCCTTTCACTGTGATGGAATTGAAGCAGGTCTTAACTTTTGCCTTATCGACTTGCATTATACATTTACCCTTACCTTACAATTGACGATAGGTCTGTGCAATATGTTATACCCTTAAACCGAGGATGACAGGCAGAGGCAAGTCACTAAAAAGTCTTGATTTTCTGTAAAATCATATTGAAATTTCTGAAGTTTGAATAATTTAACTTTAAATGAAATTGTGATATTATTATTAGGAATATTGGTCATTAGAAAGTATTCATTCCGACAAACTATTGTTAAAAGGATTTTTTTACAGTTTCTTTGTAAACAAAATTATAAAGCCAAATTTAATCAGTCACACAGAATTAATGAAAATATTTTAAATTTTTTTCTTCATCGGTTATCTTACCTTGCCTGATATCTACAACGGAGATCATGCATAACTCATTTCATTTCTTTTATGACAAAACTGTCATCTGTTTTTGACACAAGGACATGTATCGCTTAAAAACAGCGTAAGAAAAACATATCTGGTATTATTGAAAACTACATTAAGTATCCTTTTTCTAATATATGATCAAGGGTGAGTTACAGGGTTTTATAAGTGAAATAAACTGTTTATCGGGCAAATGTGACCATTTTCAATGTTACCAGTGCTCTACTCGTGAAATATCAACTTTAACGATGACACTCGATGAAATAAACCTGGTATTGTGAAAACTACCATCTATATATCTCATTTTTAATTGATATTCAGCTATTTAGTAACTTTATTGTTAACAATTTAAACTATTCTTAAGCAATGCATCTTGATTTTTCATGACCTGTTAGTAATAGTATCTTGATGTTAACACTTGACAGTTTTAATCTCAATAACAGTGAGGTCTCTTCCTGATATGAACGCAACATTTGTATCGCGATACGTTTCGTATTGTCACCCAAGTATCGTGTACGTTTTCTTTTGTGAGGTTAGTATCCACATTTCAACAGAGCGGCAATACTTGATATTCCCTATTTAAGGCAGATAAAATGCGTGTTTTCTCGTCTTAGTTTGCTTGTAATAAGCTCATTAACCTATCTTACGCAAAACTAAATTGAAATGAGATCTCAAGATAGACATCAATGTATAGAATTACAGAAAGACAAATAAACTTGATTAGCATTTTACTGTGTTCGGTTTCTTAGATATTCAAATAGCTCATACTGGTAATTGCACGATCATATTACCCTGAATCCCTATTATTTAAGTATTCAAAATTGAAATATCAGGGTTTTTTCAAAATGTTTGTTTAAAAATTGAAAGAGCAATACAGTTCCAAAGCAATCTTAATTTTCCTTAGAATCTTCAGTTTCTTTTTTCCAGAGATTTCACCTGCGTCATTGAGTTATGGATTGATGTTGAAAGGACTCTACGAAACTTAATTACCATTTTACTATGTTTGGTTTCATCTTTGAATAGGTCACACTGCTCATTGCATGACGTTTCCACTATCACATTACCCTGAATAGCTGGCAAAAAATGAAATATCAGTTATAAAACTGTACTGTCCAAATTGAAAAAGAAATCAAGTTGCAACACTATCTAGATCTTCCTTGGTATCTAGAGTTATTGAGTGATAGGATTGCCTGATTTATACTTCACATGAAATGACTTTATGTGGAACTTGTGTACATCAAACTAGAAAGTTTCTGACATTTAAAGTTTGACGTGATATCAAGTGGGCTACTAGACAGAACGTCTTTATAACAATTTATTTCAGGATAGCAGAGAGTGTCATTACAGCTTCACATGAATTTAAATGTCAGTACTTTATATCCTGATATTCAACTACTCAAAAGGCTACTTGTGTCAAAAATACTAAAACTGTAATGATCTCATCAATCACTGGAAACCAATAAACCAATTCTGGTATCAAACTATTCAGTTTTATTTTTAGATATGTGTAAAGTCACTAGTTTGCCTTTAAAAAAACTATGGAACAAACCGGAAGTCAGTCCCGCCAGAGCAACAAGTCAGTTGTCCTTTGCTTCTTCAGTCTGATGAGTTCGAATCTCGAACGAAACTAGTCACTCAAGCATAAAACAAAGCCCCTTGGACGTTACTTGTCCTTTTAACTATGATTATTGTTCAGCAAAACCTTCTACCGTGAGATAAACATAAATCTAGAAGTTTGTTTTTTGTCCTATTATCACTATTGTATCATGTTGATTCTAAGCTATGCAATGCACATGACATAAATTGCTGATACTTGATTCCTGAATACGATTTAACGTAAGCCATTCATTTTGTAATAACCATAAGGTTTCATGAAGTATTATATCATAAACTTAAAACCACCTTTATTGTGAGAAAATCTGTTTTGTTTAGTGGAGCAAATCTTTTATTTTATTTTTTTATCGTCAGTTTTAAATTAACCAGACCTCCATTTTGTAGAGTCTGCTCTAGTCAGAGCAATAAGTTTGTGTAATGAGGATGCAATAAGTTAACTAAGTTATGATGACTGCAGTGGTAGCATACTTGTTGTCGGTCACTAGTGTTAAATGATGGTTAAATATGTTAATATTTATTGATGCTATATTTTCACTAGCATGTAGCTGATAAATACCTTATGCCATTGTTTCAAGTTCCATATTATGTAAAGAAAACACGAATATAAACATAGTGTCTCTTTACTTCCTTCCTCAGACAATTCATCGCAAAGTCACTTTGACAATTGCAGAATATTGATTACAGCATAATATTCTACACACAGCTTTATGGAGGTTGGAGCCACCGGAAATTACCTTTTTTTCAAGATCATCCATTTAGATGCCATTACATGATAAATGAGAACCTTAACTATAAAATGAATTTGAATGGTATTCTTTTATTGATTTCCTCTTATCCCTTGAATTTGATTGAGGTAAATCCAAAATGAACAAAGGAAACCACCATTTCAAATCGTCTAGAGCCTTGTCTTTATGGACAAAAGTAATCTTATTTATGCTATTGATTCTCAAATTGTGAGATGTATATCAGATTAGACCACCTTTCTCTTCGTTAATAACATTTTACTCGACTTGAAGTTCTTCGCTGTTGTCATATATCTTGCCTAAATAATCTTCCAAGTTCATGTCCATAAATTAAGGTGAATTATCTTGATGATAGGTATGTGCAAAATGTTCAGAAAAATATTGAAATGTGACATTTATTTACATACTGACTGTAAAGCACAAAATCTTGAAAACATTGTATCCCAATATTTTCACAGACATTGACAACGTTTAGCGTATCCATATTAGAAATAGAGTGACAATATCTTAAATTCCCGAAAGGCAGGGGAAAGGCGTGATTTCTCGTTTTACTCTGCTTATAGACCACATGTATGTAGGGTTTCAACAGCGACATAAGGGGTTCTGATATATCCAACAATGAATTCCAACATCATAAATATCGTTTTGAAATTGAGCCTTTCTAAATGAAACATGAATGGAAATAAGATCTGGACCTGTGATCTCAAGAGAGAGATCAATGTATAGAATTACAGAAAGACTATGAAACGTTCTTGACATTTTACTTTGTTCGGTAAAAAATCATAGGTCATACTGTTAATTGCATGAAGTTTCCATGATCATATAAACCGGAATCACTGGCGAAATTTTCAAAATTGATTATTCAGCTTTTTATAAGAATAATATTCCCCAATGTGAAAGAGTTCCAATGCAATAAAGATCTTCCTAACTATCTTCAATTTCTTTTTTCAGAGCTTCTTATCAGTTTCGATTGATGTTGATAGGAATACCTTATTTATGGTTCAAATGAAATAGCTTTATGTGGAACTGTGTACATCAAACGTGAAAGTTTCTGACATTTAAAGTTTGACATGATAGTTGGCTTCCAGACAGAACGTTTTTATAGCAATTTATTTCAAGACAGCAGAAAGTAAGTCGAGTGTCAGTACAGCTTCACATCAAGTGCAGTACTTTATTATCCTGATATTCAGCTACTGAAAAGACTACTTGTGTCAAAATACCTCTACTTATCAAAATCTCAGCAATCTCAGTTAATACCAATAAACCAATTTTGTTACCGAAGTCTTTCGGTTTTCAATTAATAATATATCTAAGGTCACTTGTCTGCTTTTCAAAAACCTATGATTAATGTTGAGCCAAAACCGTCCACCCTTGAATAAACATGCAGTTTGTAAATTTAGTGATTTAGGTTGTATCTTATCATCAGCTGAACAATACTATCTACTGTCTCGTGTTGAATATGACATCATTTGTTGATTCCTGGTGCCTCAACCCGATTAAGTTAACGTATTTTGTATTTACCGTCAGTTTTCATGAAGTGTTTTGTCATAAACTTTATACTACCTTTTTTGTGAGAAAAAGTTTTTTGCCGAGAAAATATCTATTATATTTCTTTAATATATATTTGTCAATTTTAGCAGTAATATCAGTTTTGAAGTTACAAGACCTCATTGTTGAATCTGCTCTAAGACAGAGCAACAAATTAGCGTAATGATATAATGATTTAAGTTAACAAAAGTTATGATTACTACACTGTTAGCATTGTCGTTGTCAGTCATTAGTGTTATAATGATGAGTAATTATGGAAATGTTGGTAGATTTTTACATTTCACCACCAAGCATGTAATGATTATCTTACGCCAGTGTTTCAAGTACCATCTTACTTAAAGAGAACACACATGGTGTCCCTTCACTTCCTTTCTCAGACATTCCATCGCAAGTTCACTTTGACCTATGCAGAATATTGATTTTACTATAATATTTTACACAGAGATTTATGAAGGGCACGGAGGTTGAAGCTACCGGAAATAATATTGTTTTTATGGTTTTACCAGAATTTCAAAACCATCCATTTAGATGCCATCACTTCATTTATGAGAACCCATAATTGTGTTATGAGAAACTATAAAAAATATTCGATTTGGTATTCTTGCATTATTTTCTTGATATACCTTGGACTTTTTGTTGAGGTAAATCTAAAAATAAACTAAATCACCATGGGCTATGGTGTTTCTAAATTATTCATTAATCAAAAATGTTATAGCATGTTCTTTATGGATGATAGCAGTGATAACCTTTTGATAGATGCTATTTTTTAAATGATAACAGAATGAAATATGACTGGAGAAGAATGCAAAGATTTAGCACTTTTATCTTTGTATTTGATTTAATTGGACTCTTTTTAAAATTTTATTTTATTTGATAGTATAGGTTTTATTGTAATCTCTTTACAGATGAAATAAAAAGGAGATCATATCATATGTAACATATAATGAGAAAACGTTATATTGTATTTAAGAAAATTATTGTTTAAAAAAACTCAAAGAAACTTAACCATCTGCTGATCAAAGTCGGTACTGTCAATATTGTCAAGTAATAAACAAATACTTGAGAGAATACATAGAGAATCTCACCCAAGTGTCTTCTGATATCAAATATATCAACACAAGTAAAAGTAACAAATATCCGAGGCTTGCCGAGGATATTTTACTTTTATCAACGAGTGTTGATATACGAGTATTTGATATCAGAAGACACGAGGGTGAGATTCAATTTATCATCCAAAATCATTTTTCATCACATTACCATGAAAAATGTACATCTTTGAACACTGCACAGCCCTAAACCTCCTAAAGCAGTGATGTCATAGCATTGTGGCGTCATTGTGTTAATGACGTCATAGTATTGTGACGTTGTGTTTATGACGTCGTAGCATTGTGATGTCATTACTGATGATGTAAAACGTTTGTGATGTCATTTATTTTCTGATTACAGGGCATTGTTCAAAATCTACTACCAAAGCGATATCTCCTAGGAGATATCGCTTGATCTTTCACAAGCGATATCTCCTGTGGAACACAGTTTTGGATGATAAATAACAGTACAGGAGTTTGTAGAATGAGAGGGTGCAATTGCTTTAGAACTGACGCAAGATATCTAAAAGCAAATAGAACATTAATATTTACAATGAAATAATAATTTAAAAATCAATGTTGGGCACACATTAGTGTTAGAAATCTAAAAATGATGCTTTTATCTAATATTTCATATATGATTCACTTAAGTATGAATAAACATAAAACTGTTGCCCATCCTATGTTTAAATGTGAATCTGTGAAAAACAAAAACGCAAAACAAATGTTTATGAAATTCATTCCTTATCAAGCAAAATGACTTTTAATTAACTATTTTACCATCTAGATTTCTTTTTGTTGATGGCCCTAAAATATATAAAGGTAATAAATGAATGTTAAAGAGGGGAGGGGGTCATCACAGGTAATATTCGAGATTTTGTGACTTGTTTAATTACTATGTCGTTTTGTAATGCTTTGCTTTCGATAAATGTTTATCGAAACTATTTCTTCATTATGTTATGTAGTCCAAAATCCTGCAGTACCATTGTTTCTAGTTTCAACGCGTACATATTGAAGCGGAGTGCCCATAAGTACAAGAGCTTTGACCAGATCAACTAATAAAGCGATGCTGATGGTTTCTGATGTCTGATCGAGGGAATTCTAACACAATTGATGAAGTCGATGAATCGATCTTGATGGTAGGTGATAACGTGGTAATGTTTTATTACTCACATAACTGGTAAACAACTAAATTAACCTTGGCGTTTCGGCTTTAGTACATGTATGTGAACAGAAATTGCTATTAATTTCATGGTCATTTTAAAATTCGTTATATTTAGAATTTGTTATTTGGGATGATGTGATTAAGTACATATGCTTTAATACACGTTATTAAAGACACAATGTTATAAAACATGCATTTATTTACTTCAATTTTATCAACGTTCTTTTCCTTCAGAGATTTAACGTCCTAATTCAAATACAAAGTGTTTTGGTCTTATCATTTCCTGTAAGTAAGGAGTAGGCATCCCATTACCTTAACTTATCAGTACAAGAGAAAATCATCGAATTCTACTATATCCCCGCATGGTTTCATGTTATCTCATCATTCCCAAGTGCCATGAAATCCAAGTTGAGGAGATTTTTCTGTTAGTGCAATACCATTTTACTAGTTAAACTGATACAGGCATGATACTGGTGTCTAATATCTCAGTTTGGTTGTTTTAAAATGTCTGAAGCCTACAACATAGTCACCGGCGGGTTTTGCAATGGATTTCATTTGTTCTGCAGTGATAATACCGCTCTTAAGAGTCAAATCAGACGTTAGGGAGGCAGTAGTGCGTCCCTGTGGGATAATCTATTGTTGTTAAGTAAACAAAATCATAAGCACAGTAAAGACATCCTCTTATGCAACATTGATATTGATTTCCCTTGATTTCACACTTACATCGAAGTTATTTTTCGGCTTTTTTATTCACATCTAGCAAGACTTAGCTATGACAATATTGTGCTATACTCAAATTAATTGTTTTGCACAAAGTGTTTTGCTGTTCTATTTCACTAATAAATTCGGTTCCTAATATCAAAACTTTCTGAAATTAATACCATGTGTTTTATGTTCTTTCCTGCTATATCAATTCATATCTATATAAGTCACAAAGAGGAAAAACGGATGATAAGAATCGAATTGTGAAGGGATGAATTCTAGATTTCTGCCCACACCACCATGACCGCCTTTTACAGTTTGATAATCGTTGGGCAATGATTTCCCATGTGTTTTCTATTGTGATTATTTCTGATAGAAACCATTATTCATTCAATCAAAACTGTTCATACATTATACGTTATGAAATATTTCAATCAAATAGCCATGATTGTTATCGACTCACTGTTTCCATTATATGTTATAGCAGGAAAATGAATCAAGATGGCCGATCATAATTTGTGTCTTACAACCAATAAAGATAAGGTATCAAATCGCATACAGCAAAAGCCATAGTGTTAAATTGATATGTCGTCATTTCTAATAAAGACTTATATGAATTGTATGAATTTTTGCAAATTTCTTCGCATCAAATCATGCTAAATATACTCAACAAAATATATGAACTTCCACAGCGATTTCAAATAATGAGTTAAGTCGATAAGTGAATTGCATTTTAATATATCACAGGCAAGGAAAGTAATTGGATAACTAATTCCAATAACGTATTTTTAGGGCAAAAGAAACAACTGAAATGATGAAAACTCTTAAATTCTTACCGTAATTATTGAATAATAGTTAATCAATTAACCAGGGTGACATAATATATCATGACTGAGATAATGATTATACAATATGAGAAGGCCTTAGCTTACTTTCCACTAGAAAACCGCTTTTGAGACCGACTTTTGATGATCAATGACTCACTCAAAAAGTTTAACATTTCATAGTGATTTCTTCAATGTGTTTCATCTATACCTGATTGAAATAACATCCAATAAATATATCAAGGTTAACAAAATGATTCAATCCATGGCTTTTAAGCTAATGCATGAGTCCATTTGCCCCCTGCTTTTTGTATTAAGATGTCCGCAGAAAACATAACGTAATGTACTTCGTTTTTATCAGAAGAAAACTGGGGTAATCCTGTTGGGTCAATCTGCAAATTTAATTCTAGGTTCACAATATGAATAGTTATAATTTGACTGCTTTGAATTATATATATAGAGGATAGGTATGTGAAGGAACTATGTCTGTCGATGAAACATCGTGTTTGGTAATATGTCATATGAAATATGGTGTCCATTTACTTCCTTTCTCAGACAATTGATCGCAAGTTCACTTTGACCTATGCAGAATATTGATTTCAGCATAATTTTTACACACAGTTTTATGAAGGGCACGGAGATTGGAGCTACCGGAAATAATGCTGTTTTTATGGTTTAACCTGAATTTCAAAACCATCCATTTAGATGCCATTACATGATTTATGAGAATCCATTTTTTGGTTATGAGAAACTATTTCGATTCTGTATTCTTGCATTAATTTCTTGATATAGCTTAGACTTTTTATTGAGGTAAATCTAATAATAAACTAAATCACCATGGGTAAAAATTAAATTATTCATCGATCAAAATGTCTAGAGCATTGTCTTTATAGACAATAGGAGTGACAACTAATTGATGGATGTTATTTTTTGAATGATAACAGAATGAAATTTCTTACCCAAGCGGGCAAGAATATGCCGGGCATTAAAGTTTGCATAATGGTCATGGGAATTACAGTTTTTCTAAAAATAACTCGCATTGGTTGACGGAACTATTTTGCATCCATTCATGATTCGCTTGGATCTTCTAATTCAGTTCTAAATACAGCGATTCGATCCTCTCTGATTAGTTTATGAGATGGTATATCAGGTCGCTATATATCAGCTATATTATTCCGCTAACAACACTGTCTCAATTTTGCTTCTCACCTCATAGCCTACACACAACACATTATCTGATTAGTACTTGTGTTAGACAAGCTTTCGTGTCTTCTCATTATTTATCAGTGCAGTAAGGTACGAGTTAAGGAGATGTTTCTGTTAGTGACCGGATGAACTAATAAAGGCCTGATAATGTTGTCTGATGACCGATGAAAGGAACACGACTACAATCTTGAAGTGACACATAAACTACAACTGATATTATATGAATAAGATATTTAGTGAATACAAATCAAATACGATAAAACAGAGAAAATCCAATCTAAAATGAGCAAAACAAATTTCAAAGTTTCAAAAAAAACAAAAAAAAACAAATATTTTTGAATTTTCTATCAACAAACCAGCAGAATAAAAAAACAAGAAAGAACCCAAATATATTAATTAGAGATGTTAAAAGGTGTTAAAAATCCGCTTCTCCTTTCACAAAACACTTTAACTTTTGAGATACTGATTTCATCAAAGTATGTCGTGGAAGTGAAAAAGAAACGTTTGTCCATTGGGCCTACAGAGACATTTCATACCGTTGATAATATGCTTTTCAGGGAAAAAATCAACCATATAATTCTTTATAATTTTTTTTATTAATAAGTATAAATACGCGGGCATCAATAAAGAAGTAAAATAGAATAAATTTCTTCCAGTAATATTCTCAAGACATTCAAAACGAACATTATTTACAATTTTGTTTTGAATAATTTATTATTTTCTTTACAAAATGCGTGTGAGACGCTCGAAAAATGGGATTTACAATTTTGATCAGGGATTTCCCATGTGATCTCGGCAATGATGGCTTATTATTGACACCATTCATCATACGATCAAAAATCAAAGATGTCCAAGGAGCTCTGTGGTATGAGATTTTCCAATTCAAATAACGTTATCAACACATGAAATGGGATGACAGCAAAAAAAGCCAAAACTTGATTTGGAAACCAAAGCCAGTTTTACTATGTTAACTCGGAAGCTAAAAAAGGAGTTAAACGAAATTCCCCCACTTCATAAATTATCAAACGAATACACCTTTACCATGAATTAATTCTTGGTATACATCTATTATAAAAACAAGATTGCAAACACAAAGTCTGAATGACATTTACATGTGGGAACGAGGAAACTCGTTATCAAATTCTTCGTGGGTTTTTTATTTTATGATTTCTCCATCATCAGTGAGATGGAGGTTTTATAACAAAACTGATACATTTTAGTCGCAATATAAAGTTGAAACATCTCTTACATGGTTTATGTTTTGCTAGTTCATTTATTTGAATCATTCACTTATGGCATCTGAATGGTTAGATTCGCATGTGAGTGTCAGACATTGAAATCAATGGAATGGAAAATATATTTATAAGGCATATCATGAACTTTGGATTGCATGTGCGGTGAATAGCCTAGAGCCTAGATTTGAGAAAAGTTTATATGCTTAGTTGCTGTTCCATGGTTTTCTCTGATGTAATACTTAATACATCCTTTATCCAATAAGTTAAATCTTGGTTCAGTAGCAATCAAACACGAAGAACCTAACGTATAGTTTGCACCAAGGAATATTTTCTATATTTTCGTTGTAATTTCATTTTGCTATCACTATCCCGATTTAATGGATATGGTCAGACATGACTTGCTATCGTTTAAATAGCTTCAGATGCATTGTTAGCCTTGTGTTAGCTTGCCGTTATAACTGCCTAGAGACGTCAATCTCGTAATTTATTGAAATGCTTCAAAATCATCATGTCCACAGGTTCCACAAGCTCCGTAGTTTTATGGAGATAAGCTGTTTTAAGAATACAATCCATTAATTTAAACGTTTCTTTAAAACCCAAAATCAACCCATTAAAGTCATTTAATTCTCAAAGTGAATTGATAAAAAATGCAATATCAATAGACTATTCATTTTTAAAATGATTATGCACAGGTAAAAAAACCCAACTAAAGTCTATCAGACAATCACCAAGGAAAGTTGCTATTGAAATGACATATTCATGTTGTGTGTACTAGCAAAACTAATCGTGTATCCTCCTTTACCATCTAACATGACTTAGTAACATAGAAACGATGATGATAGCCATCCTATAGATTTTTTCTCCTTTTATGGAAGCTCTTTAAACGTGATTTATGGCAGCTACTTGCTGTAAGCCACATTTAAAACAGGTCAATGTTATGTTACAAAATCTAAACCAAATTAATAAAACAATTAATAGTAAAAGCCAATAATCATGGATGAGTTAATCAAAGTTTGAAACACATTTGACTTGAAACAGATATTGCTCAAACATTCTTTATTTGTTAATATTGTCAGTTAGTTCTTTCAAGCTAGAAACAGCACACAGTAATATTAACGTCAACAAATACAAGTAAATGAAAACTCTACTCGTCATTACTTTGATATAAATCTGTTCGTGATATCCAGTTAAACTTCATGATTCATGAGTGAATTAACCAACTTTTTACTTCTTATCGATCTGAGCCGACATTTTCCTTCCTTGGCGCATTTATGTGGACCGGGATTTTTTAAACGTCTCCTTCTATTCTGAAATATATGAAAATACTCACATTATATTTTAACACATCTTGACACATATGTTTCTGTACATACATAATTCTTTAAAAACCATTTTCAGATGAATGTCAAGTTTGAATTTCCCTTCTAGATTCATACCTACTTATGATAACAAATTATCTTCAGCAGTAATATAAGTTTACACCCTGCAACCGAAACATCACAAGAACGTTATTGATTGAACAACATATTCCTATCGATTTTCTGCTTAAATCTATTTTTATGAGGTCTTGATAAACGATTACTCTGAGGAAAGAAGTTCAAGCTACCATTTCATACCCTTCCTGACATCAGACATCATTGATTTACCCGATGGTGGTGCCCTGGTTGTCTTCATATTAACATAATACAAGGAAGATGTGGGAAGTTTTGGGAGTTCAGAGTATAGCCAGGATCATGTTTTCTCCAACTTTCAACTGATACATATAAAATTGACATTTATCAGACTAAAGCATCTGCAAAAAGTTTAGAAGATTTGATAAGTAATTAAATTCAATAGAATAGACAGTCTCAGCCATCATATATTTTTTATTCAAAAAAATCATTTGACATTTTAAAACCAGAAAGAAAATAACTGACATCCATTAATAGTTATGGCACAAATAAATAGCTTAATTTCATTGATATTGGATAAAGCGATGAATCATGTCTTTAAATCAAGGGTCGTTCAGCTTAGGGTAAAGCTAGTCTTGCTAATCGATCATGTCCCTAAATTGACGGTTTGTGATAATTTGGCACTGACAGATAGGTAATAAACAAGCCCACCCACTTATAAATGTCGATAAAAATGTTGATCTTGGATATTGTAACAAACATATTCCCAAGCCATTTGACAGATACTTAATAAAAAAAAGTTACTTCCTAAACCATCATATGCATGTATACAAATTATGTTTTCTATATATTTATTGATATGTTATATTTTGGTCCTATCGACTATATATTTACTGTTGTGTTGATGAAAAATGATCACGCGTAGAACAATGTTCAATAAACCTGTCAGGTCAAGTGGATATTTCTTACAAACTGATATAGACATAAAATAACGCGCTGTAGCATGTGTACTCTTATGGGAAAAGAGTCCTTTGAAAAGGAAAACAACTGTTACCAAATGTATTTTGTCACTACAAAATTTCTTATGCGATTTATCAAGTTGAGTAAACTAGGCGAATCCTATTAAACTATAATGATTTAAAGATATTCATACTGAAAAGCCGCATGCAATCTTCGCATCGTTACATCGTTACGATTACATCGTATTCAATGACTACGGATTATCCAGGTTTAGTCATGAGAAGTTTTATCCTCTGAAGAAAACATATTTTGTCCTAAATATAAAAATCTCTTATTGAAAGTTTGAACGAACGAACTAATTGAAACACGGACTACAGACCATTTTAGAGTTTTTCATTTATCTGATTCCTTTACGTTACACAGAGTAGAAAGATTGCATGCTGTGCAAGATATTAGATAGTCATTCCATATGAAAAATATTCTCATGTCATTTAAATCAACTAATGTTGCCGTTTCATTATTTAGTTTGTGTTTCGAAAACATAAATCCAATTTATTTCATAGTTCAAGGATTTCAAATGCATAGTTTGTTTTAAGCACTAATGAAAGCTGATTTGATAAGATCTATCGATGTTGATATGTGTTCAATTTGATAAAATTGACTTAATGCTTGCAATAGAAAACGTGTAATCAGAAACAAGTGAAATGGCAATTTGGTTATGTTGTATGGTTGCAGTCTCTACAGGGGAGGAATTGCAAACAATATTTCAATTTCTGTCGAGCATTGAAAAGAACATAAAACGTTCTTTTCTCTTTCCATAGATGCAATGCCTCACTTGTAATAAATAACATTAATGCTCAGTATTCAATAGATTTTAGTTTGTTGTTACCAGCCTAAATTGAGTCATAGCTAAATAAAACCTTTATATTTGCTGTCATGTGACATATACATCACTCTAATCTGGTGGAAACTACACTCAGTTTATCTATCGGGGTTCAAAATATAAAATATAAAATTGTATGGTCAATAAGTTAATGTAGATAGGTGGCTTAAATAATCCTACCAACTTGGTTTTATGAACATGTGCACAATATAAGACATATATGAAATGGTACAACTTCGGTTAATGTAGTTGGCTTTGATTGGTGATATTACATTTGATTACACTTGCAGTCTCTGGGGCAAGAAAGGGCAATCATTGAAATATAACTCGGCTTCTGAAGGTCTTCTTAACAGAAACCCCATGGCAATTTCCTGAGATGTAAATGTCCAAGTTTAGGAAATAAGATTTATGCTTTTTTTTCACTCATTTTGTTATGATTTCAATAGTTTGAGTTATTTAGTGAGCAATAGTTTACTTAAAATATATTTTTTGTCGTTGCTATGCTTGTTTACTAAACAATAATAAAAATACGTTAAGTTGAAAATGATTAAATGCCTGATCGTTAAGCACATGAACGAGTCCATTATAGTGCCCTGCTGTGTCCTGTAATAGGATTTGATTGGGATGACGGAATTAAAAGATCTTCGTTTCTGATGTTTTGAATATTTAAGCAATGTTTTTTTTAATTTATACGGTAAACGTTACTTTAACTCTACGATGAATGAAATTGAATCAAAATCATTTGCTTGAAGGCCAGGATGCGTGAAATGGGATTTTATCTTATTGTCATTAACTTCCCTATTTTACAAGGAAAACAAAAGTTTTTTCATAGAAAGGGTTCTTCTTTTACTTTTATTTTTTTCACTAGTACTTTTTTGTTTCGTATCCAACTGAAGCATTCATCGTCAGTCAATGCAACCTTACAATCAGGCAAATAATGTGCGCTCTTATGTTAAGCATAGATGAACTGTGAGATACGCATCAATATGTTACCATCTTCTCGTCGGTTTTTTTCGTAACCATATTCTACATTATATATCAACCGTTTATGTTTTCGGAATATATATCCTCTCTGTTTTTCTTCCAAATATCTCTGAGCGACACAATTCTACATATTCTCATATACACACTCATTTAAGATGTTACTGTATTTACGTGGACTCTTCATCTTACAACAATATGTTTCCATCTTCTTGTCGTTTTTTTCGTATATATTTCGTAGATATTATCCGTTCATGTTTTCTGAATATATATCCTCTCTGTTTTTCTTCCCAATATCTCTGAGCGACACAAGTCTACATATTCTCATATACACACTCATTTAAGATGTTACTGTATTTGCGTGCACTCTTCATCTTACAGCATTACCTTCATCCTCCAGTACATTCTGAGAGCTGTGCCTTTATTTATATAAAACCGACTAACACGTAGAGATCCCTGTGTGAGACAAGGCTTCGTGTCGTCTCGCCATTCCTCAATGTAAGGCTGCACATGTAAGGAAACATGTCTATTAGTACAGCACATTAGGCTCGCATGAACTGAAAGAGTCATGTTAATGCTCAGCTCTATAAATGAGTTAATTCTGCCCTATTATAACTGTGAGAAGCTTTCAGAACATTGAAGTTGCAGTGTTGTAAGTAAAGGCCTCTGGGAATGACATTTTGAGTTCTGTACGTGTTTCGAAAATTAGTGTAGATTGTCTTAGGTATATAAAAAGTTCAACCAGAAGAATGTATCCATTCGTGTTCGGTAATATGATATTTGGCATTTTTGATCGCAATGGTAATCGAATGGATCGCAATTATTCATTTTAGAAAGATTTTCCCTGGTTTTTTTCTGATTGTTGTATCCAATTGTCAATAGCATCTTCTATCAAAAAGCTTGTATATTGTCAATTTCCACATCCGACAAAATAAAATTACCATCAGAAAATGTACCTGTTCACATCATATTAATCTGTAATGCTAGTGCATTTGGTGATATTATCTTTTGCTAACACCTTACGTTCGTCTACATCACTGTACATAAAATATCACTAAGGGAGAACGGGGTCAGATGTAACACGGGGCAATTGTAATAGATTTTGCATTTCAAGGTTGGATGTGTATTATGTTACAAAATTTGCAATTGATATATGTATATGTTATCCTGAGCTATACTGCCATATCACAATGCAGAAATTTATTTGAAACTTAAAGTTGCTTGCACGCAACATGTCATAAAACAGAACTACCCTCAATGGGTCAACAGTTTGTAGAAATAGAAAGGCTGGAACTAAACATTTACAAACATAAACAATCCCAGACAGTTTTCATTTCCTGGATAGAAAATTATGTACATGACTGGTAAATGTCTATCAAGAGTAATTTTTACAAATATGAGTAAACTTTTTTTCATAAAACCGCAATATATGGTTCATATATAGTGATTAACCTGTATCACATTAAAAACATTTTACATAACTAAAAGAATTATTTAATAACCAGAGTATATAGGCAAACGGTTACCACCATTATTATATCTGTCATCACAGTCAAAGCTTCAATACGCGTCCTCACCTTTGAAGGTAGAAATATTTTAACAACAAATCCTTTCCAACCAGTAGGCACGTACAGCCGGAGACTAAGGTCTGTAGTCTGTGGAGTGTAATGGGAGGTTATAATGAGATTTTACTATCAGGATTCCGGATTAATAGTTATGGTCAGGCTTTAATGGCGGTCTGTTCAGAGAACTCCAGACACATTACCGAACGCTTCATAGCTGGTAACATGATACAGCAATGTAGAGCTTATCATCGATGTAGGATACCGTATATATCCAAATAGGATTGATTATATGTCATGATTTAGTCACTCATGTTTTGCTTCAACCGAAGATCAAAATACTTATTTTAGCTGTACAAGTGATATGTAGCCTTTTACTTCAATTGGTTTTGATGCTTTTAACGTTTCACAAACTAACCATTTATATGATAATTATGCTCAACTTGATGATGAAGTCACATTTAATCCCAGCAGCCATCTGTTAGGAAATAGAAAAATTATTAATGACACTACACAACTACATGGATATCAGAATTCCGTCTGTATCGATGTGACTCACTGACATAGATAATAATAGGGTTAATTTCTTCTATGCGAGAGCTCTTTTAACATCAATGATGACAGCTTTTATCTACTTATACTTAGGCAACATTGACAACAGGTCAGGATAGATTAACGAGGTATTCATTTTTGGTAGGTTGGTAGATTGGTTCTCTCTTCAATTACGTTGTATTGAGATTTGATCTTATTTGTATATAACTGGAAACTCACTACTTTTCGGGATATTTAAAGGACATGGCTCTTAGTCAATGCATCTGAAATCGCTCTCAAATATTTTGTAAATCTGAAACCTCTATACGTTCAATCAGTAATTTTCATCTCAAATACGTTTTTGTTGCATCTTGCATTGCTATTAAGGATTGTGTTATTAATTGTGTATACTTATCAATTAGAAAACATTTACATGTGTGGTCTGTTGAAAATAAAGTCTATTTTATATTTTACTTCAAAAGAAATATAATAAAGTCATCTATCATCATTTATTATTGGTATTGTGTTTTTCTGATGTTTCTCACGTATATATATTGATATTTTTACACTGTTTTGCTAAGGTAACGGTCTTTCAGGTAAAGAATTAGAAGTTTAAGGATATCGAGTCTTCATAGCAATGCTTACATTTCGTCTTTATGGATATCTGAAAATTACCGTTGCTTTTGTTAATGAATAAGCAGGAAGTAAAAACACATCCATACATTTAGGAGGACTCTCTATAACCTTATTATCCCCCTTTATCCTTTAAACAATTTTTCAAATGTGTCTTAACTTAACTTAAAATAAGAAGAACGAAATATTTCTGAAACTAACAAAAGCACAAGGAAATACAATTTGAACTTGTTTCGTGCATTATACCAATAAATCAGAAACTGATTTGAGAGCAATATTTGTTCAATATTTTCCATAAAGATATCATATAATTACTTTACAGTGAAGCTCTCACTTAAGTATACCTCTGTCGATGTTCTGCTCAGATTTTATCAAGTCTTTCTAAGCGAATTCTTTGACTAAACCATTTGATAAGTCTTTATAAACGAATTCTTTGATGAAACAGTTTACATTAATGTGACCAATCCTTTCATTAATACCCTCTGCTGATACAAGATATTGATTTCCCCGCAAGTGTCCATATCGTCTGTATGTTTAGTCTATATAACCACATCATAAAAAGAAGTAGTATAACCTTTGTGGAGAAATGACGTTTATTACATGTTGTAAATAACTGATTTAGTTCAGTCACATAGAAGAAAAAAGAAAAGAAAGCTAAACGCATTAAGGTGAAACAATTGAACAAATCTTACTTCATTCTGATGGTAAGCAAAATTATTGTCATTGTTCGGTGACCAGAAGTTGTTCTAAATAATGTTTGAAATAAACAAATGTGCCATGAAACAGCACAGTTCTGGATTTATTAAAATATCTTCCTGCAAAGATCAGTTAAAATGTCCTTCTACTAACATATTGTCTCTCTTCCTCAACTGAGAAGGGGTAGGAGCGGTTGTTGTAATCTCGAAACTGAAACACTTGCTATCATTTATGAGTGTGTGTATATATACATACATATATAAAAAAACAAACATCTGGAATGGACTGAAAGCGGAAACATAAAGAGAAGGTAGTGCATTTTATACTTGAAAAAACTAAATGGGCAATCTTTTTTGTTATCAATTAAACTATTCTTTATCAATATGGACATGATAGTTACATTGAGTTGAATTCTATTGAGGGAAAACTTTTGCCTTTGCATTTCTCATATCATATATTAGTCATCAGAATCCCATCCGCGCGTCATTAGTTATTCACTCAAAAAAAAATTCACCAATTCAAAAAGTGATTTTAATCTGTTTCAGTTTAAAACCCCAGCCTGGAACTTATTTCATTAAACTTAGAAAAGCATTTTAATTTGAATGTTATTTGAATAGGAGGTTGAAAATGAAAGCAACCAGAAAATTTGTGAATTATCATGAAAACGTTATTGATTTTGTTGGCTTAAGCTGGTGTCGTGATTCAAATAACAGATCTTGAACGAGATAATGTCCTTATCTGGAGTAGAGTGAAGAAATCAGTGTCGAGAGCATTCGTATGCAAAAACATCATGTCAGTATTGATTGCAAATTTGATATCTTTATCGATTTAATATTTGGTCATGATTTATAAATTAGAAATAGACATGGCTTCAATCATTGAATGGTCCATGGGGATTCAGTTTTGCAAGGAAATTCATATCACATTTAGCAATCATAAAAAGTAAATTAGGCGGAAAACTATATTTGATATGTCACCTTTGATCACAAATTTTTTGATTTCAGCATAGATATCATATTGATTTTCACAAAACGATCCTTATCTTTCTCTACTCTTATTTATAACTAAAATCATTCCTTTTTGGCATAACGTTCAACATACGGACAAACAAAAATAAACGGCTAAGGTATACATGTATACTTCAAAATATAATATTTTTGAAAACGATTTACATAATACAAGTTTAAGCGAGAAACAAGAAACGAATTTTTGTCAATGCAAACATTTTGGCCTAAATTCAAAAATGACAATAATCTCAAAAGTTTTGACGTAGATTTAGAAAAATCAACCCGTCCTTATAATTTGGCACTGACAAATAAGGTATGCATTATGTGATAATTTGGTTAAGATATCGAACACATCTAAAATGTTTTGACATAAAGACATTCACAATTGAACAACTAAAATAAATATTAGGTGAAATTCATCCTACTTAAGATACATGTACAATGTTTGGTTAGGTTAATAATGGCTTTACAATTTCTATTGTCCTCATATTTCTACAACCTCAAACGTGACAGGTAATGTTGACACTCATGACACAATAAATAGAGACTTTTAAAACTGTTGAAAATTTCATGAATCGATTTGTCCTTCAAGCTATGAGAGAGAAAGGCTTTGAAAGATTAAGATTGAATTTTCACCTGAATAAAATTCAACAAAATGTCAACGATATGAAACATTATGAACCTCGCAGACATGAAACGTTATGAAACTCGCAGACGGATGTCATTGAAAAAAACCACAATCCGATTCCAATTGGATGTCAGTTTTGTAATGCATAAACACTTGCTGTTGATTTTGTTGATGATATTTATCGACCACAAGATCCACTTCTAATGTCAACACACTCATTGAAATTCAAACATTATTTCACATTTTAAACGACTTGTTTTTGTATTTTATGCATTTAATTGCAATGTTATACTAAGAGAATATCAAATATTTGTTCACATGTGAGGTTTTGGTTTAAATGAAATCGGGGTTGACAATCAAAGAATTGTCACTCAGACAGTTTCTGATTAATCACAACAAAACAAAATTGACAAACATATAAAAATTATGTTTATTTAATCATTTTAAACTGAACTCGAATATGTTTCACATTAATTGCACATGAAAGAGCTTCGATTTCATATGCGCCATTTGACAGAAACAGAAACAAAGCAAGAGCTCCTTTTGATAAAATAGCCATATCTTTGAACTGAAATTGGTTGTTAAACATGATTGCATCAAGGTTAAAACCAAAGCAGCTAAACTACAGGGTCATAATTTTGGATTCTCTCAAGACATTAGATGGCTCCACAAAAGCTGACCGGAATTGATGATTAAAGTCGACATGTGACACTTCCCATCACTGCCCAGATGAGAACTTGTCATCTTCTTCCTAGGATCTTTTCTCGGACAAAATTAGAATAATATTTACTGTTACAATATATAGGTTTTGATTTTGGAGAAATTTTCCATGATTCACATCACGTATTGGCTTTGCTTTGACACGAACGTGAATGACGTAATATATGATCTGACATCTGATTGTATCTTTTATCAACATTTGTTTTTAACGAAAGACTTTAAAGTCATATAGATTCGCGGAAGCCAAGTTCGTATGTCCATTTACATGGATACTATTTATGTAACTTTTCAAACATAATCAACTCGTGACTTAGTTTTAATACTATACGTCGATCATCATCGCAATTTCACCGATGTTTTTTAAAACGTGCATCAGAAAACAAGTTTAACTGTTAACCTCACATTGATAATTACGTGCTAACAAACCGAGTACGACAAGACTGGTGTATTTAAAAATAAAGATCATATGATCTGCGAACAAAACTTTTCGAATTGTACAAATTACCCAAGAACGAGAAAACATACACTGTTTTTAATCATCAACAGGCAACCAAAGCAATATACAAACTAAACGATGCTCCAAATAGTTGTGACAGGGTGAGATATAAGCATTCCTGTTGGCTTTGGCTAAAGGGATATCTCTTTGGTCGAACAGGTCCCGGGTTCGAATCCCGGTGGAGGTGGTTTCAAAATCACTTCTGTTACATTTAGCACTCAACGGGGGGCCCGTGGCAACTCCCTTGTGTTCACAACACCCTGAGTACGTCGAACTGAGGTGCTGAGACCGTGGTCGAGTACGGACGTGTTTTGCAGAGCTCCGCTAATTGAACCCAAGCTATGTTATGACACACAAAGGCCATAAGAAAGCTGTGAGACAGAAGCGAAAGAAAAGTGACGGGAGCCCGAATAACTCTGTTAAGGTACAAAAACAGGCGGACGATAATAATTCGATTCTCCCTATAGAAAGAATTCAAGAAATGGCTGTAAACCAAGGGTATGGAAATCCAAATCATCCACTGAATGTATATGGACCATTTACCCCATACACCCCTGCCCCACCGTGCGCCATGCCAGTTACCTCCCCTGACGCAACGCGACCACAGTGGGCCACAGAGCTCTTCAACCGTATCAGTATGATGGACAATAAGCTCATGAAGCTGGATTCCATAGAAGCTAGTCTTGCTAATCTAAGTGTCAGAATAGATAGCATGGAAAACCAGATGATGGTACTGAGGGAGACAACCGGTAAGATAGAGCAGTCAGCTAATTACCAGGACAAGAGACTTGACGACGTTGAAGTGAGACTCGACAATCAGAGTAAGAAGTTTGAAATGGTTGACAGGAAACTGCAAGAATGTAAAAACGAGTCTGTGTCTGTTGAAGTTAAGGAGCTTCACGAAAAGGTCTTAGATATGCAATCAAGAGCAATGAGAGACAATCTAGTTTTCATAGGCATATCTGAGACAAAGCATGAAAACTGTGAGGCAGAGCTGACCAAGTTCATAACGGAAAACCTTCACATAGAGAAATCTATCGAACTCGATTGAGTCCATCGTCTCGGGGCACCTCGTAACGAGCGAGAAATGAAAGAGAGACCTCGACCGATGGTAGCAAAATTTAGTTGCTATAAGGACAGGGAATTGACAAGACAAGCAGCGTTTGATAATTTGAAAGGTACCAAGTTCTTTGTGAACGAACAATTTCCGAAAGAAATTGAAAACCGCAGGAAGTTGCTCTACCCTGTGAGACGAGCTGCAAATGCTGCCGGAGATAGAGCGGCGTTAACGGCGGACCGACTATACATCAACGGGGAGCGCTACGAGCCAGGAAGAGCTGTGCGGAGTTCCAGACATGAGATAATCAGAAGAAATCACACACTGGAGGAACTCTCGCGCCGTCCTATTCAACATCGCGAGAATACGACTACGTCGTCAGCGAGATCGTCAACTACGACGTCACGATCCCCACAAATGGAAACCGCATAGGACAACAGAGAACATACGTCAAGCACTGGTAAGCTCCGGATCCTATCTCTAAATGTGTGTGGTTTACGCACTCGACTTTTAAACCCTGATTTTGTAAACCACATAAATCAATATGATGTTCTGTGCTTCACAGAAACAAAGTTGTGTGAGTTTGACGATATTGAAATCGATCATTTTAAAACAGTTTTTAACAACAGAAGAAACAACGGTGTAAAACGTGCTTCTGGTGGGACACTTATTGCAGTGAAGGACTATATGCAACAGTATGTGTCGTTTGAAAAAGTGTCAAATGAATGTGTATCGTGGTGTACGATAGAACGCAGATTTCTTGCATTGGAAGATGATCTCATTTTAGGTTGTGCATACATACCGCCAGAAGGAAGCAAATACTACGATAACGATGTGTTTACTACGTTAGAGAATGACATCATCAATATGTGTAGTAGAAGTAAATTTGTGTGTGTTACTGGGGATTTTAATTCACGTACAAAGGCGCTGAAGGACTATATTGAAATTGATGAGTTTATGGCAGAACACACGATAGACACTGACGTAATCCACTCAAGAATAGACGTTTTTCAAGCCAATGACATCCCTCTACATCGAGTTTCTATGGACACTACAGCAAACGCACACGGGTACAGACTGTTAGACGTGTGTAAGAACACGGGTGTCTACATAGTTAACGGTCGAGTGGGATCAGACCGTGAGTCAGGAAGTTTCACCTGTAAAAACGCTAGTGTTGTCGACTACTGTTTAGCAACAGCTGACTTGTTTCCTCTTATATGTGACTTCTCAGTTTTAGAGTGTGATAAAACCTTCTCTGACATTCATTGTGGCCTAAACTTGTCCCTTGAAGTGAACAATGCTGTCATCAACTTAACCAGAAATTGTGAACATCCACCCCGCACAGAGAAGATTAATAGATGGGAGAGCTTAAAAAGTGTCCAGTTTAATAATTGTATAGACTCATCGTATGTTGAAAATTTGTGTGAAGAAATTAACAATGTGACAAAAGATGATTTACAACATTCGATTGATAAATTTACCAACTCTATATGCGATAAGTTCACATCAGCCGCTAAATCAACTTTTGGTATTAAACGTTCTTCGAAAACATCAAATATATCAAAACCGTGGTTTGATCATAAATGCAAAGCGGCAAGAAAACAATACCAAAAAAGTAAAAGGGCATTTGGAAAACAGCCCTCCAAACATAACCACGAATTTTTTATATCGGCGTGCAAGAAATACAATAAAATTCTTAAAATATCTAGCGCGGCATACAAAAAGCAATGTGCCGACAAAATACCTTTGGCAAAAAAATCAGACCCAAAATCCTTTTGGGGTATTTTAAAATCTTTTTCAAAAAAACGTAAAAACTGCAATATTGATTTGGATAAACTTGTCAATCATTTTAAAGGCATGAATGAAGTGGATGTAATTGATGATGTAAACCTTGATACGAGTGAGCTTGGTGAGAATGACATGTTAGATAAACCTATTACCGAGAGTGAAATCTCGTGTGCTGTGAAAGCCCTTAAGAATTACAAGGCTTGTGGGCTTGATTGTATATATAATGAGTACATCAAATCATCACTTAGTGCAATGATGCCTATTTATGTACATCTTTTTAATTGTGTTTTAGACAATGGCGTAGTACCCGAAGCTTGGGTAACAGGTTATATAACCCCCATTTTCAAAGGAAAGGGTGATCCATCCAATGTTGATAATTATAGGGGTATAACTATTGTAAGCTGCTTGGGTAAATTATTCACTTCGATTATTTCGGAAAGGCTTCAAAATTACTCAGATTCCATTCATTTGATAAGTAATTCACAGGCAGGCTTTCGTAAATCCTTTTCAACTATAGACCACGTTTACGTACTTAAATCACTTATAGATATATACAAACATCTCAATAAGAGATTATACTGCGCCTTTATCGATTTTAGTAAAGCTTTTGATAGTGTTTGGAGAAATGGGTTATGGATGAAACTTATCAAGGCTGATTTAAGTAATAAATGTTTCAAGGTTATTCACAATATGTATCAACAAATCAAATCTTGTGTTAAATTTGACAACGTCACTTCGCCATTATTTTCATGCAACATTGGTGTAAGACAGGGTGAAAATCTGTCTCCTTTTTTATTTGCTGTATATTTAAATGATCTTGAAAGCTTCCTATGTGAAAACAATGTTCAAGGTTTAACTGTTGTAAATAGTTTAATTGAGGAAGAACTTGGAATGTGCATTAAGTTGCTGGTTCTACTATATGCAGATGATACTGTCATTTTAGCAGAAAATGCTCAAGATTTACAATTTTCCTTGGATATATTTGCAGAGTATTGTACTCTATGGAAACTGAAAGTAAATATTGACAAGACTAAGATTATAATCTTTTCTAAAGGTTATGTTAAGAATAAGTTTATGTTTTCAATCTTTAGTAATGAGATCGAGGTCGTTCGAGAATATCTTTATTTGGGAATATTATTTAATGCTAATGGAAAATTCACTAAGGCAATTAAGAGACTTTCGGAACAAGCATCTAGAGCCATGTTCTCAATTTTCAAAACTATTCGAAATTTACAAATACCAATAGACTGTCAGCTAAAACTCGTTGATCAGTGCGTCTTACCCATTTTGCTTTACGGTTCGGAAGTATGGGGATATGAAAACTCAATCATCTTGGAAAGAACGCACTTAAGATTTTGTAAATATATTTTAAAAGTGAGGCAGTCTACTCCAAATTTTATGGTTTATGGTGAATTAGGCAGGTACCCTATTGATGTTCACATTAAAGTCAAAATAATCAGCTATTGGTGTAAAGTAATTACTGAAACTGGTAAATTTCCCCACGTTCTTTATAACATAATGAAGTTTAGATCTACTCTCCAGGACGCTGATTTCGATCAAGTAAACATTGTAAAGAATATTCTTCAAAATGTCGGACTTTCTTATATCTGGCAAAATCAAAACTTCCCCAGCGTCCACTGGTTAAAACATCATGTAAAAATTTCATTAATTGACCAGTTCAAACAATCATGGTTTTCTGATGCTCAAAATTCTTCGAAAGGGAAATATTATCATTTATATAAAACCTCACTCACTTTAGAGTCGTATCTTTTAGATCTCCCATCAAAATTTCGTACCAGGTTAACAAAATTAAGAACATCTAATCATAGATTACCAATAGAAACGGGAAGATGGTTAAATATAACGGAGGCAAATAGAACATGTACACTTTGTAAAAAACATGTTATTTGTGACGAATATCATATTATTTTATCATGTACGCATCTTATTGATGAACGGAAAAAGATACTTCCCACCTACTTCTGTACGAACCCACATGTGAACAAATTTATCTCACTTATGAAATCAGATTATAACCCGCTTGTATTCAAACTATCACATTTTACTAAAACTGCTCTAAGTCTTTTCTAAACCAAATATATTGTATATCATGAACGATTACTTGTATGTTGTTTAAATATCATTCTGTATGATTCATGAGAATAAAATTCTGTTCTGTTCTGTTCTGTTCTGTTCTGCTTGATAACTCCAAATGGCTTAACTCGAGGACGAGTCACTTTGTGGAGGGGGGTGTATGTGACAGGGTGAGAAATAAGCATTCCTACTGGCTTTGGCTAAAGGGATATCTCTTTGGCCGAACACGTAGAGTGTAGGACTCTCAACCCGGAGGTCCCGGGTTCGAGTCCCGGTGGAGGTGGTTTCAAAATCACTTCTGTTACATAGTTGTATCATGTTCATGATATACAGCGTTAATTCAATTTTTTGGATAAAAAAATATTCATGTTTCTTACATCAAGTCTTAACGACAGAGGACAAAATGGCCTTTTATTAACTTTATACAATCAGTAAAACGTTAGATAAACCAAACAGATTTTGGACAACTTTGATAAGAGATATGTTTCTTGCATCAAGTCTAAACTGATATAAACTGACTCATATTTAAGTTATCTAATATATCACTTACATTGAAAAATCGTACTCTGAAAACGGAAAACCGAGATAATATGATTGATCTGTTGATTTTAGAAGAGAAACTCGTTGGTTAGCTTTAAATGATATGAAAAACCTCATATATTGGCGATCTTATTCAAATCACAACACATCAACTCGGATTCTTATCTGTTTTTTATTCAAGGCCGACATTAGCAATCTTCATGAATCGTCGATTTTGACAAACCTTATTCAACTAGCGTCGCAAACAGCTTATGCAATGTGACAACTGGCACGGCTGTATAATGTCTTAAACATAGTGTTCTCAACTGATGCAATAAAACATGACATTTGATTAATTGCAGGAAATATAACCGTAAAATTTCTAAAAAGTTGTGTTCTAAACTGATACAATACAACATGACATTTGATTGAATGCAGGAAATATTGATTTGAAAATTCAATTAGTTACACGAAGTAAGGCTAACGGATGAGTAATGCTTGAAAATATATAAATCATTTACAATTTTTACATTCAACATCAATATACCATATGACTAGCAAATAATGAAACATATTCACAGATTAAAGGTCAAATCGAACCTGTTTCGCCTTTGTATTTAACCACTTCTCAAGAAAAAGACTTCTAAGAAAGATTGCCAGATTGGTTTCTACTCAAAGCTATTGTGAACATAGATATGTTCGACACTGAAAGATATTAGAATCTTTGTTTAAATTTGTTAAAATGACAAATTTCTTCCAATGTTCATTGACATAATATTATTTTAAACCCGTTTTATAACGTACTTCTGTTTACAATGTACCAGTGAAATAGAAAAATAATATATTCAGAATAATAAAGTGCATGAAACTGAAATATGGAAACACCACAAACAGATAAGAAGCATACGATGTAAACTCTGTTTAGAGATTCGAAGAATTTCATTGATCATGAACATAAAGATAATATGAACCTAGTACGCCCTCGTGACTACACGCCAATACATGTATTCAATGTACACTCAATCAAAGTCAATTCTTGTTTCCATAATCTTATTTGTTGAAATAATTTCTTTCACGTGTATGATAAGAAACATCAGCTGTCGATGTTGTTCAGTGAAGGGATTTGTTGCATCTAACTATCAATGTAGGAATCGTCGATGTGTCTGAATATGTGAATATTACATGAATGGAAAAACATGTATTACATCAATAGTTTTACAAGTATCCAATCAAAACCCGTTGTACTATGTAATTAGATAATGTGTTTTGTTCCCAATATTTCAGGGGCAATGAAAGGAATAAACCATGCAACATCAACATTGCAGTTAATGTATCGACGATTTAAGTTAACCAACAAAATGTAATATTGACGGGTTTGCGGATTTTGTTCAAAATGGATCTAAATTCGTCCCTAATAACATGCTCTCTGTACAATATCTCTGACTATATTGGCGGTCAGCATTTGATATTTCCAAGTTTTTTGGTTCATGAACTAGTAGGGTATTTGACAGCTGTAAACTATCGATTCAAATCACATTTCCTATAAGTTGAAATTTAGCTATAAAATTAATTGCAAAAAATATATCAATGAAACAACAGAACTGTCTAATTTTATAGCTAAATTTCAATATTTGAATCGATAGTTTACAGCTTTGTATCCTCCTAACCTTCTTATTGTCTGAATATATTTTGTTTTATACAAACATAATATAATATGATATGATAATTGGTCAACAAAGTACATAGTATGTTCGTTTTTTGATAAAAGCCATTACGTATTCCTATTTCATGGTAATTGTTAAATTAACGTATTGTTTGTAGAGGAAAAATCGATAATGTTGTAGGTCAATTACCTCTTAAAGAATCAACTACTTATAAGCCAACGAATTGGTACTCTTTGTACAACAACAGTGCAGAGATCTTAGGAATTACTCAGTTAAATAAAGAGTATTACCTCACTTAAAGGCTTCGTAACTTGATGGATCGCAGATCACGGCACATCCATAAGAAATCACGTCTTGCATTATTTATAATGTTGTTCAAAAGATGCATCTTTAATCTTATTTATTCAAAGGATTCATGAAGCTTTTAAATCTTATTGAATGATCTGCCCTTTTCTACTTAGCTTTATGTTGGTTCATCATAAGATCGACTTTTGATTTGATTGAAGAATTTAAAAAAATATAAAATATATAAATGATATAAGAAAATCAACAAGATTTGATGTCTTGAATAACTTTCTGATTTGATAAACTTTTATTTATATCCAATCACTGTAACTGATATGGCAGAAGCTAGTGTGTGTATGAATCTCGGTAGAAGAACAAAAGGAAAATAATGTCCTAATGAATGCAATTAAATAATGCTACAAAACATCTTTCAACAAAACCATCAAAGCCAAACTAATCAAAGTTTACGAGACAGCTCAGGTGCAATGTACACATATTAAATGATAAAGTAGTTTAAGATAGTTATATCACATGGGCGCATCACGTTGCTATTAATAAGACTGAACCTAAGAGGATCCGGTAACCTGAAATGGTTGGAAAAAAGCTCTAAATTTACCATGTAGAAAATGCTGTTATTTGAAACTGAAATGATAGGAAGTTCACTCTCAATTTACCATGTAGAAAAGCTTTTATTCGAAAGTTTCAATATAACACTTGCACTGGGTTTTTTGATAATCTATGATTGTTGTTTATTTACTTAACTATACAAGTCTGATTGGCTATGGCTTTGCCAGGATAGAATGCGTTAATTAATGTATTTTAAGTAACACTATCGTCACGATGTCATGTTTTATGATAAATGAAAAAAAAAGGTATAAAACTATGCATCACATATTTAAAAAAATATTAGACAAACACAACGACAAAGTTATCTTTAAAGAAAGATGATTATTTTTATTTTCGGAAACACAAGAACTAATGATGTATGTGAATTGTAGAAATCAGTCACCACAACGTGATTACAGCTGCGTACCTTAAAGGGGTAGTAGCACGTTTTTTGATAATTTTATATTTTATTTTTTTCTACTGATAATTGTAAGTAAATGCTAAATGTATTATATTGACAGTGTCAACAATCTCATTACATAAGCAAATCCGTCGGAGGACAAAGTATGAAGATTCACATAAAATCCATTGGCGGCCATTTTGTGTGAACACCTTTAATTCATTTTGTGTACGAAAAAGGTATCGCATGGCTAAACTTTACAATATATATTTCAATTATTACTTCTGCGTTTAGTTTTAATACATTGTCTTTCAATTGGCACCATCAATTTTCATTTTCCTGACATCACCTTATATTCCCCCTAAAACATGATACTGCGCCTTCGAGTTTGTTTCCTGTATTCCTGTGCGGTTAGTGCAAATGCCATGTATTTTGAGTTGTCTTTGAGGCATCATAGCATTGTGAAAAAGAAACGTAAATTGTTGTAATATTACTCAAGAAATGAGCATTCACTGAACGTTAATATATGTGTCATAACAAAATTTAACCGTAACACTTGTTGAAGTGACCAGAAGTCCAAATTTCGAAAACGCAATTCTATATATTTTCCTATGCAAAATCTTGAAAACAGTCCAGTATCAATGTGGAATATGCTAGGCTAATCAATAAGATATATATAAAAGCTAATCTAAGAAAATTGGAAGATCTTTGACTTGAAATTGGACTCCTTCAGTCTGATTCACCGAGCCATTTTGCATTTTATTTGATTTAAACATATTCATTCAAAAGAAAGGATTTGCTACAAGTAATTCAACTTAGTGATCCTCTCCTAAATTTCGCATCAGACTGTAAAAGATCCTGAACGGATAATTTTATGCATGAACAAATAGTTGATCCTTCATCTGTTCTGCTGGGGGAATTTTATTCACATCCAAACGAAACCAAAATAATGAGATATTTGCACTATGATGCACTATCCAGTGAACAAACTTATGGTACGCATCTGTACATAACCCTTGGACATGACTAATGGATGGTTCAATAGTCTGGCTCCTATCAGAGTCCTATTGCTGGAGCAATTATTGAAACACTCGAAGCAACAGCGGCAGTGATTTTCTTTCTCCTCTTTACCATTCATGAACCTCTTCTATCTCTCTGTTTATCTCGGCTCTATTAACCCGTGTCACCTTGACACTGAATGTCAAAATATTCACATTTGAGAAACAAATTTACTCTCAGAACGTTTTCAGAGAAATGACGTTGAACGGATTATTGTATTTTTGATTTACGAAATCATTTTTGATAAAAAATCAAAAACAATAAAGACAATTTTTTTCTATGATTTCCACCGTCCAAATTCAACGTGAAGTATCGTTATTTTTGATGAACTGATCTCGATCTAGCGCTTTAAATAGCTTAATCAGAGTTTAAGGGTTACCCCATTCATATGCGTTTAGTTTTATAACTGCTTAGAGCAGTAATTTGGCTTAAAATAAGACAATGAAAACCAACCGGAGGCAGAGCTCAAATTATCGATCACATTAGTTCCAAAAGCGTTCGAGTCTCGAATCGTTTTAACTATAAGAAGCACTGAAACCCAGATACCATTGATTGACTGTCAACCCGAGAGAAGGACATCTTTTCAATTTTAGTTTAGTGGAACGGCTTAATTATTCTATATATGATAAAGATCCAAACATTACCAGTACATGTACATATACTATCTTGTCAAACTTTCTAATAAGATATGTTTAAATCTATGTTGTAAAGAAAGTAGATGCTGCATGAAACAGGTGATTCAATGAATGTGAACCAATGTAAACACGAGTTAAATTACACTAGTTATGTTTAGTTAGGCTTGATAAATGATGTAGATCGTTCAGTTTCGAACTTTCACATTTAAGTAAGGCTCAAAAGGTAGGCTATTTACCCAAGAAAAGCCCGGATGTCCAGGATTACCAGCTATACAGGTTTTGACATTATTTTTAACTACCGACATTTTCATATTTAGCCGTTGTTGTTAAAGTGGTAGTAGCACGATATTCTTTAAAATTCTTTAATTTTCGCCCAATTGACAATAATTCATGCCAAATTATTATGGGTGGGTATCAACCTGTACAAAACTCGGTGGACCCAACCTTATACTTTCTAAACTAAAAGGGGGGAGTTGAAGGGGATGTCATTTGTACGCAAATGTCTTTGTGTGTGTAGGGGGGGGGGGTTGATTTTCTAGATTACTTATCTCATTGGGAAGAGGGGAGGGGGTGTATGCAGTAACGTTCCTTTTTAACTCCAAATGCGTACTTAATGTTTTTTTACGGTTGTGTCAGGCATCTACACTTACACTTTTTAGGCTCATGAGCTACAAAGAACATAACCTCTTATGTTGAAAATATATGAGTTACAACAACGCAAAATAAAACGAAGCAAACCCCCTTTTTTCCTAATTTGAGAATATGTCATTAGCGATATGATTTCCACCGGATAAATTGCAATCTTAAGTGATGATATAAATTCAGATAATCATTACTTATGGGTTACTATCGTACTAACATGCAATTTACGAAAAGGACCAAATTTGTCATAGTTCCATTTGACCTTAAGAAATCAGCTCCACTACACAATGATTGACTTCGTTAGGTTTGGTGCCTGAGTGTTTGTGTTAGATGGTGTACCAGACTTCCAGCTGCTGTGATGTACACAAGATCAATACACGATTGATACTGACAAAAGTTGTGGGTTTATCAACAACACCCGCTGCATTATGATGGTAAGATTGGCTAAAGTTTTGCATTAGATACACTTTTTTGAAATTAGTGATCTATTCATCTCAAGAAATATCCAAAAACATTGTGCAAAGTTCGCTGAGAAATATGCAACGTTGTAAAATAAGACACCAAATTGTCTATTACGCCCGTCTACGTAATAATACCTTCGATCGAATAACACGTGCGTGTGTGGATATTGGGTTACATCGTTACGCAAACACTTACAGAATCAACGAAGCATCTTGCTTAGCAGACCGTTTTGTTAATTCATTTTATTTGATTTTCCGACTTAATAAACAACAAATGAAGCAAATATTTTTATTGAAACAAGCATTTAAAATGATATTGACAGTATTGTTATAAACCATTATAAAAAAAAGCATATTCATATTGAGCCAGTTATGTGGAGTGTTTATACTCTCAAGAATGTATCCTCAAAACGTAAACGTTATAATTAATCTAAAATCTGTTTTGTATTTCACAATAAACTATTTTACTATAAAACAAGTCACTACTGTTGAACTTTAATTGTAATGAAAAGAACTATCACGTAATATTTCCATAACAATTCAAAAGGTTGTCAAATGATCATTAGGTTTGTGTTTTATAACACTTCAAACGTCAACAGACATAGTTGGTTCGCATCTCTTGTACTGTCAATTTAGTTATGTATATACAAGTCACATTCGTGGTACGTTAATGTTATTTGCAAGTAGACGTCTTCCTAAACAGAAGTTGTCAATCCGAAGAATATACAACTAAACCAGTCCGACAGATTACATCGAGCGTCAGAAAGCAGTTGAAATAACAAGTTCACTCAAGTTTAATGACAGACCAGTTAAAGGAATAATCCACTTATAATGCTTCTGTTTCATAGAGCTTATTTCTATTCAAAATGTATAATTGATCGCATGAAATGCCAATCATCAAAATATCGGGATCACCTTCAATTAATGGTTGAAAAATATACATTTGAATGAGCTTGAGTTTTCTTTGCGTTCTATACACTTGTTTGGGGATTGTCAATATGCAAAATTCTATAAACCATTTCACAACAACAAAATTGCACCACCCAAACAACAAATAAAATGTCTTGAAATGTATTATGTGTCATTTATTTATTTTGCATGACATAAAGATGACTATGAACAGCACTCGCCATCGATGTAATAGTCTAACCACCAACCTTCACCTTAGTATCTATTACATGAAAGCATACACGATTATCTGCGTGTGCAAAGTATCTTGTGCATTACCCGATACCCAATACGGTTCTACTTCCCAAACCGACACGTGCAGCACGTGCACCCCGTCAAGCCATGTGTAGGTATCTCGTGCTGTGATTCTTCCTGGAAACGGTCACGTGTCTGACCATATGAGAACATTGGCGGATGAGAAGATGTATATAAACCTCCTCTATCTGTCTCCAGTCATATCAGCTCTTCCAGTTCACAGTTCACTTGTATCTCGTTGCTTCAGCTTCTACCTACAGCCATGGATGATGATGTTGCTGCTCTGGTCTGTGACAACGGCTCCGGCATGTGCAAGGCTGGTTTCGCCGGAGATGATGCTCCCAGAGCTGTCTTCCCCTCCATCGTTGGCCGTCCCAGACATCAGGTATGTGACATTCGTAAAATTGTTATCATAGTTTTCATTTTAGAATTTGATAAAATGGATGTAAGAGCGAATAATTAAACAATATACCCTGTGTCTTAATTTTTTTTCCATAATTGAAAATATTTCACAAATATGACATCAGGTATGAGATAACCGAAGATCTGTCTTAGTGTCGTTCATATTTCATTTCATTCATACTATAATGAGAAATATCCAAACGTACATTTAAAATTTAAATGAAAAGAATGTAAACATTCTTCGATAACGTTTTGTCGTCTATGTACTTCTTGAATAAACATGTACATCAAAAGTGACAAACATTAATATATATATTCTCTTCCAGGGCGTGATGGTCGGTATGGGTCAGAAGGACAGCTATGTTGGAGATGAGGCTCAGTCCAAGAGAGGTATTCTCACCCTCAAGTATCCCATCGAGCACGGTATCGTCACCAACTGGGATGATATGGAGAAGATCTGGCATCACACTTTCTACAACGAGCTCCGTGTGGCCCCAGAGGAACACCCCGTCCTCCTGACAGAGGCTCCCCTCAACCCCAAGGCTAACCGTGAAAAGATGACCCAGATCATGTTCGAGACCTTCAACTCTCCTGCTATGTATGTGGCCATCCAGGCTGTTCTCTCCCTCTACGCCTCTGGTCGTACCACCGGTGTCGTTCTCGACTCTGGTGATGGTGTCACCCACGATGTTCCCATCTATGAAGGTTATGCTCTTCCCCACGCCATCATGAGGTTGGATCTTGCCGGACGTGACCTCACTGATTACCTCATGAAGATCCTCACAGAGCGTGGTTACTCCTTCACCACCACAGCTGAGAGAGAAATCGTCAGAGACATCAAGGAAAAGCTCAACTACATCGCCCTTGACTTCGAGCAGGAAATGGCCACAGCATCTACATCTTCCTCACTAGAGAAAAGCTACGAGTTGCCCGACGGTCAGGTCATCACCATTGGTAACGAGAGATTCCGGTGTCCAGAGGCCCTCTTCCAACCATCCTTCCTGGGTATGGAGTGTGCTGGTATCCACGAGACCACATTCAACTCTATTATGAAGTGTGATGTTGATATCCGTAAAGACTTGTATGCCAACACTGTTCTGTCAGGGGGTACCACCATGTTCCCTGGTATCGCCGACAGGATGCAGAAGGAGATCACAGCTCTTGCTCCCAGCACAATGAAGATCAAGATCATCGCTCCCCCAGAGAGGAAATACTCCGTCTGGATAGGTGGTTCCATCTTGGCTTCTCTGTCCACCTTCCAACAGATGTGGATCAGCAAACAGGAATACGATGAGTCCGGTCCATCCATCGTCCACAGGAAGTGCTTCTAAATCAAACAGTCGATGTACTTACATCCGAACATAAGGCTTTATTTGTTCTGCAGAAACTAATATGGAATAATGATATTTGTTGATAACTTATTATTTCGTGTGATATCGATTTTCTTTTTTGACCTGTACATAATATCACAGATCAAATTTTAATTCTATTTCAAATGTTGACATATTTACATTTGGGAACATGTAAAATAAAATGGCGATGATGCACTTATATCTTTGTTTGTTTGCTCTGTACTGTGCTACTACATATTGCAGTAACAATAATGATTGTTCAAAAACCCTTCCTTTGGAAAGTCATTTTTATCAAACAGCTCCCAAATTCACAAGTGGTATATATAGAAGCTATTAAATCATTCGCTCCCCAGGCCTTAATTGTTATAGAGCTATAGATATTTCTTCTTAAGGAAAACTTTACAGAAAACTTATAAAACCGTAATCCGATAACGTTTATAGATTTATCTATACGAAATTATGATTATGTAACGTCATTTAAACGTTATGCAACAGGCTTGGCATAAGCTGAACTGTGATAGCGGATAACATAAAAAATGAAGACCATGAGAGGGTACAGTCGTGGGTCACATAGGACAACATGTATCTACCGATCAGCAAATAATAAATGAACATCTACTTACCTTTAGATAAAGAGCGTTTGCTGGATTGATTTGTACAATACGTACGAATTTGGAGGATTTTATTGGATTGTCAAGGTCTTTGAACTTGTGATAGTTTAACATTTATGTAGTTAATATGAGTTACTGGCCATTCAATTTGTAATGATTCCTGAAACATATAGTTCTTCGATTGCAACGGGCTTTGAACTTATGTTGCGTGTATTATATTGCCTATTACAAATTTGTAACTCTCGTTACAGTTATAAGCCATCATTTCCTTGGCCTTTACAACTTATGGGTTTCAAGTTGGTTAGTAAGCATCCATGTCTCTATTGTGAAGAGCACTCTGTCCTGTATTTGTATAAGGAATATCGAGGTATAAGGAATGTCATCTATAGATTTGTTCTTAGATCTGTGAGGTTTTATAACACATGTTCAACAGGGTTCGATTCCTAGTTACTTTTGCATAATTAAATGGGCGTCAAATTTGAATGACTTTTAATCCGTAGTTCTTTACAAGTAACAGGCTTAAGAAAACAAGGGGAAAGCTCGCCCTCTAACATATAGAACTCTCGAGATATAAGACAAAACGTATCGTACTTAAACAAAAACGGCTTGATTTATATATATTCTAATCTTTTCTTTAAAAAATAATATCCTTCTACTTCGGATATCAAACATGAAACGAATAATGTATCTATAATTCCATAATTTCACGATGAGCACATAAGAGAAGAAGAATTCCCGAAAATCAATCTTCAATAAAGTACATTCCATATAGATTTATTTACTTATTCGATTCATTTATTTTTGAATTTAAAAATGTGTAATCCATTTCAGGTAGGTACACAATTGTACAATTTGTATAGACAGCAAGGTTTACAAGGGTTTGTTTTTCAATGCAGACGATTTAGTCATAAATAAATTTGGGGTCATAGGTAGTTTAAATGAGGGTAAAGAAGAACGTTATAATTATATATGTTAGGCAATTGCCCTAAATCAACATGCTTCAGATGTGTTGAGTCTTATCGTCACTATTCATATTATGTACCAACACATATGATGATGTTGATAAAACGACAGCCGGTTTGAGCTCCAATTCAAGCATGAGATTAAAGTGGCACAGAGTATCTTATTTAAAATTGTATTTGGTTTTGATAACCTACAAAATATCTAATATGCTGATTGAAGTTCATATCTCATCACTGGACTTGCAAATATATCCATCTATGCATAATATCTCTAAAATGCTTGATTTTATGGAAAAATCAAGAAAACATCTCAAATACGTTTAACATTCGAAATTATGCATCCAATTAATCTACCTATTAGCTACAATACATAATAAACACCATCGAATCGAATATATCTTCCTGTCAGCTTATGACAAGGTTTCAAAATTACGTTTGGCGAATTTGCGCGCGCCACTTGAGCCACATTGTCCGGTTTTCGATCAAAATCCCGACTTTGAATGGCCGTATTTTCGCTCCAATGTACTGATTGACCTTTAACTTGTTATTTTCAGTAACAGTTAGTGGTTCCCGATGTAATAGTATCGATTTCAAAATTTGACATATGTGATCCTATCAACATAGTCTGTGTTTCTTTAATGTCAATATCAGAAAGTATTTGATGAATATATTGGTCTATAGTTGATACCAAAACATTTTGATATCTTTCAAGTAATAAATATGTCTAATATGTTCTGCGTCCTTCCAGCAAAGGTAATTTTTTTCTATTCGTTTTGAGTTATTCTTCTTTTAGAATGTATAAACGTTACGAATAAACATTTACTTTGTAGTTGAAAGGTTAAAAGCACAACTGCATATATAACCATAACCCTGTAATAAAGTAAATGTACTGAAAATACACACAAAATTTACTTTTTGAAAAGCTACTATATCACAAAGCCTTCGTGTCAATTCTGTAATAAGAATACCACAAACATTAGGACCACAGGCGATAGCCGCTGTGATTAATGCAACGTCACTGATCATTTCCATTCGTTCAAATGTATCCTTTGAAGCTAGATGTACACCTAAATAATTCAGACTTTGAGCGATATGCTCCAATCTGATTGAACATAACCAGGTCATTTGACCTTTATACATCCAACATCTCCTAAGGTTAAAATAGCCGTCACAATATGGCCGTGTACTCAAATTCGAGCTTGCGGAGCTTGGGGCCATACAGTTGTTTTGTATTAGTATCATTTTGCATTTGATATGATTTTTTGGTTATATTTCAAAATTAAAACTTCCCTTAAATTTCGAAGTCAGAATTTGTTAGAAAATGATTTTGATAATGTTTAACCTGTTTGAAACTAGCATGTTAAAGTTTCGTATAACTGCTGGTTGCGCAAGCTACGAAAGTTACACAAGTTGAATTTACGAGTTTTCAACAGGTAAGGTCTTAAAGCCATATAATTCGAATCTGTACTTTCAATAGCTTATAGTTTTAACTGCCATATATTGTCAATGTTGCACATCCAACTGTTAATATTTGAAAATAAGGGATGTCTGCATGTTTGTTATTTGAAGTCATATTTTTTGACATTCTGTTCCTCGAGATGGATCAATATTCAAGGACAAGTGTCCAAAACATTGAATTTGATTGACACTGAAATCATGTTTTTGTTATTACCAGCTTAACAGAAGTCATAAATATTAGCAATACACAAGCTGTTCTTTGCACATAAGCTTGCTACCAACAGTCATTATGTGAGGAATATAATGCGATGTAATACACTTAACGCAAGTCACGTCACAATGGCAAAATGATAGTTTTGCTATAATACGGATATATAGAATATATTATAGAATATATATACAATATCATAGATGTTGAAGCCAAAGATCACCGCCATACAATAATGACAAAACATATCCTAAAAGGTGATTCAGCCAGTTTCATAAAGAGAAGAAAGGGTAATTTCGTAAATATCATATTTATTGGCAGAATAAGCAAACTGGTACAATAATGATATTTAAAAGTGTTTCAGACAAAATATACCACACAGCATTATAATAAGTACACTGACTTTAAATCTATAATTTCAATAATATACATGTATATGTATCTTTTCATATATTATTTTCACAACTTTATATTATATATCATTAATATTTACAAATATGAATTTTAGAAATATAAAGATCAATGGAAGATCGCATTCCCAATGTTGATTCACATCGGTTGGAAAGTACAGAAATTACAATCTTTACCTGTGTCATTATCAATAATATTCAGTCTTAAAAACTCGACATTCAACCAAACCATACATGAAAATATCAACAATCAAAGTTAGGTTCAGAGATTCTTCGAGTGTCTTAAACTACGGATGTTAGTCTATTGACTGCTTGATTTAGAAGCACTTCCTGTGGACAATGGATGGGCCGGACTCATCGTATTCCTGTTTGCTGATCCACATCTGTTGGAAGGTGGACAGAGAAGCCAAGATGGAACCGCCTATCCAGACGGAGTATTTCCTCTCTGGGGGAGCGATGATCTTGATTTTCATTGTGCTGGGAGCAAGAGCTGTGATCTCCTTCTGCATCCTGTCGGCGATACCAGGGAACATGGTGGTACCTCCTGACAGAACAGTGTTGGCATACAAGTCTTTACGGATATCAACGTCGCACTTCATGATGGAGTTGAATGTGGTCTCGTGGATACCAGCACATTCCATACCCAGGAACGATGGCTGGAAGAGGGCCTCGGGACAACGGAATCTCTCGTTACCGATGGTGATGACCTGACCGTCGGGCAACTCGTAGCTCTTCTCCAGGGAGGAAGATGTAGATGCTGTGGCCATTTCCTGCTCGAAGTCGAGGGCGATGTAGTTGAGCTTTTCCTTGATGTCTCTGACGATTTCTCTCTCAGCTGTGGTGGTGAATGAGTAACCGCGCTCTGTGAGGATCTTCATGAGGTAATCAGTGAGGTCACGTCCGGCAAGATCCAACCTCATGATGGCATGGGGAAGAGCATAACCTTCATAGATGGGAACATCATGGGTGACACCATCACCGGAGTCGAGAACAACACCGGTGGTACGACCAGAGGCGTAGAGGGAGAGAACAGCCTGGATGGCCACATACATAGCAGGAGAGTTGAAGGTCTCGAACATGATCTGTGTCATCTTTTCACGGTTAGCCTTGGGGTTGAGGGGAGCCTCTGTCAGGAGGACTGGGTGTTCCTCTGGGGCAACACGGAGTTCGTTGTAGAAGGTGTGATGCCAGATCTTCTCCATATCATCCCAGTTGGTGACGATGCCGTGCTCGATTGGGTATTTGAGGGTGAGGATACCTCTCTTGGACTGAGCCTCATCACCCACATAGCTGTCCTTCTGACCCATACCGACCATCACGCCCTGAAAAAGTAAACGAGCATATAAACTTATACTTTTGACAACTGATGTACATGTATTTTAATCATGTTCAAAGACAAAACGTTTATCGTCAAATGTTTGTCTTCTTTTCATTTAAATTTTAAATGTACATTTGAATATTTCTCATTGGATTTTAAATGAAATGAAAGATGAATGAAATATATGACATAGATTCGGTTCTACATACCTGATGTCTGGGACGGCCGACGATGGAGGGGAAGACAGCTCTGGGAGCATCATCTCCGGCGAAACCAGCTTTGCACATGCCGGAGCCGTTGTCACAGACCAGAGCAGCAACATCATCATCCATGGCTGTAGGTAGAAGGTGAACCAACGAGATACAAGTGAACTGTGAACGGGAAGAGTTGATATGACTGGAGACAGACCGGGTAGGTTTATATACACATTCTTATCCGCATATGTTCTCATATGGTCAGTCACGTGACCGTTTCCAGGAAGAATCACAGCATGAGATGGCTACACATGGCTTGACGGGGTGCACGTGCTGCACGTGGCGCTGTGATAGAACAACCATATTGGGTACCAGGGAAGGTAGCCAGCAGAAACTAACTTAACTGTAATAAAATAATTAGCGGGTAGTTGAGAAATGACTCAACAGAGTAGCTATCTTATTATTTTATTGATTGAAGGTATTTGATGTGTATTCATCATCGTTATGAAAATTAAAATGTACATTATAATTATTATCCATGTTAATCATATTAATAATATAAACTGGAAACATGAATTGTGTTCAATGTTAAAAGTAACCTTGCGTATAAGTGTAAATATTGTGTTTGAAATAGTTTGTGTTCAGAGGGTCAATATTACACAAAACAAGTTTTTTGTATGAATCTATCAATTATTATTTTTCTCGTGATAAAGAGTTGGTAAATGTTAGATAAAGATTGACTACCTGATTGAACCTTTGAATGCAATACAGATGAATTAAATCAAAAAGCCAAAAGCCAAATTGAATTATTTAGCTGCTTTCGAGTGAAACGATACCAGAATATACTATTTAATTAAATATCCAACTCGTCTTGTTAACTTTACTCTCCTAAATTTCTTTGAAATGTTATGTATTTTTTTTAACATCAAGAATATCAGTCCTAGATAAAATATTCTAGTGAAACCTCTTAAACCCTTTTTAATTTTTAGAATAAGACAATAAGTCTATCTTGCCTTTGCAACCCTGAATTTAGATACCTTGTGTAACACAAAGCATTAAATTTTATTTCTTTATTTTACTTACATTTTTAGAATTATGTAATCTGCTATGACGGTATTGGATTAATTCAAGTTCGATAAATTTTCTTCGAAGATAATTATCAGAACTTATATTTAATCATATGATTTAATTGTTTTTAAATACATCTAAGTAGTAAAGGAAAATAGCGAATTTCTAAAACGCCACCGTTTTTCAGCACGGATCAGATTACTAATTTAACCATCTCGATTCTACCTTGAAGTGGTCACGTGACTGCATAAGTAATAATGCACGGTCGATGTTACGATGATGAAAAGATACTAATTGAAGAGGTGACGTAACAAGAACCCCCCTGCTACTCCAAGAGCCATGTGGTATTGCACGGGGACATGCATCGTTCAGCGTTAAACATAAACTAGCGTCCAAAAGAAACGCTACATAACAAATCACAAGATAATTTTGTCCAAGGGTGATTTATACGACAGAAAAAATCCAGAAGACAATTTACGTTAATGTAAAATATTGAAACTTTCATCTTTTCACATTTGCGAAAATCACATCTTGAAAAAAGTGTCGAATTTGTATCTGCTGAACTATGCGAGATAGGAGAGAGAACATTAACACTTTTGCCTTCTTTAAAACGATCTACAGCACAGACGCGTCAATTAATCTCAAACAAAGTGCTTCTTGTCTGCAACATCGTTTTCTTTCATTATTTCTTTCATTATTTCTTTCATTTTTATTTCCTTGTCATTGTGTTTTCTTCTTCACAAGATAACTGCTCATAAAATATATTAAAAACAATTTTGTCCTGTAATTTTTTTGTTTATCATGTTGAAAACATTGTAGCGTTTCTTTTGGACGCTAGTTTATATATCTGTAGACCCTACCCTACCACAATAAAAAATCCTTTTGATACTAGATAGAAAATGTTCAAGATGCCATCATCAACAAATATTTTGCATACAATATTGGTTCATTTGACGTCAAAATCTCTTCCAGACAATGGGGAATCAATCATCAATTGTCAGATAAGAGGCTCCATAAATAATTTTGTCTTTATCTTAACAATATATTCTTTGACAGATATCGATATAAACTTTCAAGAACTTTCTTGAGATTAAGGAAAATAGTTTTTTCAGTTAAGGTTTTCTTTATAAGAAAGATTTATCGTTTTTCCTTAATAAAATCAGACACAAAAATTGAATTTTAACGATTCGTTTAGACAACATTTGCAATGGTAATATCACTCTGGTTTATCATCGTTAAAAACATCCACGGCTTCACAGAGAAAAATATTTAAGATTTGATAAACCAAATAAAGTTAGTATGAAAAATGTGCATTGTATTTTACATCAAGCTTCTTTTTTTATCTTTTCAGGTAATATATTTGGTAACATATGCTCGAAAACAATTTATTAAGTGGATCTCTGAAGAAATTATTCATGAGAATTGTGTGAAAAACAATTCTTAATACAGGCCGACTTGATGATAAAACATACCCTTTCTTTTGATTTCACTTTAACAAAATTGCCGCTTAACGAAATGATGAATATGTATAGGCACGAATCTGCATAAAAAAGAGAATGACTGAATACAATTTCTTTGAAGGCCTAATGAAGAATAATTCATTAGATTTTCTTTTATCTTTGAGTGATATATTGCCCGCCCGGCATTGGTTGAATTTTTTCATTCATTTTCCTGAAAAATGTATAACCAGTTGACCTATCTTTAAAATGTCGATATTCATGCTCTCTTTATGCAAATGGACTGGATAGAACTATTATTTATTTACAACCTGAGTAAACACTGTTTACAAGAACTAATTGTTTTATAAATTATGACAAACACAGAGGAAACCAGTCGTGAACATGTGCAACTGATGACTTTTTTTTTAGAAATATTATCGAGGTCCAACTTCACATGCCAAAGATGTCATAATGCAATATGTTCAAGGTACCAGAATACTTTCACCGTAGATGACAACCTAGATATATACATTGATGTTTCCTTTTTGACAGTCTTACCTTTGCTTTTGTATTGTTTCTAAATGTTATAGACATCTCTCACATCTTTGTTTCGTATGGGCATTTGAGTTGTTTGGGGTCACATATAAATTGTTTTTAAATAATGTCCCTTGATAGAGAAGTATCGACTGAGAAATTTTAAGCTTATCGACGTTGTATAGTGACAATAGGAAAGTTTGGCGAAAATCGTACAATGACAATGACGTACAAGCGTCAAGCAATCAAACGTAATTTTGGAAACTAATCGATTAATGACGATTAACATAACATAAATACCATAATGATCAACAGTTCAGTTGGTTATATAACTAGAATCCATGTGGAATTGGACGTGTGAAATTGCCAACAGCGAACATAAATGACTGTTCTAAGAGTTTCATTGAATACAAGTATTCATCGTATATTGGCAGTTAAGAGATGAATGAATGATATTTTAAGGATTTATATAATTGATCATGTCATTTACGTTCGCATCAAAGCATAACAATATATATATGATGATAATCACGGAGTGACTCTTTAAGCAGAGATCAGATTTCAATAGTGTTGTAATGTATGGCATCAATGTTCCATGCAAGAAACTTTTTTTAATATATATAAATAGCTAATTATAACATTATATTCATAATGTACATCAATATGTGATTACCGTTTTGGAAAAGATCAGATCATCGCCTTAAAGTGTTATTGAGTATGTCCAGTTGTAAAATTAAATATTCATAAACTTGACTTTCTATCCATTTCTGTTCTGAGGTCGAATGAACATTTCAAATAACTTTTGAAATCTAAATGCCAGACTTAGTTCATAACGAGGACCACATATATGTATATTCATTGTTTAATTACTCCCGATTTGTACTGTTAATTTGAATGTAGTAATTTGCCACGTTTGCTTACACCGTTACAACACTGACTGCGGTATTGCAATGAAGATGTGCACTGGGTCTCTCCACCCCTCGTTTATCGAACTCACTGCTCGTATTTCTACATCATTACACTCAATCACACTTCTTTAGAGTATAGGATTAGCTCCCTTGTGGCCAATCTGTCGCTACAATAAAATACAACTGTCAATCCTTATTTAGAAGAGCTGTCAACCTCATCCCTAACAAGCGCTACATGCAGAGACGAAAAGGATGCCGAAATTGGATTTTATGCCATACTTATTTAAAGGGATCGTAAAAGTATAATAAAGTGTAGATTAAATGAGAAAAAACTCTTGGCTGACAACTCTCAATCGACAATAACTTTGGCAAATGAATTTCTCGACGGTGATTCATGTACTTGCAGTGATAGATGTAGGTTATGAATGGTTTGGTCTCGACATACACACATTGGAACCCAATAAACTGACGTAAGGATATTGCAAATATCCATCATTGCTTTATTACATTATGTGGTGTTTCTTAGTCTGTGGCCAAATATCGAGGATTCAATATACCAAAATGCCTAATTACAAAGAATGAATAAAACATTGTGATGACCAAGGGCAAAACCCAAAGCCAAGGAGCCAAACTATTCTAACGCCACTATTCTAAATCCCAATTTTCCGATATCAAGTTCCTCTTTCATCATCTCATCACGTCGTTACCTTTATGCATAAAACCTCTTCCGTTCAACGCGGAAAAAAAGCACGAGGGTTGTTGAAATCAGCCCCCATAATGCGATTACATAACCCGAGGACATGATTACATGGTGGTTCTATAGTCGATAGTCTGTCCTGTCACACTTTTATTGGTGGATCAATTATGGGAACACTCCGAGCAACAGCATCACTTTATGTCCCTCTTAACCATTAACAGAACTCTTCTATTTCCACATTTTTCACCTCTATTAGCTGTGTCACCTTGACACGAGATATTATTCACAATGGAACGGTTACGATAACGAGAATGAATTTGGCTTTGACCAAAATATTTTGTTACTACCAAAAGTTCCCGTGTGCTTACAGTGTACAAATGCAAATTCAGCATCATGACATCATAATAACGTGTCGTCATAAACGTAAATGATTATTCATATTCATTCAAGAAACAATGTGCATTGCTTTTTCATCAACATTTATAGGATATCAAATCGTCGTAATTATTACACATACAATATAATTATTTTGAATTGATAATGATTATGTTTTCAAAAAATGATCAATTGCATCCTTTTGAATAAATGTTGTAGACGAGCGTGTCAATATTGAAATAATATATAACCATTGTTAATGTTGATAACAAGTCCATTATGAATGAACGTTGAATATTTTTCTTTACATTTTCCAAAATATATATGTAATATATTTCAAGAAGTCTTCGAACACCAAAACTTAACCCCGAGATGTTTGAGCGATGCCAATCTTTTCAGAAAGGCTATATTAGTGCTCAAGTGGTTCCTGGGTTCAAGTGCAACAGCTTAATCACAGCGTTTGCTCCATAGAAGTAGTGCAGCCCGGTAACTGCTCGGAGCAGTGATTTGGTTCAAAATAACGTTATGGAAACTAAACGAAGGCTGTACTCAAACTATCGATTGAATTAGTTTCAGAAGCCAAAAAATCTCTCTGGGTTACTTTAAGGTTTCTCATGATCTCAGTTCTCTTTCCGTTCAAGAAAGCATAAGCATGTTCAACAAAGGTTGTTTCAGATGAAATGTTCTAAATCTGATTGTAATGCAAGAAGCATAAATATGATCTAAACTAGAGCCTTAACCAAGACTTAAACAGGATACAACTAGGTCATATACATGTTTATGTAGTCACAGATTAGCATCGTTGTTTATATCAGATGAGTCCAGATGATGGTGTTTGAAGATCTTTATTTGTTAAAGGTTCCATTTGCATTTCGTCATTAGCTTTACATATTACATTGTCGATTATTGATTTCAGGATGGAAATTTTCGATCTGCGATATAGAGAATTCAATGACTACCTTTTGTAAAGGTCATGTATTTTGAAAGATCATCCTGCATTTTAGTAACAAATCTTTGCAATGTTGTGAACATAAACCGTTCCTTTTAGATGCCCCATTAACTAAAAACCGTGTCACATTTTACAAAATGTACCATACCGGAATACCAGTATTATACTCAAATATAACATGAACTTTTATGAATTTCACATTATTATTGCGTCTTTTTTTAAAAATACGATAACGTCCCTAATGCCCTGACTCTCCAACTCTCTGAAATCGATCACATCTCTGAGTAGTGTCGCCTGATGCAGGAACCATGTTCTAAAAAGACATTTACCCTATTATACCCATTTGGTTGCAGGTTTCCCTCCAGTTGCTTGTTTAATCAAAAACCGTTATAAGTTTAACAAGGTAGAAACTGACGTGAAAGCTCAATTACCGAGTTTGAGTGTAAAAAGTGACAAGTTTCCGTGTCAACATGACATGGTAATGTTTCTTCTAACAGGCAGCCAGGTTTCTGATATGAGAACGAGATTGAAGACAAATTGAAGAAGAACCTTGGTGTCATAAGAGTACGACCAGATGATGCTGATGTTTCCACGTAATCCTGTCTTGTATTGTATAAGCCTGAGTAATGCTGAATGAATCTACATCAAGTATGGCGAGATAACGTCATAACGTTATTCTAGATTCTAGCAGAAAAAGATACAAATTTCAATCTGAGCTTATGCAATACGCAATTCAGAAATAATCAATTTCAATTCTTAACAATTTTTTAAATTTCAAACATGAAAGGAATATTATGCAATCAATTAGTTATCCTTGTCATTTTAAGAAACCCGCTTTTAATCAGCATCTGAACCGCACTAACGTTTCTTAAAGGTATTGAGAGGAACTTGAAACATTTTATGGATACTTAATTTCTGTTTACAAATGGTAACGTTCCAAAAAGAATTGATGACAGTTGCAATTATGCTAAAGATATATACAAATACTCATTCTCCCTTAACCAACACCAATTACTAAACACAGCGCCATTGGCCTTATAAATGTAAGTTGCAGAATTCTAATCATCTTTCCGTTAGTATTTGGAGCTTATAGATGCATTACTTGTTGATTCAAACAGATATAATTCTCTAAGACTTGAATGCACTACACTGATTGAAGATTACGACCGTATTACAATTTCATTACACAGTTCCAATGTTAGTTTCTATTTTCTTTGAAAATTTATAAATGTTTTTCGTTTTCTGATAAAGGATACCTATGAACTTTGATTAATATAATTCAATAATTATTTCATACAGGAATCAAATCCGACAATCGTTTTCGTTCGTATTCCCAACTGCTGCAATAGCTACAATGAAATACAAGACATTAGCTGCAATGGCAACCTTCAAATTCTATCAAATCAGATCTTTATGCAACTACCGGATTAGATTTTCTAGGCTATTTTGAATTTCCTAATGTTTTTGTCCACACGTTTATAACCTGTTTGAAACTCGAATGTTAAACTTGTATAACTGGAGTAGCTTGCGCAGCTAGTTTTCATCACCCCCTTGGGATATCATCACTCAGATTAATTGATCTTGTTTTCTGTCAGTGCTTGACTCAGGATGTAGAAACCATTTAGAAAACAAATTAAGCCTCCTATCGTCATTAGAGTACAGGTCTCCCTCAAGCCCAAACTTAATGTAAATCGGTTTTCAAGCTGAAAGAGGTGAAACTCAATTACTGAGTTAAAGTTCGTGTATAAAGTACCAATGGTTCGTATCAACATGACACGTACTGTTTTGTACAGACCTATAATCACAACCAGCTATTTAAAGGAAGAACTAATTTCTTAACAAAATGATTTTCCCTAATAGTTTGTAATCATGAACGTTTTGGTGGTTTAGAACTGGAAAAATAATTACAAGAGAGGCATTTCATTGCGATCGTGTGGTTATTGATTTCAAGAGCTGTGTCTGATTAGTTCGGGCTTGCAAATCAAACGCTTAACCCGTGTAGGAACGACAGCAAAATGAATATCTGTCGGATGGTTTTTTTTGGTATATAAAGGAGACATTACATTAGTCATATACAAAATTAGCAAAACATAGATTGACATAGATGTTGTTGAAGTCTGAAAACGACATATATTGTAATATGTATTTAGAATAGAGTTCTTATAACAAAGTCATGCAGTGGTTGAAAAAGTCAAGCACAGAGAGGTATTTGATACCTATGATGTTTTTTATGTCGCTGGTTGGACAAGCTTGAAGTCATCAGAAGATCAAGTTTTGTATTCTCTGACATAAAAAACATGCTTTTCATAATCCAAAATCCTACCCGTTGTGACTGGTTGACAAAGACACTTGCATAGTTTATCTAAACTAACCACCTGTCAAACGCCACAAGCCTTCTCACGGCGTCTGCTCTGATGTGTAAAATTTACAAAAAATCAAAACGCCACATGAACCCCGAAAAACATCTTTTTATCACAACAAGTAACTTTCCTCTCGTTTCAGTTCCGCTCTCAACTAAAGCTTTACACCCTCAATACAACCATGTTCGTTCCTTGTGGGTTTTCCTGTGTATTGTTACTACATTGTATATTCCTATTGCGTTGTGTGCGTTTCCTAATTAAAATTCTTCCGACATTCTTACTACTTTGCTACGATTATAATACGCTTACAAAAATGCGCATGTATCAGTGATAGATTTGTACGGTAACTGCTATTATTTTCTCGACAGATAAGTGGTAGATTTGCAGTGTAACTGCTCAATTGTCTATTATCTTCTCGACAGATCACAACATACCGTATTTCCTTAATTACATGCCTGCCTTGAATATACGCCTGCCTCGAATAGACGCCCTTGCATTAACTTTCTGAAAATAATAAACGCCTGCCTTAATTAAACGCCGCGTAAACCAAGTTTTATATATAAAAACGCTTCTTTTTTGTTAAATGATCTGATTTTGTTACAAAATAGTCTAAACGGTTTTGCTTTTTACGAAATAGACGCCTGCCTTGAATAGAAGCCTGCCTCAAATAGACGCCTATGATGTAGGCCTTTTGAAAATAATATACGCCCGGCGTGTAATTAAGGAAATACGGTAAATGTCAATATGAAAACATCAGGATTATGTAATGTTTTTCGCTAACATTTTGTAATTTTATGTTATCTAGGAGAGAGATTGCAATTATGTTATAAACGATCTGACAATGCTTTGAACGTATTAGCAACTGGCATCGCAATGAACACGTAGAATGTCAATAAGACTTGATTGAATCGTAGAAACAATGTACTGTTAGTACGAGTATTTTGAACGGTAGAAACGCGCAGACTGTAGCCCCCTGTCAAACTGGGCATGCGTGTTACCTATTTTCTCAGTAAATCCTAAATTTTAGCAAAGTGCGAGGTAAGCGGCACTTGAAACTTTGAGAACGACTTATAGTCCCAGAGAAAAAGTAGCAAGGACAATTCCTTGACATATTCAATTATACTTATGATATGTTGAGTATTAAAATGGTTAACACGTATGGGTTTTATATTTTAGCAAAGACATAATAAAAGCAGTTGCAAGTGACCTCATTCATGAAGCCTCCTCAACTCCATGAAGAGTCTGACCCAGCTGTCAAGCTTACCACGTCATCCTACTAGGTACTAATCTTTTTGTCAGATAGAGGGATGTGTTTTCTATATTGTGACACCACATATGTCAATATTGTACTACAGGGTGATTGATGATATCTCATTTTATTCAGTCAATATGTACAGTGCAATCTAGGAATGCTCACAATCCGAAGATTGTTGGATCACAATCTGCATTCACCACCAATCTAAGAATCACAGTGCTTTTATGTTTTATTACCCATAGGTTAGAAAATAAGTAGTGAAATATTTTAAATATTAGCACATGTGCTCATATCATTTTTGCCTAATAACGATTGTTGTAGCGCAAGTACACGTATCATTTCGCCTGTGACGTCAAAACATCATTGTTCGCGATGTCACTGTAGATGTCACTGTAGCCGGCCGACGCAAGTGAAGCGACCCGTTTCTTGGACATTTCTAACATGGTAAAATGGAATAGAATCGGTAATAAAGAAATTATTACCCTCAGAAGTGTGTCACATGACTTTTGCGAAACTCGTGCAAATTTGTGTTTAACCCTCGCTCTGTCTATGGTAATAAAAAAAATCACACTCGTTTAAGTCATATGACACATATAACATGATACCAGTGGCAATTCATCTTTGTCCAGGGGGCATATGATCAGCATATCTTCTGTTTCATTTTCGTATCTGTTCATCAATATTTCTTCAATTCTCATTGAACGGGTTTATACAACAATATACAAAAACAAAATAACACATGTTATATACACAAATGTGGATCTAAACATGTAATGAGTAACTGCTAGTCATTATCTTTTCTATTTTCATACAGTTGTATATACACATTGCCAGATCCTGAAAAACGTCATAGTATTTCTTTTAACCTGTAAAGGGATTGTCGAAGTACAATTATTTATGGTATTTTCTGTAAACGTTGGCTATATAATTGACAAATGCTATAAAATGGTTTTCTTATTCTACGATGCAAGATTTAAACAGTATCTCTTCTATTTCTGTGTTAGAGAATCTGACCTTTTCAATAAACAAATCATGTGCTGAGCATAGTAACACATGAAAGATTTTTCTGTTCTTGAGTCTAGATACTATCTGTTCACTAATCCTGATTGATGGAACTCCATGTACCAAGAGGAAACAGGAAATCTATCAAACCTCGAAAACCTTAGAGAAAGGTTCTTTTATAGACAGCTTGTTTCCTGGTGTGTTTGCTGGGATTCTTCTGTGGTCATATCATTATATTCATGTGGCCTGTGATTTGGATAGAAACTTATCGATTGATACTGCTTTATATCATACTTTGTTACATCACACGTGAATGAAGCGTATTATTTAACGAATTAAAACGTAAATTCGGTTATACACATAATGTATAAATAATAATAATAAGGGTACTTTTACCGCGCAATACTCCATACCACAAAGGGGTATGCTCAATGCGCATACATATGTAAAATTTAAGACATTAGCTAGGTAAAACAAAGTAGAATGGGGAAATTGTCAAACATTTGGGAACAGTTTTTGTAGCGGTTGAAAAGGAAGGGTTTGAGCTGACGCTTGAACACTTGAAGAGATGGGGCAGTACGCAGGTCTATAGGAAGTGAGTTCCATAGCTTGGTTGAAATTGAGGCATAAGAGCGGGCACCAAACGTTGTGAGTCTGAATGATGGGGGTTCCAGCAGGTGTTGGTTGCTGGATCTCTGGGTACGAGCTGGTGTGTATGGTGTGAGGAGATCACACAGATACGGGGGAGCTGTGGAGTTTACACACTGGTAGGAAAGAGTGAGCACTTTAAAGTCAATTCTTTCCTGAAACCTTAGCCAGTGCAACGAATTTAGAACTGAATCTATGTCACGTAATTGTGTGGAACGGGTGACAAGACGGGCAGCTTTATTTTGGAGAGATTGGAGGCGCTTAATCTGAGTTTTGGAGGCACGTGTGAGCAAACTATTGCAGTAATGGATAGAATGAGGGAGCGAACAAGCAGAGCAGCAGAATCTTCAGTCAGTTGGTGGCGAATGTTTGATATGTTTCTGAGATGATAGTGAATAATCTTTATAAGGTGGTTAATATGAGTTTCCATGGACAGACTGCTATCCAAGTAGACTCCCAGGTTTTTCACAACCACGGAGAATGGTATCACAGAGTCACCAATCTGGAGATGATCAGAGTGACATTTCTTCAGTCTACTAGGTGGACCAAACAGAATCGCTTCTGTTTTGCTGTCATTCATCTTCAGCATATTTGCCGTCATCCATGACTTCACGTCACTAAGACACACTTCCATGTTGTGTATGGAGGAGGCTTGGCTAGCACTGTCAAACCAAATTTATCCAATAATTGCGAGTCATCAGCATATAAAGTGGCTAAATCCATTTGTTTGTAAGAGGAATACTGTCTCTTCATAATTTTTTTTTTGTTTGTGATGTCAATACCCTGCACACACACCCGAATATACAGTATAAAATTAGCATTGGTCTAGCAAACTGCTTGAATTACATTTCAGGTTTATTAATCTGAAATGCCAGATTATACTTTATGTTTCTTAGAGTTATTTGGAAGTGGTCATCGCTACAGGGATTTTAACTTTTACATGATTTATTTGTTTTCTATCCCAGACGGTTTGTATAGTAATATTACATCATCACTATAACATACTGTTAGGGTAAATATGTTATTGGACATCTAGACTAATAATGAAGATAAAGAGCTTAAATTTCACTATTCCAACTAACCACATTCTCCATTTGTACCACAAATTTATCGTTCGATATAAACTTCTTTGAAATGAATCATAGGGACAGTGGCATGTGATGCCAATATTTCAGCGCATACAAAATATGATGTACAAGATAGGATCACTTCAGTTATTGATTTTCCAAAGATATGGTTTTGACGGTTTGATAATGCCCCTGCGGGGCATCAATTCAGATATTTCAGACTGAATGTATCTCATAAATTTTCCCAGAAATGTTTTTTGTTGTTCAAAGAAAACTTTTGAAATGAATGATCGTTTTGGTAATAGGACGAAGTTTTCAAGTACGAAATATCTTCAATCATAAACCTTTTCAATGGTTTTTTAAATATATATTTCAACAAACAAAGAAACCCTCATTTCTACTAAGGCTACTGGTGAGTTGAAGCTTGCTAAAACTTTGTACGACTAGACCCTAAATATGAGCGTGTAGGAGTTTGATAAAAGTGGATTTCCAGTACAGTTAGTTCAGCTCTGTTGCTGTTTCGAGTGGTAGCTTTGCTTCAAATGACATTATAAAAGCTAAACGAAGGCAGTACTCAAGCTAATGATCGCATTAGTTCCAGAAACATAGTCTCTCTAGACGTTTGAAAGTTTCAAGTAATCTCAGTTTTTTCTTTAAAAAATGAAATAATTGATGAATGACGAAACAAAATTTACAAGAAAAGCCCTAAAAGTATTGAAAAAAAAATCAAATGAATTGACAACTTCAAATTCAAATGATAACCCCAATAGGTCAAATTTATGGAACTTTTTTATGATCCGAATATTTACTCAAGTAATTACTTCCTTGAAAAAAACTAAAATCTGAACTAATTTATTTTTTTAAAAAACATATTATGCCAAGAATACATTCACACACCAAAATATATTTCGTTTCTTGGTATTTTGGTTGTATTACAAACATGAAGGTATTTAGTAAATGACTATGACATCATCGCACCATTGCATAGATATAGGCACGTCTACCTCCTTCTATCTGTTCATGTATGGTTGCAATGATGGACGTGTTTTTCAAGTTCTACTTAATTGGTATGGAAAGTTTTGTCCTATCTTGAAACAGGAACATTGAAATGACAGGTATGACAAAATTTGAACCAATTCGCACAAACAAGAATCACTTTAAGACGAAATTGGCGTTTCTGTATATGTTGTCAGTTCTTAAGTATAAATAAACATCATGATACGATACAAGGTATTTCAGAATGTACGAATAAAGCAGTTAACATGTTTTAAAGGATGGTGTTTGAAATTTGCAACAATTTTTATAAGGAAATGTAAAATGCAAAAGGTGATATTATGACAGATTTAATGCAGTCTATATTTGCGATATCTAATTTGCACTAAAGTTGTCTTTAGCATAGATTAAACTGAAGATCGGCAGTTGTAAGAGTTGTCCTTCCACGAATGCATTATCTTACTTTGTTCTTCTTTGGAAATTGCCACATATACGATTTTGAACGTCTTTATATGTTGTTTTAATAATATACCTGAATTTCAGCAACACATAAACTGATAAAACTTCGCAATTTCGGTTAGTGATTGGTCAACCTTTAATACTATGTTTTATTCATAACCTGAAACCACACCAGTGTGAAAGAAAAATATGCACTGAACACGAATTCTTTTCAATTATTGTGCTAAATGTTAGATTCATAATGGGACGGTATAACACGGAACAATTTATTCATATGAATACTGTTGGATATTTTCATTTAAGAAATTCTAATATGTCGTTGACAAATAACAAGCCAAGTTATACTTAGACATGAATGTCAATATTCCATTCTCTAAAGTGAATTGTACGAAGTATTAGTTACCTCATTTAAACGAAAGTCACTTGTTTTGAAGACACTAGTCACAAAATCTATGTTTTACTTGTCGACAGTGATGAAATCAGTCAAACAATCTCACAAAATCAAATGGTATTTGGTGTTGTTTAACTTATGTCTGGTGTATACATAATGGTCTTCCCTGATCCCTGGCAAACTGTGACTCTCCAAACACTGTAAAATCGATTATGTCTCTGTGCTTGTCACCTGATGCAGAAATCGTGTTCTCAAGCACATTCAGTCCATTATCCCTATTACCTTGCAGGCTTTCCTGGAGCTGATATTTTAATCTAAAACTGTTATTGGGATTAACAACGAAAGAACTGGACTGAAAGCTCAATTACAGCATCCTAGTCTTAACGTTAACGTGACAGTTGTCAGTGTCAACATGACATCATGATGTTTTTCCTCATAGGATACAGAGGAAGTAATGCGAGAACGAAATTGAAAACAAATTGATAAAAATTCTGTGGAAATGAAGAAAAACATAACACATCTTATTACATTTTGTTACAAAATTACAAACATTTTCAAGTACCATTAACGTCTGTTGGCTAATCATTATTGGTTTAAATCTGTATTTCTAGTAGCACAAACAACCCAAAAAGATTTATTTTTCTCATTTAAAGGCGCAAAACAAAACAAAGCAGTTAATTGAATAAATAAAAGCATCAAATGAATCACGCATTGGAGAAATTACTTTTGTGGTGTTTTATTAATTTAAAGGGACAGTAGCACGTTTTTAGGGGAAATATAAGGTGATGTCAGGAAAATGAAAATTAATGGTTCCAACTAAAAGACAATGTATTCAAAAAGTTCAATTACATAACTTAAAGTTTAGTCATGCGATTCAATTTCCTTATACAAAATGAATTAAAGGTGTTCACACAAAATGGCCGCCAATGGATTTTATGTGAATTTTCATACTTTGTCCTCTGACTAAGGATGATTGGCTTGTGAATTGAGATTTTTGATACTGTCAAAATAATATATTTAACATTTACTTACAATTATCAGTGAACAATTTAGAATATAAAATTATCAAAAAACGTGCTACTGCCCCTTTAAAGGTTACAGATACTATTTTTGTTTAATTTACAGCTACGCTATGTTTTTCTGTCTTTGGAAGGCATGCTATTAATATATCCATTGCTCCAACAACTTCTCAGCAACCAGTGTAAGAACTCTTTGCAATATGTCACCTATAATCATTTGTTAACACATTCTTATTTTGTAATTGATGAAAACATTTGAAATTGCTATGCAGCGGTTCGGAAAATGCCAACATTTTTATGATTGATGAGGGCAAATTTAAATTCGTCTCCCCAATTCTTCTTATACACTGGAAGAATATTCACTGATATGATGAATTCCTATGAATTGAACTGTGTTGAAAAATGGCATGGTTAGGAATCGAGAGATAAGTTGTCTGTTGGAAATTGATGATGACTGATGTTCGTTTATGATTAATAAATATCATTAACGCCGGGTAAAATGTACAGGTTCTGCTTATATCAAATTAAAAAAAAGAGAAATCCGTATTTGACATAAATGTTTCAAGTTGCCCCCACCCTCTAATATAATGTTATATCTATATAGTATATTTGTCGATGGCGCTTAAAACTTCCTGACAATAGGGAACCAATCAAACAATGCTAGGGGAGTCAAGGATAACTTCAGTACCATGTTGTTATCACAATGTTACCATTTGTTTCTTGCCTACTGTTGCTTATTTTGTAATGTAAATCAATGAGGCAGTAGTACCGTTAAGATTTTTTTTAATTTTCCCGATTTACATTAGTTCATGCCACATTTTATATCTTAAGGGCAAATGTCTAATTACTAAATCATATAATGCGTCGTCATAGAGACATGTTTCGATTATCAAGCAAATACCACTGGTGGCCATTTATGTGTGAACACCTTTTATTCAATAAGGTTTGGGAAAAGATTCCCGTAGCTGAAATAACGACAATGTTTTTTTTAGAAGTTAACTTTTTTGGTTTCGCAATAAGTAACATTTTATTTGTTTTTTCGTGGTATCATATTTGTTCTCATGCTTGTGCCCCTTTAGCATTATTTTTTAGCCTATTTCTTGTAAACTTTGACTCACCAATCAATACTGTTTCTTCCCTGGCATGTAGATTTAGCATTTTGGCTTCTTTCTTGGCTTATGGGGTAATACCATTGCTGCCTTGACGGATGGACTCATTAATAACCCTCCAAGTCAGAAGATCGATCAGATGCTCACAGTGGAGGTTCTCTGCCAGACAACTTGTCCCCTGATACAATATTGAACTCACTTGGATACGTCTCAGGACTGTGGAAAACATTTATGGCAAATGAAATACAGTAGAACACGGATATAACGAACTCCAATTGGGCCAAAGAATTTAGTTCGCTATATCCGGTGTTCGCTACTTGTGTTTGGCCGCCATACATAGGGCTTTTGACGGGATTTACAATTTGGTACTATATCCGATTGTTCGCTTTATCCGAGTTCGCTATATATGTGTTCTACTGTATGTGTAATTATCTGACAATGATTTCATGGAATTATGTTTTATACAGATGTATGGACATCACAATACTGCACTCAATGACAAGAACACAAGCTTTTGACTTTGAAACCAATTGTTTGGTTAACTCTGATGTTATCTAATATCTATTTGATAAAAGCTATGCTTATGACAACACTTGTTGCAGTCATTTTTCATTGATGGTTTTATTGCATATCTTACATAAATCTTACAAATTTAAAACTCTTTGGCTTGATGCATTGAAGGACAGGCGAAAAGGGCAACTGCAAATATCGTCAGTTATTGATTTTGCTAATGATTTGATTGATGCTAGCAATAGCGACACGTACACTAACATCTTATTGGGTTCATTGTCACTGTTTGATGCACATGAGGGACACCCCATCTTGACACATGTCTGAATATTGGGTTTTGGTTTGACTTAGGGTATGAGTTAGAAGCAATCTGATAAAAAATCGGCCTTGTTCCGAGGAATGAAGTATTCCGATTTTCAATAGAGTTCATATTTTAAAAAGTTTACTCCTCGGAACTAGGCCGATTAAAATTAGACTGGAATTATAAATCGTATAACCAACTTGAGCGTATCTCCTACTACTTTTTTATCATTAAACAGATTCCGTGCTTTAGTCGAGTAAGTCACAACATCAAACCAAGGTAACTCAATCTTCTTCATTCAGGAGTCAGGTGATCAACAATTCCACTTTCATCTGGGTTGCTGTTCCAGTGTCCAGAGACTATGTTCCACAATCTTGATTAATTGAACTACCATTCGTTCTCAAGACAACATAAAATCAATAACATTTCGAATGACTTTCAGAAGGGTTCTTTCCTAGACAAATTGTCTCAAGATCCTTTTAGATACAATCTTCTTTTGGCATGTCCTTTCATCAAACAGAAAGCTTTTGGGATAGGACCTTATCGATTGATGCTGTTACAAACTATACCTTTTTACAGATTTTATCTCAATGATGAAAAACATTTTGATCTTAAAAAATATGATGGAACCAATTTTCTCATAAGAGCATGCTGTCTCTTTGATATGATTTTCTTGTCATATCAGACCACTCAGAGTACATGAACGCTTCTTGTACACATAAGCTTACAAAAAGGATTATAACCAGTTCCTTTACGCTCTCTTGTATGGACAAACCAATCCCTTTTGCGTTGGATATTTTGTTATGTCATTTCAGTGTAGAAGCAACTTTCTGAAACCATGTTAAAGCGGAATGGAAGGGAACTTATAAATAGCTTATTTCAATGAACTTCGATCAAGGAACTTCAATCATTTTCCTTATTGTCTTAGCCCATCTGACCTGAAAGGCCCGTTGAGCAAATGGCATGGCATGGTGTCCGGCGTCCGTCCGTCTGTAAACTTTGTGCATTATCGTCTTCTTCTCCGAAAGCATGAGGCCTAGAAAGCTGAGACTTTGTGTACAGACTCATTTACAAGCGAGGATTATGATGTATTCTTTAGGTTTGGTGACCCTTTTAATCAGATTTTCGAAAAAATGACCAATTTTGTCTATTTCATCATGCCAAAATTCTCAACTTTGCATGATGAGACTGGAAGATCCCAAAATAATATTCTACGAATGTATAGTGTATCCATGGACAAAGGCTTATCCCTTTCCTGTGAAGGTTTTTCATTGACTTCCACCTCAATCGTAAGAGGCCAACTTCCGCTATGCAGATAAAATCTTCGAAGCCTAGGGCAACAAAATTGCTAACCAATTTTAAATGAAATTGCAAGCTTATACTTTTGCTTATCCTTAACATTCTATATCACAAAAACCAGAATGTGATGTTGCATGTGGAGGTTTGGTAATGTTTTGGGGAAGACATATTTCTCATCTCTTAAATCATCTCATATAATAAGATATCTCATGATTTCGTGTGACCTAAAAAATTCTGAATTAATAAAATAAGATTCTATTCTTTATCAAAATGAACATAAGAATTGAAAATTTACAAATATAAGAATTCGTTTCCATAGACTGCTTTAGTTGCAAGTCTGTGGTCAAATATCGTCTCGGTCTCGTCCAAAGTAAGAACCGGTGATCGATATTACAGACACCTTAGGTCATTCTGACCTGATCACAGTGCCCTGACAGTCTATTGTGAAGGAACCAGGCAGACACAACTACAGAACTAGAAACTGATGACTCAGTATTTGATAGCTACTTTTTTATGCGGTAACTAATATAAGGACACGATTTGTAAGAAATCATTCAATTTCAGCAAATATGCCACGTTCGCATATTTCACTAAAACAAACAATTTGGCCTCAATGGTTTTCAAGTTCATTGGCGTAGATGATATAAGGCTAGTTACATATCAATTTGCTTACGAAAAGTTCGTCCTTTTGATTACTCATCGATTGCCCCGAATAATAACAATACATGGTGTTTTCTGTATCAAAACTACAGGAACATTGAAAGCTAGGTGATAATCCTTTTACGTCAGGCTTTGCAGATCTATTTTAAAATTAAATGACTCCTTGGTATGCAGAAATGACTTGTTATTTGCATGAAGATTTGTCTTTTGTTAAGTATCACTTTGATCTCTCAATAATCTTAAAGAATTATTTGCTTTCCTTTTCCCAAAATCTATGTGCATTTAGCATAGATATCAAACTGTCAAAATGTAAATATCAACTATCAAAAGTTGGTTTACCAAGTTTTCTTCACGCCGCTTACGGTTGAAAACTTACTCCAGCGGAACTTTAATTAACCCAGACACTTATCGTAAGATATGCAAAAAGATATCTACAATTAGGTTGTAGCACGTGACAAACTTGAAGTCCGTGCAGGTTGTGAAAACTGTCAATACAAAGCGGGGAATCAGTGTTGAATTGACAGTGCATTCTGTCCCCACCGAGATAGCTAAGGCATTTACCCAAATCTAGCTTCTGTTTGAATTAGCCCAAATACCGGGATTCGGCAGATTGCCTAGCAAATAGCAAAAAGTTGTAACACAACTTACCTGCCTCTCCTTTTTGTAGCCAATGCAAACATATCTTGCGTTTTATTGACGTAAGAAGCCATATAAATTGAGATCAACATGTTTTTATAGTAGGTCATACTGTTAACAAATATGGAACTGTCGATCTTAATTTATGTAGTTGACGTAAGAAGGATCATATAATGACATGGAATATGTCAGTTACTCATGAACAGTGTGGGGTGAAAACCATGAAATATCAATTTGTATGATAGAGATAGTAACTGTATTATAAATTTGTTAATTAGTTATAGTATTAATTTAAGATAAATTGCATTTCACAAACTATTTAGAAGATGTTTTCAGTGAATAATTATATCTGTTTAATTCTTTTGATAAGGCTAACTTGACTGTGAATAAATGTACATGTATCTCTGTTATCCTCTGGTGACATTTATTTTTTTATTTTTAATCTTATCTAACTGTGTATCAACTAGAATATACTTCAATTTCAACAAAGATCTGAAGATGAGAAGTTCTTTAGTTTATTTAATTACCCTCAAAAGTCAGAATATACACAAAGCTAGGTAGGTACTTTGGGGATACGTCGATGCTCCCACGTGACGTCGATTTAATGGTGGGAAATGATGAACATTGTATATCGTTGTTACATATTGCATATCAGAGCTACACAAGTGAACATCGACTTGTGAATCATTGTAAACAGATGTGCCTTATGTATCCTCGGTCATTGAGTGCCTTATCATGTTCGTAAAATGCTGTGTATCTTATTAGAATTTTATCCTTGTTTATAAAAAGTCGAATTTGGTCGAATAACAACAAATAGGACAAATTTCTATTTGATCTCATTTCAGCAGTGTGAGGAGGTCAGACAAACAATATGAGGAAATAAGGAAAATTCAAGTTTTCCTCCCCTATAAGATAGTTCCTGTTAAGTAATCTAATCAATACCTACCTATCAGGTTTCAATAAAGTTTGAACACCCTTTTGTGACCAGAGAACGTGAACAGTTCGAGGTAACTTTGTTATCAGTTGATATTCTCAGTCTTTCTTAATTTATTATTCGCTGGTAATTATCAAGCATCTATAGTTGTTTTGCGTAAATAGTTGAACATATGATAAATATTTTGATTATCCACCTCACATGCCCTTAAAGGGGCAGTAGCGTTTTTTGATAATTTTATAATTTGAATTTCTCACTGATAATTGTAAGTGAATGCTAAATGTATTATTTTGACAGTGTCCAAAATCTCATTACACAAGCCAATCATCCATTGTCAGAGGACAAAGAATGAAGATTCACATCAAATCCATTGGCGCCCATTTTTTTGTGAACACCTTTAATTCATTTTTGTAAGAAAAAGGAATCGCATGGCTAAACCTACCGTTATATACTGGAATTATTACTGCTCCATTGAGTTTAAATACATTGTCTTTCAATTGAGACCATTAATTTTCATTTTCCTTCCATCACCCTATATTCCCCCTAAAAACGTGCTACTGCCCCTTTAAGTCTCATGTCGCCACATCAATTCAACAATATAATAAGTTTTAATCGTCGTCTTACATTATGTTCTTACAAAATTGTAAGCTCAATTAATTTCAAGAATCCTTTCCATCCTCAACATCACCTGCTCAAATCATATTTCCCCTTATGAATTGAGAAATGCATGTGGAGATATAATGGAATACCAAATTTTCCTCTGTTATTTTTGTAATTTCCAATGTTTTTCGGTATATTGATATGAGTTGCAAACATTGGTTTTTTGTCTTATATTAATACATTATCTCACATTAGAAATTTTCTCTTAGAACTCTGTTGGACACATAACAATATGGAAGTTCAATATCAATTTTTAAAATTCAAAATAGAAAAGCAAAACAAATGACATCACGTGAATTTAATACTTGTACTGAAAAATACATTTTCCGAATATACTGTGTATGTGATATAAAACGATGAATGAAATATGACAAAAATTATTCCATAGTCCAAAACATTAGGACATACCGTTATGAATAATTTACCTCGTTAAACGAAATGTGATTTTGTATGTATAGCTTACATCGGTGATGATGGTGATGATGATGATAACGATGATGATGATGATGGTGGTGATGATCATGATCGTGATGATCATGATGATCATAATGATCATGATGATCATGATGTAGTTGATGATGAAGTAGTAAGCTGTTATTGATACTGTGTACATAATCATCATAATTGTTTGGCATACATACATATTTACATGTGTAAAATTATTGCACATATTAACAATATTAGTCATGATAAGTATAAAAATATATTGACATGAAGTGTCATATCCCAACTCTACAATCCCTGATCTAGAATGACCACGCGTGACCATTGAAAGGTCGAATCTTATCATAAACTCATTGGATAAGTGTGCTCTTATCATTGGTCAAATCGGGCGTTGCCTTTTTGTAACTGATGAGTGTAGAAATATAACACTACAGTTGTATTACAATTGTTAGCCAATTCCAATCATACAATCTCCTCTCTCATATCTTCCAGGGATATCGTATGTAGAGCGTCATTCTCAATCGGCATGTCTTCTGGTGGTTTCTGAGTTCGTTTCTGTTTCAGATCTTCCAATCGTTTTGTCAAATCCCGACTGTCAGCGATCACATCCGGATGAAGCCGTTCATGTGACGTCACTTCCGTTTTTTCAGACAAACTCACAAGGGAACTAGTTCGATCCGGATCCCAATCAATTACGAACTCTGATTGGGCGTCAACATCTTCTGCATCACTTCCGGTTTCTGATACTGACAAATCAAGAGGATCCAGTGGCACCATTTCCGGTTGGACAGTAAAAGACACTTTCATTCCAGTCATGTACTTATCACCGAGTTCATCACAAGCGCTGAAAGCATCGCCGTAAATCTCTGTCCTTTTGATGTCAGTTTCATTCAAAGCGATAACAAATTTGACCTTAGAATCTGTCTTTATTTCTAATGGAAACGGCGCCTCTTTATTGAGCGTAGATGCAAGAACACTTTCTTCTGAAAACACTCTCTGCAGTTTCAGGTCTCCTGTAAAGGAATAAGCAACTGCTGGTGGCTCACCAAAGTCATGATGAACATTCAATGGAAAAAGAGAATCCGCGTTTTCTATGATATCACTTATTCGCAGCAGTCCTTTCCGGTCTGAAGCTACTCCATCAGAAATTTCGAACATCTTGGCCAGATGACTGAAGGGTATAATCATCTCATCCCCCTTTTCGTCCAAACATTTTAAACATGGCTTCCCTTTCTTTAGCGTAGGGATGACGTCGATCATGTCGTTGTCTATTTCACACTGACCCGTCTTCGTGAGGACCTCGCCAGGCATGACGTCACCTGTGACGTAATGTGTCTCGTCATTCGGTCCTGGCGCGTGAATGAGAACCGGAAGTTGACTGCCGATGAGAAAGCGGCGTGACTTACATCCGGCGATTGCTTCTATTCGCGTGTGACGCTGAAGACTGTTGTAGTCAGGGGTGACGATTGTGAACCAACCTGCAACATGATATAAGTCATGTTAATCAGTATATATTTCACAAGAACGAGAATATATGAACAGAGGATTGAAACTGTAGAACTGTTTAACTGCATGTGAAAATTAATTCTTTACGTTGTTGATTTTAACATTTCAAAAACATATATATCATCTCAAATAAACTGAGTTTAAAGGCAAAAGCTTTTGAACTGAATTTGATGTAATTTGATGCATTCACATTCTTCTATCAATGAATTATTTTCTTAGTAACATAAATGTCTGACTTAAAACACAACACAGAGAACGAAGCTCATTTGATAAAGATTAAACGCTATACTTAAAGCTACGGTTTACAATATCAATGAACATAAAAGAAATGCAGCAACAACTTTTCAAAAACCTACAGTTTGTACAGAAAAACATCCTTGACAAACTTTCAGACAAGTATAATTGCACAGAAACTAAACATATTCAGAAGCATGTATAAGAAGACTAGGAGAGTTTGTTCTAAAACAGATTGTTAAGTGCAACGTCAAAACGCTAATCTGAATGTATGACACTGTGTATAAGACAAATACCACTTTCCTCATTACACAAGCCCCATCTGGTTTGCTCTCGCTATGGTTTGTTCAATGAAACAAGAGTTTGCAAACATCGGTAAATAGGTTATAAAGGACCTTGCAAATAAATGCTTAACGTCTCTTTTGAATTTGATGTATTTCTCATTCAAGGTACATAAGCATTTCGTTATTTAATTAGGCCTAAATTCGAGCCCTTAACATACCAAAATATATTTTAAACTTCTCGTTGATCTAGGGTCCGCATTCTGTCTACTTTTACAGACATGATTTACAATCAATCCTGAAATAAATTGTTGCGTAACAAAGTTAGAACATACTTTGATGAATGGTTTGCTTGAAATTCTATTTCCTATTCGATTTTCAGTAATACCGCCCCTTTCTATCGCGGAACGCTAGTCCTGTTGGCGTAATCAAATGGATACAGACGTTGATGTATAGTGATCTAAGGGCTTTGCATCTATCTGCATTCCCCATCTGTCTGAGATCCGAACTAACTTCCATTTCCCCTTCGATCCGAACTAACTTCCATTTGCCCCTGAATCCGTCTTAACAGTAAAGGTCTCTACAGGAATAACGTGATAAAAACGTAATGAAATGGCTGCAGACATCAAGTCATGGCCGTGTTAGGGTTTTAAGGCTTAATTTGAATGCTGTACTCGTAATGTGGACGTAATGAACCGAAAGTATGTCTGAGATAGTCGCTCTTCGCTTGAAGCAGAGGAGGCAGGTCAATAGAAAGTTAACTTCAATCTTGAACATTTGCATTCACAAGGAAAAGCAAAACATGATAAAACAGCACTGTTTTGCACATCTTTTGCGTGACTGTTTTGTCACAATCTAAACTGATATGTACTTTTTCATAACTTTTCTTACATATACGGTCTTCATCTGACTATCTATCGGTTTCCTACTATATGTTTTGAGATGAGGACACAGAAAAAGCAAAAGTTGAACGAATAAATTAATCTTTGAATAAATGAGACCTACATGTCTTGAATCCCTACTAAACATTAATGGATATAGGTTTGATTGCTATTGATCATGATTACCCATACCGTGTTACATACGACCAAAACAATTGCTTTGAGATGAAATTGAATTCGATATTTTCTTAAAATGAGTAATAAGCCTTAGATTCTCGTGCGTAGCGGTCCACATTTTGTACAAATCGTCATAAAATCACGTTTAACGACGCCTGCTGAATGAAATGCTCATAAAAAATCGAAAAAGACTTCCAGAAAATTGATTTCGGTTAAAAGGGTTGAGTTGAACCGAGACTATGATTCAAACGAAGAATAATGACGTCTATTGCTTTATATAATAATCTATCTTTGCGACGCTGAAGCTGCCCATCGTGAAATTGAAAGAAGAATAGGCTACGGTTACAAATAAAGGATGATTTTCCAAAGAGGTTATCGATTTCTTGAATTTTCTATTATTGTCTATGATAGAAATAAAAAATGAAAAATGATACGGCTAGGTCTGACGAGAAAGACAAGGATATTTTATGGAAAATCAACTTTAAAATTTTTGTTTGTTGAAAATCTCCATCACATAATGCATTCAATCAGTTAACATCAACTTATTATCTTCCTTGGACAAACAACTCCTCGTACACAACCATAACAGAAAATATTTTCAGTAAGGCAGGTTTAGAAAATAGGGACGCGTTGGTAAGCTGCCAATATGGTTATTACTGGAAGTGTTGCCTGACTCAGAAGGTGTGTGCTCAAATCCCAGGGACTCGACACAAAAACATTCTTGTACTATTGCAGATAGTGGGATCCACAATATAACAATGTTGCGGGGAAAATTGCAGCAAAATCCATTTGAATTTTTTATCAAATGTCAACGTTTCTCGCATTGAAGGGTGGTTCAAATCACGGTGCTTTTGCCATGATTCATTAGCCAAAATGATGATTTAAGAACAGCGTCGCTGATTGCACAACTAACTGTGGTTGCCTCCAATCAGGCATCTCCTATTCTAGCCCACAAAGTCGATGTAAAAGAACCGAGATTGTATCACCATTTCATTACATTGAGTGTTATATTTGCAAGGAAGAGAAGGAAGATGTTATTCAGGCTTCATGACAATCCTAACAGCTTGCTGGCAGCTGACCTATATCTAGACATTGCCTAAAAAGTTTATTCAATCTTATACATATAGTAAAGAATAACGCTTAGCTCGATGATTCATCGCATACAGTTCCTTAAGTGATCTGGCTGGCCGTGACGGGTAAATAGATAAATACTGTATAAAGGTCTGCAGAATGAGACACATCCAAGGTCAATGTATTGAATATATTGCTCACCTTTGAAATCCAATACATCAATATCCAAAAGCATAACCAAGGCTGAAATACACAATTTGTTTGGTATTATTCTATCACTTGATGAAATTCCTTGAACAAACATTAGAAAAAATCCACTTCAACCCTAAACATAAGCGTTGCGGATAAATACAAATCACCTTTTATCAATAAATGCACTAACTTATTGCAACTGATTAATTCATGTGTTGGTAACAGCCTCACGGTTAGGGTTTAAAGGGGCAGTAGCACGTTTTAGGCGGAATATAAGGTGATGTCAGGAAAATGAGAATAAATGGTTCCAATTGAAGACAATGTAGATAAACTAAATGAAGCAGTACTACATCAAATTTATAATTTAAAGTTCAGCCATGCGAGTATTTTTTACTTACACAAAATTATCTAAAGGTGTTCACACAAAAATGGCCGCCAATAGACTTGTTGCGAATCTTTATGATTTGTTCTCTGACTATGGATGATTAGTTTGTGTAATGAAGTTTTGACACTTTCAAAATAAAACTTTAGCATTTACGTACAATTATCAGTAAAACAATTGAAATATAACTTTTTTGGAAAAAAACGTGCTACTGCCCCTTTAAACTAGATGATGGTTTGGATGAGCGGTAACGAATTTCTCTGACCCTTGTCAAACCAAATATTGCACTTAGTATATGGGCAATACGGTTTCAGGAGTCCCCGCTAGGTATCTATTATTTAGTTGATGTATACTTTATAGAATACTTGTACATCTCGTCTGAACATTGTGTGATGTGGTTCAACTCAACGGGGGGAATGTGAAAGTGATTGACGATGTAATTGGAAACTAGAGGTGTAAGGATGTACATCTACATATGCTCTCCAGTAACATCTGCTTATGATAGTTGATGGTTGGTATGACCTTTGCTATCCTTAACCTATAAGAGATGTGGTCGGAATAAACGTTAACCTGGAAGGTTGCTATCAATGCATAATCATGCCATAAGGACCTAAGAAAGGGCTGATATTAATACATATATGTAAACTAATATCTGCATTGTGGGATTATCATAGTTACAAAACCAGCATAAGGAATCATACAATTTATTTACACTTATCTCACATCACACCCCATGAAACATTCGAAGATTGTTTATGCTGTAACGGGAGTCACTCTCACGGTTTACTTCAAAGTTATTCCCTGTTTCAAAAAGAATTTCGAAAATGGATATTTCAACAAAATCATTTTCCAAAGGCCATTGCCATGTCTTCAATACGTCACAAACTTTACAACAAATTAAGCCTGTCATTTCTTCCACACAGTATCAATACATGCTTTATATATTGTTATACAAGTACTCTAGACTACAATTGTGACAAAATAACACGAATGCGGCTTAAGGTCACAGTATTTCTTTAGGATAAATCAGTACAAATCTCAATACAAACTGAGATATCATATCCCAATCGGTATGTGCTATACACAGAGCTTATGTCGTCAGTTTATAAATATTTAAACACCCTCTCAGTATTCGTAGTAACCTTCAGGACGAGACACTTGTAGATATCTTGATTGAAGAGGTCGTCACGTGTCTTGTGCTTAGTGCGTTCCTCGATCTATACGTTCTTAAAGGGGCAGTAGCACGTTTTCAAAAAAATATTTTTTAAATTTATCACTGATAATTGTACATAAATGTTAACTGTATTATTTCGATAGTGTCAAAAATCTCATAACACAAACCAATCATCCATAGTCAGATGACAAAGTATTGAGATTCACATAAAAGCAATTGGCGGCCATTTTGTGTGAACACCTTTAATTCATTTTGTGTAAGAAAAAGGAATCACATGGCTAAACTCTACATTTCATATTTGATTTATCACTGCTTCACTTAGTTCAATTACATTGTCTTTCATTTGGAAACATTAATGTTCATTTTTCTGACATCACCTTATTTCCCCCCTAAAAACGTGCTACTGCCCCTTTAATGTTATTATCGTGTTCTGATTTGTTCTGTGTTCTCTATTGTTGTTGGGATTATATATTATTCAAACCTTGGGTATTTCCAGGTTCTTGAAATATAATTTGTAGTGCTCCTATAATGATTGACAGTCTGTTTTCTTGTTATTGAAATGCATAACAAACAATCTATAAACATATGATTGGGAATCTTATTATCCTGTTTTGATAATGTGGCATTATACAATGCTAACCTTCATATCATACGTAGAGGTATGTTCTTATTCAAATTAAAAATGAAGAAATAATGTACTTTTTGAAAAGTTCTTTGACATATGTGAATTAGGTTTATGTATTACGGAATATCTGCCCAACAATTATTAGATAAGAATTCTGCTATCATGAAATAAATCAACATAATTTTAGACCTATTGATTTATCTATATCAATTTATTGCTTCAATATTCATGATGCAAAGTGTATATTAAACAACATAAGTGTTTATTGTATTTATTTCACCCGCATTCGTGTTTACCAAGTAGGCAATAAATAACCTTATCAGAGAAAAAGGCAAATAAAACTACGGCCACTCCTTCAAAACGCAACCTAGTATGTTATCCAGACCCTAAAGCAAAACAAATTAAAGGACCCATCTTAAATCTAGAAAATTTTGATAAGTCTAGATGCCTCAGCTTAAAATTAAGTATGATTTAGGGCTCCTTTTTTATATTTTATATAAAAAATCAAAACAATCAAATAAGTCATTTTATCAGGGACTATATGATAGGCTACACGCGACCAGAAATCTTTGGTTCTTGGAATTCTAACAATTACCTCAGTGCACTTAAGAGCAGGCACAGAAAAGAAGAGAAAATGTAACAAGGATTCCATTAGTGATTAAGGTTGGTGCAAGTTATGTCTTGTTGGTAAGATAATTTATAGACATTATTGATGGGATATACGGTGTGTTAAACAACAGACACCCATGGGAGAGAGAGGGCACGACAAACATGGTTATCACAGCGCGGGGTAGTATACGAGCAGTCAAACAGGATAAGGTGCTTGGACATAGGTCTTTCCTGGCGTGAAATGATGTCAATTCACAGGTCATAAATAATCGATGGACAGATGACCTCTTTGTCGAATTCAATTACTGGCCACTGACCGTTGACCGTTGACCATAAGGAGATGTTTGTGTCCGCAGGGTCAGTTATTGTATACACATACTTATGTTAGACCTATCATTTGCGAAAAAGATATGCCCATAGGTAAGACTACAATAGATGAGAAAATGACATATTGCCTTCATCGTGATTTCATTTGCGACTCAATTACCCATTAAGCAAAACATTGTAACACTGAACTCGTACAAGAAGGCAATATGTTTCGCCCATAAGACGAGCATGTAGGAATGCTATGCCGAACAAATTGGTTTCTCTTCTATTTTGTGTTTTCATTGTAAATTGGAGTGCAGAGTCACATATTGTTATTTGTTTCAACAATAGGATTATCTGTATCGCCAATGTGTCTCTTTGTTAATGAATTAACAAGAAACCAAATATTTGCCTTCATTTTCTTTTTATCCTTCAAAAAAACATATAGTGTTCCAAAAAATTTCGTTAGTGAGATATAAATGTGTGTTTTGAGCTTCAGAATTATTCCTTTAGGTCAAGCAAAGTACTATCGGGTTAGTTAACGCATTTTTTAACCCTTATCTTAACTTCTAATGAATGTATCCTTTAACATCTGTTATTATTGAAAATATCCAAATTCAACACAAGTAGAGAATAAAAAAGTTCTTCAGATATCAAGGATATAAATATGATTTGATTTAAGTTACAAATGTCCTAAGCATTTTGAAGAAGAAAATGTAAAAGTGACTTTTTGAAAATATACTGAAGATGCTGCTCACATTGATATCTACCTGTTTTACTTATAATGGGTAACACCATTATCTAAGAATAAAATCAATTGCAATGCTTAAAACGGGTTACTCTTATTAAGATAAAAATTGAATAAGATTAAATCTTGGTTAATTGATTACACTCTGAGATTAGAGTTCATCATTATAATAGAATATCCAAGATACCTAAATGTACCCACAATATTTCAAGTCACTAGAAAAAGGTTGATGTCAAAACCTCGAAAAAAAATCAAACTGATCGAAGTATTAATTTAACCATGGAATTGTTCCATTTCATCGATTATTTCTGTCGTCGAAAGTCATTTTAATATCCAAATTACAAGAACTACGTACGGTCCTACACGGAAAAGGAAACACGATTCAATTACTGTGCACGCAGGAAACACATCGTGGAATAGTGACAGGTCGTTAGAGCGTTATGGACTTGATCGGGTTTCTAGAGTAACGTGCCAAACACAGATTTGTCTCGTTTCAAACAATTACAGATAATGCTGTAATTGTAACTCTAAGACATTATACATCGTGTAAATGGGTCATTGCATTCATTCGTTGATTTTTTAGAATGTTGACACCACTGTGTTCGATTGTATGGGTCTACAAGGTAATTGTGTAGAAAACAATTACAAAATGTAAAAATCACTTCGAAGGTCTCTTTAAGTTAGGTCAGAGAAAACGAACTACATTTTTTTAGATAATCAAACAAAAATATATAAAAACGAGGGAGAATTTTGGCAAAACTTTGTCCTTTAAAGGGGCAGTAACACGTTTTGAGGTGGAATATAAGGTGATGTCAGGAAAACGAAAATAATGGTTCCAATTGAAAGACAATGTATTTAAACTAAATGAAGCAGTAATAATTCAATTATATAACGTAAAGCTTAGCCATGCGATTGCTTTTTCTTAATGAATTAAAAGTGTCCACACAAAATGGCCGCCATTGGATTTTATGTGAATCTTCTGACTATGGATATTTTGTTTGTGTAATGAGATTTTTTTGTCACTGTCAAAATATTACATTAAGCATTTACTTACAATTATCAGTGAAAAATTAAAAATATAAAATTATCAAAAAACGTGCTACTGCCCCTTTAATAGAATACAAAATTAGTCAAATGCGAACACGTATCATGTTGAAAGTTGTCAATTTTGTCACATCCCGAGCTAAACCTCCAAAGTGAACAAAACCTGTTATTGTTAAATTTCATCTCAAAGTTTCCAGGTCAGTGGTTTTTGTCATTGTCATGACAACAAGTGTTCTAAGGTCAGGTAGGTCAGATATAGGTAGATAATGTATATGGGCGTATCGGGAGATGTAAACCGGGATAAACTTAGTGTGAAATTGCCGTCACGCTTGATGGACTACTCTAAAGCGAACTGAAACACTAATGGCGACTGCATGACACTGACTTCAAACCTTCTTGTGTCAAATTGTCTTATTACAATGAATCGCTTTGATACAGACATACATTGGATTTGTTTAAAGTACCCTTTTTATAGATGTAGTTCGAAACAAAATGTTTACTCTATAAACAGTAAACCCCAAGGCAAAAGAAAGTACACACCGCAGTTTGTTTAAGTTATAAACTTAATATAGATCCTCTTTAATGAATATTAAATTTGTGGAAATCAACACACATTTTGGAACAATTTATTAACATAAACATATTTTTAAATCTAAATATCTTAAAGGTATTGGAACGATGACTTTAATCTTCTTCTTATCAGTTTGAGAATACGAAATCAAAAACTCGAAATATTAATTGAAAATCTTAAATATGATGCATTGAGCTTTAGTGTGCATTTTCTTTTGCCTGTCAGTTTATTTTTCATTTATGACACGATGTGACAATTTATGATTTCAAACCGCACTGTGTGAAATTGTCTTTCGACAAAAGAAGTATGAATTAAGTATCTTGTTTATCATTTACAGATAGTTCGAAACATTCTACTTATTCCCGAAAAGAAAATATCATTAATTCATTTCTACATGATACTAACAGGATGGTTTTTATAACTTTACTTTAATAGCTGTTTTACCAAAAGAAAGACATTTCATTAAATTTGCATTTACATGGAATACAACTGTTATTCACATCGTTACACGAGGACTCGAGGCATCACAAAGGGATCACTCTTGATAACATTATACAATTATTGACTTCAGTTGAGGTGAATCCAATGGTTTATTGACCTCGGAACAGTTATGTTTACCGAGGCGACAGCCGAGGTGAACATAAGTTTCCGAGGTCAATAAACCATTGGATGCACCGATAACTGAAGTCAACAACTGTTTTATTATATGATTTATGAAAGTTTCAGTTATTTTGAAAACTATTCAATTATTTTAAGTTTTTTCGGAAGCAACTCTTTACGGCGCTCCTCGTAGTGGCGATCTACTTTTAGCTCCAGGTCATCGGATTGTTATGTTAACCTCGCGTGACGTTTCCCGCGGTCAACATAAGGTTTGATCATTGTCGGCGACCACCTTCCTCGGCCAATCAGAAGACAGATCACTCGTCCATCATATAATAATACAATATATTTATAAAGCTCGTGTTAGTATTTATTTATAGCTGTAGGCCAAATATACACATTCCAAAGATAATATTTAGATTCCTTTATCATTCGTTCTCTAATACAAAAAAGTCCTTACATAATAATTTCACCAAATCATTAATAGCAATTATATCTTGGTCTTTGGCATAAGTAAATACTGCATAATAAGTCTGTATCATTTTTAGTTTTACCTTTTTAAATGTTTCCTATCATAGTTCGGTGAACTAAGGGAACTAACCTATGCAGAAGGCGGTAGAATGAAGGCGTGATGATACACTTCAATAGAAATCGTCAACGAAGTACATTTAACTTATGAATCATGTTTTAGACTATTCAAGTCAGGTTTGTAAAGAACTATTTAACTATTTCCTTTTTAAAATGGCAACATAAATACCTATCCACTAATCATAGACGAAAGCTATTTTCTTAGAAGTGAACGGGTTAAGAGACCTTCAAGTGACTTTACAAAACTACCCCCTATCATTTAAGGTAAACTTAGTGAAATCTAACAATTGTGTTTCTCTGAAAGCTTTATACCTTATAAAGCTATTTAGTATTTATTGCCCAGAGGGGGTTTCAAATGACTTCATAAACATACCCCCTCCCAATCTCAGGTGAAAATGCCCCCTCATCATCTATCTCTCTTTTACACCTGGACAGGTGCGCGTTCACCTGTATCGATGAGCGTCTTTTATCTACATTCTGTATGTTACCTGTAATTAGTGTCTACCTGACATGCAATAGCTCCATCATGACGCAGGGAAATCGCTTTCAGAAAACCTACCCTAATTATTAAGTTATTTATAGCCTATCGCGGTGTCTAATTTGGAAACCTGTCCTTGATTGTATTTGGTATTTGTGCTCAGCATCTTTAGTATAATTTTCTGTATCTCCATTAAATGGCATTTCATGCAGTACACTTTGTTAGTTGAATATGACCCATTTCTCTTCTCTTGATACGTATGGCTAGTGAGACTACCTCCAACATTGTTTATGTCTTATGGCCATGAAAGGTCATCCATCTTCGATATTTCTGAAATACTTACTCTGTATTTATCAAATTACCATTCCATATCGACTTGAGTTTAATAAGATGGAATATATTGTTATTTGTTGGATATAATTGTAAGTTTAATTTTTGGGACATATTCAATCAAATTTCACGCATGGATTGTAATATTGTAGCAGCATGGTTCGGATAAATCTGTATAAATTGATTGAGTGACATGGTTTCATTAACATGTTTATCCCATGGCATTCACCGTATACAAATGTAACTCAGACTAACTCTTGTTTACCGAAAGTGGATGTCACATCGTTGTATACGTTTTGCAAAAGTGAGAACACATTTCCACTGTTCACATTTTTATTACCTTTTACATCTTTTTCAAATAGGTCCCAAAGGTGGTTTCAGATTTCACATCTACATGTACATGAAAAAGCACTGCAATAAGTCGGGTTATAAAGTACTCAAAAGACGTCATCGAGTGTACTAACCAACAGGGTAGGGACAGATCAAATTTCCATTACTGTAGATAGAAATGTTGAGCGTGCTCTTGGTCACTGTAACAAGATGGATAGGGGGTGTAGTTGTACCCATGTTCTACCATGCGTCATTCCCAGCTTGATTTTAATTGAAGCAATTTAGAGAAATGGCATTTTGTAGAGGATTTCATTCATATCATGACGTATGTAGTCAATGCAGGGTGAAAGCTAGGCCATATCATGTCATACAGAGTGTTTTATTGTAGTATTGGTATTTAATTTCCATGGCGTTTTTGGATGTATAAGTCGTTAAACCAATTCATTCATGAGATTTCCGTCACATTTATTTTGGACACCTATGCATATCATTCCTAAAATCCTACAGACTTAGTTTTCACATCTTAGATAAGGTATCTAGTTGACACTCGTATTGTGAAACCATTTAAAGAAAGAAAACAACTGTTTCAATGCAATTTACCTATACATGATGCACTATACATCTACCTGCACTAATTACTTACCATCATAATCCTCAGGTATAATGACAGGTGGACCGAACGCCACCATCTCCTGCGAAGCTTCATCATACCTGAGACTTCTGGCATACACCTTCCTCACACACCGCTTGTTGTGGATAAGTAGTGGCTGTTTTAGGTCAAACTCGAACTTAGAATACTGCACGGAACAGGTAGACGCACATTGCACAACCCTGGGTATTTTAAACCTGTCAATGATTTCCTTCAAGGTGTAGCATTGTGTACTCCACTGGTAATCCGCCTCTGCAGGGGGGTCGTTTTTAGTGCTCCCCAGTTTTCGTGAGAGCCCCATTTTCACCTATAGCGTTAAAACTTTCTCTGAACCGGAGTCACCATCCTCCATCACTTGTACGACTTAAACGTGTTGATTTTATCCTCCATCATATCTTACGGCTTCAACCATGGTTTGTTTTCACCTGTGTTTGTTAACGATTCTGCTGTGTACTGAAGTACACCTCAAGACGTTCAACTTTCTTCCTTGTTTTGTTAGACTGCATTCCTGTCTCACTGGTTAGCCCACCCGATACCTACCCGCCCTCCACGAGTTACCTCCCTTTGCTCACCTGGCAGGTGAGATGAGTGTGAGGCTCTCAATTGGAGAGGTGTCACTGTTCTCAGCGTTATGAATTTCACCTGAGGGTTTGTAGCCTTCAGCGAAAAAATCTCTGAACAATGAGAGTATTTAATCTTTCAAACTGTTATGGTAAATCTCCACAAGGGCCTTTAACTCATTATGACATTTATAACAGGAATAGTAAATATTTACAATACTTATAATCATTAGTCAGTTTAGCCAGTCGAAAGTTTTATGTTATCTGTAATGAGGTTGTCTGGTCTGTCATTTAAATCATATAAACTAGACCATTTTGCAATACTTTAAGTGGTAAATTTATCAATAAAGTTTTAAGTCATTTTGTGAAGTTGTTATGTTTAGGAAACTAGGGCATCTCAACACCATCAGAAATACATCTCATGGTTTTGATGGTTTAGTGGAATATGTTGTCTGGAGGCATCTGCTACTGCATAGAAACTGATGTTATCATATAAAAAGATAAAGTATTAGATATATTAACATCTTAACGAAATTAGTACAATTACATCCCCAGCACTTTGTGGCCGAGTTGTGAAGCTGTTGGTATGTTCAGTGCTTGTGACTATCACCTGAGTATGCTTGTTCGAATTTGTACTATTCGAGATAGTGTGATTCAAATTATAACCAAAATTTAGATCACCCTGAAATTAGTTGAGCATCTATAAACAATGTTTATATACGGTTTGTCAACGATAAGACTCATTATCACAATTAGCAAACCACTATGAGCATGCCCATCAAGGACAATAATCTTGTATTTTTCTTTCTTAAAGGGACAGACCTATCGGGGTATTTTTGTGGAAACGAAATTCAAGAGGACGCAGTGGTGCCTTCTATTTTTTTCAAATTGTCAAATCTAGAACAACATAACTGTTACCTTCACTAACATATATGAAAATGAGTGTGAATTAACCATGTTTCAATCATAAATAAGCAAAAAGGTAAGAACTGAATTTCCTTCCCCCCCAAAAAAAACTATAGGACTGTCCCTTTAATGACGGGGTTTTAACCTTAACAATACATTAATTTTAAACGGGATTATCCGCAAACGTGGTTTCCTACCAGATCAATTAAACTATAGAAACGGGGACGTTTTGATGAAATACCATAACTGATCCTACAACAGAGAAATGTAATCAAAATAATTTCTTTAAGTTCAAATTTGAAAATGTTATTAAGGACATTGCATGAATGGTCAGAATCCATTAGAAATAATCAAAACAAAATATCCCCCATATTGAGCCTCAATTTCGTTCCGCCTCGCTGATATCTGTATGTTGGTGAAGTAGAGTAGTTATTATTCAAAACGCGTGTCCAGGTTTCACAGGGGAATATAAAAACATCGCAAATCTATGTTAGCGTGACACAGACGAAACCAGTTGTCCTCAAGCTCCCGACTGGGCTGTAGAGAGCTCGCTCTGTCACGAGCTCTATTATGTAATGAATATAGCGGTGAAGTAACACAGTAAGCTCGTATAGTGTGCTGCGCGGAGCTTTCGTGAATACAGAGGGTTTGGTTAACGATACTACGTTATTCTTGTAGCTGAGCTGTCATTTCTATGAAATGTAGAAAACTTGGTCACGGGGTCAAATAAAACAGCAGATATTGTAGCTTAGGGACCACCATTCATCATCTTTATCCAATATCCAATGCGATGACATTTCAGGAGTATCCGATTTGAATATTGGAGAGAAGTTAAAGAGGTCTGTACCAAATGAATGCACACGAACATCAATCTATTATAAACGATACAACATTTCCAAACATGATAGATTTTCTAGAAATGGCAAGAAGCATCAGATGCGAGGTTGGTTATGTTAGCCAGTCATCATGTCATCAAAGCCAAACCGAAGGCTTTCATTCTGAGCCTGCCTTTTGTTTTGTTCGGATATAGTTGTTTCACACTTTTAAACATATCATGCCTTGACCAGATACCAGTGTTATAGCTTGGGTGACCCCTAACAAGGGCAACAGGTGCTACGCCCTTAAAATATATTTTCGTTTTCTTATAAAAAAAAACACGTAGTAAGGGTGCAATGCTAAACTGAATTTCGGCGCACTATCACCCATGGTTCGCTAGTTCCAGTCGATGCTCGCAGGTTTCACCGCAATGCATTCCCTGGGAATATGAAATTCTAGATTGTACATTTGGTGACCCGGCCTGTGGCCCTTCTAAAGTGGCGGGACCAATCGGCCACGCAATTAAGCAATTTAGTTGATCTACAAAGCCATTGGCTCTATTTTCAAATTTAGCAATGGAACAAAAAACAGTGGATCTTAATAAGACACATACAAGTCGTCAATGCCTTTCTGTAAAGAAAGATATATGCAAATTAAAACCTTACAAACTATCAATAGTGCTCTCGAGGGGGAAACTGTCAAGTCCAGGCTTTTAACTATCAGCGCTCGTCCTCGTTTTAAGTTCAGATTTTTATATACGGGGATAGCTTCTTTTAGAGGCTTTTTAGTTGGAAGGTCGAAAGGGAAAGGAATGTGATGGATGGCAACTCAGTAATTTTGTTCATTGTATGCGAAGGATTCGACACGAGCTCTAGAGAAATTCACAAGCAGGTGTCCTAGATATATCAAATTCACGTTAGAATCTCAGAGGGAACGAGTTCGCAGTACATATTGGCAGCTTATAAGTTGTTGGTATTCAACAGAGAATCCGACGGTTATCTCAAGGGCCCTTGTCTTTGGAATCTGTCACTTTCACGCTCTTTACTGTATCAGATAATTAACCTCAATCCTCTGGACTACAGTCTTGATCCCAGATCGTTCCCGGAGAATCTTTGAATAGCGGGGTCTTAAAATGCAAATATCTGCCAACCTAGAACTGCGCATGCTATAGGTATCTTATGCTATTGTTATTAAACCTCCGGCTACATCATCGATTCCTACTGTAATTGACGCCTTTTTGTTATTTATCGTCTGCAAGGTTACATTTTGAATATATTCAAGTGGCATTGCATTTAAAACTATGAGAAAAATCCATTAGGGTATTAGTTGTACGTGTGTACACAAGAGGTGACCTTCTTGTGCATTAGGATGTTATGGCAAAGATTAATTTAAAAACGAACGATTGCAATTTAAATTCCTTTTTTAATTATTTGATTAGCAGTCCCGGGTTTGACCCACTTGAACCTACAAATAGTACTGAATATTTGTAGATACTTTCAGCTGAAATCAAACAAACATTCAACGGATATTTAATAAATGAATGTTATGATATGTTTGTCTACACGGTTATAACCTGTTTCAAACTCGTAATTATATAAGTAATATACTTGTATACTGGCGAAGCTCTCGAAGCAAAATTAACACATTATGAAAATCAGTTCTTATGAATTATGATATTTAAATCTAAAGGAAGTTTGAATTACAAAACAAAACTTAGAATTCTTAATTAAACGACGTATGACTTCTTTTCTCAGTCACAGTGTTAATTAATCTATAGCTTGATTTCACTTTAACTTAATTAAGTAATTCAAAATAAATTCAATAGATCCTTCATAGTTTAACGAAATTTGATAACTTTAAGAGACGCATATAATATGTAATCATAAAACATTTCATTAGGCTTTGCGAAAAAACATACCGTATTTGGTAAAAAAGATGTTTCAATGTCACACGGCCTGTTAAAGTTGTAACGATACGATTTGGAGAAAATAGGTTTTCAACTCATTTGTAAACATACAACTTACATTTGTATAACTATCGTTTTCTCGTTCCATTAATGTTTATTAGACCTAATAGAGCGTTATATATAACATAACGTTTTTCACTTGAAATTTACAAAACATAAGGTATATTATTGAATAAGCAATAAGCTGAGTATAATTCAAGTCGGGGAATACCCTTGTTATTCTATATTTCTTGAAATAAATTAGCTTCATTATTAATTATTTCAACGATTGGAGAGTATCGGAGAATTTATTTAGCGTCATTTTAAACATATTTTAATAAAATTATGCATACTAATTATAATTAATATTTTTCTAAAAAATTGTATCTATATTTGATAAAGAATCCAATACAAGCATTTTTGTAACCATTTCAGTATCCTTCGCAATCGCATGAGCGTACACGGCTGTAAGTGCCTAGATTTTACGTCCGCTGCTCACAGTTGGAGTAGCCAAGGGGAGGTGACTCTAAATTGTGTCCTTCAGAGTGTCAACACAAGGGAAGAAGCTTTTCTGCTGATGGTTTTATTAAAGCTTATATGTCGTTCTCTTCATAGTAGAAATTGTTTTCTCTACTTCCATGTGATATCCACTGTCACCAGGACGGTTCTGGCCGGGTTGCCACAAGCGAGAAGTTCATGTAAAAACCCAAAACTCGATTTTAAGCTGTTTACAACAGACACTTGTTTAAAGAAATTGAAGAAAGAAAAGGAATTTGTTCCTGAATTGATGGCGCTTGATATAAAACCAGCTCCGTTGGGTGTCGAAGTAAGAGGAATCAACCTTAACGAACCCGTATCAGAAGATTTGATCAAGCAAATAAAGGAGGATGTACACAAACATAGAATTTTGATTTTTAAGAATCAAGGTGCAGTTTCTGGCAGTAGACATGTTGAAATCAGTCAGTGGTTCGGAGAGCTGGAATCTACATTTTATAAACATCCAAGATCTCCACACCCCGATGTGTTCCGGGTGTCCAATGATGAGAGGGAGGGATGTCGGAATGTAGGACGGACTGGCTGGCATATCGACGGAAGCTTCCAGGCCGCGCCATTCAGTTTTGCTATATACCATATGTTCTCAGTGCCAAAGATTGGTAAGACAGGTATATTTGATTAACCCTTAAGTGTTTGTTTAATGTTTTCTCATTCGTGTAAAATACTAAAGTTTGATGATATCTTTGTGACAATGCATCATTTGTGTAATATCACTAATATGGCTGTACATAAATGATGTCACAATATATATATGTATATATATACATGTATATCACAAATTGAGCTGAAAGTACTAGCCAGTAAAATGGATTGATTCTACTTCTGACTTCATATCTTTTCAATATATATAGTGTGTGTAGGAATCAACATTTAGACATTAACTAAATTTCCTCTTAACAGTAAATAGAGGAAATACAGTATGCTTGATTAATGCTTGTGAATGATAATCAGAATACTAAGCTCTCCATTAATTGCAAGTGTATGAATTGTGCTTGAAAGGAAGCCAGCCCCAAAGTGAATGGTATTTTATTAGTGTAAAAGAGAAACATCAAAAAGTTATCTTACGAGTTCAAAATTAACCAGGGCTGGAGGACAAGCCTTATTTCAAAAGTTGTATACTTTTTAAATAAAATTTGGGAATTATTTGGTAGTTAACTTACTTGTTCTTCTTATCCTTATCAATTTAAGCAAAAACCTGTATGAAAAGGTTATTCAGGTTTTCTCTATTCATTTATCATATCATAAGGGATGCAATTCTCTATCAATTTTTTCTCTAGCTAACTTCTGCAATGAATGAATATTTTCAGACTTTGTGCCCCTACAAGAGTTAATCGAGAGTTTGAGTGAGGAGACGAGAGGAAGATGGGAACGACTGTGGATGGTTAGTGATCGTAGAGGCTCGCTCTATCATCCTCTCATCTACTCTCATCCAGTTACCAAGAAACCGGTATGTGAATACGTTTTCAAATATTTTCACCCTTCTGTTTCCTATTTATCCAGAGCTTCATATTGACCCAGGGCCATTCCCCCATGGCTTTTATGAATGGCTAATTATTTTTTAAGTATTGGAGTCCTACAGGCCCATGACATAATTTTTAAATATATGCTACTGACTTTTTTAAAGAAAACATTATGTGTGCATTTCATGTGTAAAGGAAATCTAGGTAATTATGTATGTTTATATGACCTTTGTGAGATGTAACATGTTTTTGTAATTATAGTTTTATCTAAGTAACCAGGAAAATTTATGTATTTTCCTTTGGCCCCTGCAAAAAGAAATTGAACCCTCAAATGACTGAGAGAGGGATGCCTGTGACCCATAAGAATTTCCTAAAATCTGAAGTACTGTTTATCTGTATAGAAAAAAACAGCTTCTTTTCCAATTTACATCTAAAGGACGTTATCTATAGTCTTGATATAATCCTAATAAGAAACTGAACTTCTGATTGACATTTACTTGAGATTTGATGATTTTTAAGCTACACCCAATTTACTAATTGCAGTATTTATTTCTAGTGATGCTCTCTAAGGTAAGAAATGTGTTTCATTATCATCTATAACAATTGAGAACATATAACATGGTTAGGGATCAAAAACAGGTATGACATGAAGTTGAAATCCTATAAATATTTGTTTTATCTATAATGTAATCTTATTTGTTTTGTTGTATTAAACAAATAGATTCATTGTAAAAAGGTTATTTTAATGCAACAACCACTTCTCTATCTTAAGTTAATGTGACAGAATTAATTCTGTGCAATTGCATTTAGGTGTAAAAGATTGTTTCTTTAAAGGGGACCTTAGCAACATTGAATGAAGTACAGAATTTATGGACAATTCTAAGATGCCTAGCGGTTAGAACAATCGAAAAAAAAGTACTTTATCAGACAATAAAGGTATAGTTTTTACATGACGTAACAATTGAATGACGCCATCCGCTCTTCCCAGCTGCCCCCTCGTAAACTCGCGTGTCCATGGTAACCTTTGGTCTCGGTTCTATCAAACAACATGGCGCATCCCTATCAACCGAACTTTCCCATGCCGGGGTTGGGGCCCTTGGTATCATGTCTGTCACTGGTCACAGAAATGAGCAGTCGTTGAAAAGCTACATAACAACTCCATCTTACAGGGAACAACGCTGCGAGCAATGCTCTGCCTCCAACATGCTTGTCGAGTGACCACGTTGACATTTCACGTCAGGTCACGGCGCCCCGTAGTATTTGTGACGTTGACACACGTCAACCGTCTCTGCCAAACAACGTGCCATATAGCTCAACCAATACTGTTTGCACTCCATTCCATGGTGTACACAGTCAGCTAATATTATAATTAGCGGTGGTACTTACCATCAACTTAAACTTTTATGACAACTTCAAAAAGAGAATGATAGATCTAGATCTACCACGCTTCCTAACAAACAATACCCATAATTCTTTGTGGAATGTCAATCACGTGATAAGCCTTATATGGGCAGTGTGGCCCGCATTGCATGGTCGCACAACTTGACTGTTCAAAAGTAACGTTTTATTAAACATGAGTTGTCTGATATTTTTGTTTTGTTTGAACAATGAAAACATAACAAGAGAATAAAATTTTAAACCTTATAAATGAGAAAATAAAACTGCTACATTAACATAATCAACTGTTTCACTAAAAAACAATATTTTAAATTAGGGGTGAGTTCTAAACATGGAATAGCCAGCAGTTAGCCCTGTTCATGGATATATAATCTACGTTATTTTAACAATATTTTAACTTGAAATTATAAGAATTTTTATATTTCCCTGCAAATAAGTTTGGTATCTTAGAAAAGAAATAAAGTTCGCTCTACCCCAATGTGTTTTGTAATAAAGTATAGTTTTGCCCTGAACTATTACAACGTTAAAGCACTCGGACTACCGTCCTCGTGCTTTAACTATAATAGTTCAGGGCAAAACTATACTTTATTACAAAACACATTGGGGTAGAGCGAACTTTATTTCTTAAGTAATAGTTTTCATGGCTGGAAAAAAAAAATTTGGTGTTTATTGATATCTTTATATTTTCAGACCCTGTGCTTCCACCTGGGAATGACGGAATCCTTTATCTGGGATCTGGGGACTGAACAGGAGAGAGAAACAAACCTAATGGAATCTAGCCAGATTCTCAGAGAAATTCATCAAGAAATTGTTAAAGATGACAGACGACTTGTTTATTCACATCAGGTTACAACCAAGAATTTTATCTTCCTTGAGTACCATAGTTTCTGTTACATAGAGAAGCCAAATTAATTTTGCAAAATATAAAATATAGAATAAGATAAAAGATAGCTTGTTGAGGATATTTGTTTTTATCAAAGAGTGTTGATGTATAATTGAGATTACCCGGTAGAAGATTTGAGAGTCGACTACACATGACATTTCATTTAAAAATTACCGGCCCAAATTTACCCTTACAAAATCTTATCAACGAGTTGTGCGTCATGGTGACAGTTTCCATGACCTGCTAGAAGTGGGTCGCCCTATATCTGAGATATACGATTTTGGCAGCAATTTGGGGGGCTGAGAAAGGGGGTCACCTTATGTACAAGATCGCCAAATAAATTGAAATATACAGTACTTTCAGCAAAGATAAGCATTGAAATACATATACATATACATATTTTGTAAAAAGGCTAAACTACACAAAAGCATTTTGGTTTCTGTGATTTCCTTATACAATGTATATATTTATATGCTTTACAACACCTCTTTCATTGTAATTTGTACATATATTTCATAGTTATCAAAATATCTCTGTTTCAGTGGGAGGTTGGAGATTTCATCATCTCAGATAACCTGGCAGTCGGACACGAGGCAACTCCACAAACTCAACTCCCGGTAGCCGAGGTCGGGTTGAGAGTCTTGCATCGTACCACCGTCAGAGGGACACACCCACCTCGGAAATAATTAAAGAATGATATGTAAAGTTCTTATGAGTTACTGTGCCCAAATAATGATATGTTAATTGCTAATTATTAACTAGAATATATCATGAATGTTACCAAAAGATTATCTCTTATTATGCAGACACAAACAAAACAATTAGTGAGTTACTGTTTTATATTATGGGAAGTATTGCAGCAGTCAACTGATAAAAAAACAAAATGTCGACACTATAGCAACAGATTTATGTTGGATCTTGTCATGAACCTGAAACAGCTTTGTTAATAAAAAATTCTATATTTATTTTGTACGCCATGGGTGTATGAGATTGCAGATTATCACACAAAATTACTGCTGAATTTACAGATTTTACCATGACATTTTATGTTTCTGTTACTACCAACATTTTTACATGAGCTGCTTTTAGTTTTGTAATATCTTTCTTGAATACCAAATCCAAATACCTACTATATGACAAATAGTTATTTCTATGGAAATTTAGAAACAGTTTTATTATGTGAAGAAGCAATTATCCTATTGATGTATGATTATTTAATCACCACCAAACCAAATATGTGATTTTTCCTGCGACATATACCGCAAGTTTTTTTGCCAAGAAATTGTGTTTGAAGTGCTACTCTAATTCGAGTAAAATTTTTACTGATATTTATCTATGTCAATATTCTTGTGGAATTTGAATGTTCGATGGGATAATACTTTGTATTCTGGATTTTTAAATGTCTAATGAAATAAAGTTGTGATTGTGAAACAGAAGTCTTCTTGCTCTCTCCCTGATTTTTGTGTGTCAAGATTGGAAAGAGCCATTTGTCCTCGAATCATTTAAATAACAAAAGATGCACATTCCCAGACACAAGTCTAGTAACTTGCGTGTTTAAAGGGGCAGTAGCACGTTTTTAGGGGGATTATGAGGTGATGTCAGGAAAAAATTAAAATAAATGGTTCCATTTGAAAGACAATGTATTTTAACTAAATGAAGCTGTACTAAATCAAACATATAATGTAAAGTTCATCCTGCTACATCAGCGTATATGTCTCCGCGTAAGGCTACAACCTATCCCCTGATATCCTCCTATAGTATTCTGCAGTATTGCTGACAGGTGGTTACTCCGCTCTATTTATAGCCTGTCTGTTTTCAGTCAAACTATTTCGAATTCCATACACTGTTGTCTAATGATGTCGCACGTGGAAATCTAAGAGAGTGCGATTTGGAGTTTAGCGGGAGCCTGCAATGAGAATTATCTAATAGCACTCCCATTGGTTAATTTGAATCACGAGGTGAGCACATGGAACGGAGCCAAGAAACCAGTTTGCCGCTATCGCTGAAAGGGCATCATTTGATTGGCTTGCTATATATAGCGATGCGGCAGAATACTATAGGAGGATATCAGGGGATAGGTTGTAGCCTTACGCAGAGACATATACGCTGATGTAGCAGGATGTGAAAAGTTCAGCCATGCGATTCCTTTTTCTTACAAAAAATTAATTAAAGGTGTTCACTCAAAAATGACCCCCAATGGACTATATCTCAATCTTTATAATTTGTTCTCTGACTATGAATGATTGGGTTGTGCAATAACATTTTTGACACTATCAATATAACACATTTAGCATTAACTTACAATTAAAAGTGAAAATTTTGAAATATAAAATTTTCAAAAATTGTGTTGCTGCCCCTTCAAAGCCAGCACAAACCCTGTCCTGATAAAGCTAATGTTAGCATCTTTTTCAAAACGCACAATGAGAGATAACTAGATTAGCGTTTGAGGGACACCGCAAAAGCAGAGCAGCCCCAAAACTTGGGGTTTCACCTTACCCTGTTCCGCCTTCTACAAGCCTCAACATATTGGGCATTTTCTTGTGACCTTGACCTTTGACACTCAAGGTCACGCAATCAATGAATACATTTCATTGAGTATAACATTAATGTAAAGTATTAAAGTGTTAAAAGTTAAAATAATGCATTTGCTCAATATATTTTGACTGTGCTGTGACCTTGACCTTTAACAGTTTGTACCCAAAACCTTTCCAAATTGTGTACTTCTCAAGAGATGATAAATACAAAATCTAAAATTCATAGCACAAAAACTTTTCAAGTTATCGTGTTTACAAGGAATTTTGAAGTGATTTTATAACTCATGACCTTGACCCTTGACCTTGAAAGTGAACTTGTCATAAATTCCCCAGAGGTGTAAACACTTATACATGTTCATGAGTTCTGAAAAGCTTAATGGAATTAAGTTATACCCAAATTAGTTGCACATTGCAATAACACAAATCTCATGATCTTGACCTTTGACCTTCAAGGTTACACAAGTTATACCAAGTTAGAGCTTCATAGCACAAAAACTTTTCAAGTTATCGCGTTTACAAGGAATGTTTTAGTGATTTTATAGCTCATGAACTTGACCTTTGACCTTGAAATTGAACACGTCAAAATCATTCCCCTGAGGTATAAGCAGTAAGTTATGAATACATTCCTGGAAAGCTTAGTAGAAAAAAATTATAGTCAGTAATACGAGTGCGGCGGACGCGGCGGCTGAAACTGCAGAAATACTGAAAGCAGCCCCGTCCTTAGACCAATTCACAATGTCCAGCTTTTTAGCCTTGTCACAGCTCACAGTTCTTTGTTGCTCCCCCATCAGAGATAGTTGAATACCTGAATTTCTAACTTAATGACAAAACTAATCAGATCATTCTAAATTCTAAAACAGTTTTAGAATATTATTTTGTGAGTAATGATACCTATAGGACCTACATTTTACTTATTTGAACCAATATATGGTTTAACATAGGTCCACATGGTAAATTGCCTTAATCATTTTATCAAAAGTGGTTTTCTAATGTTGATATACATACAGTTACAATACCTATAAGTATAATATTTTGAAATATTTAAATGCATATAAGACACCAACTTCCTTGTAAGGCAAAAACTGTAATAGTCAAGGTCATCTTGCTGAATCAGTTTTCAAAATTGTTGCTCGCCTGGCCATTGCTAGTTACTTATAGATTGGGCCTGTTCGAGAAGTTGTCAGCAAGTAGCAAGGCAGGGCTTTTACAAATTTTAGGAGGGCTTTGTTGATTTTGCATGCCACAAATCCTGGTTGTATGAATTAAAGCTTGTCTCAAACACTGTGCTGAATGGACAGAAAAACACATTATCAAGTCAGATGATGTATGAGAAATCCACAATAAACTGCATAGCTGACATTACCCAGAACTTAAAAAAAAAACATGAGCAAACAACTTCACATGTACAATATATGATTTAATGACATAGGGATGGATCCAAATTGAACAACAAATGTGTCACTGATTTATTCCATTATAAAATATGTAGGGAATTAAAAATTTGTACAAATCAAAAAGAGAAATAAACGTTTATGTTTTGTTTAAAACATAAAAGTGCATGAGTTTATATCTGAAAACTTCTGAAAATAACAATTGTAAAAATAACGATCATATTTATATATCATAAAACATTGATAAAGATGGACGGAATAGGATGAAAAAGACAGATACATAAGAGTTATATGTATTTAACAATTACACAATAACAACAATCAGTTGACGCTAAAAAGAACTTTTGGTTCTGGAACACATAATGTCATACATGATTTACAGTTGGTTGATGACATGCTTATACATCATATGAAATATAGATGCTCAAATGATGTCCTCAAACATGCAATTTTTCTGCTGGTCAAGGTATGTCTGCACAAAAGGTTTTTTAGTTTCATTCAAACTCACCAAAAAAAAGCATGTAGGTTGTGATTTTGAATTTCTTTCTGATGATGTCACATTAACTTAAACTTTCATAAAGTGCTCTTGAATCTCATACATTGCAGAAAACACTCAATTGCATGAAAATCAACCCCGCCAGATTTTTCCGGTACAATTCATTTTAACAGGCTACTAATATAATTAAACCTTATTTAAATTATTATATTATTTATTATTAGTATATGTATATTTATATAGCACGCATATCCAACCACTCATGGTTGCTCAAGGCGCTTTCACCGTCCGAACATTTATCCAATTCAACTCCCTGGGGAGTATTCAACCGGCATCCATATGTGGCGCTCAGGCTAGGGACAATTCTATGCCTCACAGGGTACCCATTCACAGCTGGGTGAACTGAGACAGATAGTCACAGCAGTCACGCTGATAACCGACAGCTTGGCGTATGCACGTGTTCATGTTTCCACCATTCAATCAAAGGTAAGAAGTTTGAATTTCGATAACTTGTTTCTTCTTCCATTCACAAACTTAACTCATGATCTATGATAGTGATGTCAGCCAATCTAATTTTAACAAATGTACCCTCAAAACATTTTAAGCACAAAAGTAGTCCAACAACAGCCTCGTCTTTTGAAGGATGTGTCAGCATATGTGAGTTATGTGACAGTGTCCTCTTCATGACCATCATTCAATCGGACTCCCTGATCGTTGGAAAGCTGAAAGATGATAAACAGTATGACTTCATAGACTGACACTTGGAGATCTTTACCTGAGTATATGACTGTAATGATATTATATTAAGTGGTTGACATTTTATTTCATAATTCATGAATACACTGAATAGTTTCTGGTTGCTAGGACTGTGTTTCAATGACTTTTACAAACGACAATATCTTGAACACTTACACTTGGGTATATTAGGGAAATCAAGTTGGTGACTATCATTTCATAATTCACTTACGTCTAGTTGCTATAACAGTGTTTCCATGACTACAACAGATGGCGACGACCGAGAAGACATCCTCTCCGGGGAATATGACTTGTCTAGGAACATTGGTCTCCTCCTCGACACGACCCAGACGACCTCTGGATGGATTGCCCCAGGAGAACACTTCACCCTCTGTGTAAAGGACAACGGAGGCTGTTATGATATATAATAAATGTGCATTTCTAATGCACACAATCAAGAAAGATATGTTTGCTCAAGGTGTTACAAGGATATGTTAAAACAATAGAACTGTTCAGAAGGATGAAATGGCTGTGTGGTACTTGGAGAAGTGTTAGCCCTACCTGTTCTGTAGGGCTTACACTTAAAGGCACTTCTCATAGATCCATCTTGTTAATAAAACTTACAGATATTGCCTGTACAAGGGTAAAACCTTTCAGTGGTTTCTTCTTTGTACTAGCTAAGGCCATCTAGTATCGTCAGTATATCATATAACTATAGTACCCCGGTATTGTTGTCAAAAGCTAACCTGCACTTACCTTCAGACACTGCTACAGTGAAGGTGTCTCCACACGCTACTTGAGTGATTTTACATGGTTGTGGGAACTTCACTTCACATGGGCGGCGAGGAGGGTGGTCTGATGCTTGACCTAGTTGACCGAACTGGTTGGTTCCCAGGGTGAACACTTTACCATCAACTGATAATACAAACCAAGTCAATCATTGAACTCTGATCTCAACACAGAGGGAATATCTGAGTCAGTTACTGTTCAGCCCTCACATACCATATTTAATGAGTAGAGACATGAGTAAAAGTTATAAGGGAGGCAGGTTGGATGTACGTCATAACACCGGTTTACACAGGTAAACCACTGATAACGTTATAGTGTTGATGGGGGCCATACAACTCGGCAGCTTTATGTTAAACCTATGTTTTGAGGGTACATCCCCTCTTTTATCATTGTTTAGTTGTGTATAAGCAGTATTTCAGCCATTAGCAGTGTGAGTACTTTCACTTTAAGTGATTTTGTCATACAATAATATTCAATCAAAGCCAAAGCAGGTCTACACATGTTAAAAAGCTCAATGCAAGGGTAAAGTGAGATATCAGATGCTACTTCACATTTTCAAAAAAGAAATTCTGTATGTCTGTTGTGAAGACCTAATACAGAAAATTAATTAGCAATAGTATCAACATATACTAACAACAACAAGTGTACCTGTAACCATTGCTGAGTGTGAGGTCCCGAGAGCCACAGTTTTAACAGGACAGTTTGTGATTGGCTGAGAGGCTGTCAAGGTGAACATTGATGTGTCTTCTAGACTTGCTCCGTCAGTTTCATCCAGACCTAACTTGTTGTACCTGGAAATAATTATCAATTTGAGTGGAAGTGTGTGACCTAACATCCAAAAACAAATGTTATTGTAAATATGGCTTATAATGATGTGAAACGTATCTTCTTGCAGCCCAAGCAAGACCTAATTGATTATGAGAACGAGTTAATGCAAATTCATTGCTAGTGCAACACTTTTTTTAGTGGTGACTAAAGAAGATATCTGATTGGACTACCTGAACTCCATTGAATTTGAGCACAAATGTGTGACCAAACATCCAAAATGGAATGTGATTGTAAAATATATCTTACCATGATGTGAAACGGATCTTCTTACGTCCAGCAAGATGAAAATCTATTAGGACCACCTCTAACACATGTTAATGAAAATCCACTGTTCAAGTTCATAACCATTCTAAGTGGTAACTCAAGAAGGTTTCTGATTGGACTACCTGAACTCCAAGCTGAGGTGCAGTATACTGAAGAGCTTGCACAGGAAAGATTATGAACTGCAGCATGGCTTGAATAAGCCATTGACTTAAACTGGATGAGTTCTGCCTTGTCGGAGAGGTTGCAGGTGCCCTTTACCTCAGAAAGGTATTGCTAAAACAAAATTGGTGGAACAGAAATTGACTAACCTATTACTGCCAGTAGAGAGCAGTTTGTTGTCGACGGTGATGATGACGGAGCAATCTACGCCACAGTGGACAGAGCACGGCATCAGATTGTCTGGGATCTGTACTAGTTGCGGACAGTTGAACGAGTCCTGGTTACCTAGACCTAGTCGACCTGCACATACAAATACTCCCATTATTAAGGATGGATATGGTTCCACATTTCTGTATTGCAATATATTGCGATACAGGAAAGCATATTGCATACGTATTGCATTATATTGGTGTTGTTCAAATTCAAGAATGTGTTTGCTACATGTATTTGGTCTAAAAATGAGCATCAATAACAGTCATCATTGCTCAGCTATGAGCTGTTTTGGAAAGGGATATTCTTTAATCACTGTTCATAATCTGTATACATAATTGAGTTTTTTTCACAACACAACTTCACACTTTGTTTAGAAATTTTCGTAAATCATATTTATTTGGTTGTATTTTTTTGGTCAATATTAGATGAAAACTCCTTATCTTTAAATGTTTAATAAATTGTATATCTTCAGAAGTTTGTAAAGATTCATATCATGTTGTTCCTGTATTGCAATATACTGATATACCGATAATACAGCACATCCTTTCTCTATATTCAACAAATTTTCTCCTGAAAACAAAATCCATCATTTTGATTAATCTGTCAATTCAAATAATTTGTAGAATCTGGAACAGACTCTGTGGTCACCTAAACAAACCAAGGGAGCTTATCAATTCATAGGACCATTGGTGTATCTAGTTTAACAGTGTTAAACATGGTAAGTCTCATTGACATTGTAGATCTAAGGTGCAGCTGGTGAGTATTTATTGAAACAAAACAAAACAAATTATGAAAGATGCAGAAATCTTTGTTGTGTAGCAATTAACAGTTGGTTTTGAATCGATTACAATCTAAAATACTAATATTCAGAAATATGGTCTAGAGTATCAGTACCATTATCCCCACGACCCCAGGAGAATACTTCATGTTCATTGGTTACTGCCAGGACATGTGACGCACCACATGATACTTGTATCACCTCGTAACCTAGCAAGGCCTCAACGATCTTTGCCTGAAACAGTTTAAAAAAAAAGACATTTTGTTGTGGGTAGATTCCAATTTACATGCCCCTCATAAGTTTATCACAACCAGCATAATTAAAAAACTGACAAATAAATTAGAATAACAATAAGTAAAATTAAATTCATTACTTACATGTGTAACCTCATTATAATTGCCATGTCCTAGACAACCGTTAGCACCACTCCCATAAGTCATCAGAATTCCTCGATCTGAAGACAAATCAATACTTGTACTTGTTTGTTAACAAACTTTGAGATTCCTAGAAATATAGTAAGACAGGGGGTGGCCTTAAGATTGCCTAAAGAGTCAGTGGTTCTGTAGAAAAAACAAGTGAAGAAGCGAGCAAAGCTCACATACCCCCGCTCCCCACTTTGTTCAAAGAATTTCAAATAGTAAAACTGATTAATATTGGTTAAAGTATGATAGTTGAGTATACAGTAAGTCATTGTGTAAGTCTTCTTTCAACTGAAACCCAAATACCGAATTCATTAATAGGTTTTACAATTAAAAGGGTACATCTTGAGATAATGGTTGATCTTTGTTTCAAATTTGAGGTAGTTATCATGAATATTCTACGAGATGCACTGAGGACAAAATTATTTTTGTTGAGTCACTTTGTAAGTTATGTTTTCCAAAGAAACCACAGAAGAAAATCCATATATATCGTTTAACTCTCACAAGGCATATCCAGCAATCACGATTGACATATGTAGCAAATTTGGTGAAGCTGAGATGTATATTTCATGAAATATGTTCAGGACAAAGTAATTTATCATAGAATCACTGTTTTAGTCATGTTTCCAAAAATTTAAAAAATGTGATGGTCTAATCCTCAAATGGCACATCTAGGGATCATGGTTGATAAGTGTATGAAGTTTGGTGAAGCTAGCATGAATAGTTTGGGAGATATGCTCAGGACAAAAGACTTGGTCGAAGAGTCTCTGTTTTAGTCATGTTTCCATGGAAACCGCAAAAAATAAAAATAATTTGTTAGTCTAACCCTTAAAAGGCACAACTAGGGATCATGATTGATAAGTGTATGAAGTTTGATGAAGCTAGCATGAATAGTTTTGGAGATCTGCTTCGCACAAAACGACTTCCTCAAAGAGTCACTTTTTAGTAACGTTTCCATGGAAACCGCAACAATGAAAATTCAGAAATAGTTCTAACCCTCAAAAGGCAGAACTAGGGATCATGGTTGACATCTGTATGAAGTTTGATGAAGCTAGCATGTTTAGTTTTGGAGATATGCTCCGCACAAAACGACTTCCTCAAAGAGTCACTTTTTAGTCACGTTTCCTTGGAAACCGCAAAAATGAAAATTCAGAAATAGTTCTAACCCTCAAAAGGCACAACAAGGGATCATGGTTGACATCTGTATGAAGTTTGATGAAGCTAGCATGCACAGTTTTGGAGATATGCTCCGCACAAAACGACTTCCTCAAAGAGTCACTTTTTAGTCACGTTTCCATGGAAACCGCAAAAATGAAAATTCAGAAATAGTTCTAACCCTCAAAAGGCACAACAAGGGATAATGGTTGACATCTGTATGAAGTTTGATGAAGCTAGCATGCATAGTTTTGGAGATATGCTCCGCACAAAACGACTTCCTCAAAGAGTCACTTTTTAGTCACGTTTCCATGGAAACCGCAAAAATGAAAATTCAGAAATAGTTCTAACCCTCAAAAGGCACAACTAGGGATCATGGTTGACATGTGTATGAAGTTTGATGAGGCTAGCATGCATAGTTTTGAAGATCTGCTCCGCACAAAACAACTTCCTCAAAGAGTCACTTTTTGTCACGTTTCCATGGAAACCGCAAAAATTAAAATTCAGAAATAGTTCTTACCCTCAAAAGGCACAACTAGGGATCATGGTTGACATGTGTATGAAGTTTGATGAGGCTAGCATGCATAGTTTTGAAGATCTGCTCCGCACAAAGTTTTGGGACGGACGGACGGAAAAAATGAACGCTATATACCCCCGCTTACGCTGTAAGGCGGGGGTATAATAAATGCTCATAGGTAATGATAGGACAGACGGACTGGTTGCATGCCATAAGTCCTTATGATCTAAATTAGAATAAAACATCATCTGAAAATATAATTTTGTTATACTACCTAATTGTCACATCAAAACATATCATGACATGTGTACTCAATAGCAAATCTAATGGGGTTGGGTTCTCGGCATTTATTTTCATATTTAATGCCTCCCCTTCCTTAATATATCATTGTTCCACAATAGCTTCTGATAAACTGTTGTCCTACCAGTGAGACAGGCCATGAAGAGGTCCCCGCATGCTACATGTTGTATAGTGACCGCTGCTTGACCCTCCAGATACCGAGGCACAAAGGCTGGACTTGAGCCTTCTACGCTGCCCGGGATCATGTTTTCAGATCCCACTCCCGGGGACTGGAGGGAGAGATCATTTATGTGTTTTCTTCCATGAAATATATACATGAACTGTTACGGCAACAATGTTCTAAGGTTGTTATCTTGATCTCATTATGACTTTGACCTATCAACTTCTGGTTCGCAATCTTGTAAGCTTCAGAAAATGTCATCCAAAATGGTGTATCTTTATCAATTTTAGTTTTTTATTGAGATAAACTTTATCTTTTGATAGAATATCCGCACATTTACATTAAGTAATGATTAGATTTAAACTCAATGCCTTGTAAAGCCATAACAAGGCTTTTCACAATGAATGGCTTTACTTCTCATACGGTAATTGCTGTTTTGGACCAATTGTGTGCTCTTCTTTATCAAATATAAATCAACAAAAATGTAACCCTAAAGTATAGGTTTTAAATGCTTTTATTCATGAACAAATAACATTATATTCAGGAACTGAAATGTCAAAAGGATTTCATTTCAACAAAAAATACTACAATAGGACTGTCCCTTTAAGATGACATCTTAAATAAATATTTCAAGCATCAAAGGCCAATCTCCATTCAATCAAAATTAATTCTTGCGTATTTGAAATTGAAAAACATAGGAATCATATAATGACAGATATCTAGAATATAAAAAACTCGGGCGTTGGGCATCACATCATTGTAGTAACCTTCTTATACTTAAATCAAAAGGATCTGATCTAGTCAACTATCACCTCCCACACAAAGAGCCGTCCACTCTTGGTAATGGCTGCCTTCTGCGTTCTCCCAGTCGACACCTCAATCACCTGGGTGTCAAAACTCGGTAGGGGAAGTTTGACAGGGGAGTTAACTCCTCCACCCCAGCTAAACACAGAGCTGAGAGCGATTGGTTTAGCAGGCAGGCCCTCTCTGGCCGAAAGATGACCTCTAGCGGTAAGACGACCTCGAGCAGTTCCTGGTATGCTAGACAGCGGTCGGTTGATTCTGAGCAACAGCATAAATGATAATACGTATATCATGTTAAATCTGAACCACCATTTGAAGATAAAACACGAACCTTTAATATATTGACTCGTCTCATTTTTTACGACAAACCTGAAAATTGAGAGTAAAAATAATTCTATATTCTTAGCTTAGTAAGAGCTAAAGTGTTTTACATACTTTCCATAGAACACCAAAAATAATGAAAAAGGATCTTCAATGCAAATTTCTATCAAAATCTTTACAAATACGGATATATTGACTTTGCAAGCTCCTGGGAGTATAATTCAACATTGACTTTTAGAGCGAAATGTAATTATCAACATAAAAATCCTGAATTCACCCAAGTGGTTATGTACAGACGTGGGTGGTATTTTTCATTAACAAAACGACTATTTGGACTATTCACTGACCTAGTACAAGGTACTTTGCCCATGTCTGTATGCAGCATGATCAGAGCATTGATGACGATTGGTTGAGCCATGATCTGGTTAATGTCGGGTCGTTTGTTGGGGTCAAGGTGAAGCATGCTAAGAATCAAGAACCGTAACTCTTCACTGTAGTGGTCCGATATAGGGGAGAAAGTTCCACGCATTATCTTCAAAATTAGGGCTGGAAGATTCTGAAAATATTATTGACATGATGAGATTTCTATATATGTTTTTGTTGTTGAGACATTCGCTATTCAATTATTTCAATAAAGTTTGAATCAGCAGTTTTGACATGAATCGCAGACAAACTGTATAATCTTAATGATTCACCATAGTTTGACATACAGTGAATATACAAAATAAGTTCTTCTTTGATTGCCCTCGCAATTATTAGCAAAGGAAGGTAATAGTGGGGAATTATCTGAATGATTACTATAGATTATCAAAGAAAGATTTATTCATACGGTTGAAGTAATCAGTATATCAGATTAAACAAGTGTTTGCCACTAATGTGGCAATGTCCCCCGCCGCTTGGATATGGCGATAGAATTGTCACGTTTCAAAAGTGGTCAAAGTGCTGTTGTGACCTTGAAAATAAGGTCAAGGTCACCAAAAGTGACTGGTGTCTGCGTAATCCCCCAAGTGAGGCTGTGACCAAATTTGAAGACTTTGGGTGCAACGGTTCTTTAGATATCGCGTTAACAAGGATTCGGACGTACGTACGGACGGACGGCGCTGAATACAATTTCCCCCGTTCCGCGTTGCGACAATTATCCTAACTTTTATAGGCAGATATTGAATACTGATCAAGAAGTATAAGCATAGTTAAAGATACCCACCGCTGCCTCGAAAGCCCTCTTGAGACTAGCAAGTTCATACAGCACACAGCCTAGCGCCCAGATGTCGCTCTTCTGGTTGTAACTACACTTGGTTAGGGAATTGTACTGAATAGAGATTGCTATTAAAGGAATAGAGATCCAATGTTCATCATTATAAATCAGTTTTCTTATTAGTGCCCTTTGATATAAATTTTTGCTTTTGCATCAACAATTTAAGTCATCCAACTTGTTCTTCAGATTGTGAAATGAATGAAATCAAATATGATATATCTATAATTCAAATCAATTTGCACTTTGAAATAAACAAAGTTGAAGAATATACTTTTATGCAATGCAAGTATAGACGTGCAGGTTCTTTGTAAAAAAAACACCAAAATTTGAATGCATTTCTGAATAACAAAGTTTTAAAGATGTAAAGGGAACACACAAGCACCATCCAGTAGAAAGGATACGGTTTACCTTCACACAGCTCCGGGGAGATATAACAGGGAGTACCAACAACCTGAAATTATATATATATATATTAATATATATAATATACCAGGGGTAATATAAATATTATATAAATGATATAATAAGAAAGCAATAAAACATTGACAACAAGATTGAATACTGTAGTCCTTGTTAACAATACAGTGGTCAACATTCACTGAAGCAATGCACTAAAATTCAGACTAGTGCAATAATGAAAATACTAATCCAAACTAACTTTAGCTAGCAGAAAGCATCTCCATGCTCATAACATCTGAAATTTTACTAGTCTTTCCATCAACCACTGATCATCCAATAATAGTCAAGCTTCTCTCTCCACAATCTATGGGCTACCAGACTAATGCTGATTTCAACCGAGTCAAATGTACCGTATTTTCTCTAATAAACTTAATTTTTCAGCACCCCTTTACCCCGGCGCTCATTAGAGGCCTGGCCCTTAATGGAGGCCCGGCGCTTTTTTCTTTCATAGAAAATTTAAGGTTTGTTATAAGTCGTCTTTTACAATGAATATATAAAATCACTTAAATGTTAACTAAAGGACAATTAAGGACCCAGCGCTCATAAGAGGCCCAGTGCTTATTATCTCAACTACCAATGACCCCTGGCGCTTATTAGAGGCCTGGTGCTTATTAGAGATCTGGCGCTTATTATAGGTAATTAAAACAGTAATCATCACAAATTGAGGGCCTTGTAATATAAGACCTGTGACTTTTATCAGAGATTATCTAAATCCAACACCTTCTGAGGTAAACTTACTGTAAATGCTTTGCTTTTGCTGCTCAATACTTTTGAGATACCAAAGTCTCCAATCTTCACAATTTCCATCTTCTTTGCTAGCAGTATGTTCTGTGTTTTCAGATCTCGGTGAAGAATGTTCTTAGAATGAACATGTTGTAATGACAGCAACATCTGAGCAAAGAACTTCAGAATTTCCTGTAACAAACCGTTTTTTATTAATCCACAGTCCATATTTACTTTGCATAATGATGATCTTAAAGAAATTGATTATTTTGGACAACATGGTTCATAATTTTTTCTAACACTTCCATTTCCCGACGTCATCATGGTTTGATCTTAATCGTTATTAGTTTTCAAAGTTTACAATATGAATAAATATTATCTGCCAAAGCAAACAGTTATCATCATTCTCAATATGAAGCTTTGACTATAGAAAAATGTATCCTGATATTAGAATTCAAAGAATCCAGACAAATAGTGAATGATTTTGGTATATCGATCTTGGCATGATCATGTGCAATCTCTTGGGTGGATTATTTTCAATGAAGAAATATAACTGATGTAGTAGACAAAACAAACTAACCTCTTCCTCTAATAAATTTGAATTTCTGCTCTGTAAATACTCCAGAAGAGTTCCTCCTGAAATGAAAAAAGACATGATAATGGATGGTTGTGCAATGTCAATGGTATAGGTTTATAAAGTAAAATTGTGCAATAAAGTTATTGGCATAATTGCAGTATGATTTTCCTTTTAACAATAAATTGCACAAAAGAATCGCATTATAAAAATACATTAACTTAATTTAAACTTAACTTCTTCTGTGATGAAATTGCAGGGTGAAGATGCAAGAAATGCTTTCTATGTCCAAGATCTATAATGAACTCTATAAGAAAAAGTTTGTATTTTGTTTTACTAGAATTTCAACAGTATTCTCTTCAATTCTCTTTTTTATTTCTGTTCCATATTTAAATTCTGTTCATACAAGGAAATATATCTCTGGTTTTGTGCTTTTACTGAGTTTTAAAGCATAAAAGTTGGAAAAAGATTAAAAGAACAACATGAAGGTGATGAGATGTGACCTTCAGCATATTCCATGACAATCATGAGAGCCTTATCCTCCAGGAAGTTTTCATAGTACTCGATGATGTTTGGGTGGTGGAGCATGGACAATACTTTCACTTCATTCAGAGCGGCTTGTCTTTCTTCCTTTGTCATTTGTTCTACAGGAATTTGTTTTATAATTACAAGCTTCCTGTCACTGAGGCGCCGACATAGATGGACAATGCTGTAAACATAGAAAATTATCATCAGTTTTCTGAACTTTTAAACATTTATTGAATTATTCAAGAAAATATAGTGACAAATTAAAAAGAAATGATAGAGTACTACTCATTCAGGGCCAAAATTTGACCGCAAATGTGCACATAACTTTTTAGATTAGTCCTAATTGATTGACAATACACCAACAAAGACATTGAATACTCAACACATTATATACTTTCTTGACGAGTAGAATTATTTATATAAACCCTATACAACAAATCGCTTTAAAATAAATTGCTTTCATTTTGTGGAGGATGCGTGTCATTGAAAATCAGTTATCTTTTTCGAAATAATTATTTTAGAAATTCAGTTTATTATATTGTAAAAATGACTGTTTATATCTACTATGTATTTTAAGAGATTTGTGACTGCAAAATTTCATCCAAAAATTAACATTGAATTCTTTATTAGATCTGAGATATTTTCATAGATATTATTTCATGAAATTATCAAAATGTATTTTTTAAAACCAGCAGATCCGCAGTGCTAGTTTTTCTGATAACCAGTTTTAGTTCTTTACCTGCTGTAAAACATTATTCTACGAAGATCTGATGAAAACATTCGAAAATCAACATAAACTTACCCATAAGCGCCTCGTCCTACCACTCTCATCTTTTCATATTTGTCCATTGTGTTAGATATCAGGATTCTTTTCTAAACCAATATTCCAAGACATGTTCTCTCCTCCATGTTGTTTACACCGGAAGCGGAAGTCGAGCACCTGCTTCTGACGAATAAAATGGCCACCATCTCCACACGACTCGTCAATTCCAGCTTACGAAAACTTCGCTTCATTGTGTGTATAACGCTTGACCTTATTCAAAGCTATACTCAAATTAATAATAAATAAGCTATGCATCATATGCACAAAGAAGGGTTGATATGATTTGTGTATTTTTTGTACAATCACTTTATTTGGTTTCAATTTGTGGTTAATTCGCCTTTACTGCTAATGAGTTGAGTAAGGATCGTGTTTGAATAGAAACATTGGTCTATTGCATGCTTCAATTATGCAGAATGGATACATATAATTATGTGCTTAATGTGCTCTTGCTTCTGATTCAAATATCTGGGCTATTTGAAAGTCAAATGTAAGCCGGTTTAATAAGTGTATGCATTATCTCCCTTTGTTATCATTACCCAAACCTTCAGTTTTGATTGGTCAATTTGATCACACCTCTGACTTACCCCCAAATGTAACTCTAAGGTCACTTTAAACTTTAGACAATGTCAATAGTAATTTGTTTAATGTCATGTCATACCTCTAGTCACCAATTAAGAATTGTGTTTACAAGAATTAAGACAATCTAATAAAAAGATCTACAAATATCAATTTCATAATTGATAATTAATCATGATATTGTACAAGTCAACACATATACTTTTTCTTTGGTAACCAACTGTTGAGTTATTGCATTTTAGGTAAAAGGTTTGGGAAAGAACAGATATCATCAAAGTGCTCCAACCACTCATCTTTGCAATAAAGTCTGGGGAAGTAAACAGTACAAACAAGATCTTGTAAAGCCAAGATATTTCCATACTTCTTCAGGTAATTACAAATTTGCTTTCCAGAACTTGAAAGGTTATCATGTCCTGATTGAATAATTAACAAATTTGAGTTCCCATGTAGAAGCAATAAATATAAAATTCAATCAAATAATAATTTTTTCTGTTTATAGCCTTTATGGTATTTGTTAAGAAGGTTGAAATCAGTGTTTGAAAACCTGAATGAAATAATGTTTCCATTTCATTCCAGTTGGAGATTGTTTGTTTGGATGAATGATACATTGTTATTTGTTAAAGAAATGCTACTCTTGGCCTCCTAACGATCAAAATACTTTATAAATCACTCAAACAATTTTGATTTTCCAGCTCACTTTGACATTGTCCCATTCAAGCTCTCTGATATTGGGGAGGGCATCAGAGAAGTTGTCATCAAAGAATGGTAAGAATTTGCATATCCATTTATCAAAATTATTAATCTAGTAAAAAGGTTAATGGTTAAGAAAAAAATTATTTCTTAACTACACTTAATGCAGCAAAATTAATTATAAACATATCTATATTTTTCATCAGACATGCTAATGTGAATGAAATTTACAATAACTTGACCCCCGACACAACAAGGGACATACTAAACATCCAGCAGTGCTGTTTGTCTGTCAATACATTCAGATTCTTGCTAGTGCAATAACTTTTCTTGAAAGATAGTGAAAGTCTGCATTGGTGGTTTACATAACAACTGTCATTTTTTTTGTCTTAATAAACTTAGGTTAAAACTTTAACTGGACTAAAATTTTGTCTTGTGAGGAAATAACATTAATTAAAGAATTCTTTTCTCTATTTATTTTCAGGTACGTGTCTGAGGGTGACACAGTCGCTCAGTTTGACAGTATCTGTGAGGTCCAGAGTGACAAGGCGTCAGTGACGATCACAAGCCGCTATGATGGTGTCGTCAGGAAGCTGCACTATGAAGTGGATGAAACGGCGCTGGTCGGCCAAGCTCTGGTTGATATTGAAACCGAGGGAGAAACAGGTAACTGCTTTAACTCTTTCACTGAAAAGAACTTATTTTTTCAGGACCAAGAAACCAGTTACAAATAAAAAACTTCGCTGATTTGTTGATTGTATGAATGAAAGGAGGGCACCTACAGGCTACAACTAAAAGAAATGTATAACACTGTAGTAAAAAGTCACTGAATAACAAAGTCTTAGTAAGGAAAATGATTTTAATGATAAAAGATATCTTTTCCGGAGATCTGTCACAGTGAAATAACAAACATAGATCTTACAAAGTGATATGGAAAGTCAACTCTCAAGCATTCTTATACATTACTGAATTCATGTTAATTAGTATTCAACAATTTAAACCACTAAAAAAAGCAGGTTTGCAAATTGCTGCTGAAACGTCCACATGTACATGAAATACATGAGCATTTCCATGGTAACAGGTCACAAGCAGGAGGAGGATGTGGAGGAGGAGATAGACATCTCGACACCCAGTATCCTGGAGGAACACCACATGCAGACCACCACCTCGGGGCGCAAGGTGCTTGCTACACCTGCAGTCAGGAGGCTCGCCATGGAGAACAAGGTGATACTTTCTCTGGTGTCCCATACGCAGAGTTGTGATGATTCAGGTGTCAGCCGATTCAATTCGATTCAGGATCTTAGCTTCTTGATTCAATTCAATTTGATTTGATTCATACACAAGTTCTATTTTCCATAACATCAGAGGAAAATGTCCGCCTCCACTGGCTTTGGTCATCAGTGGGCGACTCGAGGTTTTCAATTCTGATAATTTGGTTAAAGAAATGCGTGTTATCAACGCTAATGTTTAACTTTTTATGTATCTTATTCATTTATATGAATCAACAGAAAATTGATTTTATCAAAAACAATTTGGGGAATCTTTCCATCTGTACTCTTTCCTCTTCCTCTGCTTTTAAGAATAAGAGTGGTCAACCTCATGAATCTTCATCCTCTGTGACCCAGTGCTGATTTTCTCATATGTTCATGATTTCATTCAATGCATGACATTATGTCATAATCTCATTCTAATCTTTACAAGGGTGAAATGAAGTAGAGATTTATTTTCAATGAGTGGAATTAAAAGCTTTTAAGGGCAATTACCAGTGGTCTACATAAGAACAGCAATATTTTCTTGATTTCAACTTCTTTATCGTGAAAATTGCAACATTTTCAGAGTCCATTCTTACTCCTTCTTTCAACCTGACAAAAGAATACACATTTAAAATGAAAGTTCATGATTTTCAAAATAAAGAAGTTATATTCAAGAAAGCCTGGCTGTTCTTGTCGGAATAAAATAGTTATGACAATTTTTGTTGATTGCAGATTAACCTGAATGATGTGCCGGGAACTGGTAAAGATGGACGCATACTGAAAGAGGACATCCTTCGATACATCGAGAGCTTGGAGCATGGCATCACAAGTGAATTTATTTAAAATTTTCACTAATGAATCATTAATTTGAATTGAAAAAGTAAAGTTTAAAAGTTTTGTTATGATAAATCTGTTTTACAGAGATAATAAGCCTTTCTCCAGCTAAATGGCTTATAATTTACTGTGAATGGTTGCAATATGATAGCTCAGAGTGCATCTTTAATGCAGATAAAGATTACAAAATCTGGCCCTTGGTTCACAAATCACAAATCAAAACAAGAGAACTCTTGACTCATTGTTTTACATTGAGTTAAGATACATTATTACTAAGGACATAGTTTGACCTTTTTAGAGTGATATTCAGTGTTCCCCTGAATCTAGAGGCTTTGATTTTGATACAAACTTTCATAAAGGGAATATGAAGAACCTTCTCTATTTTGGTGACCCCTTGACCACAGGTCCATCATTGTCATGATTGTGGTGGGGAAATGATCATGATTGTGACAAATATTTGTTCCATTTGCAGTGATGCCACCCAAACCTCCCGCAGCTCCAACCCCTGCACCAAGTCAGCCCACCATCAAGACCCCAACCCCCGCCCCAAGAAGACCCTCTGCCCCGATAGGCAAAGATCAGACTCAGCCAATCAAAGGCATGCAGAAGGTGATGGTTAAGACGATGAGTGCAGCGTTGAAGATTCCTCACTTTGGTTACTATGACGAGATCGATGTCACTGCTCTCGTCAATCTCAGGAAGGACCTCAAAAAAGTTGCCGAGGAGAAAGGGATCAAGTTCTCATACATGCCTGTCTTTATTAAGGTAGGACTTGAATACTAAGTATACTGAGTTTCTTAAGCTTCAAGGAAGTCAATTAGGACTTCATATATGTGTGAAAATACTCTTGCTCATTGCTATTTTTGAGAATTATTTCTTTATTTATAGGAAGATGATATTACAGCTTTGGCATAGTTTCATATAAAAAAATGCTGTTATTTCTTTGAGTAAATTCATCTAACACCTTTCCAGCTTGGTTCATTAGTTGGAATTTTGTGAGTGGCCAATGTTGAAGAACCCAATGTATTTGCGTATTTACTGTAAGTGGTGTAATGAGGGATTATTCACGCTAAAAACATACATTTTACAGAGACAAAATCTTGAATTGGCAAATGGCAAAACCTAGCAGAAACATTTGATCACATGGAAAAAAAAAACCATTTTATTTCCAATGAATGATTCCAATAATATAATTTCCAAAAGATAGTTAGTAGTTAGCATGAAATTTTGTTTCAATCTTCCAGGCTGCATCTCTTGCTCTGTCTCAGTTCCCAATACTCAATGCAAGCATCGATGATAAGGTGGAAAATGTCACTCTCAAGGTATGTATATAACAAATTTGTCCTTTTGTTTAAAGATGTCCTTAGAAGAGACATATATGTTATAAATATGTATATGAAACAATTGAAGTGATAAAGTCAAACTACAAGATATAGTGTGTGTGTATGCATAGAAACAGCATGCATGACGCCCAGATAATGATGACCAATTCATGAACTACTAGTGTCATTCTCTGTTCATGAAGATTGTTGAAATGAGGAAACAACTCTAATTTACAATTCATCAAATTCAATTATTTTATTTGGTTCTCTTAATTAGGATAAAGTAAAATTGATTTAATATCAAGCCATGCATATTGGTTTTGAAGCTTATGCAACCTGTTGTATATCAATGTTTGTATGCAAGGCCTAAAATAGTAAAACAAAATCAAAAGCATTAAATTACTTTATTGTCACTTAACTAATGTTAGCAAACAAAAATAGAAAGAAAGTAAAAAAAAGTTTGTATTATCATATTATGAAGTTATTTAAAATGATATTTTGAAAATTGGGATGATAAATTAAGTTGAGGAACTATTAATCTCTAAGTTGGGATTATAAAGACATTGTTATGCACGATTTCTTTTGAAAATAATGTCATAATATTTTCAGGCATCTCACAATATCGGTATCGCCATGGATACCCGAGAGGGCCTGACAGTTCCGAATGTGAAGAATGTGCAGACTATGAGTATCTTTGAGATCGCAGCGGAGCTGAACAGACTGCAGGAACTGGGAGTGGCCGGTAAACTGGGCACGTCGGAACTCACTGGCGGGACGTTCTCTCTCTCCAACATAGGATCTGTGAGTTGAATTGATTTACCTGTCGGAGAATCTCGTTCTCTTATTGTAAAGCCCGGCTTTCCTCTCATTCACAGTCTGAAGGCACCCCCATTAACCGCATGTTCTGACGCAATCTCATCTAGCCAATCGCAAGGAGCGCAGTAAAAGCTTCGATATCAGCTAGGGGCAGGTAACTCCAGTGTACCATTAGTTATACATAATCGCCGCTAAACGCTATTTAAAAACGATGATGTGATTGGATAGCTTACGACTGGGTTTGTCTGCGCTAAACTAGTTATAGCAACACGCGATAGAGGTGGGTGCATTCAGACCGAGACGGAGAGGATATCCCGAATGGTTCGAGCCCCGGTAGAGACAATATTTTTTATATTTTATTCCTCAGAGCACGGTCGATTTTAATCAGACTGGTTCCAGCCAGTGCTTGCATCTTTCATCGCTATTCCTGGCCACAATAGCTTTGCAGTCTTCCTCTCTGCAACAATACTAGCAGCCGTGAAATTTGTTAAATACTCTTGAAAGCAGTGTTAAACCACAAATCATCTCACTTTTAACCTGTCAGTTGAGGTGAATAATGGTAAGCTCTAAATTTTAAAATGCAGTTTGATGATACAAATTTGATTTTCAGATTGGAGGAACCTATGCACGACCAGTCATTTTGCCTCCAGAAGTAGCTATCGGTGCTATTGGTAAAATAGAGGTGGGTGGAGATTGATAGCAGATATGTAACTTAAACATCAATGATGTTTTATTGGCTTAATGGATTTTGTTTTGTTCATTTGAACGCATAAAGGTTTGTGCAAATTACCATAAAAGTTAACCATTTGTACAGATCACTTTTGTAGAATAACTTATCCTTAATCATAATGATTTCAGGGTTTTGCAGGTTCCAAAAATGTTTTTGATGACATTATTTTAGCTTATTTTAAGATCAAATGCAATCTGTCAAGATGAATTTTAATTTCTTGTTATCTTATACTCAATTTTTATTATGATAGTTCACACAAAAAATAAGACATGTTTGAAATTTGAAACTAACACATTGAATGCATATTTTACTGGTTGTTTCAGGAGTTACCACGGTTTAACAAGGACGGGAGCATACGAGGGGCACACATAATGAACATCAGCTGGTCAGCCGATCATAGGGTTATAGATGGCGCCACCATGGCTAGATTTTCCAACTTATGGAAGATGTATCTAGAGAAGCCCACTACTATGATTCTAGATCTGAAGTGATGAGATACATGTATAGTCTGTTTGAATAGCATACATCGTTTCTCAGCTTTTTGTGGGATGACGGGAGAAGGAGAGGTGTTGATTTATGGCTGCAACTTTTAAATGATGTTAAATCTGTCTCAGTCAAACTAAGAAGTTAGCAATGATATGTTTATTAACTGAAGATGCAATTCTTACTAGGTGATTCCTAACTGATTTGGTTTAGTATATACAATTCATGTCCACTGGCACTGATGAGAGAGTCTTGGAAATATATTCTAACCTTTTTAGCTTTGTGCCCTTTTAGATAAAGGAAACTTTTGATCATATCAATTCAAAATTGGCTTATCAACCCTTTAATCTGATATCTAATCAAAATATACTGTAGAAGTAAATAAAGGCACTGAAATCACCAAGAACACATAATTTAGCACATATTTATAAACAAATAAGTGTTTCAGAGCAGTACAAATGAATTATTTGAATCCATAAGATTGTCAGAAGCTTTGCAAAGACTAGTCCACCACTCAAAGGAGACCAGTTTGCTTAGCTTGGTGGAGACAGTGCCTAACTGGTCAGTTGAACTGTCGGGGTTTGTTAGAAAAGCTGAGGAACCATGGATGTCCTAATTTATGTGCTGTTGTATATACAGAACTTGTATAGAAAGTGAGTGTGTAAATTACTGAGTGATGAATGAGAAATGATATACAGGTATATATCTTCGACAAAATATTTTGTTTTTTCTTTCTTGATATTCTCTTCCTTATGTCTCTAGTCTCAATTATAACTAAGTGTATGGTTAACTCACAATTATTTGTACACAAACTTTAAGAATCTCTTCAGATTAGGGTTACTATTCAGATTAGGTATAGATCTTACATAATATGTTTGATTTAAAATAACCCTTACATCAAGTCATGCCCAAGCTAGACTTTGTGATAAAAAGATCATTTACTTCACAGGATTATGAATGTTTCAATTTAAATTTCCTATATTTCTGAATCTCATTCAAATGTGATCTGCAGATATGTATTCAGCGATAAATATTTGAGTATTCAGGGATAAGTATTACTAGTAGATAATAGATAAATGATAATAGTCTATTTAGTTTAACTCAGGTGACAACGTAGTCTATTACAATTTTGCTGATTATTTACATACTTGTATCCCAGTGATCACAATACCATTATTCTGAATATTTCCCAAATTCTCAGGTATGTTTTCAACCTAAAATTATTAAAAGATTTGTCAAGCATAAAAGAGTGAATTGGTACGTTTGTTTCTTCAGGTTTTTTTCACCATTATACATGTACAATAACTGTAAACTACTGGAACTTATCTCTTACTTCTGAAACAAACATTGCTCTTTTTTTTATCTATTCATATTAATGTGGAAAAAAAACACCTATCAGTATTATAATTACCCTTTTTTATTTAAGGTATGTTCCATAAATATTTACCATATATGGTATGTTCTTCAAACCTAAGACATAGTGCAAGAAAGAGAATGTATTTATTTATACACAGATTTTCTTCATTACCCTGAGCCATATGCATTGTTTCAATAAGGTAACAGTGTTATACAGGTTTTCACAAACAGTAAATACCTCTTGTTTGTACAACACTGAAAATAATTTCTGGAAGTTTAAAGACCAGATATCAGAATTTGGGACCAAAATAAATATCATGTCCTTAATCCAGCAAACAGTGAATGTTCTATTTGAAGCAAGGTACTTGGAGTCAAATATGATTATTCACATGTTGCCAAATGAATAATAGCTTACATGGTAATCCGCATTCATCATTAATTTTGTCTTTTACAGTGTATTGTAAACAGAATGGACTTTGCAAAGGTTAAGTTTTCATAGTGTTTACCACACAGCTAGTTAGCTGCATTACACCACAGGTTGTTGAAGGGAGTGATAAGCTTTTTGGAGCATATCCTCTAAACTGTCAAAGCCAAATTACAGTTGGTAGAAATCCTGATATGGTTAATTGAGAATGTTGCATGATGAGGTTTGTAAAGCAACTTCTGTCTTCAACTTTTTTTGTTACGGAAATCTTGAACAATATATTTGGATTATTTAAAAAAATCAAAGATAATATATCATTATATTATTTAAAACTATCTTTGTCAATATTATGAAAACACCAAGGGTATGTTAAATTCTGTCTTCAACTTTTTTATTATTAAAGGAAATCAATAACAAAATATATAATAAGATGACTGTGCTAGCGTTGTGAAGCATGTACAGGAGTTGTGGTGCTTTGTGTATCAGTTGATTGTGAATGCAGAAAATAAAATACTAGTACACCAAACTATTGTCTTCATGTATTTGATTTGGCAGAATTAGATTTTTTTTAACTTTTCATGTTTTACTTTCTCCAGAACTGCTTGACCCCTAAGCATGTATGTATGGGCATATGGGCATAATTAACATGTAAACCATTTGCCATTGGAAGCTCTTATTTTCAGAATATCTTCTCGAAGATGGAGGCCTAAGTTTTACAAAATATTCTTAATAAATTCACCTGAAATAAGGGTGTAATGTAATAGATAAAGATATCTCGCAAGGTCTTTTCATCAAAGAATGCCTGCTGCACAATGTTGTGGCCAAAGGGAAGGGCTCTAGCAGGCAAATCGAAATAGCATAAATTTATAAACTGCCAACTGATTATAATTACACTTTCATGATAGATAACATGAAAGGACAGGAAAGAACAGAGGCGTAAGTAAAATATCAAACCACCCAGACTCAGACCTAAGATAATAGCTCCATCAGCGCTTCCACAAATTGTCCACAATGGCTCAGTAGTCAGAGCATTGGGTTAAAAATTCTAGAGTGTGAACTCTGCGATTCGAGATGGCTTATTGTCACTTAATATTGCAGTGACAAACTAATATTTGTGTTATTTTTCAGTTGACACTTGGACTTTAACACAAAAGTCCATTACATCGTTTGAAGATAATTATTTGAAGGTCGTACCGTGCAGGGCGATTATGTTGATAATAACCTGCATCTAAAGGGGCATTACTCGAATAATTATATCGCCGTGTGAGTCAGAAAGAAATTAAGATATATATAGACCTAAAAGAACAATGATGTTACGTCACTAAAGGTTTATAATCTTTCTTGAATACCGAAATAAATCACCTTTTTAATTTTAAGATCGCTCTCCTTGCCCTGTTTTGAATAGAAAAGAATCACTCATAAAATCTCACTTTAATCATTCGAAGTCATCTCATTTTGTGTAAGCCGGTAACCCGTTGGTTTAGCCTGTAGTAGACTATTACATGGGTTTCGAGTATGATTCGTTTCACTACATAAAAATGTGTTGAATAACAAAATCATAATCTCCGCCCAAAATTACATCCATGTATGTAATTTTGATGATTCCAAAATTAGATGATTACAAAAAATTATTTAAACATTATATATTTATTTTGATAATGTTTTGAGAAATAATGAAACTGAACATTTAAAAATAAATGGTTACCACTCATCCAATTATTCAACAATTGTGATTGCTGTTAAAGGGGCAGTAGCACGTTTTTAATGGTTCAAATTGAAAGGAAATGCATAAGTAACAGTAATAATTCAAATATATAATGTAAAGTTTAGCCATGCGGTTCCCTTTTCTCACACAAAATGAATTAAAAGTGTTCACACAAAATGACCGCCAATGAATTTTAGGTGAATCTTCATACTTTGTTCTCTGACTATGAATAATTGGTTTGTGTTAGGGGATATTTGACACTGTCAAGATGATACATTTATCACAAACGTACAATTATCAGTAAAAATTTTGAAATATAAAATTATCAAAAAACGTGCTTCTGCCCCTTTAACCTTTTTTATTAAAATGGGTACCGTCCGTCCGTCCGTCCGTTACACTTTGTGTCCGGCTCATAACTTTGTAACTTATCAACCATTTCAATTCAAATTCCTCATGGAAATGAAGAAACATGTAATAATGTGTCATGAGTAACAATTTTATGAAAATCTACATAAAATATTAGGATTTTGGAGAAAAAGTGGTAAATTTGTAAGAAATCTGTTACAAGTCCCGTCCGGCTATCATCACAATTGGATCAAATTTGATATGATGATGCATAATCATCTGAAGGTGTGTCATGAAGAACAGTTTTGAAAATACATTTAAACCCCACAGGAACACGGGACATGAACTAAGCGCCGGTAAATGTCTTTCACATTGATAAGTTTTGACGTCAACATCAATATGTCATCTTTACTGATATCCGTCAACTGGGAGAGGAAGAACATTCTTGGAAACTAAAAGAGCGACTTCGTGGCTTGTCATGGGTGATATATGCCAAACTAAACAAATAGATTAATCTCAACAAGAAGATTCGACCGTTGAAAGTATCTTGTCAAAACTAATGGACATCGTGACAGTGAGAACAGGAAAGTTTGGAGTCGCGATTATGTTCGAAAACGCGCGTCAGTCAGTCAATCGTAATTTTTGAAACTTTCAATCAAAAAGATAGTTACGCGATGTTTTTTTAAAATATGTTTTATAACTATAGTATTCATGTAAATTAGTGTGATGACTGTTTTAAAATTTTAATTGAAAACAAGTATCCATAAAATTGGCATTTAAGGAATGAATATTTGAGATATTTTGAATTTATATCACGGAGAAAGCCAGTTACGTTCGTATCAAATAGAAATGTGATGAAAATCACGAAGTGGCTCTTTAGCTTCTTTCTCATAACGAAATAAAGCATTCTGTTAGTTGAACATATTACTGTTCAATTCCTTATTTCTGAATAATTGTCAAACATATGTTTTCGGTTAGTCAATTTGACTCACAGGAACCTGATATCGTAAATAAAATGTAGGTAAAACGTAGATAATAAAGACCTACTCCCTCTACTCTATCATATCATATCCTGTGGTTCGACTCTCTTATATAGAAAAATACCAAAATATACTAGTTGGCGGTATAGAGTCAATTTAATATATCTTGCTTATGAACAAATATCAAGGCAAATATACACAACAGCATCACAATTAATTGACAAATTTACAAATACCGAAAATCTTATTATTTTTAAACCCTTTGTTCCAATCTTAAGTTCTCCTGCGTATTTATCCTATGCCATACCTTGAAATGATTATATATATATATATATATATATATATTGTCACTTTTTATTAAAAATATGATCGCATGAAGGGTTATATCACATCATATTCATTTGCAAAACAATATAAGTTAGTAGTTTTGAATGCTTTGTATAATGTTCACCAAATAAACAAAATTTAAGTATTTACTAAAGCACATAGGTCCAAGGGAACAGTCAGGACAATATATGAACCATATCTGTCACTTTTTCGCAATTATTCATGAAGTCATTTGTATTTCAGATGATATTTGCTTAGAGAGTTTTAGTCACCTTTCTGTGTGATTATGGAAAATAAAGTTTGATATGCTGTCCTGTATATTCTGAATAAAAGATAATCAAGAAAGTGACTGAAAAACACGTGACACTATTCTTTCATTTTTTAATAGTAATGTTTTAGGCGTGCTATACTGTACACATGGTTTTATTACATAAGTCTATGGTCTATTCCAACAAATGATTAAAGGTAATTTCTCATCTATGTAATTTTCAAATGCAGGTTGTTATTCCTTATCTGACTGAAAGGATAGTTATCCCACTTTTCGGACACAAAAACGAAACCATCATGTGCTGCTTCGTTTTATTAAACCTATTGATCTTCATTGATTGTTCTTCCACCACACACGCAGTGTTCATGTGAAAACTATCAAATGTAATACCAAATGAGTGATGCTTATCACAGTGTCTTTTCTTAGAAAAAAATTTGTAAGTATCAGTTATCTCATGTTTGCTGAAATATGTTTTAACTCATCAGTCCGTTAACTTAGGCTGGAATCACATTGATGAGCCACAGAGCCAATCGCTCTATTGTATGAATTACGCAATGAAAAAAAAAAGATTGATTTCATATTTTATTAGGAAAATATATATTATCAAAATCATAATTTACATCATAAGACAATTTGCATTTCATTCATGAACAAGGCATGTCAGTCACTCAAAGATATACCCTGAATCCTTCTAGAAATCTGTAAATCACAGTAAAAGACACAGATCACAATAATACTGGCACTTTGGTATATATAGCATAGTCCATGCTACGTACATATATAAATATATAAATATAAAAATACTCTGAGCACGAGGACATTTGGAAGACTTGATTCCTGAGTTGGTATCACGTGAGATCTATTTATCTTATCGAGATCAGTTTTGGAGGGACAGTAGGGCGATCTGAGCCGACCTCATTTTCATTCTTCTGTTGACATACAAATACATCAACATTGCTCGGATATGACCGATGTATATCCACCTTCCACCTGCATTCAGTTTTAATTGGCTGGCATATTCACAAGGTTTTTTGTCAGATCATACTGTATGACCTATGTCTAGCATTAGCCGTGTATGGATTTGGCACTATCTTTTTGTAGACGTGAGTGTAATCTTTTCTACACTTCTTATGCGTCGACTTCTTTCATTCATGTACACATATCAACGAACTACAAGACCCATACTTCTTTCATATGCTTCTTCCGACATCAAACATCCGGGCATTCTTGAGATGTTCTAAGTGGTGGCCTGGCATATGAACCAGATGTACCTCCTTTTGCGACACCCTGTGCTTGGTGTGAAGTTTGCAAACCGTAGCTCGTTCATACAGTAATGGCCCCGATCTTGACTAGATGCGGCTAGTCAAAAGTTCAAACCAAACATGATTTGAAGCTCATTTCAAGCTTAGAGACAGAACCAACTTGATGTTAACTTTTCTCAGACGACTCCGATGCAGACGACAAAAAGCAGAAGAACCGGAAGTATGTGGTGTTGAATCATGTGACCGCTAGATGGATTTGCAGTGTCAAGCCAGTTGTTCTCAAGAAAGTTTTCCCCAGCGTCCATTGGAAAGATCTCTACAATGTTCTTCGGGCTGGCGGGGTTATACTTCTTCGAGAAGACCTTGGAATCTGAAAAAAAGAAGCAATGTGTCAAAAGAGAAATAATTTTGTTCTTAAAGTCTCATCGTAACAATTTGTCGTTTCCACATCGTAATAAGATGTATGCATATATATGAATATATAAAACGTATTAGGTCAGGCCATAAATGAATCGATGAATACTTGATGAGACAATGCTTTGATCTGATGTGCCATTTCCGGTTTTACACAAACATATGATATTATGCAACGCTGTTACATCCTTCAACATAAGAGACATTAATGCGTAAGAGACATAGTTATCGTTTTACGAGATAAGACCTACCACACTGGCCATATGCTCCGTGAATGCAGAGTGACTTCCCCTTGTAACACCGACACAGGCTGCACGGGGACCGGAACCACTGGCCGTGCTTAACTGGGCCGCACGTGCTGCGACGAATCTCGAATTCGCAATAACGTCCGTAAAACTGCCTGCAAAGGAAACCAAAAACAGAATAAGAACAAAAGAACGCTAACGATGGTATACAGTGGAAAACTTAAATCTTGAACATTGCCATATTTCTATATAACATCAATTATCTTATATGTAAAATGTGCTTTCTGGTGATGTTGCTCTAAAAATCTTAGTCGCTCATGCTATATTACATTATTAATGATTACAACCATTCAAAAGACGCAACATTGTTATGATTGGATCAAAATATCTCCAAAAGTACAAATCAGCTTCTTAGATGGCATGTTGGATAGCTGCTTTTATGGTCATATTTAGGCTTACTGAATGTGTTGCCTGAAAGAGACTCGATCCAGAAAAAATACAATAATTTATATTTGTTTGCAGAGAGTGTGAACTCAAATATAACATTGGTTCTTGGTTCACTATATAAATGACATGTATCGCTAAAAAATTAAGTAATTTGACGAGAATATTAACTTACTTCTTGCACTGACAGAAGCTCCCTAGAACACAGAGTCCATTGTTCTGGCAGCAGTCCTTCAGGTACTTCTCTGGTGTCTGTTCTTCTGTAAACAATAGTACTTTTTTAAAACAAAAGGTCAAATCATTTTGAAAATGGAGAATGATAGGTGAAAGCTATTGTAAATGCTTATTGTAATTTTTGCATGTCTGATTGCATGGAGGATGTAAGTATTTTGTTAAGTCGACTTTAGCTCTTTTGTGATTTCAGCTTATATTTAAATAATAGTCAATTGTAATGTCCAGATGCTTGAAATATATTGATATTAATCTATGATATACATGTTTCCTCTCAAGGTTAATTGTCGTTCATTTGAGACTCTCTCTTGATAAACCATCAAGTGACGTGATGTATATCCCGGGGTATTCCTCCCATGTAGTTATCAAACTCATAAATATACACTTCAGATAAGGCTGTGGTGATAATTCACCCTGCAGTAATCAATTTCCAGTTTCCTTTTACGTATGTCAATATATCGCCGAGCCCATTATCAAAACCATGGCTGTTGGGCGCTATCACATTGCATACCATATATCATCTAAAAAATCACAATATGTTACGTATCTTATAACCATAATGTTCACCACTGATGGGTATGAATATCCTTTTGCATTTTGGCATTTAAAGTTTTTAAATATGCTTAGTATTTTTAAGGGTCTGTATTTATTTAGAACGTTTTCAAAGACGGGTTTTCCATATTAATAGCATTAGCAAACCGTAAGAGTAATTTACGTTCAACCAATGCAATATTACGTAAACATCCTATCAAGTACTTGTCACTTATTGAGAAAAATAATCGCACTTTGACGTCCTGACATAATAGCGGAGCAAAGTAGGAAAAACGAAGCTCACTTATTATATGAAGTAAGGTATTTTGTTAGGACCAGGTACAAAAGGTTACGTACTCGGACTCAGAGGTACATGTGGGAAAGGGCTAGCACACAGGGACAGGAAGGACGGGGTCCTAATTGCAATTAGAGAACCTAAGTAAGAGACGCTGGACGATAATCTTGACCCGTGGTCATTTATTGCTAGGATACAAACGTTCACAAGGAGACCAGTTGCGCAGAATGTCGAGATTATGAAATAACAGCCAACTATTGACAGGCCACTATGTAATGTTCTCATGAAGGCCAGGAGGGCACGGAGTTCACTATAGACTTTGAAGCATGGAGAATCCACTTGGAGAGAATATTTGGCGGCAGAGTGGCGGTTATTATGATGGTTTATGTAGAGTGTGTTGTTGACTTTCTGATAGAGTGCCAAGGATGATTTGTACGTCTAGAATTTCACTTAGTGTATAATTTGACATATAACTACAAGGACTGTTTCGTATGATGAAACGTTTGGTTAAATGACCTTTTGATAATAATATAATTTATCTTTAAATAAATTAAATAAAGTGTTTAGTAAAACGTTAAAGAAATCTTAAGATAGTTAAATCATTTTAGATGGGATGAGTCGCTACGTTTCAAATACGATGCATATGTTGTATTTTGAAATGTATTTAAATGTTTGCAAATGTGTTGTTATGGAATATTATGTAACTTTTTCTAGAAAATTAATTCACAACTGCACTTTTCGCAAAACCAGGTACAAAAGCATTCGAGCACTTCGTTTCAAATCTAACCATAAATATTTAAGTATCATTTCTAGCGGTCAAACAATGCTACCTATTACCTGTACACAATTTTAAGCATATTTTACGAGTTTTCGGTTCTCTGAGGATGGACAACGTAAACCTCAATTACCTCATCAAAAGCTTCTAAAGGTATAAAACAAGCGATAAGGAATCTCCTGACCAAGGAGGGATCCTTTGACTGCAGTGCATTATCTAGAGTATGCAGTGAGATGGAAGAGAGATAGGGAGAGCCAGATGGGAGGAACAGCTAGAGAGGTGGAGGACCATAGGAGGGGTGGGAGGTGGTGTAATGAGAGGAGAGAGAGAGAGCATTTGGAAGAATATGAGAGAGAACGAGAAATTTATAAGCGACAAACCCTAACATAGAGACACAAACTAACATAGGGACACAAATTAACATAGAGACACACACTAGCATAGAGACACATAATATAGTGTGAGAGAGACTCACGCAGAGTCAGAGGAGACAATTATAGAGAAAGGTGTGAGACAGAGTGTGAGAGATACTGGACTCATTAGAAAAAGACACATAGAGACATAAGTACAGAGAAAGAGATACACACGTATTGAGACAAATGGACTCATACAGAGAGAAGACAGTTACAGCAAATGGAGGAATAGTGAGTGTGAAGAAGGGATAGAGAGAGAAGGTGAAGGAAGAGGAGAGGGGAAGATAGTGATAAAGATAAAGAGTGACCACTACGATCTACTACTTAGCTAAAATCACATGGTCATCCAGTATCTCTGGAAGATCTCCAGCTTAGAGAGATGTTGCTAGCCTTATCTTAATTTGATCGCACGCGCAACATCAAAGCTGGCCGACGCGTGGATTTCTGTTTATCTTGCTAAATGTTTCCGAATTGCTCGTAAAGTTGGAATAGTTATCCCAGCAGCTTGTGTGTTGATATTAATCATCCTTGTGAAAACGTAGGGACAGTTGATGGGGGATGTTAATTTGTTTGATGACTCTGTTTTTTTCACCCTTGTTAAGTGATTTCTTTGCTGTTTGCTTGTTTTCTTAATCGCAATTAACGTATCGCAGTTTTGATATCATAGTAATGTCCTTTGCTTGTAAAACATCATAATATGGAGCTTTGGAAAGATTCGTTCGAAAGCATAATCAATTTGAGTGCATAAATTACTTATTTATATACAACATAAAACCACACCAACGATAAAAACAGCGGAGTAAACTAAACGCATATAATGATGATATATACATACCTGATTTGAAGGAGAAGTCGAACCTTTTGGACCTTTGGTGACGCTTGGAATGTGCAAGTTTCTGCAGCCATCTTGGAGAATCTGTAAAATAAAAAAAATATTATTCACCTTTTCACTTTTCTTCACCCGCTATATTTTACCTACACTCAGGGGCAAAAGAAACGATACCATATACAATACATGATAGGTCAAGCTAAGAGTGATATTTACGGCTGAATCTGGGTTAATTTGTTTCTTCAAGAGCTAACTGAACTAAGTTTTTAATTTCAAAGCTATATCTGTTAACGCTTTTGAAATATTGTTGAAATACAGGCCTTTCAAAAAACGCCATTTTAAAATCTCCTTAACGAGATAGGAATGAGAAAATGACCCTTTTTCTTGTTTTTAAACCAACATACAGGCAAAATGCGTGAAGAAATTAACTTCTACCCGGGTTTTTTAAATTGATAACATCTTATATTTATAAGATTTTTACATTTCATAATTTTTTTATTCCAATTAAAAGATTATGACCAGAAATAACATTGAAAAAGTTGTTTTCTGACCCCTCCTGTATTTGAACAGTTACAGAGTTATAAATATCATACTTTGATGTTTGAAATTCTTAGTACTTCTTCACAACTAATTTGTCTACCACAAGGGTTCGTAGTCGCATTTCATTTACAACAGGATTTTATTCTGTACTCTTTTGGAAAGTTGGTATCGTTTCTTTTGCCCCTGAGTGTATATAAACTATACCCCATTCAAATAACTAAATATACACTAGAAATGGCAAATAGAGTTTAATTATCGACAGGTTTTCGATTTACCTACAATGTAAGTTATAGGAATGGTTAGTCAATCACATACATTAAATTGACATTGTCATTTGCCGGTTAATCATATAATTGACAATTTGTCAAGTTTTCGTTCAATAGATTAAAGCCAAAAAACATTTAAATATTTCATGTTGAGTAAAGTTAAGTGTTTTGCTCTTCAATATGAATTAACGTTGTAAATTATTCCTTGGGCTTGTAAGATTCTTTTCAGCATATAGTTGAGTGTATAACTGGGGCAATCATTTTTGACAACTTGATGAGAACTATGATGCTCTTTCAGAGGAATGAAAATAAGCATAACCTATTCATCTGTTTTCCGTATTGCGTCGGTACAATCCCGCATCGTAATGTATTCCTCACCTCACCTACTGATGAAGTGGTTGCCAAAGTGCAGTAAGGTCTCAGACTAACGTGTCTATTATCTAGGTCTTCAGCAACTAACACAAACAGTCAAAGTAAACCAAGCCTAAATAATACTCGCTAAATTGAGTAAATTGAGGCTAGGTTTACATAGACTGGTAAAACATAACCTGTTGGATGTCCGTTCAGAGGATATTTTAAAGTCGACTAATAATTGATGCACATCATTGAAATATCTGTTTAAATTAGAATGTTGTTGGTAGTAAGTTCTGAATAAAGCTTTCAAAGTGATATTACAGAATATATTTATCTTTACATATAGATTTATTTTATAATCCGTCTTGATTTACTCATAATTGGAGTGTATACATGGTGCGTGTGTTTTGTGCTAAATAAAGCCATGCGAAGACAGCTCAGAGATTTTTATCTTAAATTTTGCATTTCCATAATTCATTTCGGAGACTGAGGTGAGTCTAGACTACCTGTATCAGCTAAACTAATTCTTTACCACGTACAGAGCGTGTTGTTCGTTTAATGAAAAACTCATCTTGCTGAACTCTGAGGAAAGTGGATTTGACAGTTCTAGCCCTGTGGTTTACTTTACTTACTCAGTGTATACATGTTTACCGTTTGATGTTTCTATGGAAACGTATCATTGCCTTTTTCTGTTAAGGTTTATAGTTTAAATAAAACAAACCATTCAACGAGAGTGATGTCAATATTCCAAGCGATATTGGAAACAGCATTCATGTTGTAAATTATGCTAGTAATGTTCATATTAATCAACAATTTCCTAAGTTTTAATTTCCTGTCTTAAAATGCTGTGTTGGTTGTTTGGCTTGTAAGGACATTGGTTCAAATGAAATAGAAGCTTGATTTATCACCGAACAACAAAGAGCAAATTGATGAATTAGTTTCAATGAGTTTGATTAAACGAAGTCGGTAAATGGAGCTCTTATTATGCGAGGTCATTGATCGACGGACCATGTTCATGTTTATGAAGAAGATAAGTTATCTGACCAGTGGGCAGTAAATTAAAGTGGACCAGGGATGACCAATCTGATATGCACGGACAAACTGACCAGGGAGATTTATGGGATACAAGATGGCGTAGGCCTGGACGCCAATATGATACGTATAAACAAGTTGGTAAACAATGAAAGATTCAATTAGTATATAGTACATGAGATTTAGAAGTGTAAGTTATGAAAAGAGAATTGGGTATACGAGTTCGTGTATCATTGTTTATTGTCATAATTGATCTTTTGGGTTTGTTCAACTAAATCGTGGAGTTTCTGTTGTATGTATAGAATGTTTAGCTTTAGTCGTGATTTAAATCACGGGAATTAAGAACAATTACCTTCGTTGACTTACAATGAAATAAATCTATTTTTCTTCTTTGTCATCAGTGAGTCCGTGACAACCACCAGTACCATAATAATCTTATGAATTGTATTCAAATGCAGCTAAAACACAATGTAACTATAAATCACTGGACAATTTCTGACGTTAATTCTTTATCTTCATATTTTTTACTCAAATTGAACATTCGACATTTAATATAGAAACCAAATGATCAGACACAAATTTTAGATTCATATTCATATTATATTGTTAACAAATGTACTTTTATTGCTAGCCAATTCACTTAGCATAATGGTCGTATCTTTGTATCTTACAGGTTGTCGGCTCCAGGGGGAATATTTACTCCAGCTATCTGTGTCCATTTCTTGTTGCTGACCACCGACTACCCCCATTCAATCAGTTGGGGGATTAAGAGATTTCCCCAACAAGAGCTAGATCGCTAAAGGCATGAGATTTAATACGAGTTAATCCCATAAGGGGTAAACGAGTCTTAATGTTGAGAGGAACAAATCGCGAAGTATCACAAGTGGTGAAGTTTACAATGAGCGTCATTAGTGGAGCTTTCGCCTGCCAAACTCCTCAGCAAGAATCAACAGCCGCGGCGTGAAGAGGGTTAATACAACGGATGAAAAATGGGCACTCGTAATCTGAAGATTTGTTAATTTAAGTCTAGCCCGCACGCACTTGTTTATGCTCTCTGAGAACTGGCATGTACTTTTTATTCACGTGTGAACGATTAAAGACTGAAAGGTGTTGTAATCCTTATCTGATGTAATCGAATATTTTACTGTATAAGTCCTGTCCTACGTACATTATTGTTACACTGATGAGGTGACCAGGTGTTTCAATAAAGCTATGATTAACATCATATTATGTAATATTGTTTAAGTGACATGTCAAAAGAGAAAAGTCGTTTTTGACATTCGTTAATATATAATCTTTCAGAACATTTTCCCGTTCGATATTGAAATTAATTAAATCACGAAAATATTATAATTTAAAGAAAATACCACCAACTACTTCGCACCTACTGACATCTAACGATTGGCTCATACATTCAGGAATTTACACTTTCACGCTTGGGTCAGTCGGATCATAACGTAGAATTTTCGCAAATAGTAATGTCAATTTCTGACATAAACACACAAACAAATACTCTTGACGTTACATGATGCCAAACATTACATCTCTCCAAACATCTCATACCCAGTGTTTACAAACATACACAAACTGGAGAACAGTTCTTGTGCCGTAGAAACAAACAGTTCTTGTGCAGTGAAGAACCTCTAATGGCGAAATTTGATATCCGGGTATCTTCGTGACCCTGGGTCAGAGGTCAAAAGGATACTAAACTGGAGGACATGGTATGAATACGCTGTATCATGTGTCAGTTGTGGTCAGCAATTTATCGAGAAACTTTTCAACACCATCGTATATTCGGACAATGAACAACGTTGACCAATTATCAACAGAAACGATCTGTATTTTGCTGCATGAAGCTAAAGCTTGGATGAAGAGTTGTTTCATATGTTCCTTTGACATTTGTCAACGTTGGCTCATAGTTGTTCTTTGATTCATAAATAAATAGCTAGCATATCGACATGCGGAATACTATATCTGAACAAGATTAAGAAAGTTGTCATCCATAAAAAATATTTAAAGAACGTCTATTAACCCATGCGTCATTTTAAAGTTAATAATCATGAAAAACACTGATGTCCGACGACAATGAGGGCAGTTACGGCTAGTAAGTGTCAATGTGGTATTCTATAAATTTAATGTGTCATTTTTAACTTTACAACTGGAAGAAGTAACGACGACCGCAGTGTCTGAGATTCAACAAGAAGTTGACGTCTTTACTTTATATAACGATGTAGGCCTTAAAAGCAGCTTCTCTGTCAGCAAAATACAGTATTCTAAAATACATTCACTTACATCAAGAGAGTGGAGTATTAATTATGCGTCATACCACTGCAGTTAGGCCTACGAGTTACGTATGTCTTTAGTGAATGAATGAATTCGTTTATTTCTGTAGAGGGGCCAAAGGTCCATTTTACAAGTAGCCTACATCGGTCATGTACGTATGTCTTAAATAATTGAAGGTAAAAAAATTTACGTTTTTGATAGCTGTCATTTATTGCACATTTTAATACCTGCACATTACCACTTAAGAGAGTACAAATCAAATGTACGCGTTATTTCATCTCAACAACCGGAAGTTACGACTAAGTTGAGCTTCAAACGCAACAAAGAAAGTGGTCGTCTTTGATTGTCCATAAAGATGACGAACGCCTCGGTGAAGCAGGTATATAACCATATACAACGGTATATAGATGTCAGAAAGAGGTCAGGAGTACGTTTACTGAAGCTGTAAATCAACGAGTTCTAAGATGCGCCATTAGAGCCTCGTTCGGGGATACAGAGGCAGTAAGGGGAGGTAATTATGTCGAGAGGATGGTTCCAATATCTTCTCAAGTAGCTACGAACTTTCTAATGAGGACCAGTTGAAGATACTGACCAGCGGTCAAGGGGTCGTATGCTGATATTTCTTAGAAAAATCAGTTTTAAGATATATCAGATATTTAATCCAAGGATATCGTTTACATTGTTAAGACTGGTTAGAGTTTATTTTATAGTTGACGTTTTAGGTTATCCTGGGCTTTTATTTATTTTTAAATGATCATGAAGATTCTGGGGACTTAACATGTCATTTTAAATAATTCTCTTCAAAAAGCTTTGATATTTGATTTATGGTCCTTTTCAATCCAAGCTACAGTTTGAATGTCGTTCAACATCATTGCAGTAATGGAAAATATTCAATTGAACCGAATTTGAAAATAGATTACAAACTGTTAAGTCACAACAAGAATACAAAAGGTAACCGGAATGTTCCGAGCAGCAGGATTTTGAAGGTGGATGGTTGGCATACCTTCTCTGATGGACTGACCACAGCACGGTCATCTGTTTCTGGTCATCCCAGCAGGTGATCGCTGACCACTACATCCCCCTCCCCTGTTATCTGACCAGGTGAAGCGGGGTTTGTTGATGAGAATGATGAAGTGTACAGATAGTTGTTACTGATAGCGCAATTCGCTGGAACTGGGTTCCTGCTGACAAGGGTCCAATAAACTGGTTCCACAGGCCAACAAGGTCAATTAAATTTGCGTTTATCGCGCATTTCCGAACTACACTGTTGAGCCCATCCATTTGCATGGAGGGGCACTTCAAACGATTGTGGGGGAAGGAGGGGTGGGGAACTCCCTTCTAAGCCGTGAGGGCTGAAACCTCCTCGGGGAATATTCTCGGATAATTGAGGACAAACATGTTTATTATTGAATAATTAAAAGCACGAGCTGTGATCTAGGCTGGCACTATTATTGCTTACCTCGCTGCTGCAGGGAATAGTAAACATAAGGCTTAAAGCACACCCCCTTGTCTCATACTAATTTTCTTCGGTCAAATTATACATAAACCAGCGGGAAAGAAATACATCTATTTATTTTTTGTCATTTATGTTTTTCTAATGTTGTAAATGGTTGGTTTTAAGGAATGTTAATTATGTCTGACATAGTTATTAATTAAAGTGAGCATTGAACCTACTTACATTTTCTTATATTTTTATGATTATCTTATCTTCACCTGGAATATTATGTAAACGAGTCTCTTCTGTTCACAATACAAAGAGTAGTGTTTTGCATCTGTATATATTTCTTGAACACTGAACGACATCTGGTTTTGGAGTCAGTTTTAATGGATTTATAGTGCAGTATCCAGTTGGCGGTGAAGCAACATACCCATCTCGTTGTTTTGAAGTTGGCTTAACGTCCATCAGATAAGTACAGGCAGTTTATGTACAGCTGTCCACAATAAACGCTTCTTGCTCTATCACAAAGGCATGTTTCATCTGCAAGGCTTGAAAGCCATTTACATTCTTGGCGACGTTATAACGAAACACTTGCACCGTAATATTCCAGGGGATACTAAATGTAAGTGGTAACAACATTTCCAATGTGTCCTAACGCTTCTCAAACAAGACTTTGTATCCATTCCATATTATCCATTAGATCGGTAAGACCATATACAATACCTATCACAGTACGGTTACTCTTGATGGTACCCATGTCCACCATTTTTAAAACTAAAAGATAAGAGGAACCTTAGGCTCTGCATGGTTCTGCTTCAAAACTCGGTATTATTTAAGAGCCTTTACCTAGGTATTAATTCTGCAAGTTTAGAAATAAAAAGCCTAACTAAATGAAATAGTATAAATGAAGGTGTTGTAATTATTTTACATATGTCATTGATTACATTTAAGTCTACTGAGGTTCATGCACTTATGCCTTCTCGACAACAGAGGACTGAGTATAATCGTTGAATAAGCAGTTTTTAATATTTGACCGACTTGACAAAGTGAACATCCTAACTGCCTACTATTCGAAAGCCTACTAACGATGGAACATCGTGACTAACAAACAACTTTACACATCAGCCACATCAATATTCTCGTCACGTTTTACTTTTCAAAAATCCCACATTCTTGACCATGTTATAGCGAGGATCGACCCCATAGCTGACCACGGTCCAGCAGGTCTGGGATGGACATCCATCAAAAACGATGATAGTCTGTCAGATTGACATGCGATAAAAGTAGAGATAGAGATTTCAGAGCTGTTTACACTCGCCAAGCGTTCCTCAATCTAATATAGTAAGACCAATCTGGGCCTGTTCAATGCGAGGAGCACGAAGCGCCTATTATATTATGATTGAAGTATGTTCGGGAGCGTGAGGCTACATTTGTCAGGAAACATTTTCCCGGTCATCGTGACCTGGCCGAACAACCTTCCAATGGCTCGAAATTGAATTAACAGACTTATTTGGTTAGACTAACATTTAGTATCATAAGTATTTTGTTCAATATTGACATTATTTCTAAACAATCCATGTATTCAAAAGAAAAATGAGCCAATAAGATGCTTTATAGAGTTGAGCAATCTGGACTTGCTATACTTTTCTAAACTCTCGTATTCAATGAGCTTTTGATCACAATCATTCCAGGTCAAAATCATGATCAAACATCATCTTGAATGATCTTTTAGATATAATTAAATAAATAAAAAATAGCATATCAAGGCCAGTTTGTGTTTCGGGGCTGAAAAAATTACCCCCAGGAAACGGGATGAAACCGAAGCGATGTTTATCTGATTTCCTACTAAACTTTTCATTTCAGTGTCTGTAATTTGCTATATTCCCTCGGGACACTCCGGACAATGAAGGTCCGAAACTGACCACTGGCCAAATTGACCAACACGAAACTGACCACTGGCCAAATTTACCAACACGAAACTGACCTGCCAGGACGTGAAGGTGTAAGGTGGATTATCAGCTGTGACTGAGATTATCGCATTCAGGATTATCCATGGATTAACTCTTACGTTGTTCAGTGGAAATTGATATTGTAAATGATCTTTATATACTATAATGGATGATTATTGCAGTAATGAAAGTAAGCTGTTTACATAGGATATTTACCTGTAAAAGACGCAATAAGAAATGTAAATTCTGTTAAAGAAGTGTTCATGGTTGATGACATAAAAAAAAGATAGTTAATAATCAAAATGTAGCCCGATCTAAATAGTCGCAGGCAGCAATCGAGTCAACTTCTGGAATGTTGTATTATTAGATTACGAAGCTTTTTTTGTCTGTAATTGTGTCCAATCGTTGGCATATCTACACCCTACTTAAATATATATACATCATTCCCGTGTCTTTATCAATCAAGGTTTCCCCTCGGTAATATATAACCATTCTACATAAGTGTTAACCATAGATAAACCGTTTCCTGCAATCAAATGAAACTGCAATGCCATAGATATTTGCATTTCAAAACAAATACCAACACATTTCGACCTATTGTCCTCATCGAGTGATATGTTAAACATTATGCACAATTACGTAATTTTTACTTTCGAAAACTTCCTGAAATACAGGCTATTCCCACAACAACGTTTCGTAATTATTTGTCACAGTGGTCAGATTACTGACCAAAGCGTCCGAGGGATTGTAGGAGCGCTGTATGTGGCATCATTACTAGGGGAACGCGAAGGAAGGTGATGTAACCCCCTTGATTAAAGCTGGAAGGGGGATGTAACGCGCTATCGATCTGAGCGGGTAGGTTTCTTAGAAGGGAAGCCTTGTGGCAATGCTCTGTGAACTGGTGGAAATGATGTGAATAGTTGAGAATCACACGATAAATAGGGTCTCTGCATGTACTTCATCAGTGCGAGAGTTATTATTTCAGTACGGTCTATCTTACGCCTGGTTGAATCAGAATGTAGGTAACAAAGAACTGTTTATTAGCATGTTTAAACAAAGATGTAAAGATATTTATTGTCAAGAGTGGTCAGCCACTGTGAATAGTTCAAAATATTTCAACACATATTCAACATTTAAATTTAGTATTATACCAGAAATATATCTACGGGTGTTGCCCTCGCTTTATCTGCGAAGAGCAATGACAAAATTTCGTTGTGGTATAGCTGGCTACAAGATACAACTATATAGAAGGTCAAAAAGTGAAGATACTTCCATTGCTTTGTGCCCTCACTGTAACAACAGCAAGTTGGAAAATGAATACCATGCATTACTGGAATGTCCATATTATAATGATGTACGAACTAAATATTTACCATGCTATTATTACATTAACCCAAATCAAGACAAATTTATAAGTCTAATGAATACAACATCAGTTAATATTATATTACGCTTAGCTGTGTTTTGTGCTAAAATATCACCTGTACGTGAGAACAAAGTGTAGACAATGTAAAGGCGCTCCAGAATAATTGTATATTAAAACACATGTCATTGTACTGTTGGCCTCATGGCCATTTATACAAATAAAATCTGTCTGTCTGTCTGTCTGTCTGTCTCTGCATGTATGTACTCTTTATTCTTAAAATAGTAAAATGTTGAGAATCACTCTGTATTGAGCGTACTTTACATGTATGCACTATGTATTTTCGTGAATTCCGAATGTTGAGGATCACACTGTGTATTTTTTTATCTATATGTATCTCGTATGACAATATGAATGTTGAGTGTCTTAAAAGAGAAACACGAATGCGGGATTTGACATACGATACATACGACTGTTTGACAAGTGATGTATCAGCATTTATCGTGACTCGCCTTTGCAATAAAAATCAATTTCTTGTCATGAATGTGTGAGATCGATAAAATCGTGATTTGAAATAAACGTTACTTACTGTTTGTCTGTGCTTCTGTAGAGTACATAATCCAAAAGAGCAACACGCACAGATATCTGTAAAAGGTTGTATTGAAGTTCAATTACTAAAGCTCTGCATTTTGAACGTTGAGAGATAATATAGAGACTAGAGAATATCGCCATGCTATGAAGGACGTCTATGATTAGAATATATAACGTGTATGCAATAACATTTTCACTTGACAACACATATGGACACATGACTTCGGATGCATCTAAATCAAAACATATATATTCGTCGATGACATTAACAACACACTATGGGTCGTGTTGACAGGTGACAGATGAAATGGACTTCCTTTGATGTCTACATTGATGCATATTAGATACGTATGTGCTGCCCTCTTTCTGACCTGAGGTGCTTTTGTTTACATCTGAATGATTCATGCTAGTGGAGTGTTCATTAACACAAACTTGAAAATAAATAACTTTCATGGTAGAACTTACATGGGATTGTTAACTTTTGCATTAAGAGCAAAATGGTGATGTTTGTTCATCTTTGGTTGTAAACCTTTCTGTCAATAACATTTCAATTATACTTTATTATGTGATGAAATCTAATTCAAATAATTCTATCAATTTACAAAAATAATGTGATGGAAATCCATTTTATATGATATGTCATAATCAAAACCAGTGATGGCATCATACATTCAGTTTTATATACAAAACATTGTCATATATTGTCAACATGCAGATATTTCATCTACTGATTAAATACTGAGTAAAGATGACAAATTATAGATTCTATCTAGAGCAATGGTACTTTGACAGTATCTTTCAGAAATCAAATCATCAGCCATCTCTACATCTTTAATAACAATGTCATAACATATAAAAATACAGTTGATGCACATTGTCATAAGTTTAAAAGATAGCAATAGAATGAATGTACATACCTATATGTTGTGTATAAATCCATCTATCTGCTACTTTCTCCTCTCACTAAAATCCCGGCACCTGTTGTTTTGCTCTCCATCCGAGTTACAACTGTGTGTAGCTTATATTCCCACGTGTAGAGACACGGAATTAATTCCCATGGGGGCGGGGCTCGATGATTGACACGGTCACGTGGCTTAGTACAGCCAATCAGATGCGGTGGAGAGATCGGGCTGACAGTGTTGACGATTGGGGAACAAAACCATGCTTTCACACATCGTCACGCGCCATTTGCGGTGATAAATGAGGATTAACTATTAAATCAAATTGCGGGGAAAGTATAAGACTCTCTCTCGTCTATCGCCTCGGTCCAAGCTGTTAAACTGAAACAATAGAAAATTGCTCCAATCAACTACTTATTTGTGACATTTAGTTTTACTTACGGCGTGCATAAAATGGATATAATTGTTATGAACACGGGTGTCCATTTCAAAGACACCGCCGGCGGATGTTTACACTAGGTAACCAAGCTGTTGTCGTGTAAAGTTGATGTTTACTCCAGGTATCTTCTCACCTTGTTTCTCTGTTTGGGGGGAAATTAGTTTAACGTGTTCCCCTTCAAAGGGATCTGAGTGAAACTGTGAGGTAAATATTTGCTAAATTAACTTACATACAAGTTCATTAGCACGTGTATACTAAACGATACCTGGGTAACCGCTATCTGCCGACATAGCGTTCTTATCTGCAATCTAATTGGTAAAACTTACCTTGGTAAAAGCTGTTTTGTTTTAAATTTACATTTTCATTTAAAACATGTATCGAAATGGATTTTTTCTTGATCATGCTGTACATATTTCGATTAATATGTTTATAGGATTTCATTGTTATCAATTGTCAATAACCTATTTATGATGAAGTAATTAAATTATTTAAAAAGGAAATTTTAGAAGTTACTTTTAGAAAATTATAGCACAACAAAGGCCTTAGTCATTTAACAAGTGGATCATGTTTTGTAAATATGATGGTTAAATAATTATTGTGTCGAATAAGCTTCGTAAGATTTACCACATAAAATTGATACATAAAGAGTGTATTAGTGTTGTAATCGCTTCAATATAATTTTTTCCCCATATTTTGAAAGATACATTTATGATTTAATAATACCTTTTTTTCTAAAATGAACATAGCAAATTTGTTATAAAAAAGTACGCTTTATCTAACTTATCAACAAATTACAACACTGTTAATTGATACAGTTTGGAGGTTGAAGTTGGTATCGCAAACCCTCTGTTATAGTGTGTAGGTAAAGCGCTAAGGCAATTCGTGTATACCTTTATGATTAGAGTGAGTTGTGAGTTTCAGAAAGACGTTCCTCATGTACCGTTATTTTCAAGAAAAACATAAGTAAACCGTCAAAACGTTGTGGGCTTAAAATATTTTTATTCAATAAAGAATCCAGTTCGGTAAACAACCAAAACTTTGGTTTTTTTAATAACTCCCCTTTATACAACGTAATAAATAAATAAAAAAGAAGTAGACAAAAGAAGCAAACAAAAATTAAGATCATGGCATATCTGTATAACAAAACTACATGATAACAGTGACGATTATTTTTCCCACAGATAAATCCAATTAAACGTGAAATAATATGCACTTACAGTTGTTTTGTGCTTATGAGTAATGACATTCAAGTTCCTATATTTATGTTATCAAATTATTTTCTTCATCAGCTGCTTCTTCTACTTCATTACACTGTTATGATGACGTGCTTCATCATACCCGTGGTCCCTGACATTGAGCAGCGGAGCTCTTAGTGGAACAACACAGTATCTACCAGTAGAATATGAATATTTTACAACCGGTCAATAGACCAATTCATAGCTTCCATCAAAAGTATTATTGGTCCTTCCAAAACATTCTTGCAGATACAGAACAAGGACTTATTATTGCCCTGTACTGTTATGACTCTATGGAAGTATTTGAATTGCAACAGCTTTTTATAATAAGAATATAAGTTTCATTAAAACATCTGACGACTTTGTCTACACCATTCACTGGTGCTTTTCTCGTTAACCTTGTTGATGGTGAAATGAACAAATTAAGAAATAGATGATGGAATCACACTTAATTTTGAGGCCAAAGTGGTCTGACGGAATCAATAAACTACCTCGAAGGTAGACTCATCCCCATTGTATAATAAATTCAAATGCCCTAAACTGAGGCCTCTGGCTCTTTACCTTATCGGGCTTTGTATAATTTATCATACCAATGGTCAGAGGGTTACTATTTGAGAATTACATGATTACCAAATTATCAAATTACAAACCGTATTAGTCTGATTCTTTACACAAAGTTCAAATAAAGATAAAAATAGGATTATAGACGTGCCCCCCTTTTTATATGCGGTTACACCAAATCTGTACGTTAGTATCCCAATCAGCTGAAGAACCTTACACCATATTCTAGTTTTCTATACCTTTTGCTTCTGGAGAGGAAGATCAACGCAGTATCTTTGAGAGACATTTCAGAAGTTGGTGTAAGAATAATGAAGACGAATGTATGGATGACAATTGCTTTATTCATGGTATGTTATGTTTCGACTCATGTTCTTGTATCGTGCTCCAGCAGAGGTGAGAGGCTTGAGACATGATATTCTCTGTCGAAACTTTGCATACCATGAATAAAGAAATTGTCATCCATATATTCCGCTTCATGATTTTGATGAAAAAAGGTATTCGGGTTTGATCCCTGTACCCTTATGAGGGATCCCAAGGTCACGAAGTCCATGAATTATAACCCCATTCAGCTAAGGAGCCTATGTACATGGTTTCAGCTTAAATAACCACTCTGTGATTTTCAACACAAATTGTTTTGCGTTGAAACAAATGTAAATGACATAATTATTGATGCATTGTCCAAAAGTCTCATATATCTGATGAAGCATATTAATTCTTGCACTTCATTACCTTTTCTTGTGTTCAAGATTCGATTTAATCAAATCAAACAAATTTTAGACTTTTCATTACAAATAATCGTATGTGGCCATCCATCCTTGAGCGCTGTTATCTGGAAATTAAAATGTATTTCCAAAACTTCTCATATATCTGATGAAGCATATTGTTCTTGTGGCCACGCCACGGAGAATGCACTTCATTACATTTTCCTTTGTTCAAGATTCGATTAGAAAGAATGGTATGTGGCCATCCACCCTTAAGCACTGTTATCTGGAATATTAAAATCAGTACATCAATTTATAATTTAAACCCAAAAGTTTTGCATAAACAGCTATGCTACTGACTGCAGATATCAAAAATGTATTTAGCCATCATTTCCAATATACCTATTTCCAGTATACTACCTGTATTATTCTTTGACATCATGTTCACTATATGTTGCTCTTGTCGTGATCATGTTCATATATTGTTGTTGTTGGAGCGGTCTTCAAATAAACTCACACGAGCCGGTTGTTGACCAATCCAGTTTGTGTATCTTTTCATGAATAAATACGTTTGAACCGCAGAAGCAATTATGTGATAATTTGTTTGCTTTCAATGAAAATGTTTTAACAGTAATATATATTTGCGGAAGCCAGATTACCACGTCCAAATTACATGAATACTCGTTATATGATTTAAACATATTGTTATTCATGAAACTTTTACATGAATATGGTTTGACACAACAAGCTTTACGCTTAAACAAGTGCCGCTCGGTTAAATGTCACAAAAACAATCAATAATACAAATCAAACTTTACAATAAGTAAGTAAGTAAATTAGTAATTTTTAATTTGATTTTGATTGGCTGTGAAATGATACCCGCCTGACCCCCGACCCCCACAGTCGAAATGACACTATTAACAAAGACCCCAAACAACTCACGGAGTGGCTCTTTAATGACCGCCAAGATCGCCAAATCTATATATTCTGATCCAAATCAGCTGAAGACTACAAATTATTTCAGCATTCTAGGCGTTTTGCCCAATGAGTATATATAAACAATATTTCAGATTTCTGAGGCCAGTAGTTCTGAAAAGAAAGATGATATATATTGAACATTTTTACGGACACATGGACGGGCTTGTTTCGAGATTTTATTATCTTTATTAAATTGACCATGGTTGTGTCCACTTCTTGTGCACTGATTCATGTACTGGTGATGAATATAGATATATCTATAGTACACGTTAATGTATTTGTGTTTCCTTCCTATATTAGTTTATATTTCGAACTGACATATTAATGTCTTTTCTTCCTGCTTCAAAAGTGATAATATATTTCTCAAATGAAAAAAACTCGTTTTAATGGGACAATGACATAGGACATTTATTTTGGGAAATATATTGATAAATCTGATAAGAGAATTGTTTTCAGATGTTTGTTTTTAACATCAACAGATTATGTTCTTTATGAATGAATGTACACACCTTGGTAAAAACATTGAAAAATAAAATGCTTTTGAACTACGAAAATGGAATCAAATATATGGTTTCGATTTAATTGATTCTTGATATTGACCCTGAAACAACATCTCACTACTTTTTCGTTTGTCTAAAATATCTTGTTACCAGGAACTCCTTGTAGTATTTTACTTAAAGTCTTCAAAACAATAGTCATCTGAAAATGTTATTCGACAAAACCGGGTTTGCGCTTCAGAAACTCAAAGTAAGTAGGGGTCAAAAAAAAAAAAAAAGGACTCTCATTTTGATACTTTTCACACACTTAAATCATGAAAACTTTAAACTATCTTACATAAGACTTTTGAAATGATCAAGGCAAGTGTAAACCCATAAAGAACCATTACCTTAGCGAAATTAGAAGGATGATGTGACGTCATCGTATATCTCAGTATTCCTGTTAAGCGTTGTTTGTTGCCTGTTAATAAATGTGAAGAAGTGGTTTGACTCAAGCATGTGTTAAGTATTTTCAATCAGTGACAAGCCATATGATCATTTCAATTACAATTACCGTCAATCTAAACGTTAATGCTCATCTAGCATTTGCAATTGATCAACGTTTTGATGGCTTTGATCATCGAGGGGTTGAAAAGCTCTGCCCATGGACTCCCTGTATTTATGTGCATTACGAAATAAAGACCATAAGCATTTGCTGTCGATGGTCTAATGCAATAGGTTATCAATCTTTATACGGTAAAACACTTTTGTTTACAGTGTGTCTATATTGTGAATAAAGCAATGTCAACAGTGTTGGAGGAACTATGGTGATTCTTCCAAAATGGTATAATTAAATAGTATCTGTCGATTTTCGGAGGTTGCTCGTGGTTTGAAAACTTCAAAAATGCGTAACATATGTAGATTACAAGTTGTAAAATACAATTGTAGCGATCAGGCGCTTTTAAAGCTATGTTTACTGTTAGTATTCATTGACAATTTTTTTCATGATTTCAGTTCCCAAAGTGATAACTTTCTTTTGTCGATGACTTATTTATAGTTATGTCTTGAATACAAATGTTTTTCATCATTGGACCATGAACTGTATGTAAATGGAACATATCTCAGAAAATGCACTTTCTGTATACTGGAGAAGGATTTTTAAAAGCACATTTGCTTGTTTCCAAATTCAGCCGTATGTACCCTCTTACGAAATAAAAATATTTAAACAATAAGGATATAATCTTTAATAAACCGGCGTCTTGTTTTAGATAAACCATGCCGTGGCATATCAAAAACAAACCATCAAACACAAGGCGAAGCATCGGCTAGTTTTACATTCAGACTGTAGTTAACATTATTTTGACCTGACAAAACCTCTATAAAAGGAAATCTAGATCTGCAGTGAAATTTCCAATTCTCAGAGGATCTTATATTTAATAAATTTGTTTTTGTTTTTTTGAGAATTATTATTTTTCATAGACTGAATATAAGTCTAGGGATCGGCCAACAAGCGCAGCTTATAATAATACTCTCCCTATAACAAAACACAAAAGAAAGCTAGTGACATGAATCGAGCGACTAACGATACAACTAAATGTGAAACACATAAAACACTTCATCAAATATTTGAAATATCTATTTTAAAACGGTCACCCCCGTATCCCTTATAAAACAGTCAAGGCTCATAGTCGAAATGTTTTGGTATTACATCGATATTCGTATAGTAGAGTGGAAGTCGATTTATTGACTTATATCGATTACTGAAGTCAAACTTTCCTGTCTCCCTAATGAGCACGAATGATTGCAATGAGCACGAATGATTTCTGAACGACACCGTTGGTTCCATTTTGTTTTGTTGATGCATTTGCAAAAATGTTTTTGAAATAACACAAATACCCTTATGTTCATATTGGTTTCGGTTATAAACAAAAGGTTGTTGTTGAAATGCTTACTTTCAAATTTATACACGAAAGATATTTTTAAAGTTTTCAAGAGTAGTTAATTGATTGCCACAAAAATGCATTAATTTGCGAATATAACATTTGATAGTGAAATGAACTGAACTGAACTGAACTAAAACTCTTTATGTATAAATGTTCTCTTGGATAAGTGTGCAGTTTATAAGGATGATACATATATGAATGAGCCAATTCTCGTATTTTAGAAATTTGACAAAGATAATTGAAAACTTTACCATCTAAATGCCATATCGAGCTGATGATAGTATGTATGTTCCTTTATGAATGGCATTGTGGCAAATGTCTGAATTCTTATATTAATGAGGATATATTTGCTAAGCTGTAGACTTGCTGGATGAGAACCTATTTAATATATATCAAAGGCTCCAGCAACTCCAAAACAAACAGCTACAGTCACGCTTATGAAAATGATTATTATGTCATTTTATATTTCAGTGATATCTTAAACTTTTCACTCTTATACTTTAAGACTGACCTTTGACACTAAACTTAACTCTTTATTTTATTGAGATATTATCAAAATGTACTAACGTTATTGGTTCATCCATGTTGTATTTATATAGGAATATTATGTTCCCAAAATGGCAACTTTCTGTATTGCTTCTTGGTGTCGTTTCAACATGTAGTAAGCATTATTCTAGTTCAATAGTCATTCTAATACTTCTATTCAGGCAAGCTCCAAATCGGAACTCCCCGGTGTGAGCGCGCTGTTGTCGCGAAGAGCCCGACGAAGTAAACCACGTTCGTCTTGCGTTATTATGCAAAACTATAACTTAGACAAATAGACTTAGTAATTTAGTCTAGACAGAGCCAAGTTTGCGCCAAAGGGTTGGTGTGTCAGTCTCGGCGTAATTACGATATTGTCAACTATCACAATACCAGTTTAGGATAGACGTGATTGCGACACTTTTACAATTGTTTACATGGTTAAATGGTATTGCGTCATGTCGGTAAACAAACATTTTAATCAATTTTACATAATATGATAGGAAATGATATGAGTCTCTTTAGTGTCACAAAGGTAATCTATAGACATATATATATCCTTACATGTTTAATTTATTTCTACCCATGTCGAAGTATGCTTGAATATCTCTTTACAATCAAAATTAAAAAAACATATAACTGTCTTTCATTGATTCGAATTTCTATTTTTCATTTTTTTACCAAATAGACTGTATTTACTAATCATACACTCAATGGTTTCTTTTCTAGAATGATAAAATATAAAAAAATGATTCATATTTGAATAAATGTTTATACTCATATCAGAGAAGTAATTGTGATTTGTTATTATAGTTTACATATAATTTGTTTGTTTCACATTCTGAATAATTAACCTTTATGCTATTGCTTCAAATGATTATGGTTTGAAAATTCAGTTCAGATAAAACATCACATTTTAAGTGTACAAATATTCTCTTCACTACGAATGTCAACAGGATTAAGATGGAAGTGTTTGGAATATAATAAAGTTTGGACGTAATTGTTTTCATGCATGTTTTAGCATAATTGTTATCATGTATCATTATTTAAGTGTTATCATATTTATTTTGCATCGAAAGGCAGTAGGGATCAAATAATGTCTAGTGTTGGTATATCAAAAGGTTTCCAATAACGAACATTCCTTTAACTCTATAACTGCAAATAGCTTTTCAAACCAGTGGAAAATGAACTATATGAATAGTGATTGTTTAGACCACCAAAAGTTTAATTACAGACTTTAATCAGTGGAAAATTAATTTCCTCTTAAATGTTTTTCGAGCGTGTCCCCCATGTAAGTTGTTTGCATTTTTCATAGCACACAGTTGAAATCAAACATTTACAGCATTCAAAAAAAAAGTGAACCGGGAGCGATGATTGATGACCGTTGATCTATGAAATATATGCAGAACCAGTTTGATGTCCACTCCATATGACAATTAACTGAACATCGACAAAATCCATTTTCACCGCCATGTAAGCACTTGCACAGTCTATCACCCCTTTCAAGTTCTAACACACACATGTTATTCAATTTACTGTCTAGCATTCTGTTGCCGAGTGTTTTATGGCGGTCTCGTCTCTGGAATTGTCAATATACAGGGAAGATAGGTAATCTTTAGCATTCGCTCCACCTACAGTTATCTCCCTTCATATGATAAATCAAAGCAAAATGACCAGATGGAAGCATAGAGTTAAACAAGCACATCATGTTGATACATCGCCACAAGAGATCATGCAGTGGTCAAGCGAAACACAATGGACCACAGCAACAGGACAAGGCACCTGTCGCCAACCGTCCATTGACCGCTATGGTCAAGCTCATTTTAAGATAAGGTCTTAATTGGTTTCAACATATATGTAAACATTTTGCAGGAAGATAGAGAGGTTTGCCTTGCTGATGATAGCAAAATGAGAAACTCAAGGACGTTTGGATAAACAGAGGAGGTTTCTTACAGTCAAGCGTCCCTCTCAGTCGATCTAATTGACACTTTTACAACTTTACGATGTACGGTTTATTAAAGAAGGCGACGATAGGGGACTTCACAATTGAAATGTCTCGATTAACTCCTTGATTATGTAAACTTTGTTTGAAGAAGGACATGGCTTTGTTTCCGTTGTGTGTTTGCATGTTTTAACTTGGACATCACCAATGTGCTTACTTATTTTTACAGTCACAATTGGTAAAAAAAAATGAAGAAACAGAAGAAAAAACAATTGATTTATATTATTGTGTTGTTTTTCATATATCTTGCTTTGTCACAGCAGAAAAATCTGTAATGATATATTTTGTTTCTATGATATGTCTTTAGTTTATTGAATGAACTAAATATGTTACATAAGTAATCCAAATGAAAGAAAAATTAAAGAAGACAAGAAGATGCCAAGAAATCCTAACATGACCTGTTTCATTTTTTAAGTGTGTAAATTTGTGAAAAATGATGCAACTATATCTGTTTTGATATAGAATATATCTCGTCGATAAACAGTTATATTTTATCAGAATGAATTATTGAGAGGATAACAGAGTAGGCCTTATTTTAGTTTCCTTATTTACAACAGAACAAATACTTTGAATACTCTGACATATGATTAATCTCCTGTACGTAATCTAAGTCTATATTTCGTAAAAAAATCCAAAATCTTAGATTAACATAAGGTTTGACCAAATCTGATTTTGTCAGTTCAGATACTGTGAACTACCAGCATAAATTTACCTTAAACAATGTTACACTGTCACATAAGCGTATAGGGTATCGTCTCAAAAGACAGAATTCCCAAAAGACAGAAAGCTTAAAGCAACACTTTTCACGGTTGACAAATGATGTGTAACATGGGCTCTACCCTTTAAAAATAACGGAACGAGCCAGGTAAAAGAAGACAGAATTCCCAAAAGACAAAAAACCCATAAAAGATAAATTGTTATTAAATATTTTCATTTGATGCCCCACTGTGGAAGAGGGACAAGAAGAGTTGTCTCTATTGACACATATAAACATACACATGGGACATTTTCAAAATCCGTTCGAATTTCATAAGGATATAAATGACAAACATGTTACCCTATAATACTTTCTTTCCTGTTACCAAATGTTTTAGAAGGATAAGAAGATTAGAAATTAAGAATTAAAAAAAATATTCTCAGAAGAAAAGGATGCAAATAGGTTATCAAACATTAAAATCATTAAGTACTGGTTACAGTCTGATTAAAATCGACCGTGTTACGAGGAAGAAAAGTAAAATATGTATCAGAGCTTTCCTGTGAATGAGAGGAAAGCCGGGCTGGTTGAAGTTCGAACCCCACTAGCGATAATATTTTTGCAATTTTTTTCCTCGAATCACAGTCGATTTTAATCAGACTGTACTGGTTAAGGCTGTTAACAATGCCTTCATGTAGATTACCAAGAAAATGTTACAATATGATGTTACTTTATGATAGCCACGGAAAACATAACTGGGTAACACACACTAAAAAAAAAAAATTTCCATCGGCTTCGGTAATGCTTGGCATAAACAATTTGTAGAATCGCACTCCCGTTTTATTTGCCTAGTCAAACAAAGACTTAAAGATATATTCTTTCAAAGTTGGTCAGCTAGTCTCTCACTATCAATCAAATGTTTCTATTACAAAATGGTTGAAGATACTATGCAGAACATTACCTCTCGGCCTTATCTATAAGGAAATACAAATCTTCACTGGCAAGACTCCGTTGCTCTTCGCATGATTTAAACATTGAAACTGGGAGGTACCAAGGAATCTTAAGAGAAAACAGAATCTATCAAATGTGTGACTTTAGAGGCGGGTGCCAGGTGCTTCATTGCGTGTTGAAAGGTAGATGTTGGCTTCTCAGCAGCATTACAATTATTGAAAGCATGGGGTTAACGTTCACCTTGATTATGTGTTTATACTAGTGCGTTGTATATCGTGGTTCCTTATAAGTGCAGTAATGTATTGAGAGTGTATGTGCGGGTGGTGTAGGGGTGAGTAATTCATGTGGTGAAGGTGGTGCGAAATTTGGCGAATGCAAAAATGTATTGTTGTATTTGTTATGAATTTGTAATTGTAACTGTATGTTTGTGTCACGTAAGCATTATGGCTGGGTGCTGAGTTTTAACAGCTTCTTTCATACTGCGATATATATATGTACAGCATGTGACACATGCAATAAAATACTCTTCTTCTTGTTGTGTGTTTAAATCCCGATTTTGTTGCCTCAACACTTTTAACATGCAACAATCCCCTTATTTTTCTTTAGAGGCCAACTGCCCCCGGCCCCGGTTCAATACCTTTGTTTACTCGAGACATTGTAGATAATCATTCTGAAATTCACGTTTCTATGAGGCGCCTTTCTAATATTCAATAAACATTTTCAACTCGGGCAACTAAAAGTGAGTCTACTTAGATGATGTATGACTGTCCGTGCTGATGTGAGGCTCAGTGTTAGCCAGTGAGGGACACTTGACCACCACGTGCTGACCAGCTGAGGGATTGGTGTCAACTTCAGCAGGGGGCAACTGACATAAGCTATTCCTCAATATCATCTCAACATAACTTGTTACATCGAGATGGGGAAAATTTACCATTTTGTTAAATTACCACCAAAAGAAACCCAAAGACTTTGTGTGTAAAGTTTTGTGAATTAACACCCTACTTAAAAGAATGGAACCACACTTTTGGTATCAACACAGTCGCTATAAGGACCAACATACGGTCAGTGGCCAAAAGTCTGTTCCCACTGACGTAATTCCCATAGACTTACATGTTCATTTGCAATTGAGAGAATAATTTTCATGAATCAAACGTTTGTTGATTCATTTTGAAATCTCTGCCAGCATGTCGGAAATTATCAGGGCTATAATGTCATAATTTTCATTGAACTACCCGGTGATTATTAAGAAATACACATGTTATTTGATCACACATATGAAACATGCCGATTACGTTTAACATGGCCGTCAATGAGACAATGAAATCACAAGTTGTACATGTGATGATTAATTTTGTGTCATTCAATAACTAATCAACGTAGAGATTAATTATGATTTCGTGAATGTAATCGAGGTGATTCCACAAGCCATATGCAAAATATCACAACAAATGGACTTTTATTCAATGCATGAACATTATTGTTGTAATTGGTAATTAACAATCATGTAAGAATATGAGAAATTACGTAGGTGCTTTTCAAAATACAATCTCATTGCATAATTCTTCATGAATTATTCAAGAATTCATGAAAACTTCAAGGCAATTCCTTGCTGGTTTATTCCTGTAAACCTATAAATCTACAAAGACTTCTTTCAAGAGTTTGTTTCTAACGGCTGATTCCTACAACAGTTTAAAGGTTTTATGTAACAGAGACCGATCGTTACCGTTCTCAACTACACAGACGTCATAATGTAGCAACTCTTACCACTACAACATAACTGAGAACAAATGTTGGTAATTGCTATTGAATAATCTTGTTTAATGTGTCTTCATGAGCATGTTGTTCGTCCTAATATTAGCCAATTAATTTGTAGCAATTACCATAGAGTACAGGAAATAAATGTTCTGTATAACATATACCTGCATTGAACGTCAACATATCAATGTCCATATTCTTATGCGTAGAGAGACATTTCAATGCTGAAAGGTGTTTTTTTTAAGGTAAGAAAAATCAAAGACATTTTGTTAAACTTTCTCTGAAACAGTATATGCAAGTTTTTACTAATATTATAATTTATTTATAAAAAAACTTATTTGTGCGTATATAAGACAGTTTTGGCAAAAGTAATCATAAATAGCTGGATCCACATTCTTATTAATACAAAAGGTTAGGTTTCATAAAAGATCAACGTTCTTTAACATACTTGTGATATTACAGTGCATTTCATTAAGCATTATTTTATCTAATCTACTTTATTATACATTATGTTTAAATGTATGTAGTGTCTCATAAGCCTTTTGTCAGGATGTTACTTTTAATACATGGTCTACATGGAATGTCTAAATTGTGAAACGCTTATGAAATCATTTACTTTTTTTCTTTCTTCTTCATAATATTCTATCGACTTCATTTCGGTTTACTCCAATGGAATAAGTGCATTATTTTGATCTTTCATCTTTGACCTTACTAATTACAGCAATTATTCAGCCATAATTAATGTGATTAGTACGCATGCGTGACCAGGAGGTTCTTGATGAATGCTACGCGTGAAGCAACGAAGCATTAATAGCAGTTCAAGGTTTAGGTGGGAATTGTCCTGGGTGGAAATTGTCCTAGGTGGGAATTGTCCTAGGTTGGAATTGTCCGGGTGGCAATTGGCGGGTGGGAATTGTCCCGGTGGGAATTGTCCGGGTGGCAATTGTCCTAGATCCAATATCTACACCGATGTTTCTAATCATTTTGAGACCCGTAAAATTTTCATTATTTCAAAACAAGGTATTGAAGTTTAGACTTGGTGCGAGCATAATCAACCTGTTGCATACGAAGGATTGACCGAAAGAAATCTTTAATGGGCAAAAGCGATGGATCATTTGAAATGATTCTGTAATCTAACGCTCAATTAGACAATGAAAATTTGAGATGATTAAGAGAAAAGATGACTTCATTTTTCGACGTTATTTGCTTTTATCGTTTTTAGAGTTCTTTAGAGTAAAGCTTTTCTTTTTTTGTTATTGTTATTTAATATGCAACTTTTTCTGCTATTCTCTTTTCAAATAAATTGTCATTTGAATCCAATTGTCTGGCACATATTTCCAGTATCACTTTCCAGATAACACTATCAATATGTCCTTGTTTTGCCATTCAAATGACACAACTGTGACGCTCAGAATGAAGTAGGACCTACATGGTTTTAATTAAACATTAATTAATAATTATCCCCGATGTATGCAATAAAATGTTAAGAATTATCAATGATATTCAAAGACATAGAGGGAACTTTATAGTTATTTGCACCATCAAACTTTTTAAAATAGTTCTAAACGTTGATAACACCGATTAACGTTATCGTCATGACTAGTTCTTAGTTCCATATGTAATATTTCCGTTATTCTGACTAATTATTTAACTGAAAACAGTTGAAACGCCAATCACAAAGAGGCCTATAATGTTTAACCTATCATATATAGTTTTTTTTTTCAATTTCTTAAGCTTAATGAGTGAAGTCAGAATGAAGGTGTTTATGTTTTTATAACCGGTAATTTGATTTTGTATTAGAATTAAACTGGTTGTCGAAAATGGTTAAAATGTTTTGAATTCTTGCGTATAATCCATTCAACAGTGAAAGGAATAACACGCATTAACTCAATATTGAAACCTTTGTTGAAAAATTTAATTTTGAATTACATCAATCTAAATGAATTTAGATCAACAGGTTTTATATTAGGTCATACTGTATGACAAAATATAAAATCTCTTGATATAAATTTATTAAGATTGAAAATTACATGGACATTTAGGTATGTGGCCTTTTCAAAGATTTTATACAGCTTCTTTCTCTAAACTGGGTTCAACATAAACGCATTCCAATAGCGCATAAAGAAAGCGAAGCCAGTCTCATTCGCCTGCAAAATGGCGGCTTCCACCACCGAGAAGGCGATGAATTTGATTAAAACATTACCAAGAGTTACACTCGGTAACCTTCGTGACATGCCTTGTCGGAAAATTAAGGTATATAGGAGAATGGTTACTTTACATAGAGGTTTCCACTAATAATTCACTTAGCAATGTTGTTGTCATACAATGTCCTTGAAAAACATGCAGTACCTCGATTTTCGTGCACGCACAGTCGATTGCTTTGGACGATTTGTATGGCTAGTGACCCTATTATCGTGGTAACCCTATTATCGTGGTAAACTCATATAAGTCTCATTTACCTACAAGGAATATTCATATTTGCAAAGCACATCATAGATGAATAAACTAAATACTGTGGCATTAAAAAAAAACATTTTTTCAAATCTTCCGATATATTTGTTCACATTTGTAGTGATCTGAAATATTGAGTATCATTTTCCTTTATGAAATATTAACTGCAAGTGCAATTGATTAAAAAACGATCCTGTTTTCGTGAAATATTGTCCGAGAGTTTTTTTTTATTTTGTAGATGAATAGTTTGATAGATAACAAACAGAACTATATGAAAGGAAAATGTATTGATGGTTTCAAAGATGTTGAATGAGGAATTATATTTACGGCAAAACTAAGACCCAAATCCTAAAAACTTAACCTTTTCGAAATATTAAAGTAGGTTATTAATGAGCTCAAAAAAGATTGCAACATTCTCTTTTCATTTTATAGTTACAATAAATGTGAAAACGATTATCTCACTTTTCAGGAGCAATGTAACTTGAATATTATATATGTACTTTTATTGTAAAAAATGGCATTTTGTTAACATAGTGTTTAGATCACTTATCAAAATATGGCTGCTCGGTAAAACTGTGACAAGGCGTCTTTATATTAGAATTTTCTTGTTACAACTTTGCATACCGTAATTTCTCTATTAATTCGACATCTCCAATAATTCGACCATATACTATTATTATGATGTCACAAATTCAAATCACATCTAAAAATTCAACCAACTGCCAAAAGTTTATGTTCCTGTGATTCAACCGCTGCTGAAAATAATGGTTTTATTTGCAAAAATAACATTAATAATTGCAATGTGTAATTTCTCTGCTGCAGTAATCAATTAATAGTATATTCATTATGATAACTATGGCATTTTCATGTGGTCATCTATGGAAACTATGTAAGTATTATGTATGATATAACTTCCTGATATCTATCTAATATTTCAACCATAGTACCAAATGGGCCACCATAAGTGAAATTAGTTCAACCATAGACATTTTCTGAAAATCTTTTGAAAATTTTAGGGTCGAATTAAAAGAGAAATTACGGTATATTGTTTTTAATATCCTTATTTCAAATCAATTTATATTAAAGTTGTAAATAATAATCTTACAATGGTGATTATATCTAGAATTTATTAATTATATACTGATTACCTTGATAATAGGGACACTTCAGATAAAATACACTACATGGATAAGATTTTTTATATCTATGTCCAAAAATATATATTCCATAGATAGAAGTTTCATTAACATTTTTTTAAAGGATATATGTGTACAGTTTAGAAACAAGAAACAATATTTAGATTGTACTTATTTAGAGGGAAATATACATGTGAAACAATAAGACCAACGATAATAGGGACCACCTTCATAGTTTTTGAACGTCATCGTTTTGAAAAGTTTTATGATAATTCAAATGTCTCTCTGCGAGAATGTGACCAATTTCATTCTGAAGTATTTCTGACCGAATTCAATTTGATTTGATTTGTAAAGTTTGAAGTAATTTGGCAGCTAGAGTATCTTCACAGGAACCCGATATCGTAAATAAAATGTAGGTAAAACGTGGGTAAGAAAGATCCGTACCTAACCCGATATCGTAAATAAAATGTAGGTAAAACGTGGGTAAGAAAGATCCAGGTACGGATCTTTCTTACCCACGTTTTACCTACATTTTATTTACGATATCGGGTTAAATGTAGGTAAAACGTGGGTAAGAAAGATCCAGGTACGGATCTTTCTTACCCACGTTTTACCTACATTTTATTTACGATATCGGGTTCCTGTGAGTATCTTTCTTAAAATTCTATTTGGTTTTGATAAGCTACAAAATATCTAATATGCTGATTGAAGTTCATATCTCATCACTGGACTTGCAAATGTATCCATTAATATCTCTAAAATGCTTGATTTTATGGAAAAATCAAGAAAACATATTAATATTTGAAATTATGCATCCAATTAATCTACCTATTAGTTACAATACCAAATAAACACTATTGAATCGAATATATCTTCCTGTCAGCTTATGACAATGTTTCAAAATTACGTTTGGCGAATTTGCACGCGCCTCTCGAGCCACATTGTCCTGTTTTCGATCAAAACCCCGACTTTAAATGGCCGTATTTTCGCTCTAATGTACTGATTGACCTTGTTATTTTTTTTTAGTAACAGGTAGTGGTTCCCGATGTAATAAATCGATTTCAAAATTTGACATTTGTGATCCTATCAACATACTCTGTGTCTCTTTAATCATGAGTTTATTATGCACATATCATGAGATAATTATTGGGTATCTGCAACCTTTTTTAACAATTATTATTTTTCTTCTTGACAATAATCATTTGTACAGTTTATCATCACTAAGAGATAAACTTTATTAAATGATAGAAAATTGTTTATTTGATCTTGACAGGACAAAAGGAGAAGAGGTTTCATTGCGGGAAGAACTCATGGTAGGGGTCACAAAGGTCAAGGTCAGAGAAATACACTGCCAAGACTTGGATTTGAAGGCAACAACACACCATTCTACCTAATCGTCCCGAAAGAGCCTTATTATCAGAGAGAAGTGTAAGAATTTTTCATTTCTTTATTGTTATATATACTCAGCAATCACTAATCAAGGATAACAAGAACATTTCATTTATCAGGTAGAAGGTTTGTTAAAATCAATCAAACAATTATCTGTTGATCAAATATTGGTTTATTATGTTAATATTAATTGTGGAGAAAGATAATCGCCTGATGTGCCTCGCTTGTATTTGTTGACAGGAACAGACGTCAATACCCACCCCTCTCTCTGCTGCAACTTCAGCGAATGATTGACCTAGGTCGCATTGACCCCTCCCAGCCTGTTGACCTTTCTTCCGTTTGTAACACAAAGCTGTATGTCTCCGATCCAGCCAAAAAACACTTCGGTGTAAATCTTACAGAAGATGTAAGTTATTTTCCTCTTTCAGTTTGTATGCAAAATTACTTGTAAAATTATCTTTTGAACTTATTTGTCCCCTTTTATCTTGAATCAGCATGTTTGAATTAAGTGTCTTAGTTAAACATTGTTATCAAGTCACTTCTGAGAAGAAATTAAGTGTACATCAACAATATTTGTACTATTATGAATTGATTTCATCTCAAGAATTTAGTGATAACAGTTTATGATGTTATTCAGATATATCACTTTATTAAATTATTAGCAATTAAGTACTGAGATTTATCAATATGAAAATAAAATGGGATATCAGTTACTAGTGACAAGAAAAGTGAAATGTGTTATCACTCGGTCACTAGTGATTGATTACAACAATAAGCGATAGACTTTCTTTTGATCCTACTCAAAGTAAATGCACTTCAATTTTGAAAGAAATACCATGATTCAAACTTAAAATGAATAGGCAATTTGTCTTTTCTTGAGCAATACAATTTATCTTTACAATTATTTTACTATACGACTCTTGTGCCACTCTTGAAAATATGAAATTCCTTCCTCACTCAATGAGATAAACATGATATTTGTTGGGAAAAGACAAATATCCTCTAAATACACATACCGGTAATTTTTGTGATTATGTTGGTTTATGGGTACAAAATCTGATCACATGTTTAAGTCAAATAATTTTTATATTCTTCATAAATGCAAAAACAAAGTAAAAATTTAGGCCATTTATTCTTCTTTTTGAAAGTTAGCTTGATTAATATTTTATGAAAACTAAATGTTGAGACCATGTGATTTTCTGCAACAGGGATTTGTTATATAATCCAAAACTTGAGCTTTGAGTAGGATTGTAGTCAAATTATAGATCAATAAGTGAATGATTAGATTTTGTAATGTAATTTTAAAGAGCAACATGATTTGATAATGACTCATTTTTGTAAAGGGTCAGACCACTGCAATAAGTGACAAAGGTGGCAAATCAGGGTTTAAAGGGAAATAACTCTTCTTTACCTGTCATTGATAAATGTGTATAGTCAAGTGAATTTATTAAATGAAAATGTGATTTTAGATTTGTTTTAATAAGACAGTGTTTCTGATGTTTATGAAGACAAAGTGTATTATATCTTTTATCAGACCAGTCTTATATTTATAGCTTTAATAGTGTGCTGACATTGATGAGTCTTACATTTGTCCCCTGTTCTGTGTTGCAGGGTTCAGATCTGTTTGCAGCCAAAGTCAACATTGAGGTTCAGTGGGCATCAGAATTAGTCATTGCTGCAATAGAGAGAAATGGGGGAGCGATAACAACTCGTTACTTTGACCCTCATTGCCTGTACGCGTTGGTCAACCCGAGGAAATTCTTCATGCGCGGTATTCCGATCCCACGATGCAAGCTTCCACCAGAGGATGCGCTTGAGTACTACACAGATCCAAAGTTCCGAGGATATTTGGCTGATCCAGACAAAGTTCAGGAAGCAAGGATTGAACTTGCGCAGAAATATGGTTATGAACTCCCAGACTTGAAGACTGATCCCCTGTACGATATGATGAGTATAAGGAAAGATCCTCGTCAGATCTTCTATGGACTACACCCGGGGTGGGTTGTCAATCTTAGAGAGAGACATATCCTTAAACCAAAGGATGAAGAATATAAGGCTTTCTACCAGTCGTGATTTAGTGATAGTGTTTATACATCCTTGGATTTTGAAATCTACCCTTGCTATTTTATTTGGTGATGACTACATTTGGTATTTCCGAATCATGCTGTGAAGTAATGTTCATATTAAATCTAAACATATTCATATAACATTTTTTTGACACTCTTCTTTGATGGAAATAAGGCATTTGGTCTATGTTGAAAGTTGTTTTTGTGAACACAGATTTCAATGATATCCTTATAATTTGAAACAATTGTTCCTCAGAAATTGCATTTAGGTGTGAATGTTGATGAAAAGAATGTATTATTGAATGAGAATAAATTTGAAAACTATTAAATCTTATGTTTTGTTCTTTGATGATTATGATGCATTTTATTCCATGAGTTGATATAATATTTTTAGACAAAACAATTTTATAATATTTTAAAAGGAATCTGTTGATATAGATTCCATTGATTTTAAAATGAATTATTTTGATATGGTAGTCTATGAAGTCAAAATGATTTGGATGATAAATAAAATCTCACCCAAGTGTCTTCTGATATCAAATATATCAACACGAGTTGATTAAAGTTACAAATATCCGAGGCTTGCCGAGGATATTTTTACTTTAATCAACGAGTGTTGATATATTTGATATCAGAAGACACGAGGGTGAGATTTTATTTATCATCCAAATCATTTTTCAACAGTTCTTACTTAGCAAAAGAATGAACATATCTGAACACAAAACTGTCATTAGACTTCTTGAACAGTGAGGTCATTGCATTGTGACGTCATCAGCATTGTCATAGTATTGTCATCTGTGTTCTAAGTGATGCCAAAGCCTTGTGATGTCATTTAACTGATGATGTAATAGGATTATGACGATTTGATTGTAGCGATATCTACAATGTAGATATCACTTGTAGATATAGCTTGATCTCAGAAAAGCGATATCTACTGTGGTAGCCACTTTTGGATGATAAATAACAATATTACACAGCTGATGGCTGAAGTATTGCCCAAACAGTCCTAAACAGTAGCTCACTCTCACTTATTCCTACTCCTGCTATTACAACGAATCTATATAAGGGTATAGTGTTTAAAATATAGCCTTTCCGACAGTCCTTAAACTGGCGACGTTTTGGTCAGGACTGGTAACTATTCAAAATTTTCTCTATTTTCCCTAAGGAATTGACCAATTAATTAAGGCTAGGTTTCCAATCTATTATATAAACTGACATATCTACTGTATATAGTACCGGGTATATTTACATACCGGTAGTAATAGCTGGAGTAGGAATTGAAAGTTCTAAAGAAACACATTTTCTCACTTATTTCCTGTTAGAACTATTACTACTAATAATAAGTATTTTGTGGGAAGATAATACGGAAAATAAAGCCCACCGTCACTGCACCGTGTCTACCTGTTTAAAACACTACCTTTGACTCAGTCAGTGTTATATTTTTGTAATGTTTTTATTTTAAACTTGTAAATCTAGGACACGTTATATAAAGCACACCTTGGCAAGTACGTTGACAGTTAGCCAGGGCTGTATGTTATGATATGCTGACCCGGAAGAATGGGTGGCCATAAAAACCCAAACAAAATTGAGGCCATGAATAAATACATTTTGAATAAGTGTGATATTTTTCAAATGTACTCATGGTTTACAGTTCATAAAGTTATTCAAACATTATTGCTAAAAAATCACTTTGTTGCGTGGAATATGCAAAAGAATTTGTTCTCCGTTCCGTGAGACTAAGAATAGAAACACATCAATTGTTAAAAAAAAATATCACCTAAGGAAGCGGTCGTAAAATAAGGTGATGATTCAGTACTTCCAATAAACGACGACCGTAGCATCAATGATAACTTGCTACAGATAACAATTGTCCGATCATCACCATAAGTTGAAATTTTAATGGTATTTAAAGACATATTTTGTGTAGAAAATTTCATTTGTGTGAAGAATAATGATATTGAAAAATTCAACCAAAAATGGAAATCACCAGTCTAAGTAAACCTAGTCAGTATAGGAGTGAAACGGATACTATTGAGGCTAGGTTTACTTAGACTTGGAAATCACTGATCCCAATTTTTAGTACCGGTAAATGATTTATGCCTTATATCTGTATTATATATTGATATGTACAATTTAATTCTCATATACTTGTTTGGGAAAAAAGGATGAATGATTGACTCTTTAAAGTTGGGAACAAATGATAAAAAAATAAGTTAAAAATTTCGAAGTAAACGGGACGAATCATTCCTCCATATGAATACTCTTACTAGTCCGTACCGAAATCTGTTACAACAAGAAAAGCCTTTAAAAAGGCATGCTTGGTGCCACATAGGCAGATGAAGGAGATTGTGATTTGTCGAACAATTCGGGGGATAAGTGAAATATACAACACTGGATAACAGCACTAATATTAACACAAGTATTACTCAAAGTTAACTTCACAATATTAATTTCTATCAACACGAATTGCTGAAAGTTATGAATATTTTTTACATTCATCAACGATTGTTGGTATATTTCATATCAAAATACACGAGGGTGACAATCTATTTATCATCCAAATTCACTCTTTTTGACATCTCGGAGAAAAAATGTCAATCTCTGAACACAACAACACTAGATTTTCAAGACAGTGATGTCATTGCATAGTGAGGTCACTATGTTTATGATGTTGTGGCATTGTGATGTAGTTACTTGAAGTAAAAGCACTGTGTTGCCATGTAAGGTTGACAATGACAGGAAATTGTGCAAAACGTACTGCCAAAACGATATCTCCTTTTCATGCTGGTTAATTATTAACAGTAGTATAACAGATAATGAAGAAAATACTTTCCGATGATCTGATGGGATTTCAACCCAGGTCCGCTGAGCTAACGTTTGGAACCAGCGATGTAGGTCATATTCTAAATATAGCATGAGTCAATTTCAGTACTAATGACATGTTTTCAACGTAAACATTTAGTGACATCGTTAAGTATGACTTGTCACGTGGTCGTAAGTGATCTACCTATTAGTAAACATATGTCTTATTTCGATGTCACCATCGTACTTACACAAACATTACTTTTAATTCGTCAGTCGAGCCCAGCGTGAAATTAAATCGCGTGGGTTATAAAAAAGTTGATTCTGCGATTATTAAATGCGAAATAATTAATGCTTTATCTGGAACAAATGCAGACTCTTCTTCAAATGAAGATGTTTTTGATTGAGTCTGTTAATATTTATCAGCATCTTTAATAGAAAACATTGTTTCTCTTGTAATATAACATTTAAAGCGAAATCATATTCCACAGTTTAATGTGCCAAATATTTTGTATTACCCACATGGTGACGTAATGCATTTTTTGCTACAGCTCTGTTCATTGGTCTTTTTATTTGGATACAACACATGTCATTGGCGCGGCTTCCCTTTGAAAATATCAAGAGTAATATAGAGAGAATTCAGAAAAGTTTTAGAAAAATCAAATAATAATACTTGGTGCCCTTTGGGGCACCAAGCAATAATGTCCAGTACCTACTCGGCAGCGCTAGTGCTGATGCCATGTTGGAGATCATCCAGGTGTAAGGGACTTTCAGGATATGTGTTTTGTCTTTGTCATGTGTATCATTGAGAGATTTTTCTATACAAACGGGTTAAGTGTATAATCATAGAACTATTATTTTTTGCTGAACTCTAGCTCCCATCTAAACAGTATCTTCTGTCCTGAGCATCTGTCCAAAAGTTTTCTCAATCTTATTAAACCTGACAAACGTATCGTTAATGTGAAGTATCTAGTCTAGTTTGATGTCGTGTCTAGTTTAGATTGTGAACACCTGCATAAGTAATTCAACTAGGCCTTATGAAGTCATTGCAAAACAATACTTTAAATTGCCTTTGTTCATTTAAAACGGCCCAAAATTTGCATATTTTCAATACATTTCGAAACCTGCTACAGCTTAATTCACTCTCAGCAATGCGTGTGGCAATAAACCTGCAACGCTCTTTTCACCTGAATGTGCAGTTGCACGTGCGTTGCCACAGCAACTCTGCAATTGACAATAGAAGTTATGAATGAACTCGAAAGAATAGTAGTTTGTAACACGCGCTTATGTCTGTAAATTTAAAGGAAACCACGTTCTTTTGCAATTATTTTATGAATTTACAAATCATATATGATAGGAATAGTAGAGGACATAAGATATAAAATTATTGTACATTAAACGATGTAATTTAGCGGACGGTACTGAGATTACAGATCATTTGCATACTATAGCTTGCATCAGAAACATACAATAATTTCGAGGCGTGAAAATGACACATTTTTCTCTACTGTAAAGTCATATATTTCGGGGAATTTTATAAAAACTGTTTGAAACAAAAGTTGGGAAAAACCATTGTGAATGAATATTTAGAATACAAACATAGAGTTAGTTCCAAATAAAGAAATAATCGACAAAAAGCATTTTATTTCTATTTCCGTGAGTACTATAGTCACATGTCGACACGTTACCCTCGATACGACAGCACAAGTGTAGCTAGGTTTACATCGTAGGTAAACATCAAACGTCACATAAAAAAAATGAATTTAACATGTATAGGTTAACGTTTGACTGACTGCAGTTTAACATTCTGCACTCATAAGCTCCATTATAATTCATATTTGACTTGTTGCTATTCATCATTATTGTGTTAAACAGCTCATTCATTTCTCTTTCGATATTAAGAAAACAATACATATTTTTTTAGCAGCTTGTCATTCAAAAAACACCAAATTCTGTATGTCTTTTAACTCCGGCTGTAGAAATATATCACTCAATAAACCACCATTGATTCGACGGTCACGATTTTCTTTGTGCAGCGCACAAACAACAAAATATTCCCTGATCGTTCGATCAGCATTAATTTGAGGCTCCGGTGTGTACTTATATCAGTACATGTGCGAGATGAGAGTTTTTTAAATGTGGTTATGAGGTTATATGCGTTACTGTATAATGAGGAGAGAGACGATGGGCTTATGTCCGTCCATCCGTCTGTAAACTTTGTGGAATTTCGACTTCCTCTCCAGAGCCATAAGGCCTAGAAAGCTGAAACTTTGGTGTACATACTCCTTGACTAGTGAGGATTATAAATTGTAGCTTTGGTAGCCCTTTGACCCCTAATAAGGGCCACAGAGGCCACGCCCTAAAAACCTATTTTCATCTTCTTCTCCAGAACCATAAGGCCTAGAAAGCTGAAACTTTGTGTACAGACTCCTTGGCTAGTGAGGATTATGATTTGTAGCTTTGGTGGCCCTATGACCCCTAATAAGGGCCACAGGGGCCACGCCCTAAAAACCTATTTTCATCTTCTTCTCCAGAACCACGAGGCCTAGAAAGCTGAAACTTTGTGTACAGACTCCTTGGTTATTGAGGATTATAAATTGTAGCTTTGGTGGCCCTGTGACCCCTTATAAGGGTCACAGGGGCCACGTCCGTAAAACCTATTTTAATCTTCTTCTTTAGAACCATAAGGCCTAGAAAGCTGAAACTTTGTGTACAGACTCCTTGACTAGTGAGGATTATACATGGTACCTTTGGTGGCCAATTGACCCTTAACAAGAAAAGCCTTTAAAAAAGGCATGGTTGGTACCACTGATGAAGGTTGTGATTAGTCGACCAATTTGGGTGATAAGTGAACAGTAATAACACTGGGTTCCAGCACTAGTATTAGCACGAGTATTGATCAATCAATCAAAGTTAATTTCACAAAATTGATTTCTATCAGCATGAGTTTTTGAAAGTTTTTTGGTTTACTTTTATCAACGAGCGTTGTTATATTTCATATCAAAATACACGAGGATGATATTCTATTTATCATCCAAAGTAGCTGTTTTTCACATCTTAGAGAAAAAATGTACATCTCTGAACACAAAAATGCTAGATTTTCAGGTACAGTGGGACAGCGTTGACAATGACAGGATATTGTGCAAAATTTACTGCCAAGACAATATCTCTTAGGCGCTATCGCTTGATCTCTCAGAAGCCAAGATGGTTAATTATTAACAGGAGTATTACAGATACTAAAAAACAATATACTCTCCGATCATCTGAAGAGATTCGATCCCGGGTTCTTATGATCCGAAGTCGAAAGCATTATCCACTGAGTAAGCAGGCCTGATAGTTAAAGTTTGGAACTAACGATATATGTCATATTCTAAATATAGCACGCGTCATTTTCAGTAGCTCTGGTTATAAATACATGTTTTCGACGTAACCATTTAGTGGCATCGTTAATTATAATTTGTAACATGGTAATAAATGCTCCACCTATTAGTAAACATTAGTCTTATATCAATGTCGCCAGCGTACTTAGAGAAACATTCCTTTTAATTCGCCAGGCGAGCCAAATTAGCGAAATTAAATCGCGTGGGTAATAAAAAAAGTGGATTTTGCGATTATTGAATGCAAAATAATGCTCTATTCTAGAACAAATGTAGACTCCTCTTCATATGAAGTTGTTTTTGATTGACTCTGTTAACATTTATCAGCGTCTTGAATATAAAATATTATTACTCTTTTAATATAACATTAAAAGTGAAATCATATTCCACAGTTTAATGTGCCAAATATTTTGTATTACCCACATGGTGACGTAATGCATTTTTTTCTACAACTCTGTTTATTGGTCATTTGATTTGGATACAGCACATGTGATTGGCGCGGCTTCCCTTTGAAAATATCAACAGTAATAAAAGGTTGATGCCTTTGGGCATCAACCAATGAGGGCCACAGGGGCCACGCCCTAAAAACCTATTTTCATCTTCGTCTCCAGAAGCATACGTCCTAGAAAGCTGAAACTTTGGTGTACAGACTCCTTGACTAGTGAGTATTATAAATTGTAGCTTTGATGGCCCTATGACCCCTAATAAGGGCCACAGGGGCCACGCCCGAAAAACCTATTTTCATCTTCTTCTCCAAAAGCATAAGGCCTAGAAAGCTGAAACTTTGTGTACAGACTCCTTGACTAGTGAGGATTATAAATTGTAGCTTTGGTGGCCCTGTGACCCCTAATAAGGGCCACAGGGACCAAGCCCTAAAAACCTATTTCATCTTCGTCTCAAGAAGCATTAGGCCTAGAAAGCTGAAACTTTGTGTACCAACTCCTTGGCTAGTGAGTATTATAAATTGTAGTTTTGGTGGCCCTGTGACCCCTTATTAGGGCCACAAGGGGCACGCCCTAAAAACCTATTTTCATCTTCTTCCCCAGAAGAATAAGTCCTAGGAAGCTGAAACTTTGTGTACAGACTCCTTGGCTAGTGAAGATTATAAATTGTAGCTTTGGTGGCCCTGTGACCCCTGATAAGGGCCACAGGGACCAAGCCATAAAAACCTATTTACATCTTCTTCTACAGAAGCATAAGGCCTAGAAAGCTGAAATTTTGTGAACAGACTCCTTGACAAGTGAGGAATTTGAATTGTAGATTTGGTGACCCTGTTGCCCCTTATAAAGAGTTGCCCCCATCTTCTCCTCCTGAAGTATAAAGCATAGAAAACTGAAACTTGTCGCCTATTTACTGAACTTTATGATTGGTGACCCTGTGGCCCCTACAATGAGGGAATCACATTGACCACACTCTACAGCATAATTGATAATGAAGCCTTATGAGCTACAGAGCCAATGGCTCTATTTTTAGGAAAAGTGCCAAGATATTTTCTAATTTTACTAGTTTTACCGATATTCAATATTATCTCCTTTTCTTTATGTACAGTTTTATATTTATTTAATGCATATGAATATATTTTGCTTTTAGTCTCTCATAAATCACAAAGTGATTGGTTGTGTACTTTTAACCGCATCTGTGCATTTTATTGCCCTTTCTATGTAAATATAAAATGAATGTACACAAGTGAGACTTTAATAAAATACTTGTCTGTCTGTCTGTCTGTTATATATAGGGCTAATTATAAAACACGATTTCCGAAGAATACGTCACGTGCTGTAATTTATAGGATCCTTTATTGTAATACATTGGTGCATTTCCCGAAGCAGTGAAAATAAATCATGACGTGACAAGTTGCCGAGAAATAGTTGAGGCCTCCTCGAGAACAGGTAGCAGGATGTTATATCAGGGGGTTCACCGACATGAATAATGGTTTAATTTAGAATGCACTAGGAAGAATTCGTGTAAAGTATTCAATGAATTCCCCATGCATTACTTCAGTTAAATTTTGATTACTTCGCAAATGAACAAGTTTCCCCATATTTTTCAGATCATATCAATGCTCACTCGACGGAAAGGAGACAGTGAGTGAACCAACCACAAACATAAAATGTGGGAGGGGGGGGGGGGGGGGGGGGGGTTGCAGGAAGTCAACACCTAGAAAATCTAAAATAGCATATAGTCGACGACGGGCGGTGGACATTGATGTTTCAAGAAAGAGATAATTGTTTATTTATTAGTCAACAGTTACACATATTACACATCACGTTAAAACACACGTTTTTGGTTGAAATTGTCACATACGACCTTATATGATTTTTGTATAAATTTTTTTTTCTCACTTTATTTCTTTTTTAGGGTACCATACATATCTATACAGCATATTGAATTAATGTTGTACATCAGTTTTGTAAGATTAAACATGGCATATTAACATGGTATACATATTCTTTCGGGAAGCTGTATGCTTCGGATTATGATTGGGTAACATAATATACATGTTAATACAGATATAACAGTATATAACAAAATAATGAAAGGTAATTTATGAAAAAAGACTGTAAAAAGATGATTTAATGTTGGCAAAATAAGACTTTTTAAAACTGTTATTCTACCAATAGGTGTGAGATTTCTTCGAGACCAAAGAGAGATTTGACTGTCAATTTTCTTTAGCTTATCTTTGTAATTTCGTTCGACCATTTCTGCCACATTACGTTGAAATTGTATACCAAGAAGTGTGAACGGACGTTGTGTCCAATCCATGCATAATGAGTCACAATATGTTGTTGATGAGTATTTTTTAGATCCAATCCATATTACTTTTGTCTTTTCAATGTTCATTTTCAGCCCGGAGAAAGAAGCATATTTATCAAGTGTTTCTATGGTTGCCTTAAAACATTTTTCACTTCCATCAAGAATTATAGTTCTATCGTCAGCAAATTGAGTCAGGAGATATTCAAGTCCAAGCATTTTAATACCATTAATATTTTCATTTGTTCGTAACATATGTGCAAGTATTTCAGCACAAATTAAAAAAATGTATGGTGATAAAGGGTCACCTTGTCTACACCCTCTTGTTATTTTGAAAAAGTCTGAGGCGAATCCGTTTATTAAAACGCTTGAGGAAATGTCTGAATAAAATGTTTTAATCCATTGTTTTAAATATGGTCCAAAATTGAAAAAGTCTAAACAGCTGTCAATAAACTTCCATTCTACTGAGTCGAACGCTTTCTCGAAGTCTATTAGTATAAGAATGCCTGGTATGTCCATATAGTCTGTATATTCCATAATATCCTTTACTAGTCTAGTACATTCTCCTATATATCTTCCTTTCAAAAAGCCTTTTTGGTCTTCATTAATAATTTTTGGTAAAACAGTTTTAATTCGTGCAGCTATTGCTGCTGATCCGATCTTATATGCGGTATTTAGTAAGGATATCGGTCGATAGTTTTTAATAAATTCTTTTGACTTTTCCTTTTTTGGTATACATGTGATTAAGCCTTGTTTCTGACTAACTGACAATTCACCTTTGTATATATGTATACATACAATCATGATAAATAGAAATACTACACAGAGTCAAACTAGTATTTATTTTAGTACATTATTTATCAGCCAATCAATACCTTCTATTTCACGTGTTCTGATCGTCTTAATGCTCACCTCGTACAATAGCTTCAGGTGAAGAAAACAATGTTTAGTCTTTTAATAACCAAAACACTGACCGCTCATGCGTTAGACCTATTTACCCGGCCAAATATATGAATAGGGTCGCATACCTATTCGTCGAACTTCTAGTTTTAGGATAGAAAAATCCATTCGACGGTTCGGTACTGTTATTTTATTTGTTAATTGGCTTACATAAGGTTGGAACGTTCCAAAATAAGACAAAAGGGGTGTTTGGACTCTCATTCATTCTTTTTTTATCACGAAAAGTTTAGATGATGCGAACATATCATTTTTATTTCGATGTTGTATTTAATGAGTAAATATAAAAAAATATATAAAAAATATTCTCTACACTAATTTTGGATTTGGCTATATTTAGGAACAACAGCAAAATTAGAATAATGTTGATGAATTCTTGTCAGAATTTGTGTTTATACTTAAAGAATTGTGAACAGGAATGGTACACATCAATTGTAAATACATGTGTTATTCTTGTTTTAAAAGTAAATTTGATGTTGAATATCTTATTATATTGTTAATTAACTTATTGTTTATCTTGTGATTAGGTAGATATATCGTTATATGAAGTGTAGACTGGGCCTATGGCCTCCGATGAAAAGAATTAAAGATTGATTGATTGATTGAGTAAATACATTATCAATATAAACATGTTATACACTATAAAGGTTAGTTAGAAAGTTAGAAAGTGGTGAAAATTTGGATAAGTAAAAGGATTGGGAAGTGTTGCATATGTCATACATATATGATTAAATATAAGAAACACAAAGGACCAATTAAACATTCAACTGATACCCTTACCCAAAGTACTAAATTCTACATAAACAGAAAAGGGTTTTACAGTATGAACCCTTTACTCAGTAATACGCCTGTTACCCGTCTAAGACCTTTTCGTGTAAGGCAGCTTACTTCAAAAGAAACGATCAATCGTAATGCTTGTAACATATTGTACACCCCATCATTTATCAACTTAGATTCACCCAGTGTCCCCTGATCGCCAAGATTCCACTGATCGGCACAAAATCAGCCAAGCGTTGTTCGAAAAGTTCTACCTGGATTGGCAAATTTGCAATACATGTGAGATTACCTCATCCTTGATATCCTCCGTAAACATTTTTCGAGATTCAACATGTTTTCAAAAGATCATCGACAACCTTTTCAATTGCCAACTTCTTAACGTAGAATTATAGCAACAGCAAGCAATAACAGGAAGGTGGACATCGTTAGATGATGTTTTCTTGCATTTCCAGTTGGTGCTGCAATACAAGAAAACATGTTATTTGTATTTTCCGTCTTATTATCGTATTTATATATCACTTATTGACAAGAAGAGTTTTAAAAAGAGAGAACGCGCGTAAAATAACAAATATAAGTAGACTTTGGTGACTAGGAAACAAAAAGTCATTTAAGAGAGACTGGAAAAAATTGAAGTTGAAGAAAGAAAAAGCTGGAGATAAAATTGGAAGATAAATGTCATAGATGAAGAGTTTTTGAAATGATTTGAGAATGATGGAAGATCAAAGGCTAACTAGTGACAACTATTTAGGTTGAAAAGGATTGAGGGAACGGAGAGAAACTTGTTGTCAATTGGAAACTCATAACTTACCCCCTGTGTAACTTCTGATCCCCTCTGTCCCAACGGTTGTCTCTTCAATAATTTCAGGATCAGACGTATCGCATCTCTCCCCGGACCAGCCGACTTTACAATTTGTGCAGATGACGTCATCTTGTTTGCATGATATACAGTTGACAGGACAGACTTCATTACAAGTCGATCCCGTAAATCCTTCATTACAGCCGTCTATGCATCGTCCTTGCATGTTACATAGATAACTAACACAATTGGACCCGCATTTTTTGTCACAATCACTACCATACAACATATCTGAATATTTTACACATTTACCAGAATGTTGATGACATTCCATACAACTATCGGGGCATTTTTCATTACAGAAAATCGAAGTGAAACCATCTTTACAACCATCCAAACATTTAGCATTCATGCTGCCACAGCCACCCTTACAACCATGTGGACATTTTCTATCACATTTCAGCCCCCACCAACCGACCTGACAATCCCCGATACAGTGACCGTTGTGCTGTAGACACCCCCTGTCATCACAATGTTGGTAACATGGACGATAACAAGTGTCCCCCCATCTTCCCTTGTTACACCCCTCTTGACATTCTCCGTCCTCTCTTCCACAATACACCTTCCCATAGCCATTATCTCCGCAGTAAGCTGGACATGGAAGTTGACAATATAGCCCGTATCTACCCGGGGTACATTGATGACAGACTCCGGAACCGTTGCAGCCACCTAAACAGTTCTGACAATGGAACATGCAGTCGCGTCCGTACCAGCCAGACTTGCACTCCGTGCACGAATTGAAGGCGTTGTCGCATCGTTGACATCTCTCGTTGCATGCATAACCTGACAATAACAACATGATATCAAGTATTTGAATGGCATTAATAAGAGGTATAGTTATGTGTATCATATTTTTCATATTGGTAGGTCGTTAGTCTCCCACGAAGGAGGAAGACCACTAGTGGGTTATCTGTCATAAACATTACTGTTTTCAGAAAACCCGTTATAAACACGTTGTTGTTGGTATATGTTGGCAGTGTTACAGATATAGTAAAAAAACGCATATTGACTATTGAAAATACATGTGTAAGGGCTGATTTTGTTAAATGAAGATGATATTGACAAAGCTACCATCTTCAATGACTATTTTGCCAGCATGGCCACCGTTAACAACCCACTTGATGACGTAATATTTGATTGTTCACGTGATCAAGCCCACCCTTGTCTCACTGATATCAGTTTACATAATGATGAAATACGAGATATTTTACTGTCGCTTAATGTCACCAAAGCAACTGGCCCAGATCATCTTAGCAATCGTGTCTTAAAACTTTTGGCTGAACAGTTATCATTTCCACTCTGTGATTTATTTAATAATTCGTTATCAACTTCATGTTTTCCAGAAATATGGAAATACGCATCTGTTGTACCAATACATAAGAAAAATGATGTACACCAATGTGCTAACTATAGACCTGTGTCACTTACTAGCTGTTTGTCAAAAGTATTTGAGAAGTGCGTTTTTAAACATGTATCAAATTTCTTTTTAGATAACGGAACTATCACATCATTGCAATCAGGTTTTATGAGCGGTGACTCAACATCATACCAGCTTACCCACCTATATGATTATATCGCTAAGGCCATGGATAGTGGTAAGGAAGTAAGAGCTGTGTTTTGTGATATCAGTAAAGCCTTTGACAGGGTATGGCACAAAGGTCTTTTGTACAAGCTGTGGGCTAATGGCATACGCGGTCCCCTTTTATCGTGGTTTGAAAGTTATCTGACAAATCGGAAACAATTTACAGTAATCAATGGGTATAAATCGAATGTCAAATCAATTGAAGCGGGCGTCCCTCAGGGATCAGTTTTAGGACCATTACTTTTCTTATATATATAAATGATATTGTTCAAGATATTCAGTGTAATATTAAATTATTTGCTGATGACATATCTTTATATGTGATTATTGATGACCCTATCTTATCATCCAATTTGTTAAATGATGACTTAAAATTAATAGCTGAATGGGCTAAAACATGGAAGGTAGATTTTAATCCATCTAAAACGGAAACTATAGTCTTTTCTAGAAAGAAAACAGTGACAATAATCCCAGATCTTGTAATGAATGATACAATTATTACATCTGTTGACTCGCATAAACATCTAGGATTGACTTTGCAAAGTGACGGCCAATGGAATAAACATATTGATAATATTATTGCCAAAGTTAGTCCTATGATAAATTGCTTAAGAAGCCTGAAATACCGCCTTCAAAGAAAAAGCCTTCAAACACTTTACACTTCATTTGTTCTTCCAATCTTTGATTACTGTGATTACATTTGGAATAATTGCACAAAGTCACAAGAAATGTTATTAGAAAAATTACACTTAGATGCCTTGAGAACAATATGTGGATCGGTTAGAGGAGTAAGTCATTCTAAACTTTATTTAGAAACTGGGTTTTCATCATTATCTGACAGACGAAATCTTCACAAAATGAGTGTATTTTACAAAATGTTCCACGAAAAAACCCCGAAATATTTATCAGAATTAATTCCACTGAACTTATCCTCTGTATCCACATATGAATCTCGATCATCGAACATTCTTCAAACTCCACTCTGCCGCACTGAAGCCTATAAGAAATCGTTCCTTCCATCATGTGTGAGCGAGTGGAATCTGCTAGATGACAATGTAAGAAATATTGATTCACTTAATTCGTTTAAAAAACATATCGATCGAACTTTGCCTTGCAACGTGCACAATATATTTAAACACACTAGTACTAGACACAATCAAATTATTCATTGTAAGATAAGACTGGGCTGCAGTGATCTTAATGGCCACAAGTTTGACCGGTTTATTCAAAACAATTCCAAGTGTGATTGCGGCTATTTTTATGAAGATACCATTCACTATCTTTTCATGTGTCCAAATTTTGCCGAAGTTCGATCGAGATGTTTTTATTATACAAAAGGGTTTGACTTATATACTGTCTTATATGGAAATAAGTCGCTGTCTGACGAAATAAATCAAAACATAGTCACTTCAGTTCATTCATATTTTACCCAAACTAAACGTTTTACTAGCTAATTTTCAAGATATAATGAACTATATTGTATATTGTGAATGTATTGATGTATTGTATTGTATTGATGAGTGAATTTTTGTTCTACATGTAATTTTTGTATTGGAGAGGTATTCAGATAGGCAGTATGCCTGTTTACCAATCCAACCATGCATTCAATGGAATAAATATTGTTTAAACCATTTTGTTAAATTAACTCCAAATCAACATCTTAAAAGCTATACATCTATAGAACGTCTGTATTCTGATTTAAAAATCAAATTTCAGGACCTCAATATTCTACATTGGCAATTACAAAAGAATATTGTAAGGGTTTTATCCTGGTCCAAATACTAAACCGAGAACATATAGCTTATCTGTTAGCTTGACAAGAACAACAATTACTTACCATGTTTTAGAAATATAATAAGTAAAAATAAAGCTGTGATATCCATCTGCAAAAAAATGTCACATAAAATGAGTATTAAGTGCAGTATGATCTAGACCGTGGTATTTTTTTTCGGAAGTCAAGCAAACAATCATAAGGTAGGAAAGGTAGGAAAACACGTAATAACTCGCCCATTGAAGACGATTCTAGGATTAAGCGAGTAATGAATAAATACTAATCTACGTCTCGTTTAATAAGATTTCTTTATAGCTCGTGAATGGTATCGGTATTAATTGCGCTTTCGCTCGTAAATACCAAACCACTCACTTGCTTCAAAAAAACTGTTTTCTCATTACAATTGACACATAGCCTATCAAAAATTATTCCGCTAGAGTCGTTTGATATGATATAATCAGTTTCTAACAGGTAAAGAAAGATATGTTCGTTCAAATAACATTTGTTATTTTTACCATTAACAAAATCCTGATGGTTAAGTGTCCAAGTTTAATTTAACGAGAATTGAAAGTCAAAATGTGTTGCGTTTGTAGTACCAATCCAGGTAAAACAATAATAACTACTTAAACAGCAATTAATCTCTTCACATATGTTTGAAAATTTAAAAGAAGTAGCTGAATGCGGATATCGCGGAAGTATTAACGTAAATGGCCAGGGGAAACATAAGAAAATGGAGAGAGATTTAGAGATTTAGAGATTTAGAGAGGGATTTAGAGAGATAGATTTAGAGATTTAGAGAGATAGATTTAGAGAGATAGATTTAGAGAGAGAGAGTTAGAGAGAGAGAGAGAGAGAGAGAGAGAGAGAGAGAGAGAGAGAGAGAGAGAGAGAGAGAGAGAGAGAGAGAGAGAGAGAGAGAGAGAGAGAGAGAGAGAGAGAGAGAAGTTACCTGTATACAAGGCGCCATCGTCCACTTCGTTACTCACAACATTGATTAACCCTCAAATGCACTATACTGTATAGTATAGGCTTAACAGCTTCTCAAATCGCCAGGGGAATCACCCTTCAACCCAACCTGGTTCCCTCGCCTCGTTATATAAGAAAATCTCTGTTATTCAAACGTAAGCAAACTCTACCCTAATATACATCTCTTCTCTTCTTGATACCCAACTAATTCATTCATTGATGAACTTAACAAATAATATGTTTATATTTAGTTTAGAAATAATAAAATAGATAAAATCAAAATGTAATATGGAGATAAATGACAGTATTTTACATTGCCTAAATTTACATGTAACGTAAATTTACATAAAACTTCTTTAATGGATGTTTTATCAGGATAGATTTTTTTTTAATGAAATTGGATTTCTCACAGTTGAAGAGAAATGGTAGAAAAAGAAACATTTTTAGACCTACCGTGGTTTTCCGACGCAAGTCCTCTCGTTTAGACTACTATTCGGATATTTCCAATAAGACGTCCATGGGCTTCTATTTTATTCCAAAGTGTGTCTTCCCTTTCTACAACACCAAAAGTTAATGTTATAACGGTATCTGTTTGCGATGTCGAAAGTGTTATCCGTGGGTTGCAAGTCCTTCTCTCCCACAGAGGCAGCTCAGTCACACCTGAATTAGCCTCTGTTCTATTACGCCAAGATCCTGGGGTTCCGGCAGATTGTCCTAGCGGCAAAAAGTTGTAACTTAAGATATCTCTCTTATTTGCAGTCAATGAAAACACCTTTTGGATATCCATGACTTTAGGAATTCTTAACGGTCTCAAAGTGACATTGAAAATATTATGCCTTTATGATTATTTTTCACCAACAGTGTGAGAGGGAAAATATTTGAAAATCAGATATGGATAGGGTTTTTCATTAGATAGAAACTGTTTTATAATTGTGTAAATTTATATTTGTTTCAATTGTTGAGAGAAAGATTAATGCCTGATGAGCCTCGCTTTTATTTGTTGACAGGAACAGACGTCAGTACCCACCCCTCTCTCTGCTGCAACTTCAGCGAATGATTGACCTAGGTCGCATTGACCCCTCCCAGCCTGTTGACCTTTCTTCCGTTTGTAACACAAAGCTGTATGTCTCCGATCCAGCAAAAAACACTTTGGTATAAATCTTACAGAAGAGGTAAGTTATTTTCCTCTTTCAGTTTTTATGCAAAATATTAGTCGCCGTGTTCCAATAGTACTAAAATAATAAATTCAGTGTATTCACTTTGTTTCATGAAGAATTAAAGGATAGCGGCAATATGTTTTATATTCTACTCAAGAATATGTAAGTATGTTTTGAATGCCTGTATAAGTTATCAAAGACAACCTTAACACAGTAACACTTCAGGAGTCCTCATTTTTAGCTCATCAGGACTGAAAGTCCAGATGGGCTTATGGCATGGCCCGTCGTCCGGCGTCCGTCCGTCCGTCGTCCGTCGTCCGTCCGTCCGTCCGTAAACTTTTGACACTTTCGACTTCTCCTCATAAACCATACACATTAGAGAGCTGAAATTTTGTCTACAGGTACCTTAGAATATGGAGATTCTAATTTGTAACTTTGGTGACCCTGTGACCCCAAATAGGGCCACAGGGGTCACAACTTTAAAAACCTATTTTCATCTTCTTCTCCAGTTCCAGAAGGACTAGAGAGTTAAAAATGCTATGTGCAGACTCCTTGGCCAATGGGGATTCGAATTGGTAACTTTGGTGACCCTGTGACCCCAAATAGGGTCACAGGGGTCACAACCTTAAAAACCTATTTTCACCTTCTTCTCCAGTTCCAAAAGGAGTAGAGAGTTAAAAATTATATGTGCAGACTCCTTGGACAATTGGGATTCTAATTTGTAACTTTAGTGACCCTGTGACCCCAAATATGGCCACAGGGGTCACAACCTTAAAAACCTATTTTTATCTTCTTCTCCAGTTCTAAAAGGACTAGAGAGTTAAAAACGATATGTGCAGACTCCTTTGCCAATGGGGATTCTAAATTGTAGATTTCGTGACCCCATGACCCCAAATAGGGTCACAGGGGTCACAACCTTAAAAACCTATTTTCATCTTCTTCTCCAGTTCTAAAAGGACTAGAGAGTTGAAAGTGATATGTGCAGACTCCTTGGACAATGGGGATTCTAATTTGTAACTTTGGTGAACCTGTGACCCCAAATAGGGTCACAGGGGTCACAACCTTAAAAACCTATTTTCATCTTCTTCTCCACTTCTAAAAGGACTAGAGAGTTGAAAATGATATGTGTAGACTCCTTGGCCAATGGGGATTCTAAATTGTAGATTTCGTGACCCCATGACCCCAAATAGGGTCACAGGGGTCACAACCTTAAAAAACAATTCTCATCTTCTTCTCCAGTTCCAAAAGGTCTAGAGAGTTAATATTGATATGTACAGACTCCTTGGACAATGGGGATTCTAATTTGTAACTTTGTTGACCTTGTGACCCCAAATAGGGTCACAGGGGTCACAACCTTAAAAAACTATTTTCATCTTCTCAAGTTCCAAAAGGTCTAGAGAGCTGAAATTATATGTGCAGACTCCTTGGCCAATGGGGATTCTAAATTGTAAATTAAATCAAACATATTCATATAAATTTGTTTTGACACTCTTCTTTTATGGAAATAAGGCATTTGGTCTATGTTGAAAGTTGTTTTTGTGAACACAGATTTCAATGATATCCTTATAATTTGATATAATTATTCCTCAGAAATTGCATTTAGGTGTGAATGTTGATGAAAAGAATGTATTATTGAATGAGAATAAATTTGAAAACTATTAAATCTTATGTTTTGTTCTTTGATGATTATGATGAATTAGTGTTCAATGAGTTGATATAATTTTTTTTAGACAATAAAATTTTATGCTATTTGAAAGGAATCTGTTGATGTAGATTCCAATGATTTTAAAATGAATAATTTTGATATGGTAGTCTATGAAGTCAAAATGGTTGATATCACAATATTACACAGCTGATCGCTGAAGTATTGCCCAAAGAGTTTTAAACAGTTACTCACTCGCACTCAATTCCTACTCCTGCTATTACAATGAATCTTTATATAGTGTTTAAAATATAGTCCGGCTACTTTTTGGTCAGAATTGGTAACTTTTCAAAATTTTCTCTATTTTCCCTAAGGAATTGACCAATTAATTTTCAGGAGAGGCTAGGTTTCCAATCTTATTTTATAAAATGCCATATATACAATTATACTCCCTGATGATACCATTGAAACATGTTGGAGTTTTGATTGGCTTCGTGTCATTTTTTTATCTTTTGATTATGTAAAACTGTATACCAGTAAACTTTTACAATTTTTATCTACAATTATATATATATATATATTTTTTTTGTTTTAAATGTTTTTATTTTAAACTTGTAAATCTAGGACACGTTATATAAAGCACACCTTTGCACGTGCGTTAACAGTTGGCCAGGGCTGTATATTAGTGTTATGCTACCCTGGCAGTATGCCGTTCATAGAGACCAAAACAAAATTGAGGCCATGAATAAATACATTTTGAATAACTGTAATATTTTTCAAATATACTCATGGTTAACTGTTCAAAGATTTATTCAAACGTTATTGCTAAATCACTTTGTTGCGTGAAATATGCAAAATGAATTATTCTCCGTTCCGTGAGACTAAGAATAGAAACACATCAATTGTAAAAAAAAATATCACCTAAGGAAGCGGTCGTAAAATAAGGTGATGATTCAGTACTTCCAATAAACGACGACCGATAGCATCTATGTTACATTGCTACAGATAACAATTGTCAGATCATCACCAGAAGTTGAAATTTTAATGGTACATAAAGACATATATTTTGTAGAACATTTCATTTGTGTGAAGAATAATGATATTGAAAAATTCAATCAAAAATGGAAATCGCTGATCCCAATTTTTAGTACCGGTAAATGATTTATGCCTTATATTTGTATTATATATTGATATGTACAATTTAATATACTTGTCTGGGGAAAAAAGATGAATGATTGACTCTTTAAAGTTAGGAACAAATGATAAAAAAATAAGTTGAAAATTTTGAAGTAAACGGGACGAATCATTCCTTCATAGGAATACTCTTACTAGTCCGTACCGAAATCTGTTACAATAATGTCCAGTACCTACTGGGCAGAGCTACTGCTGATTCCATGTTGGAGAACATCCAGGTGTAAGGGACTTTCAGGGTATGTGTTTTGTCTTTGTCATGTGTATCATTGAGAGATTTTTCTATACAAACGGGTTAAGTGTATAAACATAGAACTATGATTTTTTGCTGTACTCTAGCTCCCATCTAAACAGTATCTTCTGTCCTGAGCATCTGTCCAAAAGTATTCTCAATCTCATAAAACCTGACAAACGTATCGTTAATGTGAAGTATATTGATGTGTCTAGTTTAGATTGTGAACACCTGCTGGTCACATGTCGACATGTAACCCTTGATGCGTAGTGTAGTGTAGCTATACATCGTAGGTAAACATCAAACGTCACATTAAAGGGACAGTAGCACATTTTTTCATAATTTTATATCTTTAATTGTTAACTGATAATTGTAAGTAAATGCTAAACACATGAACATGTACATGTTGTATAGTTTTACGTTTGACTGACTGCAGTTTAACATTCTGCATTCATAAGCTCCATTAAAATTCATATTTTGGACTTGTTGCTATTCATCATTATTGTGTTAAAAGGCTCATTCATTTCTATATCGATATTAAGAAAACAATACATATATTTCTTGAGCAGCTTGTCATTAAGAAAACATCAAATTCGTTATATGTCTTCTAACTCCGACTGTAGAAATGTATCACCCGATAAACCACCACTGATTCAACGGTCATTGTCACGACTGTCCTTGTGCAGCGCACAAAAAAGAAATAAAATATTCACTGATCGTTCAATAAGCATTAATTTGAGGCTCTCGGTGTGTACATATCAGTACATGTGCGAGATGACAGTTTTTTTAGCTCATCAGGCCTGAAAGGCCAGATGGGCTTATGGCATGGCCCGTCGTCCGGCGTCCGTCCGTCGTCCGTCCGTAAACTTTTGACACTTTCGACTTCTCCTCATAAACCATATACACTAGAGAAATTGTGTGTACAGGTACCTTGGCATGTGGAGATTCTGATTTGTAACTTTGGTGACCCTGTGACCCCAATTTAGGGCCACAGGTGCCACGCCCTTAAAACTTACTTTCATCTACTTCTCCAGAAGCAGAAGCCCAAGAGAGCTGAAATTTTATGTACTGGCACCTTGGCATATGGGCATTCTAATTTGTAACTTTTGACCCTGTGACCCCAATTAAGGGCCACAGGGGACACGCCCTTAAAACTTATGTTCGTTTTCTTCTCCAGAAGCAATGACTATAGAGAGCTGATATTTTGTGTGCAGGTACCTTGGCATGTGGGAATTCTGATTTGCAACTTTGGTGGCCCTGTGACCCCAATTAAAGGCCACAGGGGCCACGCCCTTAAAACCTATGTTCGTCTTATTCTCCAGAACCAATGACTCTAGAGAGCTGATATTTTGTGTGCAGGTTCCTTGGCATGTGGTGATTCTAATTAAGGGCCACCAACATTGGGGGGGGGGGGGGGGGGGGGGTCGACACCTATAGCATATGGTAGACGACAGGCGGTGGACATTGATGTTTCAAGAAAGAGATAATTGTTTATTTATAAGTCAATAGATTCACATATATACATTGATACTTTTAAACATCACGCTAAAACAAACGTTTTTGGTTGAAAGTTTCACATACGACCATATATGATATATGTATTCATACAATCACGATAAATAGAAATACTACACAGATTCAAACTAGTATTTATTTTAGTACAATATTTATAAGCCAATCAATACCTTTTATTTCACGTGTTCTGATCGTCTTAATGCTCACCTGGTACAATAGCTTCAGATGGAAAAAACAATGTTTCAATGAATTAAATAAGAATGTGCATACTTATTTTGCGCCATGTCCACGTCTTAGACATTCTCAAAGCGCTACATTATTACCACAAAGGAGTGTACTTCCACAGCTGCTACTAATTTCAGCGCTTATCATGCACGACCACGTAGGTCAGAACATCAAGTTTTCAGGTACCCATTTAACAGCTGTGTGGACTGAGTGCAATGTGAATGTGATACCTTGCCCAGGGGCACAGCGCAGGAAGAGAGCCATCTCACAAGGTTGTGGCGTCTCCACAGGGATTCGAACCTTGGTTTCTGGCTCGAGAGGTCAGCATGCTGACCCCCAACACCACTGCATGTGCTCCATTGGATATAATGACTAGGCCTAATGCAGGGGTTAGGAAGTACATCTTTGACAATGGGTCGTTTTCAGGGTTTTTGTTAAATTTTTGAGTTTCAAATGGGCCATTGCCCATTATATCAATAATAAACATTAAAATTTTTAATGGGCCACATTTTCATCCAAAGTGCAAAATGGTCCATGGCCCCTGCCAATCACTGCTTAATGCATTGTTATATATTTTACATTTTGTATCTTTTAGAATTTGCAGTTGCTGACATCTAACTGGTTTAGAATATAACAATGAACTATGCAAGATTTCTCAATGCCACAAGTTTGGCACGAAAACCATCTCCAATAAGAGTAATAAGTGAGTGTCTCTCAGTATTTCTTTTTTATCATGAAAACGAAGCAGATCCTCCTACGAAAAGAGCGTTTCGCCACCGAAAGTGCGTTCGTTATGTTCTATGGCACTTTTGCAGAGGGTACTGCATGTATGTACTTTGGACGTCGAAATAAGTATTTTATTGTTAATTAAAAACATGTAAATATAATATCAAACAATTAACGAAAGATTGTTCTACCGAGTGATGTATTTCTTTTCTCAATAGATAAATTTCATCACGAACCACATGCAAGTGTGACGATTTTCCTTTTGAAAAGTCATGGTTTCTGATGATTTGCTAAACTTACCTCTTCTAGCTAAGGTTTGTGTGGTCTGCAAGGTGGTAAGGCCTATCGGTTTAGAACAGATTCGAGGTGGTCTTTCATCAAAAACGTTTGCAGATTGGATTTCGTATTTGGTGTTCTTTTTCTTTCTACTAATTGTAAACATATCAGCGTTAAAACGGATATTTTGTAAGAGAGCATTACAAAACAAAATGCTAGTTTCGTAGTTAATACTCTGCCGATAGGGCTTTGCTCATGTTTGTGTCATCAAAGGAATCGTATTAATGATTTTAATTTTTTAACAGAAAGACAATGCGATTGTATCCCTGAACAACATACAAAATGTCTATGTACTTTTAACACTCAATTGTGATTTGGAAAATGCTGAACATAAGTAAAATTTTCAGTTGTGAAGTGAAACGTGTGAACTTTAAAACAACGTTTAAAACTTACAGTAATCATACAGTTTGTAGGACTATCAGACGTAAGAAAACACCTGATTCGTATAAAATAAGATTTAAATATAGTTTTCCTTCATTTAGAAAATAAGGAAATACTTAATTACCAGTAATCTGTTATATCTCTTACATGGTGTTTGTAAGACATGATCTCTTTATCTATAAACATTTTATTTGTAAAAACAGAACGTGTATATAATTAAAACAGTATAACTAGACACATTTTTAAAGTGAATAAATGGATCTCACGAACACGAATGTAAAAAATCTATTTGTTTTTATGTTTTTAATCAATCGTAGCAGTTCCAAAACACACTAGATTTGTATTCTTTTCTTAAGAAGTCCGATTTTCGAGTTGTTTTATTTTCTGAACTGCTAAATTCTATGAATCCATCATTATATTAATTAATCTTAAACAAAATAATATCTTCTTGAAAAGTGAAATGAATTCTTAACTTAACTTTCCATTTCTATACACATGTAAGCGCCAAAAATAATTCTGTTATTCTCTATTGCTTACGACAGGTAAACATGACTGGCCAAACACTGTTGAAAAGATTCCCATAAGCAGTTTGACACTCCCTGACAACAGGGTCCCCTTTCACAACGCACTAAGGTGATCGTAAGTCCTTAAGGTAGCCTTAGTGCAATGTTAAAGAATGGGAGTTAAGGCCAACCTTAGCTAAGGTTGTTTTGTGAAAGGAGGCCCAGGTCAGCATGTATACTCTCTTCATATAATAATTATTAGATAATGAGAGTACACGGGTTATTTTTATATCATGTATTAACGTCCTTCAATACAACGAATAAATGTGTTGTTACAAAGAGCATTGGTAATGTGGTAGTGTAAACTAGATACAAACAGCGTTAAATGCGACTGTCTAGAAACTTTTAATGCAATGCAGCACAGACTTTACAAACAAATTCAATAACGATTGAATATCATAAGGATCCATAATGATATCAGATATGTTCACACGACCTTTTTGTGACACAGTCGAGCTACATGCGTCATACCGTATACACATCAGAATGTTTTATGTAAGTGATGTATTCAAACAGTGCGACCAATATGTTTATAACTATTGTGTCATTATGATGCTTTGTTTGGGAACTAGTTGTAACCGGCATAAGCCGATTTTTATCTTTAGATCTATGGAACCACTCATGATGATAGGACTAGCTGTAATGTATGGTGCAGTTCGGGGACATACAATAACTTTTAAAAACCCAGTAACGCAAACTTGAAGGGAGATTTGAATATACTTCAAATGAAAGGGTTTTTAATAACCGAGTTCTTCGCAACATGTATACCCGTAAACATGTATAGAAAAAGCACTACTTATGCTTGAGGTTCCAGATTAACATTATAATTTAGCCTTTATATGTTATACAGAGTAATTATAATTATTCTATTTGTAAAAGGATATAACTACAAAATGGAGGAAAATAAAATATCGTAGATTCAGTTAAAAAACTTGTAATATTTGATTTTGAATTGCAATATTGATAATTACAAATCATATGTACATGTCATTACAAAAATCCCATTTCAGAATTTGTTACACGTACACAATTATTTTTGTCATTGGAAAAGAGGGCAGTACAATCTATATCAATTTTCAATTTCAGGGGTTATAAAATAAAAAGAAAATTAGTATTGTGACCGTTATGTGTTGAACATTGATGTATTCTCGAACCTTCGATGCACAAGGAAGTATTTCTCTCATGGTCACTCACGAGTAAACATCCCAATGACATTAACCTTTGACCAGCATTGAAGTTATCAATCGCTCATTTTATGCATATTTTCAGAGAATTCATTTTTCATGTTGGGGAAATATTTCACTGCAATAATGAACAATAATGTTGCCTAAACTTTCTGAAAACTGAAAGTAACTTTTTAGTTAAAATTCATTATCATTTAAATGAAATCAAATGTTAAACATTTAGGTTCATTAATATTAGCATTAAAAAGGATTAAAAGTATGCATGTGGGAGGTTGATATTGCCCATGACTTGTTCCTGAAGTAGGTCATACATGTAGTTTTATGTTTAACCTTCTAAGCTAACATTGTTATATTCATGTGCTACTCTTATTTTTATTTTTATCGTTTGAATTTTTTAAAATCGGTAAAGTAACGGTTGATTCTGTAACGGTAAGGTTTTAGTTATGGTTAAGGTAGGGTGAAGGTTTAAGAATATTATAAGCTTTAGAAATATGGATTCAACAATATATTTTTAGATACAATATATGATATGATAGATGTAGAACAACGTTCTTTCAACGAATATTACCTTACATTTTGTATTGATATGAAACTACTTAATGCCCCTTTAAAGGGGCAGTAGCACGTTTTTTGATAATTTCAGATTTTAAAATTTTCACTGATAATTGTAAGTTAATGTTAAATGTATTATTATGACAGTGACAAAAATCTCATTACATAAGTCAATCATCCATAGTCAGAGAACAAAGTATGAAGATTCACACAAAATCCACTGGCGGACATTTTTTGTGAACACATTTAATTCATTTTGTGTAAGAAAAAGGAATCGCATGGCTAACCTTTACGTTATATTTTTGAATTATTACTGCTCCCTTTAGTTTAAATACATTGTCTTTCAATTGGAACCATTAATTTTCATTTTCCCGACATCACCTTATATTCCCCCTAAAACGTGCTACTGCCCCTTTAATGACAGAAAAGCTTCCAACAAAGATTTTAAAGAAGGGTACAAACGAATAATATGGTTTAACATTGCATTTGAATTGTCTTGTCTCATAAAAATACACAAAAGATCCCTTAATGTTGACAATTCAAGCAATCTTTAACAAAATGGTATAAATGAACATAACTGCCATGGTTGCAAGACATAGAAAAGTATGCCCGTTATTCAATTGAACTAAGACAACAATGATAAACAAATCCTTAATTTAGTAGGAATTGATATTGATAGATAAAGAGACGTTGGAGAATCATGTACTTGTATAATAAACAACATAAATTCGCCGACATTTAAACCTTTGCACTTTAAACTATTTTGGATTAGAAACTTACGACAAATAAAAAAACAGTGGAGTGTATAAGCTATATAACAGTGATTACTTATTATTCAGAAAGGTTCATGATATAAAACATATCTCTTGCAAAGTGACCATCCCTGCAGTGGTGTGAACACCTACCAACAGGAACAAACATCGAACTATAATGTTTTTACTTTTACAGAGAAGAGTTTGTTTAAGTCTCTTTGACAAACATACATAAAACGTTCCAGAATCAAGCATGAGATAAAGATTCCAACCCGGACTTTAGATAAGCAATTGATAAGGAGTTAGCAAAGAGTTGAAAAAGGGAATTCCCTCCCTAATATTTGTGGAACAAAGAATACCCGCTCGAACTGGCCATTTAAGGCTAATTCAGTTGCACGTGAATGTTGTTTTGTTGACAATAAAAGCCTGTCTGTTATCTGGGTGGCTCTTCACAATTCTTAAGCTATTGTATCATTTAAATGCAGCTTTAAATCGGGAGCTTACATTTGAATAAATGGAACTACCGGTGTTGTTATGAATTCAGTTACACGGGAATGTTGTATAGTCATATGAGAAGAAATTTTCCACTAGTTGTATTCATACTTTCTAAGCTATTCTGTTATACCACATGCAACTTTTAGTCGGGAGCATACAATTGAAAAAGGATTTAGTGTAGTAGAAATGAGTCCGTATACATTTAACATGGTATATAGCCATAGTATGTATTGTGTATTCCAAATCCTGGGAGAAGCAAATCCGACAATATGTTTACTTATATATGCTTAACCTACATTCAATAAGAAATATATTAAATAACCTTTCGTTGAAATGTTTATAAGTGTTTTGAACATTACATGTACATTTTATTTTTTTATTACTCCATTCATTCACTAACCAATAAATTTAAATAAAAACATCACTAATTACAATTAACTATAAAAAGGAATACAATTCAAACACAATTTTTTAACCACAATTTCATTTCATCAGAATTAAAAATTCCATTTCAAATACCACCTTAAAGCTTTTTACCTCAACTTATCAAATATTACTCTAATATACCAATAATTGAATAAAATATAATTTCCCATACATAATATATTTTTATCTCTTTCAGATACCACGCCATCTCACGGCACTCAACAAATTTATTTACAATTTATATATCACCCCCCCCCCCCCCCCCCCCCCCACTCTTTTCCAAATTCCAAATTAATTTAACTTGATTTTTTTTACCGCTTTAGAACTTTTAGTAACTTTACTTGGTTGTCTATGACCTATTCTAAATTTCATTCCCCCATTTTCGGAAATAATTAAGGCATAGACCCCACGACATCGCCGAATGGTGAAAGAAGACGTTAAACCAACCCAACAACAACATGTACAGTAGTAACGGACATGAAGTGCATTGAAGGCATACCGCGGACAGAACGCAGCCTGATCATTATTACTAGTCAGACCGCAGTTTATAACAGAGACGATATGAGAGGGTCTCTGTTGAAAGTTACAAGAGGATATGGCATGGATAAACATTTAGCTAACTAAAGATTATTCAATATATTTTTATAAGTTCTTTCTCATCATTAATCCTTCACAAACACATACAAATATTTGCACATTCAAAACTGTTGCACTTCCACTATACGATAAAGGGTTAAGTAAGCACAGTGATATATAAAACTGTCCAAGCAGGAACTCACGAAGTGGACTCTGACAGCAGTTTGATCCTTGAATCACTTCCTGCTCTTTCTGTGATATTGACTGTGATGCATAGATGAGATGACTCACTGGCAACGTTTGGTATTCATCAGGAATGAAACACGTGCATGCACATCAGTAGAAGCAGTCCAGGAAATAAATTCGCTTGACGCATATAAAATTTTATAAAATTGATATTCGTTTATTTTTTATTTAATCAAAATATACAAAAATACCATTACTAATTATAAACAGCAAATTTTGCAGCCGATAAAGTAATGAGCTTCTTTTTCCGTTTTAATTCTATATTCCATTGACCACTGATGACACAGAAACAGAACTTCTACAGTGTTAGTTGGTATCATACAACTGTATTCTGCATAACATTTATTTAACACAAACATATCATGTAAATAGAGGATATTATATGAGTGTCCATGATGTACTATCTTTACGACACGAGTGCCTAAATATTAGTATATCCCGAGCGACAGCGAGGGATATACTGATATTTAGGCACGAGTGTCGTACACATAGTATGTCATGGGCACTCATATAATATTCTGTTTATTAACGTTGTCCCAAAATTAAAGAAAATACTCAAAAATTACTTCTCAGTATAGGCGGACTAGCCGCCGCCGACCCGTATAGATTGTGACGTCATAGGTGAACCGTGACGTCAAAGTACTGTTTTTTACGTGACGTCACAATGAAAAAGTGATATTTTGCCCTAGGGCAACATATGAAAAATATGAACGTCGGTATGACTGCCCTCGTAGGTAATAATTTGCAATATCTTTAATACATCATAGCATTGTAAAACAAAAATTCTAATGTTGTAATTTTACTTTAGAATTACAAAAATAAAATGAACCAAAACACAGTTTAATTCTAATCTTGTTGTTTACCGTAGCTGTTAGGCAGCTTGTTTACTAGTGGAAAACATTTGTAAAAATCTATAATTTTATTTTTGTAATCAATTTCTCTTATAGATACTAAATAATGTTTGAAATACATTTGTATTTTATTTCGGGCTTTTCTGATGAACCCCTGATGCGTGTAGGTGTTTAAAAGAAATATTTTATTTCTTAATGACGGAAAATAGAATTGTTAGCGTGTGACCCATTTCGCATTGCAATCTCTTAACGTCGAACTGGCCTGGCAGTGCCTATATTCTTTGTTATTATGATATTCTACATACAGACAAAGGGAATGCTTTATAAGTTTAAGTTAAGCAATTGACGTCCAAACGAAATCGAAATCCAATTTGTTTGAATGCAGCCGTATTAAAATGTCATGATGGCAAACTTACACAGTGTTACCAACTTGAACATTACTTGTGACTTGCTCTTGTGTGGCAATGCTGATCTGAATATCCATATAAATCAGAATATATCCAAAATTGTTCAAACCTACATAAGTCAAACAAAAAGGTTCCTTTAATTATTGTATCAGTTTTGTATTTTATCTGTTCTCTTCTGTCCATCTTGTTAAACGAATGCAAATAATATTTAATGTACATATTAGGGAGAGGGTTTTCTAAGTTGTATAACTTGTACCCAATCCTTTTCTGATGAATAAAATATGTTTAAACTAAATTAAAATGTATTTGTATTGCAATTATTATTTTCGCTTGTGAATGACGATTTACAACCTTTCGATTATTTATATCCAATGTGACTAATTTTCATATGAAATGACACGGTTGTAGATAAAATCGTACACATTCAGTTGTCATTGGAGTGATCAGCTTTGAAGTTTTCATTGATGTTACAACGCGAGTTTATTCAAAATTACACGAGACATGTATGCAGTTTCGAAACAGAAGTAAATAGAGATTTTGCTTAATAATTATGTACATTGTGACACTAGTCTGATGTTTGATAGCAGCGTGCACATTATGAACAATAAATAAGTTGTCTACATTGATTTATGTGTACATACAACTAAATCATTATGAAAAGGTCATACTAATGAATTATTCATAAACATGAAAGCTGATGAAATTCTACACGTAATTGTTAATTGTTTAATGGTCACTTCAACCAACGCCATAATTCAATGAAATTAATGCCAAAAAAATGGATTGATGTCAAAAATACGCTAACAAAATGCTAATTTAGTTGTATTCCGATTTTGAATAAATAGATTGTAACGGAAACCCTTTCAATTATTTTCACTTCTCCAAAGAAAATATATACCAAGTTATAGCTTCATAGCAAACAGCTCAAGGAATTCATACAGTGATTGCATAACTAGTGACCCTGACCTTTGACTTTTAAAGTGAACATTTCAAAATAGTAGCCCCGAGGTATAGGCAGTAAGTTATGAATAAAAGTTCTTGAAAGCAAAGCGGAAACAAATTATGGCCAGAAGTACGAGTGGCGGCGGCGGCAGTGGAAACTGCACAAAACTAATAGCAGCCCCGACCTTAGTCAATACTTTTTATCTAAGAAAATATACAAAGGTTTCTCTGCACAATTGATTTAGAATGAATTTACTATTGGCATATGCATTCTATGCAGAACAATATAACGAAACTATTTTGTACACAATGTCTTAATGTTTACGCAAACACCATGTTATATTGAATTTATCTGCACGTCAATTGCATTACTTTAGCAATCATGTTACTTTCGTATACAATAAACATTCTGAAACCTTTGACACAATCGTAAGTCGGTTCAGTTTGACATAATAAAATAGACATTGAGGGACATTTCAAAATGTATGTGTTATTCTTTGTGGGATAAAAAAAATACCAAATCGACTCTATCAGAAAACTTTATTGATTGAGTAAAGACTAAAATGATTTGTTTGACAAGCTATTTTACAAAGAAATATTTCAAAACATTGACCATAGACCAAGGAGCTTCATGACACTGGAACATGTGTCAGTGAGGTACTAAGTTACTAAGTAAGACTATGGTACATATAATCGCTAAAACTTGTCTTTCACCACGTTCTTACGTTGCTTCAGGACAATGAAATCAAGCGATTTTTTAAACTATGACAGGCAAGAAAGTGAACAAACTGTATTTCATATGCAGAGATAAGTTTCTTTATCAAATATATTTACAATATAGACTCCAGGCGGTTACGATTTGACCCAATGTGATCTAATGTTCTGAGCTCTATCGGCTTGCTTACGTGTTATAGTGATCCAAAGTAAGATTGACAAAGGGACACACAATTGAAGCGGTTTCCTGACCCTAAGATTCTGCATTTCGGCTCGTACAGAGACAACGTTTTGTAAAAGTTCGAAAGCATGTGACGTATAATTGTGTATTTAAAGGAGTGAGTATATATAATCTTACACTATACGTTGCAGGTTTGAGACGTTCACATCACACCTTCGCCGCACCTTTAAGTATATTTGAACTGCTGGAATAATACTGTGACTGTTTGAAGAACAGATTCACTAAGAGGTAAGCTAAACTCTTATATTAATTTCATAGTTTGAACATAAAAACTACATTTTGGATTTAAAAAGTTATATTACACGTGATGATGTCGTTAATGAATTTTGAAGCCATCAAATTGCGTTTAAGTCACCAAATCAACAGCTTGTATGTAGTTATGCTTTTTCGAATATGTTTAAATATGTTGAATAATAGCTTAAAAGCTTTTACTTTATTTATGTAAAAAGCCTTTTTGATACATTTGACATACAATTGTTTTTTTAATGTAATATTCATAAAATATTTGTAATGTTTGCTGAACTTATTAATATGTTTAAACATACGACTATATCGTCAGCTATTTTATTTTAAATGTTAAATTCCGCAATATATTTCCTAAATTCATAACTCTATTCAAAATTGTACGTATACGTCTCCTCGTACATAAACAAATAAACAAAAACATATAGAAAACCTCATTGCAACAAAGACAAATCTTGTTCATAGAAATAAAAAATAAGAAACGTTTTCATCATTTATTCATATAAAATGATATATTAAACACAAGCTTACGTTTCAAAACAAAACAATATTTTCATTATCATATAGCTGACAAAAATTATAATCATTTAGTTAAAATCAGTCATTGATAGTTCTGATCTCTGTTTCAAAAGTTTGTGTTTTTAAAACCAAATCATGCAATATCAAATCCAAAAACAATATTGATACTTCGTGTTTATATAAGTCAGCGTGAATGTACAGCGCGTGCATATCAATCAATACAAAAGCTATATTTTAAAGCATTGATTATAGAGCGTAACTATAAGGAAAATAAAAAAAAGATAATTTACAAATAAATCATGCATATGAATGATATTAGCATTTAGTGTCGTTACAGTAAGTTTAATCAAATCATAAAAAATAAATTAAAAAGTCTTCAAATTAGTAAGTTGACTGAATGCTTTTACAAAAAATGCCTCTCATAAAAATAACTTCTATTCGATACTGGCTTTTGTTGCTCATTAGGCAAATATATTGCTTGGAAGTAATAACGATAATACAGCCCTAATTTTATTAATTTAGGATTTATTATTTGTCCTGTGCATAGCCGAACTAGCCATTAATAAGTTATAAATTGCCAGTCAATGGTTAGGCGTTATGTACACGCTTGTATATATATTTATGATATTTATAGAACCCTTGACTATCACGTAGAAGTGGAAAGCCCCTTTCTATTCCTGCCACAATGATCGCATTCTTGGTCACACAGGGAAACATCTTCCGTTGCTCAACACTACACTAGATGACAACCGTTGTACTTTTCATTTTTGAACGTGTCAACAATTTACAACTGCACTTGAGTCGAAAAGAGTTTTGGTATCATCTTATTCTTGATATGATTAGGATAGGTCAGCTTTTAGAGGGGCACATCCAATATATCAATTGTAGTTATTTAAACAAGGCCGGATAATTGAATTGCAGGTTTTCCTTATGAAAAGTACCGGAGGTGATAGAGTGAAGAGTATGGGTGAATTGAGAATGCAAGAAGCGCCATTTGCATGAAGTACTCTTTCTCGTAAAACTTCATCACGAATCATCTTAGCCATTTTTAGGAAATAGCGAAAATATGAAACGATCAGCTGAATGATTACAAAGGTATATTTGGGTTTAATGACCATGACAATATATATACATCCCTTATTCATGTTAACTTAATCATTGCCGAGACCTTTTGGGCAACTGCACTGTAGGTCAAAACAGGACGAACAGGACACGAAATATAAAGAGATTGTCAAGGACGAAACTTGCATATGCTTCTGTTAAACTTCAAAAGTGACATGAATAAACACATCATAATTTCATGACTGAAGTACACTAATATTAATTTACTTAATAAATCATAAAATATATTTCAACTTCCTTAATTTCATTTCACGATGACATAAATGAACTACGAGGAAGTATATACATTAATTGATAAAATTGTGAACATTTATATATTGGTTTCAATCAGTTTGACCATTATTTCACAATCATCATTGATTAGTATCGTCATCAAAAGATAACTTTTTATATTGATGTCAATCTATTTTCTAAACAACCATATCGTGATTTCATTCATCTCCCCAAAAAACTAAAATATGAATTTGGCAAATGGACCTTGACTTGAAAAGGACAAAATTATTAAGAGAAAGTCTATCAATGACGTTGCTTACTACATGCACCTTCAGCATCAGCATCTGCATCAGCATCTGCATCAGCAACATCTGCATCAGCAACATCTGCATCAACAACATGGTGAGCCGCCTTATGAGAATTAACGTCAGAAGCATCAGCAAACTTAGTCATGATGTCATTAACATCAGGATCAAAAGTAGTCACAGATTGGCAATTGCAAATTAGTTCTCCACGCGAAAGAGCAATGATAGTTTTGATTGTTTAGAGTCGTCATATCTAGATAGTTACAATAACTGACTGGGTCAGTCCATATAACGTAGGTCCTTAGACCACTCTCAACAAAACGAAAATAACTTTTTGGAATTGCATTTTTGAATGTCCTGGATAAAGTTGACCTTGATCTTGCCGCCCACCACATGCATCTTACAAGTTACAGTCAACACCAGTATTGACATCGGTAACATCTAAACGCCTTAGCATATTCAACGTCTATATAGAAATCTCCATAATCGTTTTAACGATATTGTCATTATCAGCATCATTAATTATTAATAGCAGGAACAGCTGGAGCTTCAACATCAGGATAAGCTGGAGCGGGAGCACCACCAACTGCGACTGGATGCTTGAGATGTTCCGGTTCTACTTCCGGAAGTATCTGTTCATCTTTATCCTCCGTCATAGGAAGCACTATTTCTTTGTTAGGAAATTGAAATTCGTCTGCCGATTCATATATCGCATTTTCGAAAATGACGTCACAGTCGAAATGATAATTAACTCTTTTGGGCCGTGGAGACTTAACTTTGTTTTGTTGGTATGGTAACGAGGTGTGGAACTCGAGATCAACATCTTGTTGAACTGGAGAATGATCTGACGGTTCACGTTGCCGTGGTAACGGAGGAGGTAAGGGAAGACAAATATCTTGCTGTATCGCCGGCAGATCGTGTTGTCCAACGAACAAAGGACGTAATTGAATATCTATATCTTGTTCAGGTAGAGGACTCTGTGGGCTTTGTAACAGGACAGGCAGACAACCATCACTTTTTGATGTCACCACTCGTCGGGAGTCTTTAACGAGGTTATCTTTATTTACATTATAGTAACTGTGTCCTGTGAAAGTACTTGCGCTGTTAATACTTGACTCGAAGATGGCATCAAGGTAAAAGTCACTGAAATATATGATACCTATATGATACATATTTACAATAAAATACAATACAATAATACAATACACGGAGGGTTTTATATCTAAAATAATTAGAATGAAAGGAAAATAGAGTATAAATCAAATCAATATCACCTTAAAAATAAGTCACAATGTTCATCAATAATAATTATTAAGTCTGAATTGGCAATAGTCGAGAATCAAGGTTGGAAGCTTATCGGAACGTTTACTCAAGATAATCAATGGTGAAAATCTGAAATCTTAGAGTACTGACTACATATTACGTTAGGTCATTTACCATACTTGTTCTCGAACATGAAGCCAACATAACACGTCCAATTTACATGGATACAGACGCCTGACACAAACACACAGACAATGCCAGACATTTCTCCTATCCAGCAAATAATTAACTTATCACTTAGGTTTACTTCTGTCATTCAGACAAACCTAAAGGCAGGACAACGGTATGGAAAGCTACGGAATCCCTGTAAACTAACAGCAGAATTGGCTGACTTAACATTTCAAAATATACATACCTTCCTGAAGTTGATAAGGGCCCAGATGTTTGGGGACGTGAGGTCTTAGCTTGGACCTGTTGGCATGGTGACGGACAAGGTGACCAAAGTTCAAGATCTTGTTGAGTTATCGGAATCAATGGCAGGTTACGTTGACTTGGTAACGGGGTAGACAGCCGAAGATTCGCATCTTGTTGAGATGGAGGGCCTCTTTGGAGGATTCGTTGACTTGGTAACGGGGGAGGCAGATTCACATTCTGGTGTGGAAGATTGTTGCCTCTTGCTGTCACCATTTCACTGTTGTTGATGAGATTATCGTCCACAATTTCGGAGTATTTGTGTCCAGTCGAATTGCTTTCTCTGTCGTCATTTGCCTCAGGTATAGAATCAAGACGGGTCCGTCTATTCCTGAAACATAAAAACAACATTATAGATTGGATACAGATTTCTCAGGTCGATAAAAAGACCGAACAAATTCAAGTATTTAGAAAGTTTTTACAAGGAAAAAATAAGGCTCAAAGTAGATGCAGTTCCTCACTTTGAAACGTCACCAATCTGACAACACAGATATTATCAGTGCCTTTACATAACTAATGCATGCGATTTAAATAAAAATTACTTACTGCATTATACCTTAAACTGTGTCTATCCGTGCTTATTTGTAGTCGGGATTTCAACAATATCTACCCTGCTAATGTAGTATGCAACCATTCAATAAATCCTTTTTAACTAATATAGGTCTGTAGATAAATGAACTTACTGCAAGGTTGTGTGGCGCCTTCTTTTTACTACAATAATCAACGTTAATCCCAACACCATCAGAGCTGCTCCTAAGGCTCCACATACGCCTTTTAGGAGCTTCTTTCCTATAACAAATTTAATATTTCTAATTATACATCCATTCAACAGTCAAGGTTATATAGTTATACCAACGATTCCGTCCGTCCTTCCGTCCGTCATTCAGTCTGAGAATTTTTATTTTTCCGACCTATTCATATAAACTATTCATCCGATTGTTTTCAAATTGTCACATGTCTTCTACGCTACTAGGAGGGATGCAGTGCAAAATTATAACCAATTTCGAAAATTTTCTAATTTTTGCTTATTTCGATGTTTTGAACCTATTCATTTTCCATCATCATAATTTGTCCGTCTTATTGCAGTAAAAGAATCTTATTCGTTTTACATTTTGCACGTGTCTTCTAACATACAAAGAGGGTTGTAGTGCCATTTTACCAGCGATTTTATTTATTTGTTCATGAATTTCTATGTTTTGTACTTAGATGTTTTACAATATCAGAATTTGTCCAACCGATGCAGAAAAACATTTCAAGATCTTTTCATATTTCAAGTTATGCACATGTTTTCTTATCTTATTGGGAGAAATGAAGTGCTAAATTACAAGACAAAGTAATACTCATTTTATGGTATAAGCCTTTCTCGGACAAATTGCAAAAAATACATATATTCATCCTTTTCCATTCTTTTCTTTTTCTTGGAGTGGGGTAAAATGCTCTGCAAGAGACATAATGCAATACAATATATAAAAGAGATATCACTTCATATGATAATAAAAACATGTCTTAATGCAATGGTGGGGAACCTTAATTTGGTGCTCCTTATCTTTTTCCGAATAACATTATCTTGATATGTAAACTCAAATATCACATGTTAACTCCAATATCACATGGAAACTTAGTGTTAATTTGCTTTCATTTTTTATTGCCAACCCAACATTTAGATGTTTAAAAGATACAAAGTTACCTGTTGCAAAGGTGCAGAATCTTCCTGTGTAGCCATCAATACACCCGATACATTCCCCTGAGGTCTGCTCACACTCGTCTCTGCAGTACCGGGAACATGTATGGTTACAGAACACACCAGTGAACCCAACTCGACATTTCGTACACTTCCTAGTGGTTTGATCACATGCATCTCTGCAGTTCTCTTCGCAAGGGTCTTCACAAAACTGACCAAAACAAGATTTGCAAACTCCCGTTGTTTGATGACAATCTCCGTTACATTTTTCAGGACATTTTGCATTGCATTTTTTACCTTGATATCCACTTGTGCATTCAACACAATAGCCGGTCTTCTGGTCACATTTTCCCTTGCAGTTAGCAGGGCAATTCTCTAAACATTTTCCGCCACTGTAACCCACTATACAGTCGTTGCAGGTTCCTGTGAATCTGTCACACCTAGTCAAACAGTTATCTGAGCATAACCCATTGCAGAACCTCCCTCCAAATCCTTCAGCACATTTCACACACTCACCAGTGTCTCTGTAACATCCGTCTCTGCAATTCTGTGGACAGTTATCTTTACAGTCTTCACCGTAGTTCGTTTTATTAGGACAAGACATTAAACAGGTTCCATTGAACTGGTTGCAGTCAGAACATCCGGATGGACAGGTTCCACTACAATATTTCCCTGTGAAGCTTTGTTTACACTGATGACATTCCATTGTGTTAATGTCACATGTTGATCTACAATTCTTTGGACAAGAAATGTTACAGAAAGTACCAGTAAATGACGGTGAACATCTGAAACAGGACCCAGTCGTGAGATTACATGTACCATCGCAGAATTTTGGACAAATATCTTGACATCGTTTACCAAAGTGATGTTGTTGTTTACAAAACCCTGTACAATCTTGACTTACACGGTCACATGTGTTGCAAGAGAAAGGGCAATCTTCCTCACAATTCTCTCCAGTTAATCCAGGTTTACATGGTTGCTCCGGCTCTTTAGCAGTTGTAATCGTAGGCAAAAGTGTGAGAAGGAATAGCACAGAAATAAACATAGCGCCCTGAAACATAATAAGGTGATTGAAGGTCAAAAAGGTTGAACGCTTAATATTTGTATCAAACTGTGGTTTCTCTCAAGTTAATGTATAACAGAAAAACCTCCTTCGTCTTGGAAAGTCAAGTACTGGTGAAATTTTGACAATCTTTAATTATTCCTTTTCCGTATTTTCCATCAGGTAATGACAAATTCATCTTTACGTAAAACCGGAAGTTGCACCACGAAACAACCTTAATAAGAATAATACTGCAACAGTCTCGTTTAATAACTTTCAAATGAAAAAGGTGAGTACTAAATGCACTTAAAACATGGGTATTTCTCATATACTTTTTATATAGTATATATGAGCAATATTCATGCATCAAGTGCTTGTGCATTAAAGGGACAGTAGCACGTTTTAGGGGGAATATAAGGTGATGTCAGGAAAATTAAAATTAATGGTTCAGACTTAAAAACAGTGTATTTAAAGGGACAGTAGCACGTTTTAGTGGAAATATAAGGTGACGTTAGCAAAATGAAAATAAATGGTTCCAATTGAAAGACAATGTATTGAAACTAATTAAAGCAGTAACACATCAAATAAATAATGTAAAGTTCAGCCACGCGAGTCGTTTTTTACACAAAATGAATTAAAGGTGTTCACAGAAAAATGGCCGCCAATGGACTTTATGTGAATCTTTATAATTTGTTCTCTCACTATGATTGGTTTTAGTGAGATTTTTAACACTTTCGAAATAATACATTAACATTAACTTACAATTGTCAGTGAAAAATTTGAAATATAAATTTACCAAAAAACGTGCTACTTCCCCTTTAAACAAGGAAGAGTGTATTAAAAACTAAAATCATTCAAGAGTTCAATGAAAAGCTCATTTAACGACTTTTAGCTTATTATACAAACACTGCAAACAATTCGCGGACATTTAATACTTGTGTCATTTTTATCGTTTTAATTACTCGTTGAGGCTAATTTGACTATTGTAATTTCGTACTTACTTGTTTGAAATCAGATGTGGCGTCGGCATAAAACCTACACCTGAAAATCCTAAAATGAACACAATCTGCAGAGCTTTAAAATTAATACCTCTACTGAAGGCGAACGGGAAATAAATATTTAGGTAAGGTGCAATATATTTCCTGTTTGCTTGATTCACATAGCCTGTGATAGTTTTTAATGAATGATTGAAAATTTAGCATTCAATAACGTTTATATGAAATTCCACTAAAATTTCTATTCAAACCAATATGGCTTCAAACTGATAACCATTTGGTGGCAAAATATTAAACATGTTTGAGAAATCAATGAATTAATTTATTTTGTATATCAACTGTTCCCTTTATGGTAAATCAAAGCACACAAAATTCATCCGTCCTTGAACCTGTTATCAGAAGTTTCTTTAATTGGATATTTGATATCCCCTAAAATTGCATGGGGTTGCTAGGCTGGGGGTTTTCAGGGGAGGATCATAAATGAGTTTCGGGAGGGTCATTTTAAAATTGACGAGAATATTTCTTTGAAAGAGGTGGTAATTATTCTGTACAAAGCCTTTGTTTAAAAAAAGACCAAAATATTGTTTACTTTGAGAAGTTCAGGATTTAAACTTTGAAATTAAACTGTTAGTATTTAAGAGATATATTCAAAGAAAAGCAGAACCTTTTCGGTTACAGGCAGTTAATATATCAAAATATGCTGTTATTGTTTGCTGTATATTGATACAATTAGATGCATTCTTAACTCAAGTATGGAATATTATATAATTAAGAAAAAAAGTAAAGCCAATGACATTTTATTTTCTATACTTGATTTTATATATATATATATATCCGATCATCTGGCGAGATTCGATCCCGGATCCTTATGATCCGAAGTCGAAAGCGTTATCCACTGAGTAAGCAAGCCTGATAGCTAAAGTTTGGAACCAACGATATATGTCCTATTCTAAATATACAGTGATATAGCACGCGTCATTTTCAGTAGCTCTGGTGATACATACATGTTTTCGACGTAACTATTTTGTGACATCGTTAATTATAACTTGTAATGTGTTAATAAATGCTCCACCTATTAGTAAACATCAGTCTTATTTCAATGTCACCAGCGTACTTACAAAAAAATTCCTTTTAATTCGCCAGGCGAGCCAAATTAGCGAAATTAAATCGCGTGGTTTATAAAATAAAGTGGATTTTGCGATTATTGAAGCAAAATGATGCTCTTATCTAGAACAAATGTAGACTCTTCTTCATATGAAGTTGTTTTTGATTGACTCTGTTAATTATCAGCGTCTTGAATATGAAATAATATTACTATTTTAATTTAACTTTTAAAGTGAAATCATATTCCACAGTTTAAAGTGCCAAATATTTTGTATTACCCACATGGTGACGTAATGCATGTTTTGCTACAACTCTGTTCATTGGTCATTTGATTTGGATACAGCAAATGTGATTGGCGCGGCTTCCCTTTGAAAATATCAACAGTAATATAAGGTTGATGGCTTTGTCAACCAATAACCTTTCTCTGTACACAGAGGCAGATCACATCATGAAATGATGATACAGCCTCTGTTGTATTGCGTCTAAATCCGTGGGTTCCGGTAATTTCCCCTCGCGGAAAAACATTGCACCACAATTCATTTGAATGTCTTTATCAAATGACAAAGCTTCTAGCATGGCAAGGGTTGTTCATATCACAATGCCTTTGCAAAGGAATGAACATGACTTGGCACTTAAGCTGTTGGATTTTGTAGAGAAAATAAAAAATAGGGTTTTCGAAATTTTGACCCCTGGTCACTTCAATGATCTGCCAAATTAAGATTATTTTATGTAAGCCAAGTAGACACATAGTGTTAACATATAATTAATTATCTTCTCGATCTAGCAGAAACAAATCCCAGTATGGAGACATGGGTAACACTTGTTAAGAAACTACTTTTAACTATGGATATGGACATGTATGGTTGAACCAATTTGTAATTAATGTATTTAAGACTGTCTCAAGTTTGATATGTATTTAGGTGATATTACTAACAAGAAATTTAGAATTGCTTTTACACGACTTGGGTCCAACATAAATTAGAACTTTCTCAACGAACATGCATATACTGCACTAATGAACTTGTAGAAGGCGAGCCAGTTACATGTATTATTGATATGTCCTACTTTCAACAATATTAGAAATATGTACATACCTAGCTAGTAGCTACTACCATAGACGTCCTAGTATGTTTACATTTCAAGAACTTCAGAAAAGTGACTGTAAAAGACTTAATTTCAATCTTGCGAAATATGTGTAGCTAATATCTAAGTCATTTGAATAACACGTAGAACTCTAGTATTTCTTAGGCTCTGTCGCACATTGATCACTAACTAGCATCATTTATATTTATACTGTTCTTCACCATGCTGAGATACTATGCTGATTGACAAATGTATTTATTGACTGATAAGTCTTATAAAGAATCTGTCTGTCTGTCTATTTGCAATGCTCTTGAAAAGTCTAAACAACAGATAACCCCGAGGGGGTACACAATGCAGAAATGAATTCAAAAGGATATGATTAGACAACATCGATTCTTTGCTTGTTCAAAAACATGCGAATTTCCCAACGACATTCCATTGAAAATTACATGAAATTTGCACTAGAAAATGCAGGTACATGAACAAACTTAAGGTACGGAGCTGTACATCCGTACATCCAATTTCATAGCTCAGAGACCTAGCTAGTCTTATACTAAAACTGTAGTTAAATATTTTAAACATTAACAAAACCTCTTGAAAAGCAAGTCTGTATCTGTGTAGAATTTAATACAATAGTCATTTATCAGAATAATTATTTTTCAGAGACTGAAAACAAGTCTAAACAACAGATAACCCCGAGGGGGTACACAATGCAGAAATGAATTCAAAAGGATATGATTAGACAACATCGATACTTTGCTTGTTTAAAAACATGCGAAAAACAGTCATTTAATGGCTTTGAAAACAAACCTCATATTTTAAGTCGTGAAAACTTCTTTCAGCCAATCACAACCTGCCACATCACATCGCCCTTACCGGTCAGGCTATTGCTATTGTTTACAGTTATAAGTCAAGCGCACACTTACTTACTTGGCGTATAATTAATACACAGACAAGGAACAGAACTTGACAGTATGACAGTTAGATAGTGAGACGTATAATAAAGATATTTACGAACTTTTGTGGATTTGTTAAATCTGGTGATAGCTTAATCATGGCTTTTACTAAGAGATCTGAAGTCATCAAACTACATGGTATGTCTTGGTTCTTTGTTTCGCAAATGACTAGATGGCCCATTCTACTCTAAAGAAAACTTATCATTATAAAAGAAAATGTGGTTTAAACATATTCTTCTAAAACAAAGAAACAGGATTGACAAACAAGCAAATAATATTTATATAAATGCCGCTCCCTAGCAAAAAAAACCCATATTGTGACGTCAATAGTGACGTAACGTACACATGGACAGATATGTACACAAAACATACATTTTTGTGGGAAAATATAAGACATAGAAACTTAGACTCCTGCTCATGTTATAGTAAAATGGTATAAACGTAAGGATATTTCAGCACGGCAAAATTTCAATATGTCAAATCATGTCAAATCTGAAAATCTCTTAAATATTACGATACAATGGTGTACTGGCTTTAGTAACCCTACGTTTACATTTTGGATGTGGCCATATAGAATTGGGGAACGGGCTAAAACGGCGAAGAACCAAAACGGCGAAAGGCGGAAACGGCGAAAGATTGGCGGAAACGGCGAAGGAATATCGGGCGAAAACGGCTATGAATTTTATATAGTGAAATAAAGTATAAAAGTATTATTTAGTTTGTTTTTATTTACGTTTTAATCCTTAGATGTGATTTAATGAGACTTTTACAGTATGGTTTAACCGTGTAGTGAAGTTGCCGACAGTGTTATGATTAAAACAACACTGTTCGCTTGGATGTTATCATAAGAAAGTCCCAGAGGACGACTTTCTTCAAGAGAGGTAATTTACTGAATCAAGTTAAACTACAACTTATAAATAAAGTGATAAATTATGAAGTTAACTACAAGTTGGACTAAAAATACGCAAGTAATTGCATGTGGAAATGTAAAAGTAAAAAGTCGCTTACATATCATGTTTATTATATTTTGTGCATATTTTTCAGATCCCTGCTTGAAGAGACGCACCTGGCCCCACCAGAGTTACCGGAGTTCCCACTGACGTTCCAGGTAGTGGATGTTGCATCCCAACTACGGATCTATCCCATCTTAAGATGGGATAGCTCTTGCAGCTGTCCCAACTGTGGATAAAGCGTTATTCTAAGTTGGGATATCCCATCTTAAGATGGGATAGCTGGATCAACTTTTGCTTTTGAAAGTACTTTAAAGATATAATAATTTCAACTTTAATAAATAATTTTGTGTGTGGAATATTTAGTAAAAACAAGAATTTGAAAAAAGTGACTTTGGTTGATATTTGACGAAATATTGACTTTGATGGAACTTGTTAGTGTTTTTTTTTTGAGTTTGCAAAAATAGTGTTTTTATAAAGACTTACTTTGATGACTTTTCACGTTTGATTAAATATTGAGTTTGATGAATAAAATGTCTTTGCAGAGAAATCTCATTATAATGGTAATTTTGATTAAAAAATTATCTAATGGAAGTTGTTACGGGTAAAATATTAACTTTTATTTGGAATTTTTTTATATTTAAAAAAAACATTATGTAATACAAAGTGAATTTGGATTTGAAGATTAAACTTGAGGAAATTGCTGTATGTGAATGAACAAATATTGACTTTGTTAGAAATTATAGAAGTTACCTTATGAGGGGCTTTTAACCCGACTTTGAGTCCTACTGGTCGACTATGAGAGACGATTCCCAGATTGTGAGGGGCTTTTAACCCGACTTTGAGTCCTACTGGTCGACTATGAGAGACTATTCTCAAATTGTGAGGGGCTTTAAACCCGACTTTGAGTCCTACTGGTCGACTATGAGAGACGATTCCCAGATTGTGAAGGGCTTTAAACCCGACTTTGAGTCCTACTGGTCGACTATGAGAGACGATTCTCAGATTGTGAGGGGCTTTTTACGCGACTTTGAATCCCACTTATCGACTTTGAGAGACGATTCTCAGATTGTGAAGGGCTTTGTACGCGACTTTGAGATTTAATGAATAACTGTAAGGGACGTTTCCCAGATAGTGAGGGACTTTATACGCGACTTTGAGACTTAATGAATAACTGTAAGGGACTATTCCCAGATTGTGAAGGGCTTTTTACGCGACTTTGAGTCCTACTGATCGACTGTGAGAGACGATTCTCAGATTGTGAAAAGCTTTGTACACAACTTTGACACTTACTGAATAACTGTAAGGGACGATTCCCAGATTGTGAGGGGCTTTTATTCCGACTTTGAGTCCTACTGGTCGACTATGAGAGACGATTCCCAGATTGTGAAAGGCTTTAAACCCGACTTTGCGTCCTACTGGTCGACTTTGAGAGACGATTCTCAAGTTTTAAGGGGCTTTTAACCCGACTTTGAGTCCTACTGGTCGACTATGAGAGACGATTCCCAGATTGTGAGGGGCTTTTAACCTGACTTTGAGTCCTACTGGTCGACTATGAGAGACGATTCTCAGATTGTGAAGGGCTTTGTACACGACTTTGACACTTACTGAATAACTGTAAGGGACGATTCCAAGATTGTGAAGGGCTTTTTAAGTTACTTTGAGTCCTACTGATCGACTGTGAGAGACGATTCTCGGTTTGTGAAAGGCTTTATACGCGACTTTGAGACTTAATGGATAACTGTAAGGGACGATTCCCAGATTGTGAGGGGTTATGTGTGGGTCTTTGAGTCTTTATTTACAATATTCAGAGACGATTCCTAGATTGTGAAGGGCTTTGTACACGACTTTAATTTCTACTGATCGACTGTGAGAGTTTATAAATACATAGGTTATGTATAAAAGTACATATGGATTAAAGTACATGTAACGTTTCATTATAAACGTGCTAAAATATACATGTCAATAAAAAGAAATATGATACATTGAATTACATTAAAATTGGAAATTACTGGAAAATAAATTATAGAATAACTCACAGCAGAAGGGTCACAGTAAAAAGTCACAAACTATATCATATGCTGAACAAAAGTATTATACAATATCATACAAAATTAGATGTGTTTGCTTTGTGCTGACAAAAACTTAGATGGTGTTAAGTACTGTAGCTTAGTATGACCTATGATTGTAAGGTGGTTCTGAAAAATATTAATTCCCACATGAATGCGTTTTTTGTTTAGAAGAGTGAGAAGAATCCTCTCTATTTTCAGGTATTTATTTATTGTTTAATTTTTTGTATAGATTTATCTTAAGTCATGTAGATTAAAGTATCAATGTTTACTTATGTACGTTGCTTTCATTTCCTGAAAAATTCTTTTACGTATTTAATTTCATAATTCCATTTAATCATCAAATGCTATCTATATCAATCGACCAGTAAAATGTAGAAACTCTCACCTAGGATCTACACCGTCGCCAAAAATGACCATTTGTAGGGTGTTAATCAGTCCTTTGTGCTATCAACTAGAAGTGTTAAATCAATACAAACCGTGACATATTAAAAATGGACAAATATATCTGTTTTGGTTTAGATGTGTGATCTAATGAAAAAATATGTTCTTGCTCATATTGATGAGTTATAAAAATGTTGTGACATTTGATTTAAACAGTATTTTATTTCCATATAACATATACAAAATACACAACATTCAGAATATATATATAATAGGGAAAAAGGATAAGCAAACAGGCAACAAATGCCTATATAAATGCTTCTCCTGAAAAACATAAAACGATTCAGATATCAAATGCATTGGTGGAAATAAAAAAATTGCAATTATTCATAGAAAACTCAAATTAATATTCAACTTTGTCTACATTTGCATTTGGTACAGATTTAAGGAGAGAAATTTAAAATCGGTTGGTATCATTTATGAAATGGTATATAGATATTAATAGGGATTCATTCACTCTGTGACAAGGATTTGTCGTCGCTTAGGAGAGATTTAATGTTAAACCGTTTTTAACAAAGTATTGATTTGATCGGAATCTATCATATAATGGGCATTTTAAAAAATAATGAAAAGGATCCTCCCGAATGTTTCCACAAGAACAGGCACGGCTGTTTGACAACCCTCTATCAGATAAATGTGAATTGAGATTATTTTTTTTCCATATTTTACTTTACAGGCATACGTCATAGTATAGGAAGTGGCAAATAATCCAGTACAGTTGCATACAAAATATATAAAACATATACAAAATCAAAGGTAAAGTGTAATTTAACTCAACAACAAATGCAAAGTTGACCAAAATCTAACAAAACTTTGCTCAGTGCCATTTAGTAAATGGAGACATTTTGTGACATCATAGTAACTGTTACTTAACTGTTAACTTACAAAATTGTTATACAACATGCATGTATATGCGACATTTTATTTTGATTTGTAATGCAAAAAGGTGATATAAACAAGCAAGAATACATTCATGATAGAAATATCGTATGTGTATAGTTTCCTCAAAAACGTGATATGGTGTTACTGTTAAGATAGCTAAATGTTATTATTATAATGATATTATCGATTGGCTTCGGCGACAATCCATAGAATCGCATTCTTCTATATGCTTAGTTGAAGCTAAACTTAAAGATATCTTTTTAAAATATTTCCACTTTAAACTGATGAAATAGTTTTATCTATCAATAATAATTTATACCGTGTCATGTTATATAGTTAGACCAGCCTTCTGACGGTTCTTCAGATGGTTATCACAACAACGTGTCACTGTGTCGCGTCCATGTCTGACTTGAGCTGCACTCTCGCACAATCACACCAACTTCCTCCTTCTAATTGAATGTATATTCATTTCAAGTACTCATTGGGGATTGATTAAACGTTAAGAACGTAACAATGCTATGGGTAAGGATTAATCAAGCATTTGCCACAGAGATCACAAGATTACACATACATGTAGTTGAAAGATTATGACATTTCACATAGAAATGATAAAAATTTTATTCAAAATTTCAAAATAAGTTTCTCTTAAATGATATAGTCAAATGTGAAGTCTTTTATCAAATACATGTATTGTTGGCACATGTCACTGCTCTATTGAACTGGTCTTTCTTCATTCCGCCAAATCAAGTTTCTTAAATTCAAATCCTTAAAAATATGAATTTGAAGTATATCTATAATGATAACCAGTAAATGTCAAAGACGGTAAACAGAGTACAGTATTCCCAAGAAACTGCATTGAAAATTGTTTAGTACCAACAATTTATTTGTGCCTTTAAAATTGGCTCTTAAAAAGTATTTACTTAGGTAAAAAAATTCTAAACACTGAAACAGTAATACAGACGGGCGTTGATAATAATAATAAGGTTTACTGCTAACTATCCTTTCTATCAGACACTATATTTTCGATCATTGATTTCAATATTCTAAAATCTGTCTTTCAAAAGACACACACATAGCCGTTCACAATCCCAGGATTTTACCGTAATAATTAAATAGTTTTTGTTCTAAAAAATATGCACACATTCCTTCACAACCTGGGAATCACCCAATACACCATTTCGTGAACAAAGAAAATAGCTCCCAGTCCTTCACAATATTGAAATGGACAACACCTCTCCGTCAGTTGGACATCATGACAAGCTAAGAGCCCTTCACAATCTAGGAATTTACCCCTATATTGCTTGAAATGAAGACGATTTGGGAATGGACCATACTAACCCGTCAATTGGACACTAATACCAGCAATGAGCCCTTCACAATCTAAGAATCGTTCTCTATATTACATAAATTGATGATAGAAAACCGCTCATAGCCCTTCACAATCTGGGAATAGACCACACTGCCCCGCCAGAGGGACCCACAGACTAGGTAAGAGCCGATCACAATCTAGGAATGTAACCCTATACTCCATAGAATGAAGATAGAAAGTCGCTAAGAGTCCATCACAATCTGGGAATAGACTACACTGGCCCGTCAGAGGGACCCCAAGACCATGTAAGAGCCCCTCACAATCTAGGAATGTAACCCTATACACCATAGACTGAAGATAGAAAGTCGCCAAGAGTCCATCACAATCTGGGAATAGACAACACTGTCCCGTCAGAGGGACCCCAAGACCATGTAAGAGCCCCTCACAATCTAGGAATGTAACCCTATACACCATAGACTGAAGATAGAAAGTCGCGAAGAGTCCATCACAATCTGGGAATAGACAACACTGTCCCGTCAGAGGGACCCCAAGACCACGTAAGAGCCCCTCACAATCTAGGAATGTACCCCCATACTCAATAGATTAAAGATAGAAAGTCACTAAGAGTCCATCACAATCTTGGAATAGACTACACTGCCCCGTCAGAGGGACCCAAAGACCACGTAAGAACCCTTCACAATCTAGGAATCGTCTCCTTTATTCCATTCCATACACAGTTGCTTATAGCCATTCACAATCTGGGAATTGACAACACCACTCCCTTAGTTGGACCAAAAATGATCATTCCCAGATTGTTTAAACAATCTGCAGATTGTGAGACCTGCACAATCTAGGAATATGTCACAATCTGCAGATTGTTCGAACAATCTGCAGATTGTGATATACCCCAGATGTAAAAACATTTCATCAAGATCAATCATCGAATCATAAAACACATTGCATAATAAATGTTAATAAATGTATATGTAATATTTCTATTAAATCATCAAACACAATACAATTCCATTAAAGTCAATATCTCTTCAAACACCATACAATTCGATCAAACTCAATATTTCATCAAATATGTAAATCATTTCATCAAGGTCTATATTCAAATGAAATAATTGCATAACATTTTTTAAATATTGAAATATTTCATCGAAGTCATATTTCGAATCAAAGTTCACGTTGCATAACAAACTTATTTTTCTAAAATCTTTTTTTATTATCAATGTCTCTTTTTTATCAAACACGTAACAAAATCTAATCTTTTCATAAAAGTCTTTTTTTTTCCAAAAGGTAACTTCTCTTTAAAAGCACTTTTTCATCAAAATCACTTTTTCAAGGTCGATATTTTATCAAACACCTTACAATTCCATTAAAGTCAATATTTCGTCAAACCCCATACCATTCCATCAAAGTCAATATTTCATGTAAAAATATTTCATAAAAGTCATTTTTCGAATCAAAGTTCCCGTTGCATGAGATACCTATTTAAAAAAAAAATTAATATCAAAGTCACTATTTTATCAAACATGTAACAAAGAATTCCAATTATTTAATCAAATATATTTTTCATAAGGAATTTCTCTTCAAAATCACTTTTTCATCAAAGTCAATATTATCAAACACATACAATTCCACCGAAGTCATTATTTCATCAAATATGTAAATCATTTCATCAAGGTCTATATTCAAATAAAAAACTTCATAAAAATTTTTTAAAGACTTTTTTTAATAATTAAGACAATATTAAAGAAACAAAAATATGTAAAAGTACTTTTAAAATCAAAAGTTGATCAAGCTATCCCATCTTAAGATGGGATATCCCAACTTAGAATAGCGTTTTATCCACAGTTGGGATAGCCCGAGAGCTATCCCATCTTAAGATGGGATAGCATCCACAGTCGGGATGAAACAGTGGACACCGGTTCCCAGAAGTGGGTCGAGCACCCAACCTTCAAACCCAAGACCTGGTCATCCTTCAACGTGGCCGTCAGGACGAACGTTTTAAATATATTTATTTCACAAATGGTGTACATATTGTGAATGGGATCGGCCAACAAGCTGACAGTGCTTATGTCAATGCCTCTCCCTTGAACATTTTATCAATACATGTTTAATACATACAATCACATGAACAAAATATACAAATATGCGACATGGTTAATATTTTTACCAGCATGATGAAATTTCATAATTAGTAGTAACCTCTAAGCAAGGCATATTATTTTAACAGTCTTATTTAAATCTTAAAGTTTCAGAAATGTAGTCGTGTACAGATTGTATAATATGTTGATTTGTAGTTGCGGATTTTTCTTTGTTGCCATAAAAGATTGATTTCAGGTCATATCCTTTAACATAAAAATATTTGTTTTGTCGGATATCATTATATAACGGGCATGTAAAGAAAAAGTGTACACAGTCCTCAGAAAAGTAGCCACATGAACATGAGGGTGAATTGGAAATATGTCTATTATATTTATGATAGTTAAGGTCACTACAACCTAGACGGAGTCTACAGTGAGCTATTTGTGCATGTCTTTGTCCAAAATTCGTGTCGAAGTAGTAATTGTTAAAAATAGTAGTATTTATTGACCTTTTAAAGCTGCTGACTGAGTCGCTAAGTCTTTGTTCTTCTGTTAGGGAGTTCCATTCTTTAACAACATAGGGTAAGAATGATGAAGAGTGTCTAAGAGTATTACACGAAATAGTCTGCAAAGAATCCAGGTTTCTCAAGTTGTAAGGGTTATTTACAGAGACACTATTTGGAACTAGGTCTGAAAGATAGGATGGAGATAATTTGTAATACATTTTATAAAACAGACACAATTTATTATTTTGATAATGTCAAAAATCTCATTACACTGACCAATCATTCATAGGCAGAGAACAAATAATAAAGATTCACATAAAGTTCATTGGCGGCTATTTTTGTGTGAACACCTTTAATTCATTTTGTGTAAGGAAAAGGAATCGCATGGCTGAACTTTACTTTATATATCTTATTTATCACCACTTCATTTAGTCTAAATACAATGTCTTTCAAATAGAACCATTTATTTTCATGTTCCTGACATCACCGTATATTCCTTCTAACAATGTGCTACTGCCCCTTTAAGCTTTTCTTTTTTTTAATTAAAAGTTGTCAAAGGTGTCCACTTCCTTTCCAAATGTGTTCCCTTTTTACCCTGTTGTTTCGTCCGCTCTGCGATTCCAATTCGTTGTCGTACTTTATATATCTTATTTATCACCACTTCATTTAGTCTAAATACAATGTCTTTCAAATAGAACCATTTATTTTCATGTTCCTGACATCACCGTATATTCCTTCTAACAATGTGCTACTGCCCCTTTAAGCTTTTCTTTTTTTTAATTAAAAGTTGTCAAAGTTGTCCACTTCCTTTCCAAATGTGTTCCCTTTTTACCCTGTTGTTTCGTCCGCTCTGCGATTCCAATTCGTTGTCGTGTTGATTTGTTTTTTTGCCGATTACGTCTAAGTTCCTGAACCATATCAGTTTCAGTTGCAGAGGATTCTTCATGACAAACAAACGCTAATATGCGCGACATTATTTATGACATTGAAATCATAGTGAGATAAATTTCAACTTGAAATCCCAAATACGCAAATTCCATGGGCCCCGCTGTCAGAGACCTCTATGTGTTTACTATTGTTGACAGGGTAATTCACTCGCCATAATCGATATCTAAATCTAATTCTTCGCTATATTCTTGACTCAAATTGCATCATGTAGTCATAGAACAAATTGCCAGAGATACTCAGCCGCTAACCTTTCATTCAAACTTATCAATTTATGCCTGCTTTTATGAATACATAAAGGATCTCTGATAGCGGGGCCCATGGCAAATTCTTTGCAGTTTGTGCACTGCAAATCTCAGGAATGAATTCAAGATTCAATCCTTGATTGCCACAATTTAATGTAACCATCTTAACCGCGGCGATAAGAAGAAATGAGAAATGATAGCAGACACCTATTTTTATGATCTTGGTTTGTCCACTTATCGGGTATACAACAGTGATAATTTTGTGAAAACATATTTTGGAATGTTTAAATTGTTAAGGAATAACAGTAATACATTGAATGTGTATATTTTAATATAAAAAAATCGATATCTACTACAAAACCTCTGAGCCCAAGGGAGGGTTAATGTAAAACTTTGTTTTGGAAATGAAAACGATAGAAAACGCTGTGTCAAAAACATTCTGGTAAAAATGATCAGTTAATATGTTTGTTCTCAATTTGGTTCAAAATAAGTATTTTTTGTAGAATTATATTGTTTGATAAGATTATGATCTGTAAGGGCACAATGGCACATGTGACGGTAGCGGCAATTGGAAGCATATATGCTTAGATATTTTGGTAATTTGGTAATCTTGATAACTTTGCAGATATTTTTGAAAACATGCTTATTGCTGTTTGTTCAATTAACCGCAATAATCTTAAGCTAATACATTTCGTGCCTCCTACTCCGGAGAGCACTGGTTCACAATTATTGAATGACTTTTGGGGCTAACCCCAGAACACTGTAGAGTGTTTTGGGGCGGGGAGGGTTTTGGAGCTCCTACACCGGCTCTCGTCGCCCCTATATCATATCCAAAGTTAACTTCGTTTTCCCAACCACATATCCTTAACAAATCATGTTGTACCTACGCCATGCAATCCGGTTTGTCTCTTTAGCTATTATTTCAATAATTCGAACTTTGATATTTTCGATTTATCTAAAATACCAGGCTATGATTATTTTAATATACTTACTTCTGTGTTTATTCGTTTTCGAACATCAATTAAATGATTTCGGGAATGACGCTCCGATTGTAATAATTTGTATATTTTCAGGATCGGCAAGATGGATTTTCGGCTTATGGTGTTCATGGTTCTCGCTTTCAACATTCAAATGACAGGTTTGTAAACAAAAACAACGATACTAAGCAATTGTCAGTAACATTCAACATACCCGTAAGACAAAATATAGATATAGTTTAAACAGAGAAGTTTTGAAATAATTAAATGAATACAAATTAAAGACTTTGGCTTCATTCTTTAATCGTTTTGAAATTACTTGACAGTAATATAGTTTGTTTGGAGTTATTTAAAAAGTTTATCTCACCTAAAACTACTTTAAGGGCCCTGTCACACTTTTGGTATAACAAGTTGATATGAATTGCGTAAAGAAAATATTAGATAAGCAACAAATATGGTCAAAAATAAAAGAATTGTCCCTTATATCCGAACATAGAGCGAATGATATACGAGCTACACCAATAAATTGCGTGGTGGCTGCGTTGGAGCTGCATATGATTTGCGTATCATCAGTGTATTGTGACAAATTATTGCATAAGCAGAGTGCATGCATACCATATTATAGACGAGCATGTCTCCAACATGTATCGCACAAACACAGCGAGCATATTCCGAGCCCGTTGCGACTTCACATCATTTTCTTACCTCTATGTTTAAAAAGTACACAAGAACCTTTCTTGAACTAAACCAAGGGTATTGCGAAAACCATAATAATTGTTTCAAACAAAAGTGGCCGTTAAAAATCAAACAATTGTAAAATATTCGGCTACCTCCTGAATCAAATACCTTATCTCTATTATTAAAAGGAGTTACCACTAAAATGGCAGCTAAAATTTCGCCTGGTACTTTTTTCTGTATGACTAAATATAACGGAAAGAAATACATTTTGCCAGGGATTGAAGAACTGAAATATCAGAAAAAAAACATGCTACTGTCCCATTCAAGGCACAGCCGATCAAACGCACACAGTGTATGAAGGAATTATTAAAAAGGACTTATAGAGCATCTGATGCATTGCGTGTCATTTGCTTTATAGCGTGCGCAGCATTATTTTGAGCATGTCCAAAAATATCAAGCGTATAAAAATGTGCAAAAAGTGTGACAAGCGCTGATGTACATTCTTTTGACTAATCTTTTAATCATTTAACAGTTTCCGAAGAAACAAACTGCGAGAAAAGAACGTTCAAAGGTGACTGTGAGCACTGTAGAGCTGGATTGTTCGGTGACCTGTGTAATAAACCTTGTATCGGATCCTGCGATAGTGTTGCCTGTGACAGACAAACAGGAATATGTGAACGATGTAAGATAGGTTTTTATGGACTGCGTTGTAATGAAACATGTCCAATGACCTGTAAACATTCCAAATGTGATCGTACTACCGGACACTGCTATTTGTGTTGGCAATTGTTCTGGGGTGAGAACTGTACACAACCATGCTCGTACAACTGTGTGAATAAGGAATGTAGGTCCAATGACGGCTTCTGTACACGAGGATGTATCAGCGGAACAACTGGGTCGCGATGTGGTGATGTATGTTCTCCAGGATGTGTGGACGGTATCTGCAGTCAGCTGGGAGGAATCTGTAACACCGGGTGTGACGATGGTCTCTATGGATCACACTGCAGCATCTCCTGCAGGAAGAACTGTGACCATTGTGACCAGTCAACTGGAGACTGTACATCATGTTCTGATGGTTTCTATGGAAGCTTCTGCAGCTCAAGGTGTCCAGATGTCTGTGGGGGAAAATGTTATATGGATGGCAAATGTACCACAACAGGTAAGAACCATTTTGTTCGATAAACACTTAGTTTAGTCACAGTCCCATAAGTGTATTTATAAAATGTTAAGTTTAAAAATTTCTGAACCTTTTAGCAAAATATAACATTTATTTTTTCAGTTATCTCTTCGATTAATGTAATTCAAAATCGTCACTTTGATATAAATCAAATTATATAGCCTACACTAACATGTACGAATAGGAATCCAATTAAGATCTACTTTAATACATTTTATCTCCAAAATTGTATCTTATTACTTGTCACAGTTAAAGTGTTACCTTTTTGTTGTCGGTGCATACAACAGCTGCTTCAACTGCTCCTTCCTTGTGGATTGTAATTGCATGCTTTTCATCTGGATCACTGATCACTGTTGTGTTGTTCCTTTATTATCCAATGTATGTAAGGTAAGTATCTATTTATTCAATTATAGAGTGTGATCAATGTTACCGAAGTGTTGGTCAATCTTCAATCTGTCGTTATGAATGCTTCTGCACAATGAGCATGAATGCTTCTTTCTATTTCCAAAAGTAGCTGACAGTTGAAACTCAAATTCAAAGACATTGTTGGGTCAAACCTTTCAAATTCAAACGCTTTAAAGAGATGTTACAGTTTAAATCAAACAGTGATGACGAGTAGACTGCGTATCCACTTAATTGTTTTATTTGAGGGAATGTTGTGAATTTTTCATCTATACAACCTTGATATGCATTTGCTATGTATGCAGATTGTCCAACTGTATTTATGAGCTTACAGAAAGTATGATACTGAATAGTACACCATTCTTAGAACAAATAGTTGGTCACATTAATGATGTTAAAGAGAAAGTTCATGTTTAATACCTTGCACCTTGGAAATAAAAAAAACCAAGTGGATTAAACTTGGCCGACTGTTAATTATAAAAATTGTGAATACCGACCTCATTCATAAATTGTGTATACTTTCTACAAATTCAGTCCCAAGTAATTGTACCTGGAGGATATCACAAGAAATTGTGCACAAACTGGCGAAATATCTATTTTATATCTTAAACCATGCAAAGTCTATAGAAATCCAGTGTCCATCGTTCAATTGAAATAAAAAAAATATATTTTACGTTTTATGTTAGTAGATGTGTTTTGATATTCAAAATTATGACCTTCTTGAAACATGAAAACATGATTTTTGTGATAACAACTTCTTTCCTTGTCAACTCCTTCAGGAAGATGAGGGAGATCAGGAAGAGCTGGTAGAGCAGGGAGTGAAGGGGGAGCAGTGAGAACAGGGAGAGCTGGGAGAGCAGCAAGAGCAGTGAGAGCTGTAAGGTGTGGATCCTTTGGTTAGCCTGTGATGTGCGGAAGAGAGGGAAAGTAAACATGCAGTTTCACCCGACACGTTAATAGTATTCAAGAGACAGAAGTAATGCTGACTGTCGAATGACATGACGTAAGATTCCTCAGTGTACATCAGTGGTAGTGACTAGTAATGACGAGCACACTGTAATATATATGTATGAATAAATGTTTTCTGATTGTCTAAGAAAGAGCGGGGCTAATTTGAATAAATGCCTCTCTTGCAAGGCTTCTGGTAAATGTAAGTAATCAGATTCGATCATTTTTTAATTTAGGGTCTCAGTCAAGCTGATTCAGTGTAAATTGAATTTTCCGTCATTACCGACAGTCATTTAGTAGAATATTTTCAGTTTTTTACGTATCTTTTAATGCACATGCCTTTATTTTAACTTGTTAGCGTTATATCTTTCGCAAATTGCCTGAGTTCTGCCATTTTGCCAAGACTTGTACTAACAACTTTTTGGGTCACTCACCTGACTTCGAGAATTCTGTCGCACAATAAATCCTTTCCAAGTTCCTGGATGTTATCCTTTGCACAGGAATCAAGGTCACGCAACCAATTCGCAAGACCCCTCCTTCTTGTCACAGAGTGACCTCTTAGTGCTTCAGTCTCATGTAGCTTAGTTTTCACAAGCCATCATTGGTAACACATTCAGTGGGACTTTAACATTCGTCCAGGTTACAAGAGTATGAACAAACTGTTCAACTGACTACTTAGAGTCGCCGAGATCGAGTCTAACATTCATTGAATATTCAAATCTTATATACTAAATTCAGAGGTTACAAGGAGAACGGTTTTCACTACGCTATCGTAGTATCAACCCTTATAAGGAGTTTCCATATATGGCAGTATTCTGTATCATTACGCGTCTAAAAGAGCACCCCTACTATTTTTCAATAACTGATTTTTACAAATTGCATTTCCAAATACATTTCTGCCCTTACAAACATGTATATCATGATCAGATCTTGTTGAACAGGGTATCTTTAACAGGAATAATAAAATATTTCTACTTATGTGTTCCTAAATTCAAGGTTCGCGATAAAGAGACGAAATTCTCTTCTTTATAGAAATATATTAAAAATTACTTTAACACAATTACCCATTGTTCCTGCAACGTTTCAAAATAGAGAAAAACTGAGGAATTCTGTGACATGCTTCGCTGATCACGAGTATCTGCTTAAATGGTGGTAATTGGTATCATTGGGAGGTCTAATCCTTTACTAAATTTTGTAAAGGGCGGATACAAAATTTTCATATTGACCGTGAGCTTCATCAGCCAACAATACAACTTTCGAAAAACTCTGGTTACAAAAAAAGTGTACACAGGAAAATTATCTTATTGAATGGATTGGGAAGTTAAACGAATATTAACAACTAAGAGAAAAACACGACTCTCAAAATTTACTTTATTTGGAACTCCGCCACCACCTGTTGATCCGCAAATGGTGTATGATGTAAACTACACATTTCTTTTCTGTTGAACAGACAGTTACTAATACAGTCATTAATACAGCAGTACAGATAACACAAAACTTATTTTGAAACTTCTATGTCAACAGTAAGAGAGACAATCTGAGCATCAAGAGGTTCAAAAGTGTCAATTGAAATAAACCATACTAAACATTAATTTGTGTCTATATCTAAGAATGGAATAAGACGTCGACCCAGTGCCAACTCAAAATCTGAATAAATATCCCTTTTCATTTGATGAAACAATATATCATTTAATCCAACCAAGAACGTTCATAGCAATGAACATCCTTGTTGCAACACAGCTCTAACAACGGTTGTGATGCTAGTCGATTCTTTCATAGCTTTTAGTGATAGAACATGATGAACATTTTTGACATACTTATATAATTAATAGCGTTTTGTTCATTGAAATATAAATGTCTGCTGCATTATATGAGCATACAAAGTAAATAGCCCACAACTAGATTACATCGGTACACAAGTGCACAAGTGCGTTGCCAAGATTTAGCTTATTGGAATACGTGTCTGTTAATATATCATATAATAGGAAAAAGACCTGGGGAACTATCATGTGAATCCTTTTTGAGTACATGTGAAAAGTGAAGAATAATATGATAAATCTATACCGCTCAAAATGTACCTGCTTGAATAACACAGCGTTTGTTACTTTCTGAACTGTCTTTACATCAGCTTACAGTATTTATGAATATAAAATTAATTTAGAAAAAAAATCTTACTTTTTTATATATGTTACTATTTATTAGGCAATGACTTAAGTGATATTAGATATGGGTAGTTAACTACGTATCTCTGTCAATGAAAGATGTGATTAAAGAGCAATTTCATGATAATCATCCTATATTGTTTTGCTTTGATATGAACATGAAAATTTCAAAAGTAAAGCTCGATTCATTATATAAACTCAAAACATCTTCAATATCCATCCCAAAATGGCAGGTGATTAATACTTGTTTGAAGTGGAAATATTAAAGTCAAACGAATTCGGAGGCTAATTCACACGTCAAATATACATAGAAACCAGTAACCTCCCTATGGTCACTATACAACGTAGGTTACCTTTTTAAAATTTCCTGTATATGTTACTATTGATATAGATTTGCTTACAAACTCAAGTAGTGATCTTTAAGCAATCAGACAAGATGCGTTCAATTTTTTCATCCATATTTTGTTCATCTTTTATTTTCTACGTTCTAATATAACGGTTCTGTTACTTGCACGGGTGTAGAATAAACCACCCTCATAGACGTATTATTTCTATTAAATATTTCTTTAAATGATTGAACGCTTTTCCTAGTTTTTTTTTGTTCTTCATATTTTAGTTGTGCAAACTCGAGACTTGCTAATCGAGGAGCTAGACTGTATTAAGTATGATGGCCGTTTCGGCCATCGCCCTTTGATATAAACGCGATAAAGCGATAAAGTGATATTGATGAACGACAAAACGATGTGGCCGAACGACAAAGCGATATGGACGAACGACAAAGCGATATGGACGAACGACAGAGCGATATGGACGAACGACAAAGCGATATTTACATATCGCTTTGCCGCGCAGCAATATCGCTTTATCGCTCCATCGTTCTTTCGCTCATTCGCTTTTTCGCTTTGTCGCGCGGCCATATCGCTTCATCGCTCTATCGTTCTTTCGCTCTCCCGCTTTGTCGGGTTGATTTGAAGAGATGCTATCTTACCAATCGGTCATTATATGTAAATGAAAAACGATTGATGTCAACATTTCTCTGATGAACGCTTATAACAAACGATGGGATTTTGAATTCATTTTCTTTCTTATCTCAAGTTAGAACTAATGATATTATTTTAATAAAACAATATAACCCACAATAAAGTCTTTTATGAATTGCCTTTATTTGTAAACTCCAATTGTCGATGTAATTTATATTTACATCCCACTTAGCCCTCGTCGTCCATGGCAACCATTCATAAAAGTGTCCTGTTCATTATCGATATCGGGAACTCTTACGCCAAAGAGTCCTGCCATCTGATGCAAGGACACTTTTGTAAACCTTTCCTACACATGGTTTAAAACAATCACTCAACAACATAGACATAGAATTGAACGGAAAGTATCAATAATCAAATAAAACAAGCTGTAAAATAATCATAATACTTTGCAAAATATCAAAAATCAAATCAAAAATCAAAATATTAAAATCACCTAATAACACTGTAGACTTAAGTCTTTAGTTTAGACTAGAAAAAAACGATACCAAGAAATAAACATTATATGATTTGTGTTGCACCAAAACTTTCGTTATGTAAGGAAAATAAGTCTAGAAATATCCAAAATGATTTGATAATGATACATAATTAATTCATTTCATAGATAAGATAATATTTCTTTTGGCTAAACTTGTTATGGGAATGATTAAAGTACCTTTTCATTAGAAATCCAAGAGAAACGTTTCAAAAGTAGAAACCACTGTCAAAATTTAGCTGTCTATTAGGACTCTAATGACACGTCTTCTACCTTCAAAATCGAAACAGAAATGGACAACCTGTGAAACTTTGTCTTGAAACAGGCTCATATTCATGGAGTGCACGAAGTCTGCAAGGCCAAAACATTTACTTCGTGCCTTGCGCTTTGACACGCAAGAAGCACGTGCCTCGCGCTTTGACAAGCAAGAAGCACGTGCTCTTACACCATTCATAGTATACAAACTTCATTCATAAAACAGTGAAGGGGCCCTTGGAAGGTTATCGAAAATTAAAATTTTATTTTAAAATATTAATTTTGTGGTTGATTGTACTCGGATTAAGTGAGATGTAAGTCAGTTACTAGCATAGTAAATTGTATGCATCGGATAATGGCAGGGAAACTTTGTCCTCGAGCCAGTACTCGGCTCCGCCTCGTACTGGCCTCTCGGACAAAGTATCCCTGCCATTATCCGATGCATACAATTTACTATGCTAGTAACTATTACATGTTACAGTCAATATGTCAAATCAGTCATTTTGCCAAATGCCTGAACGATTTAGTCATTTGATCAAATGACTATGACCACAAGGCATTTTACAAAATGACTAAGTTTTTTAGTCATTTGACTAAATGACTGAAAAATTACACCAGGCATTTTACTAAATGCCTATATATGAGAACATAGATTTATTGATGAATTGATTTTTTATTTCAGATCATCAAAACATACAAGTTGTAGAACAAACAACACTCAAACATATTTACATAGTTGTAGCATACATTTACATTTATGTGCAAATGATATGGCTGTTATTGGACACTATTTATTGAAACAACTATAACACTGGAATCTCACCTACTATTGCATAGAATATTGTGTTTTCTACATTTGAGTCTTTTGGTAGCACATTTGTACCGACCTCCACAGTTATATTTAAAAAAACTCGGACAGCCTGTCATCGATTCTGATTTGAGAGCCTCACGTATTGACATAAATTTAGATTTTTCAATTGCTTCCAAATTTAAAAGCTTCTCTGGGCAAAAATCAACTGATTCTCTTGGAATTAAAACCTTCCTCATTGCATCATACAACTGACACATGGGAACAGCAGAATTAGAACAAGTGAAGAAGCGAGCAGAGCTCACATACCCCCGCTCCCCACTTTGTTGAAAGAATTTTAAATAGTAAAATGGATTAATATTGGTTAAAGTTGTATGATAGTTGAGTATGTATAATGTGACCCTCAAAAGGCACATCTAGGGATCATGGTTGATAAGTGTATGAAGTTTGGTGAAGCTAGCATGTATAGTTTAGGAGATATGCTCCGGACAAACTTTTGTGACGGACGGACAGACGGACGGACAGAATGAGCGCTATATACCCACGCTTACGCTGTAAGGCGGGAGTATAATTATACACTGCAAGTGAAGTTGAAAAGCTTAACAATTTGTCACAATGCAAGCAAATCTATGTTACACCATTATTCTATCATATTCTAATCAAAACATCAGCCAAATGTTTGAGCTCCAACTAACCACTTTCTCCAAGCGCAAAAAAAGACCAGATCTTTTGAGACAAAAGCTTACTAACTTATAACACTTATGTGACACTTTATAAGTATTTTGACATATTGTCTAAACAGTAACAGTCAAATTGTCAAAAACACAGGGTACAATTTCAGTCATTTAACTAAATACCTAGGGAAATTAATCATTTTATCATTTGATAAAATGCCTGATACATTTAGGCATTTGACTTAATGACTGATTTGACATATTGACTGTAACATATACACATAAAAACCAGGAATATATATATTAGACCTTTAGAGCGAAGGTTTAAATCAAACATTTCTAAAGATCAGATTATCCTTTTTATTAATCTGCTTGAGATGAGATTTATATTACATTCCTCAATAACATAAAATCTTAACAAGGAACAAAAGCATATACATGTCCATATATTTAAGGATTCAGCCATAAGGCTGAATCCTTATTGTTATTGGCGTGTTTCTTTTTTTTTTTTTTTTTTTTTTATTATTCCACGATTTTTGTGAACAGGATTCAGACCAAACGGCTGATGCTATCGAAGCCAAATTTCACAGGCTGGTAGACCTTGTTGAGGAAAGGCGACAATAAGCTTTTGGGACAATTCGGCCCATACATTAAAGGTCCAGTTCGATTCCAAAATCGAAAATTTAACATTGATTTTTTTTTCAAAATGCACTTAGAGACCTAATTTTTTTTTAAATGTGCGCAATAAAAAATGCTGCAAAAAAACAAATCATGGAAAATTCGTAGGTCACGTGGTTTGGCCGCCATCTTGGATTTAGTGCATTTTTGATCATTGCCGACCCCACCCACCTATGAAAATCTTCTTCTCTGACGATACTTGCACTAGAGATCTGAAATTTATACTCAATGTAGCTGAAGCATTGTAGACCTTAATTTGACTTCTACAAAGTCCTAACGTTAATACTTTTCTTGCTGTGATTTTTCAAAGTTGACCAAAATCTAAAAATCGCAAACTTCAAGGGCAGATAACTCAAAAACCAGACCATAGAATTTTATGATTTTTGCATGAGAGTTAGACATTGGCAAGCCCTTTAAGATAAAAGAATAAAATCGCTCGCGAATAGTCATTTCCGGTCAGGGTCAGAGGTCAAACTTTGCATTTTGGACATGTGGTGTTTTGGTGGGTATGTTTGAAATATCGTAGCAAATCTACGGCATACGATAACGCTTTGTTCTATACATCATATGAAAGCCAAAAGTCTATAGATTTTTTTTAAATTTGACAGTACATTTCTATATTTGTTTTACATTGAGTTACGGCCCTTTGAATATTGTCAATTCTGCTTTCGTTTTTAATGCATAGGATACAGGTATGTTAAAAAAGTTGTTAGTCATCAGTGATAGACGACAAATCATTGTTCCATATATCATTAGAAAGCCAAAAGAATACAAAATCTTTTAAAAATTAACAATAAATTCAGTTACTACATTTACATTGAGTTACGGACCTCTGAATATTGTCAACCCTGCATGCGTTTTAAATGCATTTGATAACTGTTTGTTTGCAAATTGCGTTAATCATCAACAAAAGATTATAACCCATAAGCTTTTGACTGAAATCATTACCTTTGTGCATTACATTTAACACCATACAGCGCTGAATCCGTTTGTCGTCGCTTGCGACTATATTAATACCTTATGTTATTATTACTTTACTACATGCACGATTGGAATGATTTTTATTGATTTTGTTTAATAAGATTTACGTGTAAATAACTTTAACAAAATATTGGCCCTTAATAAATACATGTACGTTAACTGTGTATATCAATATCTAAGAAGATATATTAATGTTTTTTTCGCTGCAAAACGTAAACGTATAACATGGCCTGGTTTACAATAAAAATCCTTCAATATTATCACAAGATATTCTCAATAAAGATAATGAGAACCCCGTAAGGAGTTTTCATTCGGATAACCTGGAGGTTGACAATCTGTCTTTTCTTTTTGTGAAATACTTTACTAATAAAACAATAGCTATCTACACTCATGGCAAAAATTGTTGTCACCCCCTAATATTTAATGAAATTGGAGTTTATATCACATTGTATGCATGGCAATGTTGGTTTTCCATGGAAATGTCATTACAGGCATGAAGTTACATTAACTCACACTTTACAATGAACAGTGTCAGCGGTTTCATGTAGACCACGTGCATTTCATTGAAATGATGGAAATTTGTCTCCTTAGGTTTGTCATTTCCATCGATTACTATAGACCTCTTTCATAAGATACAGCTTCACGACTATAGTTTCTGAAAAGCATAGACCATGCCTGGTCCCACTCCACCAGGAATCAGACATGAAATCATTGGCATGAGTCGTGGTGGCGCTTCGAATCGTGTCATTGCTGCAGCATGTAACGTCAGTGTTAGAACTGTTCAAAGGATTAAAAGACTGCACGCCATACAGGGAAATGTTGTTCCGAATAAGTCTTCAGGCCGTCCCAAGAAAACTACGGTTCGTCAGGATAGAATTCTTCTTCGTTTGACCCGACGTCATAGACGTCTTTCGTCTTTGACTCTTGCACAGAGATGGGGGGCTCATATTAATACGCCCATTTGCCGGAGAACTGTAGTGAACAGGTTGCTCCAGCATGGATATAAGGCAAGAAGACCTGCCATCAAACCATTCTGGACACTGGCCAACCGCAGGGCACGGCTTGCTTGGGCGCAGCAGCACCGCAGAATCCAACTTGGACATTGGCGTCACGTCATATTTACTGACGAGTCTCGTTTCCTACTGCATAAGGTGGACAGGAGAATGAGAGTGCGACGTTTACGTGGGGAAAGGCTCAATGACGACTGTCTGCAGCATCAGGTTGCCCACGGTGGCGGTTCTGTACACGTATGGGCAGGAATACACCATAACGGTAAAACGGATCTTGTCGTCCTTCAAGGAAACGTCAACCAAAGGTCGTACAGACGTCTTCTTGAAACCGTTTGCCTCCCACATGCAAGAAGAGTGTATGGCAACAACTTCCTGTTGCAGGACGATAATGCACCAGCCCATCGTGCACGTACAGTGAACGCTTTCATTCAGGCACAAGGAGTAACAAGATTGCCCTGGCCTTCAAATAGTCCGGATATGAATCCGATAGAACATGCTTGGGATCAGCTTGACCGTGCACTTAGAAGACTGGACCCTGCTCCTGCAAATTTACAGCAATTGCGGGCTGCTCTTGTGAATGAATGGAACAATTTGGCTGTTGCAAACATCAATACACTGATAGACAGTATGCCTGCCCGAATTATCGCCCTTGAAAATTCCAGAGGCGGTGCTACCCGATATTAGGCTTGTAAATATACTCTTACATGACTGCAGAATGAAATAAAACCGACAATTGAACTTGAAAATGTAATTTGTTTTATTGATACCCATCCAATTGATACTATATGGATACTGTAAAAAATTGCCCTTTTTCACAGGGACCATACATATCCTAGTAGAATTTCTTAAATTGGCCAGCACAAGACCAAAATACAAGCTGGTATGTTTAACGAATGTTTTTCCCAATCACACAAATCATTCTGACAGTTATTGCATGTTTGATTATTTGTCAACACTCAGTTAAACTTGACGTAGCGTTCTCAGTCTGGGGGTGACAACCATTTTTGCCATGAGTGTATATCTAAGTAATAACATGTATTTACAACACAGTTACAGTTTGTATTGAACCTGATAAAGCATATACCTATAATTTCATTTATTCATATAAAATTATCTAAATATATATCGCTTACTTTCTAATGAAATGTTATGTTGATGTTTGTAGATGTTTTTTAATATTCAAATGTAAGGTTTACTAGTTTTCTGTTATAGGTAACATAGTGACTAAGAAGATATTGATTTTATACTGTGCTATGCTGAATTCCCAGTTGTGGACTGTTCATGTAGAACGTAAAGTTTGTGAACTATAAGTGTCTCGGATTTTGCGTTTCCTTTTCTGTTCTGTTTTCGATCATTTTTCACTGCACTTTGTTGAAACGCTCGAACCTCTAGAATTTGCCTTTAAAAGACATACAATTTGATGGTGGACGAAATCTACCTCAGATCAAACGGTTGAAGGTTACCCTGACGGCTGAACTAACGAGGCTTTGTGAGATCTATTATCTGCGTAACGCAGTAAAGAACATTTTGAACTTTTTTTAATGAGATTGAGCAAACTGAGTCCCCTTTCCGTTGTATTCAAAATTATTTTTATTGTTCGTCTATATGAAAATAGCTGTGATGGCCCTTTCCAACCTTATTTTCTGTTACTGAAATCTTTCATAAACATAGAAGACTGCTAGAAACCAAGTCGATGTTCTCTGGTTCCCCTGAATATATAACGATTCCTAATTTTAGTATTGACGATAGTTGAATTATTATATATTTAACAAACATATATCCATTCAGCATGCAAGTGTATAACACAACTCACAGAGTGCGGTATCAGGGTTGTTATTTCAATGCTGAAAATTGCATGTTAAAACAGTGTTCTAATTAGGAAAACATTCTCCACGAGAAACATCTATATTTACATTGCAATGAACATATTAATAGTTATCACTTTATAGTTTTAGCATTGCTGGTTAATCAAGAAATAATCTCATAATGTGTATGTCCAAAGTAGTATACTGGAGTAGTTATAACCTGTTTAAAAACTTGTAAGTTAAACTTGAAAAACTGCGCAGCCAGTTACACAAAAGTTTTACTCAAGCGGTGTGTTATTGTGGTTTCATAAATGTGCAATGCTTCATTTTCTAAATAGTTTCTATGTTAACAAAGCCTTAGTTCTTCCAATTAGAAGGCACGATTTGTATAACCTTCATAATGTGATGGTTATGCTGAATAGCGAACCAAAACATTAGCTCCAACATCAGTTATCCATTCAGATTTTATTTCAGTGGCAGTGGCATAGTTATGGTGGTACAATTGATGGACTTGATGCGGAAGTTGCATACCACGTATGTGTTTTTGCGGTAAAAAGCTGAAACAGTTAAGGGCATCATAAGTCTATTTGTAAACAACATGGAAAATACAATTATTCAATATTGTACCTATTGATAAATACCCTTAACAGATTAGTGCAATTTAGAATTGCTTTCACAAATGTATTGTGCCTTTACAGAAGATTCCTGGGTAATAAATACCATTAAATCACAGAAAATATGAAAAGTACCACAACTTATACCATAAATAACCTCAACAACATGTGTTGTATTATCTTAAGAAAAGTATGAAATAAATAAAATACATATTTAAAGAAAGAAATTCCTAGTGAAAATAAATTCACAAATAAAGTACAGAGCTTTGCAATAAATTGCTTATACCTATGAAAATAAATGAAGCGCCACGTAAAAATTACATTCCAAGTACATGGAACCTCAAGGAAAAGATGAAGCTGTAATGTTTACAAACATTAAATCAAGGGAGATAACTCCTGCCCCTAGGTTGTCACTGAGAAGTGAAAATTTGGATATTTTATTAGCGCTTCAATAGGTATTTCCGAAACCACCTCAGTGGGAATATTACACAAAATTATAGGCAAAAATAAGAAGTTATATTAACCTGAACTTACAATGGGAAATGAATATAGTTTTATATATTACTATACCAGCAAAATATAGCATAGAATATGCATAGAAAACATGGATTTGCAAGTGCCTGCTTACGAACAATTAATTGCCCAAAATACAAATTGTACATGAAATGTCACCATAAAATAATTGAAATAATAGATACATACACTTTGGTGATTTGTCTGTGGTCCTGAATACATAAAGAGAGTGTATATGAAAACACATCAGCGATAAACGCTGCCTGGCCGATAAATGACGGCTTTGCCCTGTGAAACATGGCGACGAAAACTCGCTAGCCCAAGAAACTGCACGTGCAAACCGTGCGCCTGAAAACCGGTTAGGACGAACCGGTTAGATAAGAAAAAACTGAAAAACTAAAATCAGTCCCGCTGTCACTGTGACAGCACACTCCCCACCTAATATCTTTGGTGAAGATATTACATTACAAAAAATGAAAATACAACTCAATAAATAAACATAATACATTATGCAATACATTGCAGTTAGGGTGGGTATCAGGTCATTGCTCCTAATTCCTACAAGAAAATTATAATGTTAATACAACTTGTATGGGAAGAAATATTACATTAGGCCATTCATGATACTTTTCACAAATTGTTAAATTATAGTCCTGATGCAGCAGCATCTATCCATGAAAAATCCATAGAACTCGACAAATGACAATGTCAATTAATCCTCGGAAACAAGGACAACAATGTCAGAAATTGGACGTGTTAAAAGAGTTGTCTTTCCTTCTCTGGCTACCTTAACAACAGCCTTCCTCACTTTATTATCACCGCTTGGTAAAGCTCTCTCCACTATACCAAGTGGCCACTGATTCCTGTGAGCATTCTTCTCACAAAGTAATACAACATCACCATTCTTGATATCAGTCTCAGAATGATGCCATTTCCTTCTTTTCTGTAAAGTGTGAAGATATTCGTTTCGCCATCTCTTCCAAAATGTATTGGAAAGTGCCTGAACTTGTTTCCACTGTTCCTTGTATAAGATTCCAATATCAGTCAGGTCACAGAATGAATCATTTCCTGTGTCCACTTTCTGGGTCAGTAGAACGGAAGGAGTCAAAATGAATGGGTTCTCCGGGTCAGAAGAAACCTGTACAAGTGGCCTATTATTAACAATTGCACATACCTCAAGCATCAGAGTACTCAAGACCTCATGAGTAAACCTCCTTGGGGAGACTTCCATTAACATGCTGTCAAGGATACGCCTTACCACACCTATCATTCTCTCCCAGCAGCCGCCCATATGGGAAGAATGGGGTGGATTGAAAATCCATTGAGTCCTGTTATCGGCAAGAAGTTTTCCAACTTCTCCATCCTCAACCTTGATACAGTCGATACCTAGACTGTCCGCTGACCCAACAAAGTTTGTGCCTCTATCAGATCTGAATTCCTTTACTCTTCCTCGAAACGAAACGACGATGATGACAATTCCTCAACAAGTTCAATATGAATGGCCCTACAAACTAAACAGGTGAATAAGATGGCCCACCGTTTACTTTGGGCAATTCCTCCTCTGGTCCTTCTCGTTGATACAGTCCAAGGTCCAAATGTGTCTACACCAGTGTATGTGAAGGGCGGAGATGGTGTGACACGGTCAATTGGTAGATCCGCCATGAGCTGAGTTGCGGGATTCCCTCTAAGTTTCCTGCACTTCACACAATTTCGAGTGACTGAAGAGACAAGTCTTTTACCTCCTAATATCCAGTATCCTCCTGCTCTAATCGCACCCTCGGTAAAGTGCCGTCCCTGATGCTGTACTTCCGAGTGATAGTGACGAACTATCAATGTGGCGATATGGTGTCCTTTAGGAATAATAACTGGGCATTTCTCTTTGGTTTGAAGGGGAGAATGTCGTAGTCTGCCACCTACACACAAGAGTCCATCATCCAGACATGGGTTAAGCGAGACAACATTACTGATCTGTGATATCTTTGATCCTGACCTTATACTCTCAATCTCCTTCTTGAAGTTTTCCTTCTGTACCTCTTGTATGATGAATTTCTCTGCTTTCTGAAATGCTTCTACAGACTTTACCTTCATCGAGTCAGACTTCTTTGAAGCTATGAATCTCTGAAGAAATGCAATTCCTCTTACCAGACTATCCCAATCTGAAAACCTGTCAAATCTCTCTGATCCTAGATATTGGTCTATGTCAACTTTGGTTGCTGCAACTGTAATGGAGCCTTCAAGTTCTATCTGTTCATCCTCAAATTGTTGTGTACTTTTCCTGTTGATGAAATCTGGTGCGCCTCTAAGCCATTTGCTATCTCCAAAGTTTGCTGTTGAGACCGGTCTGGTGGCAACATCTGCAGGGTTCGTGTCTGACGGTACATATGACCACTGTTCTGGCTGTGAAACTTTTCTGATCCTTTGTATGCGATTTGCAACATACACTGTAAATCTTTTGGACACATTCTTTATATACCCCAAAACTATCCTGCTATCAGTGCAATAGTGTATGTTTTCCAGAGGCAAACCAAGGTGTTTGGATACTAAATCAGCAACTTCAACTGCCAAGACCGCTGCAAGACCGAGTTCCAACCTGGGTATGGTGTGAGCATGACTTGGAACAAATTTAGCCTTTCCTAATATGAACCCGATGTGCGATATCCCGGCCTTGTCTATGGTTTGAAGATAATGAATCTCCTTTCTTTCAGAGTCCCTGTAAGATGAAGGAACAAACATGCGAGGGATATGCAAGCTGAAATCCTGTGTACAGACTACTGCTACTACTAGTGAGGATAATGATTTACAGTTTTGGTGACCCTATGGCCTCCAAAAAGTACTTTGTGAAACTTTGGATTCTATTCTCTAAATTATCAATGGAATATTTTTAGCAATTTCCATTTCTGAATTGATAACCGGTATCTGATATCACATCGCCTATATTCTTAATTTTTGAATTGATGACCCTGTGGTCCCTACAAAGGGGGACGTTCCCTACAGCAAAATTAAATATGAAGCCTGATGAGATACAAAGTCAATGGCTCTATATATTTTAATGAATTGAAAGCAATGAAATATTAAGACTAATGAAAATTACAAATATTTGCATATGAATACACAGGTACAAATTCAATAGATGAAATAGAAGGAAATACAAAAATGATAACTAGAAGTAGAATGTTTAAACGTATTCATGCATGATCTCAGAAATGGATTACCACTTTTTTTCTGTTTGTATATATTGACTGTTATACAATGAACCGTAGTGGAGTGGAGGTTTTATAAAATAACTGCGCATTTTTGTTCATACAAAATCAGAATGCCGATTGGAAGAAGCAAGGTCATGTGAATGGTATTTTTTAAATCTTATTACCATCGTTTCAAACATTTGTAAACATTCTGGAAACAATCTTAACTGACATGTATGGTAATAGTATCAGTATAACTCTTACACTGAGACTTTAGTTAAAATTATTTTGACCGAATCAAAACCTCTTTTATAGCAAGTCTATATCTGCAAAGATCTAGCCATTTGTCTGAGACTCCTTTTGAGATTTAATTGATTAAGATATATGTTTTTATTTATTCAAGCCTATATCAGTATGTACACAGGTTGGTATGGTCAGTACAATATACACTTAATAGGATCATTTTCATAGGGTCTATTTTCTCCAAATCTAGAAAAAGTAACCCAAACAAAAATTAAAGAGATATTCTGTGATTTTATCTGGCTTTCATACATTTCATCTCGCTTTCATACATTTCAAAAGACAATTTTTGGAAGAAGATCCTTCAAAACATATCTCATGACTATACCAAAATGCCAAATTTAACTTGAACAGCTAAGTATATAAGTATGACCCAAAGCTGAGAATACATAATTTCATTTCATTTAAATGAATACTAATTACATAACATGATCAACTAAATATTATCTTTTACATACCTAAGATTAATTTCAATGATGATGGATTTCACATTAAATGTCCAAGAGAAAGTTGTTAAAAAAGTATTAAATGACAGGGCGTTATTGTTCGTTTTGTGATGATGATATGAAGAGCGGGTTATAGTGATATATGCTAGTGGGAGAGAGGGTTATGTAAATATGTTGAAGGGGAGAATGGGTAAGTAAAAATATAAAAAATTTATTCAACGATATGTTGATGAAGAGAGAGGGTTTAGTAAATAATGTGTTAATGGGGAAAGAGGAATAGAAATCAAATCATGATTTGGAGAGACGGTTTTGTAAACGTTATGTTGACTAATACAGAGGTTAGTATACAATATGTTGATATGGGGAGAGAGGGTAAGTGATATTTGGTGATTGGTTTATTCCGGATAGTGAATCGTACAGCAGGCAATAAGTATAAAAACATTATCTAGAGCCCTTTGCCATTTATAGATTAAATTAGAAATCAAACGGGTTATTTATCGAACCAATTTTTCCAAGTGACGTGCCATACGTTGAAAAGTATTTAGACCTCTAATAAGCCAAATTTGTGGGTATTATCCAAATAATTTAAAAACAAAGTGGGAAATTTCAAATAAGTTGTCATACAATCGAACAGCAACCTTTGAGAAAGTCGACCTTTCTTATTAATCGGTACAAAGACGAAACGTTAACCATAAGGAAAGAAATATTATTAGCTTGATAAACTCAGAATGTTAAATCAGATCAATAAAATTTCTTGTTATTATTTTAGCAATCTACAATTGTAATAAGTTTGTTATACTTAACCACAATGTAGACAAGTTACTTGGGTTTTGTACAGTGTTTTGGCATGAGATCAAAACCTCCTTGATATTCGAACCTTTAATCTGTGGGTAAACGACTAAACGACAAGAGAAAGCATATTAACAACTATTTTTTTTGGATGACAAAAACTAGCAAATACCGAAATTTGAATAATATAAATCATATTCAATCACACACAAGGACAGTTTATTAGCATTTAAACAAAACACCGACGTCTAAGTGAATATTCAGTATGATACTAGATTCCACAATGTAACCAACTTTTACTTGCCTTTATATCGAGTAGACTACTTATTATATAGAAGGACAAAGTGTTTTTTAGTTCATTTAAGTTCTTATGTGTCGAATAGATTCGTTGAGCTTAATGATGCACGCCATGACTTTGACGTGTTGAGCACATATTCATTTGTCAAGTGTTCTAACAAAAAAGCATTGAAACCTAAATGGGTTTGCCACGATGACATGGTAATATCGATAATTGGTTAAATCAACACATCAATGTAATAACTTAAAACAAATTAATAATCTCGATGTGATGTCCATTCGTTTTCTGTCCCCGATTCCTGTGACACTCGAAAATCCCATTGACTGTTCTCGGTATTTGAGCGTTCGTATAAACTCACCACAATCCCATAATGCATTGAGCTATGAACTTCCTCGACTCGATCTATTTTGAGACATGTCAATTCGCTTTCAGATTTTTGGCTGTGATATAAATGATGATCGGAAATGTAAACGCTCTTCATGCATTTGTTGATTCTTTGGTAATTTTTATTAACGTTTGATAACTCACGGAGTGTCTCTTTAATGGAGATAGAGAGGGTTTGGTAAGTGATATGTTGATAGGGAAAAAGGGTCTGATAAACCATCTGTTCGAAGTGAGAGGGGGTTTGTAAACGACATGTAGATAGGAAGAGTTGATGAGTACACGTCATGTAGACAGAGAGAGAGGGTTAGTAAAGGAGATATAGATAGGGAGAGAGGGTTAGCTAACGACATATACAAAAGGAGAGAGGGCTCGTAAACGACATATGGATAGGGAGAGAGGGCTCGTAAACGACATGTTGACAGGGATAGATGGTTAGTAAACGACATGTTGATTGCAGAGAGGTTTTTGTAAATGAGACATTGTTTGTTGACGGAGAGAGAGGGTTAGAATATTACATGTTGATAGGGAGAGAGGGTTAGTAAAGGACATGTACAAAGGGAGAGAGGGTTAGTAAACAACATGTAAATATGAATAGAGGGTTAGAAAAAGGCATATAGATAATTGAGTTAGGGTTAATAAACGATATGTTGATAAAAAGAAAAGGTTAAGTAAACGACATGTTGATAGGAAGAGAGGGTTAGTAAACGACATGTTGATAGAGAGAAAGGGTTAGTAAAAGACATGTGGATAGAGAGAGAGCATAAGTAAACGACATGTTAAAAGGGTGAGAGGGTTATTAAACGACATGTTGATAGTGAAAAGCATTAGTAAACGACATGTTGAAAGGGAGTGAGGGTTAGTAAACGACATGTTGATAGGGAGAGAGGGTTAGCAAACGAAATGTTGATACAGAGAGAGGGTTAGTTAACGCCATTTATTACCCACGTGGTACTTCGTAAAGGGGTTTCATAACAATTTGTTATGACACATATGGGTCATAACACCTCAAAGTGATTTGATTGGCTTGCGGTGAACTTTGACATTGTCCGGACTACTTTATTCATTCATAAAACGAACGTGTTTTCATTCACAAATTCGAATGGCACTGAGTGAGTCGGAGTCATTCTTCAAACTTTCAGTTTATCTTTTAAATCTTCCTTACCGAGATGTTAAGGAATAAATCGGAGGACAAAAGAATTACAACTAAACATCTTACTGATAACTCAAGGCTCATATAAACACAAAAGGGTTTAAATTCAGCACAATTTGATCACCGAATTTAATTAATTTGATCCATGTCGCTCCAAAATGACACAGACAGACATTGCTTGTTATCTATAAAATATAAAGACAACTGAATATTCTTTAGACAACATTTCTTCAAAACAAAACGCGTTTGAATAATGATAAGCATCATAAACTTACTTTGAAGGCGGTTGTTTACACAATTTGACGAAAAGATACAGGCAAATGGCGGCCGTCATGTCATGCCGTTGATCAAAGAAAGATAACTCTATCTGTTCTCGCGCAGTGAGATTTTATTTTCACGTACGCTTCGTTCATGACTAAAGTGCTTATTACTTACATTTCACCAGACACTACGAATTAACGTAGGGTAGAATTTAGAAATGTGAATATTTGACGTCGTAATAGTATAATATTTGAGGCTGTGACGTGGTTTGATATTCATCCGCCGTTTCGTCTCTTTATAGGCATAATAAAAAGTTATTTAAAAAAGCAATAAATCGTCTGAAATGCAAGTTGGTAATAAATAGGATACATAACTCGTTCCCCTTTCATATCAAGTTTATGTCCCTCGTGAAATAATTTTGTTTTGTCACTCGCCAAGGCTCGTGACAAAGCAAAATTATTTCACTAGGGACATAAACTTGATATGAAAGGGGAAGCTCGTTAGATATCCTATAATTACAAAAGGAGAGAGGGTTAGTATATTGACATGTAGATAGAGGAAGAGGGTTAGTAAACAACATGTAGATAGGGAGAGAGGGTTCGTAAATGACATGTAGATAGTAGATCAATCTTTATTTGCACTTATAGGCCACAGGCCTGTAGCACAATGTGCATACAATATATGTTCAGACAGGATAGAGTACATTTTTTCTGAGTAAAAAGGCATAGTATAGAAACATTGACAGATTTTCTAAATGTGCTTTGCTAGAGTAAGTTAATAGAGATATAAATTTATAAATATTATGATGTGTAAAGTAATTTTTCTTAATGTACTTATTTCTCAAAGTGAGATAGGCAGGGCAAACACAAAGGAAATGATATTCATCTTCAATAAGATTTAAATTACACATTTTACAAATTCTATCTTCTCTTTTTAGTCCAATATATCTGCCGGTTTCTATTAGTAAATCATGCGATGAGCAACGGAATTTTGCAAGCGAGATTCTATATTTCCGGATATTCAAATGCGATAGATAGCTTTCATCTTGTATAGATTGCTTAAACATTCTAAAATAAAAACATTTATTTGATACAGATAGGTGGTCAAGCCAATTTTGTAAATAAATATCTTGTAATCTTTGTTTAAACGAGATAAGAAACTTTGAATGAGAGTCTATGTGTTGTTCCAGCCATATATAACCAAAACCAGTAGAAAATAGTAAATCTTCAACATCTGTAACCCAATTACGTTTTCCATTTCTATCTATATAGTAAGAAAAGGTTAGTAAACGACATTTCGATAGGAAGAAAGTGTTAGTAAACGACATGTTGACAGGGATAGATGGTTAGTAAACGACATGTTGATAACGCTAGAGGGTTAGTAAATGACATGTTGATTGGAGAGAGGTTTTTGTAAATGAGACATTGTTTGTTGACGGAGAGAGAGGGTTAGAAAATTACATGTTGATAGGGAGAGAGGGTTAGTAAAGGACATGTAGGTAGGGAGAGAGGGTTAGTTAAGGCCATGTACAAAGGGAGAGAGGGTTAGTAAACAACATGTAGATAGGAATAGAGGGTGAGTTAACGATATGTAGATAGGAAGACATGGTTAGAAAAAGGCATATATACACAAAGAACTTAGTTAAGCACCCCCCTATGTTTTCAGAAAAAAGCTTCTGCTAATAAACCATACAAAGTTCCAGAAAAACAATTAGGGTTTTTCGATAAAATGATCATTTAGCAATGTAGAAATGAAAACTTCACTCAATTTACGATTCACTGTCTCTTGATAACTTATTTCCCCCGACTTGGTATTTTTGAAAATCCAACTTTACTTATAACTGAAAATGAAAGTAAATATTTTTTGCTGCAATATGGTAATGATAATTCTCTTGACTGAATTGATGATTTTAAGTAAGGACCTCTTAGAAAATGTTCGTCGTTAGAGCAGTATGAGCCTTCAAAATCACAAAATTATCAAATATCAAATTTCAAAAAAGCTTCCCTAAGAAAATACTGGCGACTCTAATAATAATATAATGGCTTATCTAAAGGGAGAAGAAGTGTTTGACCCACAAGTCCAACTCAAAGAATCTCAAATTTACTCACAGATTTGAATGATTTCGAAATTCGAAAAAAGTACTGAAAATTCAATGTCATGCATGCTAGGCTTTTATCGTGCATGATAAAAAAGGTTTTTCTAATTGAATGTCAACTAGGGATCAAAAACAGGGATAGATGGTTAGTAAACGACATGTTAATAGGAAGAGAGGGTTAGTAAATGACATGTTGATCGGAGAGAGGTGTTTGTAAATGAGACATTGTTTGTTGATGGAGAAAGAGGGTTAGTAAATTACATGTTGATTGGTGAGGGTTAGTAAACGACATGTTGATAGGGAGAGAGGGTTAGGAAACGACATGTTGATAGGAAGAAAGGGTTAGTAAACGACATGCGGATAGGGAGAGAGGTCTCGTAAACGACATGTTGACAGGGATAGATGGTTAGTAAACGACATGTTGATAGAAAGAGAGGGTTTTTAAATTGCATTTTGATTGGAGAAAGGATTTGTAAAGAAGACATTGTTGATAACGCTAGAGGGTTAGTAAATGACATGTTGATTGGAGAGAGGTTTTTGTAAATGAGACATTGTTTGTTGACGGAGAGAGAGGGTTAGTAAATTATGTTTTGATGCAGAGAGAGGGTTAGTAAAATATGTGTTGATGGGGAGAGGGTTAGTCAATTATGTGTTGATGGAGAGAGAACGTGATCAAGATGGCGGGAAGAGGCAATTGATTTGAGCTCCTCAGTACTTCTAGGTAATCGCATTGTTTGAACCGATATATTGACATAAAAGCACTACGATTATGTTCTAGTATGCCTCCGTACACAAAAACGTCTTCGAAATCTGGAAAAAGAAAAAAGAAGTTGTCATCAGCAAGTGAACAGGACATTACTGACACGAACATAAGAGACACTCCGCGCAATAAACGACGCACACACACGATCCCTTGTACACAAACTCTCGAGACAGAACTAATGATGTCAGCCGCTCATCTACCCTTACCTACAACACCTTTAAGGGACTGGACTAGACCTAACCCCTCAAAGAAGGACCCCACCCCTAAGTCACTACCTGCCAGTGCCACACCCAAGTCATTTCAATCTGCCCCCACGCCCGATACAAGTGCTCCGTTAACTGTTGCGCTAGAACAAATTATGTCTAAACTCAACAGCATGGACGCACGCCTGGGTAAGCTGGACTCAATTAAAAGTGACGTAGCTTCAATTAAACTGAATGTTTGTAGGCTTGAGACGAAGGTGAAGGAAATAGACGCCTTAAAAAATAAGTTAATAAAATTGAGCATAATGTTGAGTTTGTCAGTAAAAGCTTTGACGACTGGGTTATTGACAAATCAGACATTGTAAAAGAAATAAAAACCCTAAAAACTGCTGTCAGTTCCTTTGCACCAAGTATCACCTCACTGAAATCAGAGAATATATCACTGAGAGAGTCTCTAATTGACCAACGCTGTCGCTCAATGAGGGATAACCTCATCTTCCATAACATCCCAGAAACATAGGAATACTCTACCATGGAGGAAAGTGAAAAGGTTTTCAGGCAATTTATTGATCAGAAATTGGGCATTGAAAGTGGAGACATTAAATTAAAAAGGGTCCATAGGATTGGAATACCTAGGCAGAGTTACAGGGGAGATCAACCAAGCATAAGGCCACTTATAGCTAAAATTATCTACATCCCACAAAGAGATTCTGTCAAAAGAGTCGGAAAACTCCTGAAAAACACAAATTATAGAATTATGGAGCAATTTCCAGAAGAAGTATCCCAGTACAGAAGAGATGTACTAATGCCCCTTCTCAGAGAAGCTAGAAGAAATAACAAGCTGGCCTACATTGTCGTGGACAGATTCTATATAGATAGAGTCTCTCCTCCCCCCTACAGAGTGAGCAGCTCCCAAGTCAAGCCTACCCCCAGGGGTCAACCTGCATAAGATGAACTAGGTGGACTTGAGCTCCCAGGAGACAACAATCCTGAATGTGATCCCAGTTTAGATCTATGTAACATAAAAAATAATGAAGAAAACATATTTTTTACAAAGTTCCAACAAAAAGATCTAGAAACTTATTTGTGTACCAATGAAGCATTATGCACACACCAAATACAATGCAAAAACAATATCCATGCTATTGACATTAACAAATCAGGTAACTGTATCAAGTCAAATGTTAATGAAGGGAATTGTATAAATATAGACAAAACCATTTGCCATAACTCCAACCAAAGTGAAGATGAGAAATATGTGAATAAAAAGACTGTACAATATATAACATGCAAACCACATAATACTGGTAACAATACCAACCCAATAAGTACAAAACTAACTGAAAATGAATCTTGTGTTGCAATTAAAATCAACTGTGTTCAAAACAACCAAAATGAAAATGAAAACTGTGATAAAGTCAAAACCAGATATGATACAAGCAGACCAACTAAAAGAAAAAAAATTGTTAAAACCAAATTCAAACATGATACAAGCAACTACCTAAAAAGAAAACTGGTGTCAAAGTTAGTAACAATTGTGTTACAACAAAACAAACTGGAAAGAAAGCTTGTGTTAAAAGCAATATCAATTGTGTTACAACAAAATCAACTGAAAAAGAAAACTGTGCTAAAAAAATCACCAAATGTGTCATTTCAATAGAAAGTGAAAAGAAATATGTGCTAGAGTCAATCCCCATAGTGTTACAACAAAACCACCTGAAAACAAAACCTGTGCTAAAAACATGATCAATTGTGTAACAACAGAATCAACTAAGAATGAAAAATGTGCTAAAGGTATCATCAACTGTGTTACATGTATACCAACATCACCTGCAAAGGAAATATGTGATAAAATTGATATCAAATGTGCTATTTCAAAACCAATTGAAAAGAAATAATTGTGCCAGAGTCAACACCCTATGTGTTACAACAAAACTAACTGAAAAGGAAAGCTGTAATAAAACCCCTATTAACTGTGTTACTTCAACAACAAATGAGGACTCCAGCATCTTCACCTTCTTGATAATGGGACTGAAGGTGATTTGGTTTCTGCACCTGAAGATGTTCACATAACCATCAAGGAAACAAATAGGGATTATCAATTAAATTCTAACATAAATCAATGTTTACCTGATAATGCAACATTACCTTATGATTACCCTGTTACTGCTACAAGTGTTGGTGATGCAGATGAGGTGTGCACTGCTGTTAAGGATCATGTTGACAATGTAAATAATGCTCCCCCTGTTGAGATTAATAGTGTTGATGATGATGATGATGATGTTGATGATGATAATGATGATGATGATGATGATGATACTGATGATGATGATGATGATTATGATGATGATTTACCTGTAAAACAAAAATCTAATGAACTACATTTTACTTCTGTTAATGTTTGTGGACTGAGAAATAGATTACATTACAAAGAATTTACTGATATGTTGAACAAGAATGATGTTATTTGTCTCCAAGAGACAAAAACTGATATTTTAGATGATATTATCATTGATGGTTTTGATATATATCTGGAACACAGACCTAAAGCATCTAGGAAATCGGGTGGAATAGGTTTTGCGATAAAAGATAAATATAAAAATCTCATATTTCCATCTGATCATAAGAATGACTATGTCTATTGGATTAAATTGTCCAAATCACTCTTTAACATTGACCAAGATGTTTATATTGGAAATGTATATATTCCTCCTGAGGGTTCCAGGTATGTAACAAAAGATGCATTTACAAATATTGAAGAATCTGCTTTATATCATTTAAGTAAAAGCGATTATGTATACCTAGTCGGTGACTTTAATGCCAGAACAAATACAGCTTGTGAATACTGTGAATTTGATGAAAATATGGGATGCGGAAAACCCGTACCCAAAACGAACTCGTCCCCACCGGAAATTCGTACCCACGGAAGACTCGTACCAAAAAATATCGGAGAACTCGTACCCATATTTTTTTTTAGATAAATAAATAATATTTATTTGATTATTATTATTGTTCAGCACTAATGGCACTTTTAGGTGTAGAAATACAGTTTTAGATAGTAGTGTTTTAGAAAGTAGATTTAGACAACATCTTTCACATTTACATATGGGTAAAGGCTTCCGTATTTCCGTAAATAAACTTAACTTGTATTACTAATACCCTCTTGAATTTTCGATTTCGTATTGATTGATTTGTTTTCTTAATAAATTACTCATTGTACCTTTAGAGTATAGTTGTTAAAATCCAATTAATTGTTTTCTTAACAAACGAGGTATTGCAGTAGATGATTGATTATATGTTTTCTTAACTAATTGCCTATTGTTGTAGAGTCACCTCCATGGTTATATAACACAATTCAGTTTTAAAAAGTTTCAAAAGTTTACGTCTCTGGCTCCCTAAATCGATTGGGATTTAAACACACGTATCTTCCAATTTACGTCTTCATGTATAAAATGTTAATGTACTTGTTCTGACTGGTTTTATGTTTCAAATAATTCCGTTTATACACATACACATTTTTGTGTGTATTTTATTTATTGTTTGGTAATAACGTAAAATAATTTATTTATGATATAAATACATCTTAAACCAAAAATAAAAAAGTGGGTACGAGTTCTCCTGCAGATTTGGGTACGAGTTTTCCGATTTTTGTGGGTACGAGTTCAGTTTGGGTACGAGTTTTCCTACAGCCGAAAATATATATATATTTGAAAACATAACCATGCTACGACCAAAAGATATGTTAAAAACATTAAAAGGGGGTCTCCAACTTCTAATTTTTCACTTCCAGTGTTTTATTAGCGAGGCCCCGAGAGGGTCGTAAATCTCGATCAGCGCGCTGCCTACTCTGCGCTATTTAAACTGCGCAGCAACCTAGTCTAGCATGGTATGGGGAACCAGCGGTTTCGTAGAGACCGATTATTTCAGGGAAAAAAGCTTCGTAGAGTTCTTCAAATTTTCATTTAATATTGTGAATATATATTACATTCATTACGAACCTGTAAAAATCCCATCTACGAATAAACCTACACAAAGGTATGGTTGCTTCTCTTTCATCTTATCATATATTTTTACGAAATATTGAATAAGGGGGGGGGGGGGGGGGGAATTTCCTTGACTCGTATGAACAAGAAAAAAACATACCTGCTAGAAGTATCCATGTATAGCCATACTAAAGAAAAATTTGGAAAAATGTATTTCATATATTTCTTCTGTTTATCATAATACTCTTGTGTATATTAAGTGAAAAGAAACCATTTTTAGGACCAAAGTCATCAAAATAAAGTACAAGGGTGCTATTTCAATATGGTATGTACCAGCCTTGCTCAATGGCATTTTGTCCCCTGCAACTAATATTTGGTACCATAGTCCTAAAAATCAAATCTTTTAAAAAAGAATCATTCTTTTTAGACAGTCATTATCTATGACCACCAGAGAATCACAAATAAAACATGCCAATGACCTGAGTTCATGTAATAGGCATTTGGATCACTTGAAAGCAGTTTACCATAGACACAAATAAGTAAAAGCACATTGCAAGATAATCTTATTAAACAGACAGTACTATCGCAGGAATTTTTAAGGAGACGAAATTCAAGGAAACATTCTATTTGACACATATATATATATGTATGTTATCAATGCATGTTTGTAACACAACCCAGTTGAAAGTTTTACTAAGGTTAATATTTGAAGCATGTATTGATAATATATGTGTATCAAATAGAACGTCCACTGGAATTTCATCTCCAAACAAAATACTCCAATAGAAATATCCCTTTAACTTCATATAACTATTGACTCATGTAGAGGTTTTTATTGACCTAAGTAAAACAATATTGACTCTGGTAAAAAAAAATATTGACCACTACAAGAGTCCATAACTGTTTTGTAACATCGGAAAAACAATTAATTTTTCGCTTGAGATGCCAACATCAACAGTGACACAATAACAAAGTTGATTGACTTGTCCATTTTTTCCCAAGTCAAGTTCAACATCGATTTCTTTGGTCTGTCATGTGACCTTCTTTCAACCTATTACAATAGACAAAAATCCTTGATCATATATTTAACATCAAATATCATTATGCAAGCCAATTTTTCCAGCGATCCGATTGGTAGAGCACCGGTCATATGACAGTCTACAGAAAAGCATATTGACTTCACCCATTGTCCAACCCAAAGCCGTTTTGACTTGGAAAAGAAGTGATGACGTCAAGCCATTGTTTCGTGACGTCACAGTATTGTTATCATGATGTCATTAAATATATTAATATTATTGTCATAATTTCATTATACTTTGTGAATATGTACACTGCCAAAATGGGTGTTTTCTGTGCAAATAAATATCTTGTATCTTTGCCAGTAGTCCCAAAACAATCAAACCAAATTGTTGTAGTTTTTGTTGTCTTTTCATTTTTATATCGTTAAATAATAAAACAATTATGGACTGGTGAATTCGGTCAATACCTGTTTTTATGGACCCTAGGAAAGAACATATTGACCTCTAATTTTGTCCTCGGTCAATATTGTTTTCCTCGGGTCCATAAAAACGGGTATTGACCGAATTCACCAGTCCATAATTGTTTTATTATTAATCGATACAAAAATGTGTTGTTTTCAACAGGGATGATATAGCACAATGATTTGTGTGGAGTGCAAAAGGAGTTGATTTTGTTGTCCCACATCGGAACGCTGAACTATGTACTCAGCGGTGTCTGTCCATCCGTACACATGTGCCTAAGAAGGTCCAGTTTCACCTTAGTAAAAACTACTTGTTAATTTATGAAGATATCAAGCATTTTTTTAGACAAAAAATATTGAGGAATGCAATGTTTTTATTGCTCAAAATTAACAGCGAACCGACTTCAGGTAGCTATCTTCACTTCATTCTTTCTGTTACTTCCCAGCCTGATGTTCCTGAAAAAGGAAGAAAAGAATTAAACAACAAATGAAACAACACATTGTCAATATTTTGCTGAAAGTCTATTTCAGTTTCAATATGAGATGAAATGAACAAAAGAGCCATGGGCTCTGTAACTCAAACATTTGATTGTTTCTGTTAAGATTATAACAGATATTATGGTAAATGGGGAATGCACTGGTTGCAAGGTACCTCCCCATAAAATTTCACCTTTAAAGGTAAAGTTGATGTGGAGTGGAGATGAAGTCGAAAATGTAAGCATTTACGGACGACGGTCAATATTTAAGCAGCTGACATTTCAGGTCTAATGAGATAAAAAAAATTGGAATGTTGAAAATTAATTCCCTGTTTATTAATCAAACTTGATCTATTACTCAATCATTAAATATTTACTAACATTTATAAATTATTTATAAATTCCTAGTTTTTCTTGTAAATATAAAATAATGCATATGTATCTTTAAATTACATATCATGAACTTGGGTAGAGTCTTTCAAAACATGCACAAGTAAAACCAACAAAACCTATCAATCTGAAGCCATAGAGCCCTCATTGAAATATTTAATTATAATCAATTCTGTGTTTAATTAAAGTACTACTATCTTTGTCATGAAATTTGAGAATGGTGTATGAACATTTAAATTAAGTTATCAAGTAATTTATGGAAATAATAGCTATTAAATATTTTTCACCTTAAACCTTTTAATATTTCATTCTTTTATAGCTTAATAAGCTTAATGCATTCAAGGGCAACTTGGCTACAGGTAAAATTTCAAAGAAAAAAATACACAAAGTAATAAAAGCATGCAGTATTCAAGAGAAAACAGTTTATTCAAATAAAAAGGTGCATGTATCCTGAAGAGACTGGCTTTTGTTAAAATAAAGATTACTATGGGCTTCATATCTTAAATAGGTTAATGAGCTACACATGTTTATGTCAACTATAAAATTACCGAAAAATATAGCCATGCTCCTGTCAGGATTCAAACCCTTTAACAACACATGATAAAATAAACATAAATTCATAACCTGAACTAAAGATACTCAATGAGCTTGATTTTGTGAGTGTTGCCTTTGGAGATTCAATGAAAATGCAGAACTTTAATTCTGAATGTTAGTAAAACTTCTATCAACTGTTTGTAATCAAGAACCTGGCTTGTTTCTGTGTCTGACAGGATTTCCAAATTGCCTTCATTGAAATCATCCCCCAGGCGAAATGCGTACACTGCCTCATCATCTTCATACACCACATTGTACCACCGAGGGAATCCAGGTACTTGTGATACAACTTCCCCTTCGTATACTCCATCATCAAAGGTGTGGTTGATACGTCTCCCAACTAGACGTGGTCTGCCTTCATTTAACTCTTCCTTTGTTTCCAAACTGAGAGCTGCTTTGATTAACTTCACCAGATTCTGAGAGAGTTTATCGACAGAATACTCCCTGTTTTCTTTGTCCCCATACTGAAAAACCTTTGGATCTCCATATGTCTGTCCCAGGACTTTCTGTCTGAACTTGATTTGGGCTTTCAGAGCATCCTTCTTTTGTTGTACTGTCCTCAAAGTGTTCAATTCATGTCTCACGGTCATTTCCGTCTGCCACAGCCCTAGGTCTATCACTTTAGTTGTGAGTTGTTCTTTCTCTTTCAAAATTTTCTTTTCTTTTTCCTCTATTTGCATTTGTTTGTCTCTCAATTTTGCATGCCTTTCTTCTTGTATGTTCTTGGCTCTCTGTTTGTACTTGTCCCGTAGACGGCGTCCTAATTTTCTGGATTCCTTTAACAGGTGTTTCCTCTCTTCTTCAGTTTTTTCTTTCAACCATTCCCCTGTTTTGTTCAAACTGAACATGACAAATGCTTCCTGACACAACAGTGTTGCATTTGGTCGGCTCCTAATCAATCTGTCAAGCATACCAAAGACAGTTTCAGGAAACTTATTGTGTGGTACAACAGCCTTGGCATCTTCCAGAACTTCTCTAGAGGCTTCATGATATCTTCCACCAGGAAGCTGATCTACGAGAATACTCTCAAGCTGGGTTTTCCAGGTCATGAACAAAAACTGCAAAATCCTACAAACTATGTCATCATATGGATCTGATTTCAAGAGGCGTTCCCACATGAAATTTTTCTTGATACCATTTGGGAATGGCACTTTCTCTCCTGTGATGAAAGCTGAAGCATCTTTTAATGCATCATCCAAGAAGGCGACGAGACTGAGGTAGTGTACATTCATGTCTAACACATGGATATCCTTGGACTCAAGTAATCTCCAAAGTGGTGCTGTGACAAATTTGCTGACAAGTCCCATTGCTTTGAGGCCTGCCTGGTACAGGGGGACTTTGATGTCTGCATCAACCGCTTTCTGTAGTACATTACTAGGGGGATGAACCACTTTAAAGAATTCAATAATGTCTGACAAAAGGTAGAACACTGCTTCTGCATCGTAGAAAACAATATTGAATCTGTTTCCCCGGAACTTGACAAGTAGATTCTCTTTTTTAACTTTGTCCTGATAATCTCCTTTTTCTTTTTTCTTCATGTTCACGAAAGTTGCAAAGTCTTTGTAGCAGCCGCTTTTCTCATCGACACCTTTAGAAAGAGCTTTACAAGTTGTCCTTACTGTGCGAATGATGCCACTTTCTTTTGACTATAAACATCTTTGTTTGTGACAAGGATGCAGCCCCTAAAGGCTCTTTGCTTTCAGCATTTTCAATTTGCAATAATGCCTTGTCAGTGCTTTCAGCTAGATTCACTAACAAATGCATCCCACAGTAAAAGTTGTTTAAATTTGACAGTGACTGTTGGACTTCTGGTGTTAGCGTGTCCCAGTTTTGAACAACAGACGGTAGGATGACTTCCGGTGGCGCTGCGTTCATGACGAGTCGCTAGTTTATAGCTCTCCCAAAAACCAAACAGGATAAGTGAAAAAAATGTCCTCCAAGAAAAATACGAAGGGTAAACAGCCTGCGGACAACACTATAAACCCCGAACTACTACAGGCTGAAGACGGAGTGCAGACAAGGGCCCGTTCTAGCTCCGACAAGTCGCCACCCCGACCGAGAGTACAGACCACGTTGTCCGCCATGTTGGCTGACTCGGGTAGGGCAGAGATCTTCGCCTTTATAAAGGACCAAACTTCAGAGATTGTAGGCAGGATAGACCTATTGAATATCGAGATAACTGACCTGCACTCTAAAACGTCAGATATTCTTACCTCAGTGACAAGTAACGCTGCGCAAATAGAGAATAATACTACTGAGATTGCGAAGCTCAAAGTTGAAATGTCCGAGATGAAAACAAGTTTTGAGAAGAGATTACTTTCGCAAGAAATGTTTTCTAGAAAAAACAATCTACTTGTATATGGAATAAAAGATGACGAAGATGCGCTGGAGGGGGTGAAGAAACTGTTTTCAACCCTGAACGTTCCAAACGTTGAGTCCATGCTACTTGGGAACGTACACAGGCTGCCCCGTACGAGTACTGATCCTAGTAACTTTAGAGCGTCGATGCCGAAACCCATCGTTGTGAAGTTCCTCAGAGCAAAGGACCGTCAAAGTGTCCTTGATGCTACATTTAAAGGATGGGCAACACTGAAAGAGAAGAGGATAAGTATCCGCACAGACCTTCCTGTACCCCTAAAGAAACTAAGAGGTCTCCTCGCCAATAAAGCTTTTCAACTAAGAAAATCTCACAATCTTCAAACGAAGATCTTGGAGCGCGGGATAGAGATAACCTTACAAGTGCGGAATAACCCCCAAGATCGTTGGAGGACCATCGGACTTGAAGATAACCCCTGAAGCTCTACAGTACTGTGCATTCAACTTGTAAACAAACGGAAAGAAGTTTTTTCTATTCTGTTTAGTTACCTAAATGGAGAGGTTATCCACCTCACAGGTTGACTGGTATATAACCTACTACATACTCCTGAGTTTATTGCTGTGAACATTATTTTTGCTGCTGATTCCCGTCTGAGTGTAATAGACTTTTACTCGACGATCTTTGTTTACAAACTCACATGTGCTTTCTATTTTTAACCATAGGTCACTATTTGCTGCTGAACCGGAAGTAAATTAAAAACCGGATGTTTACTACTAATCGTGTGTTTCAGTGCTTTCCACACATGTGTTTTCACTTTATGTTGATCAAAGTAAGGATCGATATATGAAGTAAGTTTTCAGTTATTTATATGAACTCTATTAACACCTTTCCATGATTTTTATGGAACGCAAAGACTCAGGCAGAAACAAGGAGACAGTGACAATATGTCGTTTATACTGATTCCATCAACAATAATTATCTTTTGTTTATTTATGATGGAGGACAATGTTATTTCATGTTACATAACTATCCTCCTGGGAAGACACAATATCGCAATCCCACCCTTTTCTTTGCTTTTATTCTTCTTTTTTCTTTCTTTTATCTTTTCTTTATTGACAAAATTATGTTCCCATTTCATCTTTTCAAATGATATACATTTATCTCATATAGCAGTCACAAAACAGACTTCCATGATACTTGCAGCATTTTGCCTATTACCATATTTTTCTACCTTAGTTATGAATCTACTTAAAACACTATACCTTTATCATTATAGATATGGGTAACATAAAGAAAATTAGAATGATTTCAGCAAACTGTAGGGGATTAGCAGATAAAAATAAAAGAAAAGAAGTAATGAATATTTACAGAAAGAAATCATTTTCCATAATCTGTTTGCAAGATATACATATTGCCAAGGAACATGTAGACATAATGAAGAATGAATGGGGTTTGCAGAGTATAATTGCACCTTTTAGATCTAATTGCAGAGGAGTGGCTATACTTTTTAATAATAACATTGATGTTACTATACATAGAACATTGGAAGATGAGAATGGAAATTATATTGTTGCTGACATAACCGTTGAAGAAAAAAGATTTACACTTGCAAATATTTATGGACCAAACAATGATGACCCTAAATTTTATTTAAACCTATTTGAAAATATTTGTGATTTTGAAAATGAATCTATAGCTATTGTTGGAGATTGGAATTTGGTTATTGACCCATCAGTTGATTTGGAGAACTATAAAAACATTAATAATCCTAAAGCCAGAAATATAGTATTAGAGCAGATTGAATCACTTGACCTTGTTGATGTTTGGAGAGACTTAAATCAAGATATAAGAAAATTCACATGGTGGAAACACAAACCAAGACAACAAGCAAGATTAGATTTCTTTTTAATATCTCATGATTTATTGAATCTTACACTTGACGCTGATATTTTGCCTCGCTATAAAACTGATCACTCAGCTGTTAGCCTTACTTTCTCAAACTCATTAAACCAAGAAAGAGGTCGGGGTTACTGGAAATTCAATACATCATTACTTTTAAATATTGAATATGCGGATCTGGTTAGGACGACTTTAAAGGAAACAATTGAAGAATATTCAAATGACACCTATGCAGAAATTAATGATGATGCTGACGTTAATCTCAAAATTAATGACAGTCTATTTTTGGAAACTTTTTTGATGAAAGTAAGAGGTAAATCAATCTCCTATTCATCTTTTCTTAAAAAGAAAACAAAAGATAAATCTAAAGAATTAGAAATTAAGATAAAAGATTGTGAGGATACAATAAGAAGAGATTTTCAAAATATTGATGAACCTTTACTTGCAGAACTAACAAAATCAAAATTAGAATTACAGCAGATTAAAGAAGAAGAAATAAGAAGAATTCAGTTGAGAAATAAAATTCTATGGTATGAAGAAGGAGAAAAACCTACAAAATATTTCTGTCATCTAGAAAATAGGAATTATGTAAACAAATCAATAAATAAAATTATCATAGACAAAAATGAGGAAATAACAGATGGTGACTCAATTTTAAATGAGGTTAAGCAATTTTACAAAAAACTTTATTCTTCAGATAGAAATTTCGAAGCTAACTGTAACTTAGACAATATTATAACTCCGGTCTTAAGTGGAGAACTCAAAGAAAAACTGGAAAAGGAAATAGACATAAATGAAGTTGCAATTGCTGTAAAACATATGAAAAATAACAAGAGCCCTGGAATAGATGGGTTTCCCATAGATTTTTTCAAATTCTTTTGGAAAGAACTTAAAGTTTGGGTTTTCAGATTTATTAAAGATGTTTATGATAGAAACATGATGTCTGTAACAATGAAGAGAGGTGTTATCACCTGTATCCCAAAAGCAAATAAAGATAGAACTCAATTAAAGAATTGGAGGCCAATTACTTTATTAAATGCTCTTTATAAAATTTTAGGTGCCTGTATAGCTAACAGATTAAAAAGAAGTTTAGACTCTTTAATACATGATAATCAGACCGGGTTTATGCCAGGCAGAACTCTAAGTGAAAATACAAGATTACTTTATGACATTATGTTCGAAACAAGGAAAAGAAATTTGAAAGGCCTTTTGATTTTAATTGATTTTGAAAAAGCTTTTGACACAGTGTCTAAAGATTTCATTAATTCTGTCTTGACAAAATTTGGATTTGGTCCTGAGATTATTCGCTGGATTAAGATATTGACTTATGAAACCACCTCATGTGTCATTCAAAATGGACATCTATCTGATTTCTTTCCCAATCAACGGGGCTGTAGGCAGGGTGATCCATTATCACCATATTTGTTCTTATTTGTAGCTGAAATCCTTGGATGTATGATCAGACAAAATGATAAAATAAAAGGTATTGTTATTGATGATCAAGAATATAAGTTAGGCCAATATGCGGATGATACTGAATTATTTTTAGATGGCTCAGATGATAGTTTGTATGCTGCTATTGACACACTAAATACTTTCTACAATATGTCGGGGTTGAAAATGAATATTGATAAGACTAAGGCAATCTGGATTGGCTCAAAAGCTGGTAGCTATGATACATTGTGTCAAGATTTAGACATAGAATGGCAAAGAAAAGAATTTGAAGTTTTGGGGATTACATTTACTCCTACACTGCAAGATCTATGGGTTATCAACACAAGAAAAAGACTAGAAGATATTAACAGACTACTGGGAGTATGGAGGAAAAGAAATTTGACATTGATTGGCAAAATTACTGTTATCAAAACACTAGCCCTTTCTAAACTAGTTCATATTTTCAATAGTTTACCAAACCCTCCTGATGAATTTATAACCTCCCTTGAAAGATTGTTTTTTAGATTTATTTGGAATGATAAGATAGATAAAATTAAACGCAACAATTTGAAAAAAGATTTTAAAGAGGGGGGTCTACGTATGATTGACATTAAAACTTTTATAAATTCCATGAAACTGTCTATTCTCAGAAGCTATATTAACAAACCTAAGGTTAATAACCCATGTAAATTCCCGCTTAAAGATATTTTGAAATATGGGGCCAATGTTCAAGATATTGTTGAAACAGATAATCCTTTTTGGAGAGATGTATTGAAAGCATGGAAAGCTTACTGTCAAAAAAGTCAAATTGAAGAAAATATAAATGAAATCCTATCCCAACCAATATGGCTCAACCACAACTTCAGGAACCCACACCACTTTATTAGACACTGGGCTGATAAAGGAATTCTGACAATTCAAGATTTGTATAATGATGAAGGTTTTGTGCGTTTTGAAGATTTGAAAATTAAATTTGGGATAAGTGGTACATATATAGATCTTGCATATATTTTATATATTTTGCCTTACTCATGGAAAAAGACTTTGAAAGAATACAGTCACATACAGGTAAACCAATTCCACACTAATGCCTTGCATAAAGACTTCAAGACACCTATGAAGGGTTCTAGAAAATTCTATGATAAACTGATGTCTGATGGCATTCTACCTTCTATTTGTCAGAGATGGGAAATTTTATTTCAAGATACTTATTTTGATTGGCATTTGATCTTTACTTTTTATAGGAATATTATAAAGGATGTGAAAATACTTGATTTCCAATTCAGATTTTTACATGGAACCATTTATACAAAAAAAGAACTTAAGAAAATGAAACTTGTTGACAATACTGTTTGTATATTTTGTAAGGATACAGATGAAAGTTTAAGCCATGTATATTGGGAATGTGAGGAAACCAAACATTTTTGGAATGATCTTCAAATTTGGATGATTCAAAATAAATTGGAATTAAATTTGACAAAATTTGTCGTTTGGTTTGGTACTTTAAGTACCCAACCATTAATTAACCATATTCTTCTTTTGGCTAAAAGACACATTTATGTTTGCAACTTAAAAAATAAGATTCCAAAAGTCAAAGACTTTGTTCACATTCTAAAAGATACCTTTATAGTTGAAAATTTCATATCTAAAAGAAATAATGACTTCATTAGATTTGAAAGAAAATGGTCTCCTCTATTCCTTATCTTTAACTATGATAAGACTGAAAAGAAATGAGATTGTTTGTTTATTTTAATAACAAATTCAACTCTGTTATATATATCATATACTTGTATATCATGCTATTATGTATCTTGTAAAAGAATTCTATGGGAACAATAAAAAAATAAAAAAACAAAAAAACAAAAAAAAACAGACGGTAGGATTTCTGTCCGATAACCTTCATTCAAGTCATGGAACTTTTTTTCCGTAGCAGCTCTATCACTCATGGTGTTTCGAATGCGATAGAGCAATTCATGTCCAATATGATTTGAAGGACAATCTTTCTGGAAGTGCTTGCTTGTTTCGTCAATATCATTTAGCACATCTTTCAAGGTGCTCAGACAGGTTTGAGCTGATTTGTTTTCCATTTCCCTCAATCCAAGGACCCAAAACTGTCCCTTATCATCTCCAGCATGGAAACCTTCATAACTCTGTCCAGCTTTACTTGTTTCATCACTGTGCAGTGTGAGTACACCCGGTTGGGTAAGTTCTTGGAGCTGTGTCTGAGATAAGACTAGGCGTTGGTCATTCATATTATTGACCGTCTGCAGAGAAGGAAGTCTATCTGGGGTTCGGTTACATAACCTTGCAACGGCTGAAATGGCAGGAGAAACTGCACTTGTGGGCACACCATGCCTCAACAAAGTCATGACACAGAGCTGGGTCTCTGTGCTGAAAGCATTATCATTTTCATCAAACAGAACAAGTGGAGGATTCACCTGATCCTCAAGTAACATATTTACATAATCTAAACTTTTGCCAAGTTCTTCCTTGGACTTAACTAAATCATCATAGTCTTTTGCTTCATCTCTCATGACTTTGACCTGTTTTGTCATTTCCTTCAATGATTTGTCAAAGTTCTCATTAAACATCTTCAAGACTGCACACTTACCTTGCTCATCTTTCAACTTTAACTTTAATTGTTTCCTCTCACGTTGACATTGATTTAATGAACCTTCAATATTTGACAGTTTCCTTTTCAGTTCATGATTAGATCTTTTGAATGCTGACATAGCCTTATTCTGAAATTTTAATTTATCATTGGCAGTAATTAAATGGTTCTTTTTTATGTTTCTTGATTTTTGTAGCTGTAATGTTTTTCTTTGCAGGTGTTTACATGACTTTCTAAGTTGTGACACAGTTTCTTTTAATTTACTTTCAGCTTTTTCAGAAACTACTTTAGTATGCTTCTGTGTTGGGTTTACAGAGACAGCTTTTTGCAATGGGAAGCACTGATCATAAAAATCTTTTAATCCTGATGGTCTTTTTTTATGCTTTTTTTCAGATGATATTGTTCTATGAATTGAGGCCATGAATGAATTTCGTTCTAATGAGAAATAATTGGAGAGGTCACTGAAGGTGACACCAGCAGTTCCCTTGACAAACTTATACAATTTCAGCATTTCACCATTTGTGATCTGCTGTCCAGGTTCATGTCGGCCAGATTTTATTGAAATGATTGTCATTGGAAACATTTTGTGTGTGTGTGTGCATAGGTCTAATCCATTTGTTCAATCAGATACCATTGGTAGATTGTGGATATCACCAGTATTCCTTCTGGCAATCGATGCATATAGTCATATTCATAATCATTATTGAGATGTCTATTTGTGATGAATACCATTTCATCAATGAAGTCAGGAAAGGTACAGTGTTTTTTTCTTTGTGTAACAATTTCAAAAATGTTCTGAAATATTGTTTTGCAACATTCAGCCTCAATGTGTTTTAGATCAAGTGATTTTAGACAATCCATGATGATGAGTTCATTGTCTGATGTTATTTTTCCTGGAAGATCTAAGATTTTCTTCAGAACTTCTTTGAATGTGTCTGTGCTTACCTGTACATATGTAATGAAATGTAAATGACTGAGCATGAATCTAAGGAATAAAAATGTTATTAATCCAAAAGTTTACCCTTCAAAGTTTCTATTTAATAGAAGTCTGCTTATTTACACAAGGGAAGGACATTATACATGACGTTCAGGGAGGCTTTATTTGTTTTTACAAAATGGATTTATTTTGCTATTTTGTGAAGTTTTTAAAATATTCATGAATATTTTTGTAGAGAACATGGGGAACATTCACGAGAAGCATTAAATAAAACATATGAGACAGTAATTGATGGTATTTCTGTGAAGAATTAGTTTCTTTAATACCATATGCTACATGTTTTGGCAAATTTTGTTCACTATTTCCTTTGGCTTGAAATCAATACAACTTCAGGGACTATTTATTTGAAAATATAACTTGAAAAGGTTTACATTTCATATTTATCAACGTTATGTGTTGTTATCAAGCAATAAAATATCCATATTGCCCTGATAATTTTCAATAACAAATAATCAATAAAGTGATTGAAAACACAATACACTGCTTTGACATTACCGATTTTGGACAGTTATTTTTATAGGCTTGAGTTTTGTAAAATATTTGTCAATGACATTAATGTATTTCATACAGTTATAGCCAATAAAAGCGGTAGGATACTTTCTTGGTCATTTTTTTACATGGTCTTTTATAACACAAAGATATTTATTTTTAGAATGAAATCATAATATGGGTAAGATTTTTTTAAATTTTACAATCTAAAACGCATTTCTAAGTATACAATACAATTTCAAAGTCAACTTTAAAGTTTGTTTAATTAAACAAAAGGTAAAATTATTTACATTTAAATAAAGGCCTACTTCATAATTAAAAAGTATTATTGATATGCATATTAAAAAAAATACAATGCCAAAATTGTCTGTAACCTCACTGACACCAACAAAAGAGATCAATAATATCAATTAAGACAAAATGCAATTTATTTCAGACAAATCAAAAATTCACGTCTGCGTTTTGTTCAATTGTGCGCACGAAAACTGTAACCACTTAATTTGAGATAGAAATATAGAATAAAATAAACAATGACATCAAAGGGTATATCCGTAAATATGTGCACAACGGTCTTTTGCACCATTCCACAATTCATTTATATGGTCAACACAGTGGAAAATAATAAAAACTTACCAAAACGTCTGATGAAACTTGAGCCGCCATGCTGATGTTTGTTTACAGTTTTGCACACGAGTCGAGTCAGTCGCTCAACTTCCGGTTGATGGGGGGAGTACTTTTCAAACATTTGTGATTGATGTGAGGCATCATTCTATAATTTTTAGACAATTTTTAAAAAATACAGTATACTTTTCTCTACATGCAAGTATGTTTTCAACCAAGTATACGATCACGTAAGGAAATGGCGATTTTTCTAAAACTTCGACATAGCATTTAAAATTGAAATGAGCTGGCTCAGAGGTCACATTTGCATATATTACAAGTTTATTATGCTATCTGTTCACCTTCACCTTCAGATTCAACCAATGACAAGCTTCTTTTAAGCTAGAAATAGCGCAAAGTCAAGGTTCAAAGTGAACCAAGTCGGCTTGCTGTCAATTAAGTACGACAAGAGTTACGTCCCTTTGCTTTAGTATGGCTACCATGTAAATGATCCGCTGCATTTGTTAACATCGTACATGCTCCATCAAGGTTTAACATATAGTGATGAAGGGGAGTCCTATGAAATAAATTTACATTCTTTTTCTTCTTTTCATTGGTCGGATTATATTCTTCAATATCATTGGTTAACATTTTGTCTGCAGAAAGGTGCCAGGACAATTGGCGGTCACTGCCATGTACGAATACGTTAGTCACTAGTCTAGACATTCGGTCTGCAGTAAGATACCAAGACAGTCGGCGGTCACTGTTATGTACAAATTCGTTGGTCTCTAGGCCAGACAATCTGTCGCCTAATGTGATGACAAGTTAGTTAGTGCCCGGACAGTTATGTCACTGTTCCCAAGATATGTCGAGGATAAATAACTTTGGACATAAATTAATTGAAATATGTAAAAATCTAAATCTGTTTATCTGCAATGGTAGAATTGGAAACGATATAGATATCGGAAGGAATACATGCAAAGACAAATCTGTTATTGACTACTTACTTGCATCTGCTCACTCATTACCACTTGTTACCGGCCTAGAAATCTTAGAATTTTCTCCTCTCTTCTCAGATGTACATTGCCCAGTCCACTTTACCTTATAGTTGAGGGAAGAATGCACATCTCAAGAACATATCAGTAAACATAATGCCCCTATCCCAGATAGTGATAGTAGAGTTACAACTCTTAAAAAATATGATATTAAGAAAAGCCAACTGTACTATGATAATATCGACATATCCGCCATCAATACATTGACCGATCAAACACAGTTAGCGCGCGCGGGTCACGTTAACTCTCAGGTAATAAATAGCCTGGCTGACGATATCGCGCACGTGCTAGTCGACGCTGCACGTGATACTTTTGGCGTAAAACGGATTTCATCCCAGCTACCAGTTACTCAATCAGAAACGAAAAAGAAAAGTAAACCTTGGTTTGGAATTGAATGTATGAAAATGAGAAAAAGATTTCATAAAGCTAAACGTAAGTGTAAACAAAATAAATCTTCCGAAAATAGATCCCGCTTAAGACAAATTTCAAATGATTATAAAAGGTGCATGAATAAATATATAAGAAAACATAAGAAGTCCTTAATAGATTTATTTAGGGAAAATAAGAAGCATTCACCGAAAGATTTTTGGAAAATGCTAAATACTGCTCAAAATAAAAGAAATACTTCCACTCCGAATCTCGAAGACTTTTTTGAATTTTACAAAAAAATAAATGACCCAAGCCCCGGGCAACCAGATATCAATAATGCTACTGAGACAGACAACAGCTTGAATACCGATTTACTTAATTCTGACATAAATGAAGAAGAAATCATAAATGCAACAAAACATCTAAAGCGGAATAAAGCATCAGGACTTGACATGGTAGAAAATGATTATCTGATTGATTCCTACGATATCTTACTTCCCTTCTTAGTGGAATATTTCAATCTTATACTGGAATCAGGTATTATGCCTGAAGCGTGGTTAAATGGTACTATTAAACCAATACATAAGGGAAAGGGAAATTCGGATGATCCGAACTCCTACCGTCCTATTACAATCCTGAGTTGTCTCGGTAAACTTTTTTCAAGCATCATGAACAATCGGTTAAAACTTTTCCTTGAAACAAACAATATCCTTAACCCTTCACAGGCAGGTTTTTGGGAAGGCTTCTCCACAATTGACAACATATATTTGCTTCACTCACTCAACCAAATATTGAAATCTTTGAACAGGAAATTATACTGTGTTTTTATAGATTTTTCAAAGGCATTTGATACTGTATGGAGGGCTGGTTTGTGGTTCAAAATGATGAAGTCTGGCATTAAAGGAAAATTTATGACTCTTATTGAAAATATGTATCACAACATAAAACCATCAGTATCAGTAAACAATGAGATATCTGACTTCTTCCCATGTCGATCCGGTGTGCGGCAGGGTGAAAATCTCTCCCCTTTACTTTTTTGTATTTTTATTAATGACCTCGAAACAGCATTGTATGGAAAGGGTTGTTCGGGTATAAGCATTGAAACTAAATCACGTGACAGTACGACCATGTTCATAACGTTCCTCTCTTTGTTATATGCAGATGACACCGCACTTTTTAGTGATACTCCTGTTGGTCTACAAAAGACCCTCAATGCTTTCTCTGATTACTGTAGTGGATGGAATTTAACAGTTAATATTTCTAAAACAAAAGTTGTAATTTTTGGTAGCGGACCCGCTAAAAATTCGATGTTAAGATTCATGTACGGCGATACTTATTTAGATATTGTTGATGATTATTCTTACCTTGGTATAAAATTTCATTGTAATAGAAGAATGTTAACTGGGTTGAAATCTATTGCAGAAAGTGCATCAAAAGCTATGTTTTGTCTTCTCAAGAAAGCTAGAAATATGAATATGCCACTGGATTGTTTACTAATTGCATTTGATACTATGATTGTACCTATTTTATTATATGGATGTGAGGTGTGGGGATATGAAGATAACCGTATAATAGAAAAAGTTCATTTGAAGTTTTTGAAGCTTGCCACCGGCTTAAAATCATCAACCCCATCGTATATGCTCTATGGAGAACTCGGTAGAGCCCCTTTATCTATAAAAATAGCAAAAAGGATGATTTCATATTGGCATAAACTAGCTCGTCATAACGAAAACGTTAAATTATCAAAAATTTTATATTCATTCATTTCCTTCAATTTTACTCACGATATCGATACTAATCCATGGATACTATCTGTCAAATCAACTCTAGATAATTGTGGTTTGTCTCATATATTTTCCAATCCAAATGTATGTTCTACCCCTTGGATTTTGCTACAAGTTGACCAATTTTATCAGTCTTTGCAAAGTGAATTAAGATCAAGCTCAAAAGGACAATACTATAAACTTTTAAAAGAAAAACCAAGCTTTGAAAACTATCTCTATTTGTCTAAATCTATATCTACACCTCTACTTCGCTTTCGGACTACTAATCATAGACTCCCTGTTGAAACTGGACGCTGGCAAAATATTATTAAACAAGAAAGAACTTGTAAATTATGTGACTCCTCGGCTATTGGCGATGAATACCACTATCTGCTGAGATGTGAAGCTCTCAACATTGAGCGATCTTTGCTTATTGATAATAACTATTTAAAATGGCCGAGCCTTATAAAATTTAAACGATTGCTTACTAATAATAACATAAAGGTAATTAAGAAACTTGCTAAATTTATTAACATTATTTTTAAGAATTGCTAGTTATATGATTCTCAAATAGAACGATATGTAATGTAATAATCTTTGTAGTTCTATATGCATGTATATATATATCCATATGTTTGTTAAGATCACATCATGGTTTCTATGAATTACTCAGACTGTCTCTGCTGTCTTGATCAATTTGTATATATGTTGTATTATTTTATGCTCTTGTACCACCGTTGGTGGCGATTTGAGTAATAAATGAATCTGAATCTGAATCTGTTAGTAAATTATGTGATGATTGGAGAGAAGGCTTGTAAACGGTATGTAGATGGGGATGGTTTAGTAAAAAATATGTTGATAGAGAGAGAGAGAGGGTTTGTAAATGATATGTTAATAGAGAGAGAGAGAGGGTTTGTAAATGATATGTTATTAGAGAGAGAGGTTTTTGTAACTGAGACATCGTTTGCTGATGGAGAGAGAGGGTAAGGATATGCTATAGGAGAGAGGATTTTGGTAAATTCTTTGGTGATACGAGGGTGAGTAAAATATGTGTTTATATAATAGATAGTTTGGTCAGCGATAGGTCGTTAGAGAGACAGGGTTTGGTATCTGATATATAAATGGGAGAAAGAGTTTCTAACCGACTTGTTGATTGGAAAGAGGATTTGGTAAATGTTATGTTTTGGGTGAGAGGGTTTGGTTGAGCATTTTGTGATGTGAAAAAGTATAATGAAGTTGTGACTTTTAGATCATTCAACTTTCTGGAGTTTATATTTTTGCGGTTTCCACGGACACGCAATTTAGAAATGTATTTCCGGAGCAGAACTCAAGAACAGTTTGGCCTAGCTTAACGAAACTTTGTATATTGACTAATCGTCACATACAGTTGTGCCTTTTGGGATTTTCAACTTTCTGGAATGTTTAATTTTTCCGGTTTTCATGAAAACGCAACTTAGAATTGCGTTTTCGGAGCGGAATTTGAAAACTATTAGGGCTAGCTAATTGAAACTTAGTATATTAAATAATTATGACATGTAATTGTGCCTTTTGGGATTTTCAACTTTCTGATTTTTTGGGGGATTTTTCGAAGCAGAATTTGAAAATCATTAGGGTCAGCTCAATGAAATTGTTTTAAAACGTGCCTTTTTAGTGTTTTCAAATTGCAGGGAGTTTAGACTCAATGACATTCTTCATTCCAAGATAACCAGTTATTTCTAAACTGTGTCTCACCAAAGAATGAAGATGTTTAAAACAAACAGCATATTCCCTCGAATAGGATGGTTGTTTTGCTCTCTTTTTACATTAACATAACATATAACATGAAGTTTGAGGTAGTGCTGCGGAAACCGACAGCGAGTTTAATGAATCTAAGGTGAACTTTTTTTATAAGGTCCAGTTCTCAAATCCTCAAACTTCACAACCATGAAAGAGGATTGGGCATATCATAGTATCAAAAGCTTATAATGTACAATCAATTTGGAGTTTTAAATTTCGACCTTTTTTCAAAAGTGCTAACATTGCTTTCGTTGCATTTTCTACTAATACTTTGATACCTGTCAAAATCCTACCATTCCTATGAATTTAATGTCAATTCAAGGTATGTTTAGGCATCTATTATCTCAATTTTTCTATCATCAAGCGAAAGGAGAATATAGAATTCGCTGTTTTCGATGGCCCTCCGCCGAAGATCACTTTCTTAGTTTTAGGTAAATTATTATAAGTTTCCATTTAAAGCAATATTCATAAAAAATTTTTAAGGAGTTTTGTAACTCATTTGGATTTTCACTAAACATAACAGCGTTATCCGCATATAATAAGATGATCAGATGTAACCAAAGATAATTTGACAACTTGATTTGCATTTTCAAAGTTCACACCAGAACAACCGTTTTCCCGGTTTTTCATTTTGATGAACATCGTCATCTATATCTTCATCTAACTGTTCTCTTCATCATTCTCTATAGACGTCATGTAACTGTACCCTTACTTCTCCTCTATAGACGTCATGTTTCTGTACTCTTACTCCTCCTCTATAGACGTCATGTAACTGTACTCTTCCTCCTACTCTATAGACGTCAGAATTCGTGATTATGGCACATTTTTCACACATCTTGTGCCATTTTGGTTGTTCCTTCAGGCCACTTCCGTCCAAGAGTTGTTCAAAGAGTTGCCATCCAAACCCCAATCCTCTACATCTCGGTCACAAACTTGCCTCAGTATATTTTATTGAACCTCGTTTGATGGCTTCAAAAAACCCAATCGTATAAAATGGCGTTGTAAAATCAAAATCGTGAACCTAAGAACATTTAGAAAAGTTTAGATCTTAAATGAATCACAAATTTGATATTACTAACAAGTTGGACATAACATGTTTTAGGAATGTTCCCCATTGAAAAAAGGAATTGTTTGCCAATACTTGATGCCACGAGTCGAATTAATCGGTTGAGACGGCGTTGACGGTTGTTGAAGGTGCAATATCCAATACACAGATATCTTGTTAATTGGTCGAAACAAATTTTGAGAGGCAAATCACAACTTCAACAACGTCCACGAACGTCAGTTTCATTAGATTATCGATCAACAGGGGGAGTGTTTCAAGCATGATAACTTGAATTCACTTACAGAACGTCAGACGTCTTATTTCCTTACCCTTTTTAAAGCAAAAAAGCTGTAATGATTTCTCAAACACTCAAAATAGAACATCAAAGGTTTAAACTCAATCAACGTGTTCGTCAAGGTCACAATAGACACACCAACAACTGATCATTGCAACGCGGGAAGAGTGGGGAGGAATTGCAGTAATGGGACACCATCACCATGTCTATTCCTTACTGATGGGACTCTACGCAAGAATTCTTGCAAATGAAGGTCACACATACATGTAGGACTGGTTTCAACGCCATCTTGCTGATTACAGAACACGGACACAAATACTGAAATTATTGTTCTAGTATTGGCTAACTCTTTTTTCTTTTTTACCATTGCAATTATATGACATGTTTGCTTTTATGGTGAAGCAATGATTTGCTTGAAAATATAAACATATGCGTTTCTCCTTTGAGAGAGTATATTTCTAGTGTATTTCATGAATCAAACAACACAAAAATGTGATAAATAAAAAATCTCTTTTTTCGAAATTTATTTCGAAGGAGAGCCAGTTAAATCCAAAATGATGACAAAATTACAATTTTGGCGGGTTTTGAGTACAAAATATAATCATCGTGGTAATTGTCAATGGCATTGTTATGATGGTTTTACTCTCGAATAATAAACAAATATGTTTAACTACCATCATAAAACAAGCGTTTTTTATGTTCCGGGTATAGTTTACTCGTTAAAGCATCAATGTTAACCTGTAGCTAATAAAATGCTATCATCTCATATTTAATTGAAAATAATGTTACTGAGAGAATGGGATGTAGAGCTTTCTATGATATAGTAAAATAACCACACATTTAGAAAAATAGAAAACAGTCTTTAAGTCAAACTTAAAGATGTCTTTTCTGTGTAGAGTTTTGCCGATAAACGATCTTTTACCCAGTGCTAAAGACAAAATATTGATACATGCAATTTCTCCGAAAACGAAAGCCAAACTTTTGTCAGTAATAATGGAATGACATCAAGGAAAACTACAAAGACAGAATATACGAAACTAATTATTTATCTCAAATGTGTGGTACTGAATAAGACAATTACTATTATCAATTCCAACAAAGACTTCAAATTGGAACTAAATAACCTTAAACAGATACAAACAAAATCTAAAATTACATCTATGTTGTACATGTATGATAAACATAACATTTCCCCGATCATTAAACGATATACACATAAACCTTTGAAAGAGATTGGAACAACGATTAAGTAAGATGACAGCTGTGTCCATAAGTGGAAACATATATATTTATTCAGATACCAGCTTGTACAATGTACGTTTCAATTTGTTGTGAATGAAAATGAAGGCAGCTGTCACTAGTTATCAGATTGAATTATGATATTATTTCTTTGGAAATCAAAAATAATATCCAAACAGTTTGGTAAAGGACACGAGAAGTCGACCAAATTTATATTTTTTCTATAGATTTTTTAATGTCACCACAGGTTTGTTTTATTCCAGTCATCTTTATTTTTTATTTTTTATATTCACTGTTTGACCGATGATCATGAATTCCATATTTCCTCTAAAACAAAATTGGGGATCATGGGGTGCCAAGATATATGCTACCCGGGGTAAGACGCATAAAACTCAACTTCGAATACACTCCCGACCTATAGAATGGAGAATTGGATGTTGAATCGAATTAGTATCTTGGAGTCATCCTTTCATAATTAACAATATTCTTTCATTATGGTTGATATTCTTTTCCAAATAAAGTTAAAGCAACGTTTTTCGATTTCATTTGGCTCAAGTTAGATACTAAAAATATGGTTGGATTTTGGTAAAATGTTCTACCATGTTCTTAAATTTCCTTATAATTTGCGTTTTGGTTGTATCTATTTCCAAAATTGAAATAATGAACATTGTTTTATGTTTTGAATTTTGCATTGAAGGCATTCTTCTGTTCTATCGAATGTCAAAAGGTGTCACTCGCAAAGTGTAAAATAAGACCTTCGCTAATCCTTGGTTGATATATATAATGTACATATATGATCCTTTGTCGATCCACATTATAGCACGTACACGTGAATACTTTGATTGGGCACTAATACTTTAAAATCGTACATTATCCGTACACCGATAGTGATGCCCTCATGTTAGCATCGTAATTAGTTTGTGTTTTATTTTTGATCGTGTTGAAATCGTGTTTCTACGTAGAGTGATTGTAAACGCGTCCTGTATTTCTCGCGGTATTGGTTTATTGAATCGTAAAAATGTGACTACAATAGCAGTACGATAGAAACGTTATGCTGTCGTTATTCAATCTTGTGTAGTGTGAGTTGGGCTTTATCAAAACACATAATTTCTATGAAAACTTAAAAAGGTGATCAAACTTCATTATAAAGCAATTATGAAAAAAATGTTCAAAATAGGTTTACTTTGAGTAGTTAAGGATTTTAATTAAGAATTAATAATTTCCTTTAAAAAAGTATAAACAATACTTATATACTACTACTTATAATATGATCTCTAACCCATGTTCATAGGAAAGCAGATCCATTCAACTAACTTTCAGCTTTTCCGTGACAGGCAGTTTATGTACTTAAAGCATTTGTTACTGTTTGCTATATCTAAATACAATGTAGTTGCATTTTAAATCCGATTATAGCATTTTGTAGCCATAAAACCAGTAAAACCAATTGCATTTTAATGGTTATGTTAACCAAAACAGTCAACCTCATTTCACCTCGTTTTGGACACATGTACACGCACTTACAGAAAGTCTGCTATCACAGTTTCATGAAGCTCCTGTTTTAAACCCACAAGCTTCTTCTGTAGGATATCAGTACTCAGTAGTTGTCTGTTATCAAGTTGTTTTCATCTGGTCCTGACAAATAGTATACAAATATATGAAATCTCTAACTTTATCAATATCTTGGATATAGCTAAACAAAAACATATATTCAAAACCATTATAAATCAAAGAACTTTAAATATCATAATAGCATAATACATATATTTTTATTCCTATTATATGATATTAATGATACGGAAACACACGAGGTTAATAATTGCTTTATCATATAATGTCATTTTGAAATAAAAGGATTTAAACGAAAATATGCTACCTTCTAAAAATATGTTTGACCTAGATTTCGCGGAGTAATTTCTTTCACAATAAACCAAGGCGAAGGTCATATTGTCGGCGATGTACAGTTGTGAACAGTCTAGAAATATTCCTTCATGAAATGATTTTTTTCACAGTGATAGAAACGTCTCCTTCAATCTATGAACATTTTCAGTCTGATTTCCAATGCACGAGTAAACATTGTATTTTTTAATTACACAAAATGTGTAAGAACCAGTTGTCAACGTCGCTACAACAGGGGAAGTAACTCTAACTGCATTTTGAAAAGCTGCATTGTCATTGATGTTACGCCAGTTCAGTTACGGTATCCTTAGACTAAACGTCGACTATTTGCGAAGGTGAGGTTGTTGCGTTTGTAACTACGCTACTAGATAATCTGTACTATCACTAGAATATGATTTGTTTATGCTGAAAAGTTGGTGACCGACACGACCAAAGCGATCTAGGCATATGTTATGCACGAAAATTGAAGCACCTATTTTTTCGATAGTCGATATTGTTAGCTGCATATCGTTTTATTTTTGAACGCACAATGAAAACAACTTGAAATGCTTCGATAACCAAGCTATTTCTAAGATACGAATGCGTGATAAGTTTTGACAGATTTTGTTTACGATATTTTATTCGATAAAAAAACCCACAAAATCTGAAAACTCCCGACGGCGTTATCAATGTTTAGAGATCGGTTTAGGACTCGCATGACATGCATGGAGTTTTGAGAAAATAGTTCGGGTTTTTACCTCATTTGCATTGTTATCAGGGATCTGATAACATGATTACAAGATGGGTTTATTGCACAGATAACACTGCCCATTATATGATAAATGTATGTATGTATGTATACTTTAAGCGTTTTCTTGGTATCAATGATAACAATTAAGTAAAATATAAGTAATTCATATTTTCCAAAATGGGTAGATTATGCTTATCATTTCTTTCTAGTAAAAACTTGATTAAAACAACGGTTAATGGCATTATCTTAGCGGGCTTGTGTGCAGGAGAAGGGTTCGCTATTTAATGATATTTGTTTGCATCTGTAATATATGATGTATACACTCCAAAGTATGAGAAATGACTTATAGACTCTTACTTATTTCTGTACGCATATAACCTTAACCCTCTTGCTCTGGCAATACAGAATATACTTGAAAACATTTGACACTGCCTCTTATCAATATGACTCCGTCCTGACACTTCTCATAAGAATACGCAATAATAATTTCCTTTTCGAAAATGTTTTGATATTTATGGCCAAGCATTGTACTGTCGGTAGTTTTCAATGAACTTTAGCGGTTTTTTTCAATAAAAATATATATAAAGAAAATATGTCTTCACATTTTAGATGCAAACATAAACTGCACATATCCATCTCAATAGATAGATTGAAGTAATGTTAATGATTACATGTCTCCAAATATAATCGAGGAGTGTATCGTTTCTCTTTATTTAAGTGTGCGTTGCTGCTTTTAAGAAAATGTTAAGAAAATATCTATTCATTTTTGGTAATATTCCCTTTCAATTCCAATGTTGAATATTTGAGATACTAAAACGTGATAAAAAATATTTTAAACCCCTTGAAAATAAGCAAATTGAAATTGAGTGCAATGCACAGGGTTTGCCAAACGATACGTCAACTTTAAACAAACCTTTCAATAACTATATCCGGTATACATTTTAATTCAAATGTCTTCTTAATAATGCTACATATGCCTTATATAAACTCGAAATGATTCCCATTTAAGAATTTCTTAGTTTGCCCTGTATTTTGTCCATGAAATGTTATCAGTGTTATTTATTTTGATAAGTAAATTCCATTTATATGTTATACTTTCAAAAACCTAATTATCAAACGTACATAATATGCACAGCCAATATGTATGATGGCCGAAACGGGCCATCGCTCTTTCGCCCTTTGATATAAAGGCGATAAAGCGATAAAGCGATATTGGTGAACGACAAAGCGATATTGGTGAACGACAAAGCGATATGGCCGAACGACAAAGCGATATCATCGAACGACAAAGCGATATGGCCGAACGACAAAGCGAAATGGCCAAACGACAAAGCGAAATGGCCAAACGACAAAGCGATTTGGCCAAACGACAAAGCGAAATAGCAGACGACAAAGCGATATAGTAGCACGACAAAGCGAAAGAGCGATAGAGCGATAAAGCGAAAGAGCGACAAAGCGATATATCTTAACGACAAAGCGATAGAGCGATAGGGCGATAGAGCGATAGGGCGATAAAGCGACAGAGCGATAAAGCGAAAGAGCGACAGAGCGATAAAGCGAAAGAGCGACAGAGCGATAAAGCGAAAGAGCGACAGAGCGACAAAGCGAAAGAGCGACAGAGCGATAAAGCGAAAGAGCGACAGAGCGATAAAGCGAAAGAGCGACAGAGCGATAAAGCGAAAGAGCGACAAAGCGACAGAGCGATAAAGCGACAGAACGATAAAGCGAAAGAGCGATAAAGCGAAAGAGCGATAATGCGAAAGAGTTATATAAATCGAAGACGAGGCTTTCAATGATATTTTACATAATCGAAGATTCGCATACAGGATAATGAAACTGCTTATCGCCTGACGATTGAAATTCATCTTTATGGATACGTATTTATAATGAAAATGAACAAGCACATTCCTCAAACAAAAATATATTTACTTGACAAATAAACTTACAGTATATTTCATAAAGGATATAAATAATGCATTTTATTTGTTATAAATGATGTTATCTTTCATGAATTGAGATAATGATGCCAATCGAAATATTGATCTATCTTGTTTTGCGACCTTGCGATTGTAGTTTTAGATTTTTCTCTTTATAGATGTATTAAGACGTTCATAGATTCGGTTTTAACGAATTCTCAATATTTATAAATTAAATATGAGCAATGTTTAATTAGCAAGCGATAAGATTGTCAATCTGTAAATCATAACAGGCACTCAACGTAGAACATAAAAGATTTTTCATGATTTTTTTAAATATCATTCTCTGTGTTTAAAGAAGTATGGATAGATTACTAGATTGTTGTTCAGTCATGTATTTATGTTTGCGTTTTTATTTGGAATTTACTTATCAAAAGAAATAACACTGATAACATTTCATAATGTACGAACTACAGGGCAAACTAAGAAACTCTTAAATGGGAATCATTTTGAGTTTATATAAGGCATATGTAGCATTATTAAGAAGACATTTGAATTAAAATGTATTCCGGATATAGTTATTGAAAGGTTTGTTTAAAGTTGACGTATCGTTTGGCAAACTCTGTGCATTGCACTCAATTTCAATTTGCGTATTTTCAAGGGGTTAAAAAAAATTCTACCTCTAGTTTCAGTATCTCAAATATTCAACATTGGAATTGAAAGGGAATATAACCAAAAATGATTAAATATATTCTTAATATTTTCTTAAAAGCAGCAACGCACACTTAAAGAGAAACGATACACTCCTCGATTATATTTAGAGACATGTAATCATTAACATTACTTAAGTCAGGGATATTATAACATTATTATTATACTTCATATATATACATATACATGTATAGTATTATACTTCCCTGTTTGCATCTAAAATGTGAAGACATTTATTCTTTACATATATTTTGATAAAAAATACCCGCTAAAGTTCATTACCTACCCACAGTACAATGCTTAGACATAAATATCAAAACAATTTCGAAAAGGAAATTATGATTGCGTATTCTTATGGGAAGTGTCTCGACGGAGTCATATTGATAAGAGGCAGTGTCCAATGTTGTCGATTATATTCTGTATTACCAGAGCAAGAGGGTTAAGTTAATATGCGTACACAAATAAGCAAGAGTCTAGTATAAGTCATATATTACAGATGCAAACAAATATCATTAAAAAGCGAACCGTTCGCCTGCACAAAATAATGCCATTAACCATTGTTTTAATCAAGTTTTTACTAGAAAGAAATGATAAGCACATTCTACCCATTTTTGAAAATATGAATAACCTATATTTCACTTAATTGTTATTATTGATACCAAGAAAACGAGTTACGTATACATACATACATATATGCGTGCATGCACGCACGCACGCACGCACACACACACACACATACATACACACACGAGGAAACGGTTTCGTAGATGGGATTTTTACAGATTCGTAATGAAAAACAGTTTCGTATAGAGTGACAAATTGTGAAATAAGTTCATATAAGCAATAAATTATCATTGTAAATTGTACATCCAATGTATCGATGAATCGACGATCGATGTAATGTCTTGTATAAATAAACTGAGTATATACTTTGTAAATATTACATCAAAGTATATAATATATATTCACAATATTAAATGAAAATTTGAAGACCTCTACGAAGCTTTTTTCCCTGAAAAAATCGGTCTCTACGAACCTTTTTATCTACGAAACCGCTGGTTCCCCATACCATGCTAGACTAGGTTGCTGCGCAGTTAAAATAGCGCAGAGTAGGCAGCGCGCTGATCGAGATTTACGACCCTCTCGGGGCCTCGATAATAAAACACTGGAAGTGAAAAATAAGAAGTTGGAGACCCCATTTAAGGTAAGTGGGAAAATATACAAGGACTCTAGGGATCATAGTGATTATATGACATGTTTCGTTAATTTGAAAATTTGAAATAAATAAATGTCTAAGTAGTTTATGAGTGAAACAAATCACTCCTTTATCAAATGTCAAGAAAGGAAGAAAGAAGTCGAAAGTGAACGTAAAAAGGACACATCTATGGATCATTAAGATAACAGAGTATTGACATTGAGAAATAAATACTGTTACTGACGCGCTTATATATAGAACGCTACATTAGAAACAGAAATGTTTACTTGTATTTCAATTTTAAACATTGGAATTCATGTGATATATACAGTTCTTTGATTTATAATGGTTATGAATATATCAATATTACAGATGTACAGTAATAATACTAGCGTCAGCTATGTAGATACGACATCAATTAAACAACATATGACAAGAAGACCAAACTGTGGCAAAAAGTGTTACACTACAAGTTATCTTTGCATTGTATTTGTCTAGGGTGTATGCAGATTCAACATATTGTTCAATGTGCGACATGTTTGGGGTGTCTGTTTGCTCATCTTGATTTAAAATGTTGTACTTTGTGATAATTATGATACGATTGACTACGTCATTTCTTTTCTCAGGCTATCCATATAGTATATTCGACTTATCAAAGTGGAGAAGGGTGCCAGTTTTTAGTTGAATCCATTTAATAACATTGCTGATTGCAGATGAAAACAACTTGATAACAGACAACTACTGAGAACTGATATCCTACAGAAGAAGCTTGTAGTTTTAAAAAGGAGCTTCATGAAACTGTGATAGCAGCCTTTCTGTAAGTGCGTGTTCATGTGGCCAAAACGAGGTGAAATGAGGTGGACTGATAAGCATTAAAATGCAACTACATTGTATTAAGATAAAGCAAACAGTAACAAATGCTTTATGTACATGAACTGCCTGACACAGAAAAGATGAAAGTTAGTTGAATGGATCTGCTTTTCTATGAACATGGGTTACAATATATAGAATCATACTTTTTAAAAGGAAATTATTTATTCTTAATTAAAATCCTAAAATACTCAAAGTAAACATATTTTGAACATTTTTTTCATTATTGCCTAAGTTTATAATGAAGTGTGATCACTTTTTAAAAGTTTTCATAGAAATGATGTGTTTTGATAAAGCCCAACTCACACTACACAAGTTGAACAATGACAGCATAACGTTTCTATTGTACTGCTTTTGTAGTCAGATTTTACGATTCAGTAAACCAATATCGCGAGAAATACACGACGCGTTTACAATCACTGTACGAAGAAACACGATTTCAACCCGATCAAAAATAAAACAAAACTAATAACGATGCTAATATGAGGGCATCACGATCGGTGTACGAATAATGAACGATATTAAAGTATTAGTGCCCAATCAAAAGTATTCACGTGTACGTGCCATAAAGTGGAACGACAAATGATCATATATGTTGAATTTTGTACATTATATATCAAACACCAAGGATTAGCGAAGGTCTTATTTTACACTTTGCGAGTGACACCTTTTGACATTCGATAGAACAGCAGAACGCCTTCATTGCAAAATTCAAAACATAAAACAATGTTCATTATTTCAATTTTGGAAATAGATACAACCCAAACGCAAATTATAAGGAAATGTTAGAACATGGCAGAACATCTTACCAAAATCTTACCATATTTTAGTATCTAACTTGACCCAAATGAAATCGAAAAACTTTGTTTTAACTAAAAGAAAATCAAACATAGGCTCGCAAAATACAATGTTTATTCCTAATGCAGGATATTTACGATCCCAAAACACACGAGCATGATAACTTCTTTATCATACAATGTCATTTTAAAATTTAATTCGATAAAAATGCCTGATAATTCTATTTTAATAGTTGAAATTGTTTTAAGATTCGCGCATTGATATATGCAAATGAATAGAGCAGTGACTCTGACGGTGAATTGACAAAATATAATTCCTCCTTATATATGCCTTTTATTGCCGTTTGAGTTATTTTGTCACGACTCCAAAGTTTTGAAATTTTAAAAATCTATAAAATACGATGACTTTAAAAATTAGAGACATTTTAAATGGTCTTTGGTGGGATCGAACTGACGTTCTTTAATCCGACGTCATCGAGAGGACGAGTCAATCTCACCAAGGGGTAAGAGTTGCTTCCCTTCGCCTACGTGACAATGGCAGCTTGCGTTGAGAGCGATTGAACGAACATTAATGGCCGGAGAGCTAAACTAGATCATAGTCTGTGGATTTCCGAATCCAAACTAAACAATATTAAAGTAAAGAACACCGAAGATTGGTAAATGAGGTGTTTGAACATGAGACTTGAACTGCCTTTGGTACCTGTGAGTAAAATTGTTCGGTCGGTTTCATTCAAACCGTGATGAGTGTTTTAGCACTGCTAAGTCATCTACATATGGCTAAAGACCCATACAGTTTTGTTGTTATTTCTTAGATTAATGTTTATGCAATGTATCATTCATATTGTAATGCCTCTCTCCGTTACTAAAAGCGTTCAAAATGTTAACGCTTGTGACGTCATCGGAATTTTCGAAAGAAGTTCCGACCTTGACCTTTGAAATTTGCATAGGTATCCGTATATGACCCTTAGCCACGCCCAACGGATATCGAAAATATCCGTTGGCTTTATTATGCCGAGAACACTATCCATTGTATGATAATGTTAAATATGAAAGGATGACTCCAAGATACTAATTCGTTTCAACATCCAATTCTCCATTCTAGGTCGGGAGTGTATTCGAAGTTGAGTTTTATACGTCTTACCCCGGGTAGCATATGTCTTGGCACCCCATGATCCCTCATTTTTTTTTCGAGGAAATATGGAATTCATGATCATCGGTCAAACAGTGAATACAACATCTAAAAATTAAAGATGACTTGAATAAGGCAAACCTGTGGTAAATACACAGAAACAAACATCAATTTGGTCGACTTCTAATGTCCTTTTCCAAACTGTTTGGATATTATTTTTGTTTTCCAAAGAAATAATATCATAATTCAATCTGATAACTAGTGACAGCTGGCTTCCTTTTCATTCACAACAAATTGGAACGTACAAGCTGGTATCTGAATAAATATCTATTTTTCCAATTTCATATATGGACACATCTGTCATCTTATTAAATAGTTGTTTCAATTTCTTTCAAATGTTAATTTGTAAATCGTTTAATGACTGGTTAAATGTTATTTTTATCATACATGTACCATATTGATGGATTTTTAGATTTAGTTTTTATCTGTTTAAGACTATATAGTTCCAATTTGAAGTCTTTGTTGGAATTGATAATAGAAATTGTCTTATTCAGTACCATACATTTGAGATAAATAATTATTTTCGAAATTCTGTCTTTGTTCTTGTATCGTCCCTTAACCACTCCTTGATGTCATTCAATTATTACTGACAAAAGTTTGGCTTTCGTTTTCAGAGAAATTGCATGTATCAATTTTTAGCACTGGGTAAGAGATCGTTTGTCGGCAAAACTCTACACAGAAAAGACATCTTTAAGTTTGACTTAAGGATTGTTGTCTAATTGTATTTCTTTTTGACACTGACTATCAAATATTTGTGTTTTTTTTACTAAATCATAGAAAGTTCTACATCCCATTCTCTCAGTAACATTATTTTCAATCAAATATGAGATGATAGAATTTTATTAGCTACAGGTTAACATTGATGCTTTACCGAATAAACTATACCCGGAACATAAAATGGCAGTTAAAAATATTTGTTTATTATTCGAGAGTAAAATTATTTAAAACCATCATGACAATGCCATTGACAACTTTCAATACGCATTATATTCTGTAATCAAAACCCGTCAAAATTGTAATTTTGTCATCATTTTAATTTAACATTTTTGTGTTGTTTGATTCATGAAAGACACTAGAAATATACTCTCTCAAAGAAGAAACGCATATGTATATATTTTTCAAGCAAATCATTGCTTCACCATAAAAGCAAACATGTCATATAATTTCAATGTAACAAAGAACAATTTACATGTCTATAGCAAAAGAGTTAGCCAACACTAGAACACTAGTTTCTGTTATGTGTCCGTGTTCTGTAATCAGCAAGATGGCGTTGAAGCCAGTCCTATGTGTGGCTTTCATTAGAATCTTGAATAGACAAGGTGATGGTGTCCCTTTCCTGCAATTCATCCCCACTCTTCCTGCATTGCACTGACCAGTTGTTGGCCTGTCTATTGAGACCTTGGCGAACACGTTGATTGAGTTTAAACCTTTGATGTTCTATTTTAAGTGTTTGGGAAATCATTACAGTTTTTTACTAAAGAAGGGTAGGGATATAAGTCGTCTGACGTTCTGTAAGTTGATTCAAGTTATCATGCTTGAAACACTCCCTCTGACGATCGATAAACTGATGTAAGTGACGTTCTTGGACGTTGTTGAAGTTTTGATTTGCCCCTCAAAATTTGATTCAATCAATTAACAGGACATCTGCTTATTGGATATTGCACCTTCAACAACCATCAACAACGTCTCAACCGATTAATTCGACTCGTGACCTCAAGTATTGGCAAGCAATACCTATTTTTTCAATGGGGAACATTCCTAAAACATGTTATGTCCAACTTGTTAGTAATAAAACATTTGTGATTCATTTAAGAACTAAACTTTTCTAAATGTTCTTAGGTTCACAATTTTGATTTTACAACGCAAATTTGTACGATTGTGTTTTTTGAAGCCATCCAAAAGAGGTTCAATAAAATATACTGAGACAAGTTTGTTACCGAGATGTAGAGGATTTGGGTTTGGATGGCAACTCTTTGAACAACTCTTGTACGGAAGTGGCCTGAAGTAACAACCAACATGGCACAATATGTGTGATAATGTGCCAGAATCACGAATTCTGAGGAGGAAGAGTACAGTTACATGGTGTCTATAGAGTAAGATTACAGTAACATTTAATCTATAGATGAGGAAGAAGAGTACTGTAATATGACGCCTATAGAGGAGGAGTAAGAGTACAGTAACATGACGTCTATAGGGGAAGAGGAAAAATACGGTAACATGACGTCTAAAGAGGAGGAGAAAGAGTTCAGTATCAAGAAGTTCATAGGGGGGAGGGAAAGTGACAAGAGCACAGTATTAAGAAGTAACAAGACGTCTAGAAGAGGAGGAAGTTTAGAATACAGTAACAATGAGTCTGTAGAGGGGAGGAAACGTACAATAACAAGAAGTATGTAAAGAGGAGGATGGTTACGATAATATTAATGTAGAAAGTCCATAAGTCAAAAGAAAGAGGTTGATTCCACGAAGTTTATAACGACAAAGGAGGGACATTGAAAATAGAATCTATATACATGTTGGAGAAGAATGAGTCTTGTAAACAAGGTACATGAAGATCAATTGAGAGTTTTAGACAAATGAAGACTTGGGAGAAGGTGGAAAAGTGTTTCATAGGAGGGTTTTCATTAACATGTTATGAATTTAAAAATATGTTATTCAAACAAATATTAAACACCCTTTAATCTAAAGGGACTGTAGCACGTGTGCAAAACAATGTTTCAGGCCTAATTAAAAGTTTCATATTTGGTAAATCCAGGTTATTTATTTCTCTGCCCGAAATGATTGATGTTTTCACACAAAAAATGGTCGCCACGGGTTTAGCTTTGCACTTGATAATCTTTTCTACGCCATCTGTTAATCGGGTCTACTTTTTTCGATGTTTCCCCTACAAACACCACTATAAGGGGGATGTGCTGATATTTAATATTATATAAAAAAATCTTTATACATGGGAACCGGTAATGAAAGCGACCTCGTTATATTCACATTACAGTTTTCTATTACAAAAAGCTAAGTTAAGATATCATCTTCATCACTCGAAGATGGATCCAGTTTGATTTATATGGGTGATACAGATGTGACCGCCAGCTTGAACACCATCTTGAATTACAGTTTTTTTTCCCAAATCTGGAATATATCATTGTTTTCAAATGTTGGTATGGATGACGATGTTCATGAAAATGTTGATTAAACAAAAGACGAAAAATAGATAGATAAAATATTGAAGATGACAATGTTAGTGTAGCTGAAGTGCATGTGTTGATATGTATGTATCTGAGAACATGTACAAAGTAGATGTTGATGTAAATGTATAATGAGATTTATAACTAGGTAACAATACACGTTTTAGAATTATTACTTTTACGTACAGTTTGTCTTTCCACTTTAACATGACACGTTTTGTAGTTATACTAACTTGGATTCACTTTACCTAATTGACGATATTGTACATCTGATAAAGTGACGACCGTGTTGATGACCTCTCCAGTGATTGAGAAGAAGGAATATTGTTCTCTCTTCATGTGGCATTCTTTATGCTGATATGTTCTTTCCTGGTCATAATCATTACTTTTGCTATTGAAGTGGCTGGAGCTCATTTTCATGTGATACTTTTCATGTTGATCCTAGAAACTTTCATGATTTGATTATAGTATCGGTTTGGATAAATCTAATAGTAATCAGAAAATTCCTTGTAGCATAAATCCAAATGTGTTTCTATCGTTATGTTGGTATCATTTTCAGTTTGTGATCGGGAAATGTTTTTCGTTATGGACCTTACACATTATCCCTTTACCACAAAGTTTTACTTCCGTTTGAATTATTTATTTACCTTGTCTATCTCTTCATCAGCCTCTTTTCATGTCGTTTTCTTCACCCCTTTCTCATCATGCTCATTGTTTACGCACCCCTGTCTCCTCATTGTCAGATCCTTAACCTAATCGTTACACCTATTACACATTGATTACTCAAACAATCTCTCCTGCTCTTACAACCGTTGTCGCAACCACCTCTCCACTAAATATCCTTTGTCAACCTCTCCTGAACCTCTATATTGGGGCTTTACTCAGTACAAGTACAACTTCACTCAGTTCCAGTGTTTACCAAATCCCCTCTTTACCATTTTCCACATTGTTTTATAGCGTGCATGCTATCCGTCTGTTCCGTCCTGAAACTTTATCTGGAGCATATCTCACGAGTTGGACATGTTAGTTTCATCAAACTTCATATTAACATACATATGTCATGTACATATATGTAGAACTATACTCAACAACAAAAGTTCTTGTGACGGCGATAAACGCTTTGTAGAAAAATACATAACAAATCAAAGTGTTTACAATCACGTTTACTTCATTGAACAGGCATTTCTAAGACAAATGGCATCCACAATATGCACTACAGTCAATATGTTGGTTTAAATAACACACTTTAGTGCCTGAAGGTTAAATTTGAAATTCACACGTTAATACCGGATATGGCCACCAGCCACATCTCCTTCTCATGGAAGTTATCAGTCGGGTATGACATCGTTGTGGGATGGTGTTCAAGATCTAAAGAAGTTGAAATTGCTGCAGCGTTACGGGAGGATTCGGTAAGCATCGTAAGCTTCGTTCCATTTCATTCCAAACATGCTCAATTGGAGACATGTCTGGGGACTTAGCCGGCCAGGGAAGGACATCCACATTGTTATGAGCCAGGAAGCCCTGAACAATACGAGCAGTGTGAGATCTTGCGTTGTCCTGTTGCAACGTCATCCCTCGTCCATGTTGGCGTAGGAACAGTACAACAGTTGGCTGGAGGACCTCATCACGATACCGCTGTCCTGTCAAATTGCCAGCGATGATGAGAAGTTCTGTCTTGTGAGTTGCCGTAATTCCACCCCAGACCATTACGCTACCACCACCGAATCGTTAAATTTCCATCACACAATTGTCGGTGAAACGTTCACCTCGACGACGGTAAACTCGAACACGCCCGTCTGCTCGGCGAAGGGAAAATCTGGACTCATCTGTGAAAATGACACGATTCCATTGCGTTGAGTCCATCTCAAATGCTGACTTGCCCACTGTAAACGGCGTTGTCGATGTTGCAGCGTCAAAACTGGTCGTGGAGATGGACGTCTTGCGATGATCCAAATACGTCGTAAACGTCGACGAACGGTTTGCGATGATATACGCCTTAGTCCTGGGATGGTTGTAGCAGTGGCTGTTGCTGGTTGGAATCGGTTCCGGAGATGTGTATGTCGAATCCAGTTGTCTTAACGTTGAGACGTTACTTTGGGTCGGCCACTATGAGGACGGTCTCTGACATGGGTTGTCTTTTGGTGTCGCTGCCACAAAGTCCATATTGTGTATCTATGGAAATTGAACCTGCGGGCGACCTCTCGTTGGGGAGTACCAGTTTGCAGCATTCCAATGGCTCGTCAACGTTCATTTTCTGGTAACCGTGGCATAACAAAAAGGTTGATGTTTTTCAAGTCGCACACCTTTAAAGTTTCTTTAGCATGAATGAAAGCTTCTCTCCATAGACCAGGTTTAAATAGCCACAACCTAAGACGTTTTTGGCAAAATTTCTTTTGCAAAGTCACTGTCCCGTCCACATGCATTACCTCTAAGGGTGTGTTCAGGTATTCTTTACAAGTGCCGTGAACATGTTTTTGAATATCAGTACAGTAAGGTGACTTTTCAAAACAAATACCTGTGTCACAAGAACTTTTGTTGCTGAGTATATATAAATCAGACATAGACGAAAGTGGTAACTATATATTTAGAATCAATGACCAACTAATTTTTAAACGTTGCGCTAAATAATAATAAGATATATAATAAAATATTCTTCTGATAAAAAGAGGAAAGCTTAAAACTCAAACAAAATATTGCAAAAGTTAATTGATGAACTTAAAAATGAGATTGACAAATTTGATTATATTGATTCTAAGTAGACATTACAAAACAAATTAAAAGATGCAAATGAAAAATCAGAGATTATTAATAGAAATGAAATCGAAGAATTTCTTTGAGATCTAAAGCTTAATGAAAAGAAGAGGGAGAACAAATAAATATATCTTTTCATCGCTAGAAAATAGACATTTATTAAACAAAGCAATATTCAAACTTGAAAATGAACAGAATGAAATTCTTACTAAAACGGATTACCTTATAAACGAAACAATGTCGTTTTACTATAACCTGTATCATAAGAAAGCATTTGCGAAAGTAAATCTTAAAGATGTGCTTAAAGTTATTGATGTTCCAAAATTATATGAAACACAACAAGAAAAACTAGAAGGAAAGCTTGGGTATGAAGACGTTTTAATAGGTTTGAAAAATACGAAAAATGAAAAAAGTCCTGGCTCATCTGGATCTGCTGTTGAAGTTTTCAGGTCCGATGAAAACGTATATTTTACAGGTCTTTAATTATCACTGACTTTAAAAGCAAGGTGTCATAACCTTTTTTCCAAAAGAAAAAGGAAAATTTAAACATTTGTTAGAAAAATTGGCTACCACTCTCATCACTGAATGTATCGTATAGTATTGGCTCTTCGACTATAGCAATAGAATCAAAATTGTCCCCCCCCCCCCCCCCCATAATAATAATAAAAAAGGAAAACTCGGTTGATTTATGATATTATTTACGACACCGAATATATGAATATACCAGGAATTCTGTTGATTGGAATTTCATTCAAGAAGTCGTTACTTATTTTAACTTTGAAAAATCTATCAGGAGATGGATAAAATACTTCCTATCATGTGTCGTTGTAAACGGTTTTCTTTTAAATTATTTTGATATATCACAAGGGTGTAGGCAGGGCGATCCAATATCCCCTTATATATTCCTTATTTGTGCAGAAATATTGGCCATAATGATGAAATAAAAGGGATATAGATAGGGCATACAGAATATGCTGATGACTCATCACTTGTTTTTGATTGCCCTGAAAAAATAGGCCACTTTAGCGCTAAGCATACATGTATATGCCTCTTTCTCAGGCGTAAAAATAAAAGTGAATAAAACACAAGTTATATGGATAGGTTCAGAACAAAATTCGAAAGAGATAATTTTGCAGAAGTTGGCACTTAGATTGGTGCAATGATTCATTTACATTGTTCGGTATCATATTTACTCACAATCTTGCGGAAATGGTTGATCGCAACTACAAAGACAAAGTTAGACTTTGAAATTATCGATGAATCATTCGTTAGCTAGAGATCTAACAACCCTAGGACGAATATGATATTAAAAATCCTATAACTTCCTAGATTCAAACACCTTTTGCCTTCCTATACCCAATCCAAATAATCAAATTTTAAAAGAAATCGAGCAGTTATGCTATAAATTCATATGAAAGAACAAACCAAACCGAAATACTATTAAAATACAGTATGAAAACAGCGGAATACGATCCCAAGATATAGAAAGTCTTATTCAATCGCAAAAATGTCGTGGATATATAAAATTACAAATACAAACATACGAAACACATACTCGAATCTGTTATTACAGCAAATACTAATCCCTTCTGGGAGGATACACTTGCATCTTTGGGTAAATGTGTCACAGCTAAACCTAAGAATGCACAAAACCGGATGGTGTCCTATCAGAGAATAATGGGTAAATGATAATATAAAAAATAATACACAATAAACAAATAGAGGAAAAAAATATGTAAATGATTTGTTCAACAATAATGGATCAATTAAACAAAACTTATCACTGCAAACGTATTATTTTATTTAACTTCAAGGAATAACAGAATCAATTAAAAACTTATGTGTTAATATTGAAAAGACATCTAGACTCCAATTCTTCCATATTTATTACAAAATATAATGGTGGATCCAAAAGAATGCAGGAGTATTTATGATATTCTGATATTGAATAAAAACCTGCAAAACTGTTATCATATCGAGAAAAATGGCAAACTGAACAAAATGAAAACATTAATGGAAAAGTAAAAAAACACATTTAAATCACATCAAAGTGCGAAACAATCTGGGTTCCAATACAATGTAATTCGTAGAATTCTGTCAACAAAATCTTTTTAATGAAAGTCATAGATTCAAACATAGTGTCAATATAGTACGAGTATGTATTGTATTGTATAATTCTAAATAAGTCAAAACTATATGGATAGAAATAGAAAATGGGTAAATAAAAACACTGTTTTAAATAAAATCTTTCATTAGAGAAATAATACTTTAGAATACTGTGAAAAGAGAGCTTCCCTATCTACATGTCGTTTACTAACACTCTCTTTCAATCAACATGTCGTTAACTAACCCTCTCTCCCTACCAACAAATCGTTTACTAACCCTCTCCCTCTATCAATCTGTCGTTTACTAACCCTCTTTCCTTATCAACATGTCGTTTACTAACCCTCTCTCCCTATCTGCACCTCGTTTACTTACCCTCTCTCCCTATCAATCTGTCGTTTACTTACCCTCTCTCCCTATCTGCACCTCGTTTACTAACCTTCTCTCCCAATCAACATGCCGTTTACTAACCCTCTCATCCTATCTACATGTCGTTTACTAACCCTCTCTCCCTATCAACATGTCGTTTACTAACCCTCTCTCCCTATCTACGTGTCGTTTACTAACCCTCTCTCCCTATCTGCACCTCGTTTATTTACCCTCTCTCTCTATCTACATGTCGTTTACTAACCCTCTCATCCTATCTACATCTCGTTTACTAACCCTCTCTCCCTATCTGCACCTCGTTTACTAACCCTCTCTCCCTATCTGCACCTCGTTTACTAACCCTCTCTCCCTATCTGCACCGCGTTAACCAACCCTCTCTCCCTATCTGCACCTCGTTTACTAACCCTCTCATCCTATCTGCACCTCGTTTACTAACCCTCTCTCCCTATCTGCACCTCGTTTACTAACCCTCTCTCCCAATCAACATGTCGTTTACTAACCCTCTCATCCTATCTACATGTCGTTAACTAACCCTCTCTCCCTATCTGCACCTCGTTTATTTATCTTCTCTCTCTATCTACATGTCGTTTACTAACCCTCTCATCCTATCTACATCTCGTTTACTAACCCTCTCTCCCTATCAACATGTCGTTTACTAACCCTCTCATCCTATCTGCACCTCGTTTTCTTACCCTCTCTCCCTATCTACATGTCGTTTACTAACCCTCTCTCCCTATCTTTATGTCGTTTACTAACCCTCTCATCCTATCTACATCTCGTTTACTTACCCTCTCTCCCAATCAACATGTCGTTAACTAACCCTCTCATCCTATCTACATGTCGTTTACTTACCCTCTCTCCCTATCTACATGTCGTTTACTAACCCTCTCTCCCTATCAACATGTCCTTTACTAACCCTCTCATCCTATCTACATCTCGTTTACTTACCCTCTCTCCCAATCAACATGTCGTTAACTAACCCTCTCATCCTATCTACATGTCGTTTACGAACCCTCTCTCCCTATCAACATGTCGTTTACTAACACTCTCTTTCACTCAACATGTCGTTAACTAACCCTCTCTCCCTACCAACAAATCGTTTACTAACCCTCTCCCTCTATCAATCTGTCGTTTACTAACCCTCTTTCCTTATCAACATGTCGTTTACTAACCCTCTCTCCCTATCTGCACCTCGTTTACTTACCCTCTCTCCCTATCAATCTGTCGTTTACTTACCCTCTCTCCCTATCTGCACCTCGTTTACTAACCTTCTCTCCCAATCAACATGTCGTTTACTAACCCTCTCATCCTATCTACATGTCGTTTACTAACCCTCTCTCCCTATCAACATGTCGTTTACTAACCCTCTCTCCCTATCTGCACCTCGTTTATTTACCCTCTCTCTCTATCTACATGTCGTTTACTAACCCTCTCATCCTATCTACATCTCGTTTACTAACCCTCTCTCCCTATCTGCACCTCGTTTACTAACCCTCTCTCCCTATCTGCACCTCGTTTACTAACCCTCTCTCCCTATCTGCACCGCGTTAACCAACCCTCTCTCCCTATCTGCACCTCGTTTACTAACCCTCTCATCCTATCTGCACCTCGTTTACTAACCCTCTCTCCCTATCTGCACCTCGTTTACTAACCCTCTCCCCCAATCAACATGTCGTTTACTAACCCTCTCATCCTATCTACATGTCGTTTACTAACCCTCTCTCCCTATCTACATGTCGTTAACTAACCCTCTCTCCCTATCTGCACCTCGTTTATTTATCCTCTCTCTCTATCTACATGTCGTTTACTAACCCTCTCATCCTATCTACATCTCGTTTACTAACCCTCTCTCCCTATCAACATGTCGTTTACTAACCCTCTCATCCTATCTACATCTCGTTTACTAAACCTCTCTCCCAATCAACATGTCCTTTACTAACCCTCTCATCCTATCTACATCTCGTTTACTTACCCTCTCTCCCAATCAACATGTCGTTAACTAACCCTCTCATCCTATCTACATGTCGTTTACGAACCCTCTCTCCCTATCAACATGTCGTTTACTAACCCTCTCTCCCTATCTGCACCTCGTTTATTTATCCTCTCTCTCTATCTACATGTCGTTTACTGACCCTCTCATCCTATCTACATCTCGTTTACTAACCCTCTCTCCCAATCAACATGTCGTTTACTAACCCTCTCATCCTATCTACATCTCGTTTACTAACCCTCTCTCCCTATCTACATGTCGTTAACTAACCCTCTCTCCCTATCTGCACCTCGTTTATTTATCCTCTCTCTCTATCTACATGTCGTTTACTAACCCTCTCATCCTATCTACATCTCGTTTACTAACCCTCTCTCCCTATCAACATGTCGTTTACTAACCCTCTCATCCTATCTACATCTCGTTTACTAAACCTCTCTCCCAATCAACATGTCCTTTACTAACCCTCTCATCCTATCTACATCTCGTTTACTTACCCTCTCTCCCAATCAACATGTCGTTAACTAACCCTCTCATCCTATCTACATGTCGTTTACGAACCCTCTCTCCCTATCAACATGTCGTTTACTAACCCTCTCTCCCTATCTGCACCTCGTTTATTTATCCTCTCTCTCTATCTACATGTCGTTTACTAACCCTCTCATCCTATCTACATCTCGTTTACTAACCCTCTCTCCCAATCAACATGTCGTTTACCAACCCTCTCATCCTATCTACATCTCGTTTACTAACCCTCTCTCCCTATCAACATGTCGTTTACTAACCCTCTCATCCTATCTGCACCTCGTTTTCTAACCCTCTCTCCCTATCTACCTGTCGTTTACTAACCCTCTCTCCCTATCTTTATGTCGTTTACTAACCCTCTCATCCTATCTACATCTCGTTTACTAACCCTCTCTCCCAATCAACATGTCCTTTACTAACCCTCTCATCCTATATACATCTCGTTTACTAACCCTCTCTCCCTATCGACATGTTGTTTACTAACCCTCTCTCCCTATCTTTATGTCGTTTACTAACCCTCTCATCCTATCTACATCTCGTTTACTAACCCTCTCTCCCAATCAACATGTCGTTTACTAACCCTCTCTCCCAATCAATCTGTCGTTTACTAACCCACTCTCCCAATCAACATGTCGTTTACTAACCCTCTATCCCTATCAACATGTCGTTTACAAACCCTCTCTCCATCAACACATAATTTACTTACCCTCTCTCCATAACCACATGATTTACTAACCCTCTCCCAATCAACACATAGTTTACCTACACTCTCTCTCCATCAAAATATGAATTGCTAACCCTTTCTCTGCATCAACAATCAATGTCTTCTTTACTAACCCTCTCTCCCTATCTGCACCTCGTTTACTTACCCTCTCTCCCTATCAATCTGTCATTTACTAACCCTCTCACCCTATCGACATGTCGTTTACTAACACTCTCTCCCAATCAACACGTTGTTTACTAACCCTCTCTCCCTATCTGCACCTCGTTTACTAACACTCTCTCCCTATCAACATGTCCTTAACTAACCATCTCTCCCTATCTACATTGCGTTTACTAACCCTCTCCCTCTATCAACATGTCCTTAACTAACCCTCTCTCCCTATCTACATTTCGTTTACTAACCCTCTCCCTCTATCAATATGTCGTTTACTTACCCTCTCTCCCTATCAAAAAATCGTTTACTAACCCTCTCCCTCGAGCTCTATCAATCTGTCGTTTATTAACCCTCTCTCCCTATCTACATCTCGTTTACTAACCCTCTCTCCCTATCTGCACCTCGTTTACTAACCCTCTCTCCCTATCTACATGTCGTTTACTAACCCTCTCTCCCAATCAACATGTCGTTTACTAACCCTCTCATCCTATCTACATGGTGTTTACTAACCCTCTCTCCCTATCTACATGTCCTTTACTAACCCTCTCTCCCTATCTGCACCTCGTTTACTTACCCTCTCTCTCTATCTTCATGTCGTTTACTAACCCCTCTTTTCGTATTTTCATATCGTTTACGAACCCTCTCTCCCTTTGTTCATGTCTTTAACTAACCCTCTCTCCCTATCTACGTTTACTAACCCTCTCCCCTATCTACATGTCATTTACTAACCCTCTCTCCTTTTGTACAGATCGTTTATCAAACCCTCTTTCCCTATCAACATATCATTTACCAAACCCTCTCTATCTCCATTAATATGGTTATATGGCGCTTGATCCCTGTGACAAGAATACACTGTCACTATTGATGATACTTTCTGAAGAGGTAATATTAAGCATTGTCATTAAATCGCTCAAGAGATTGGCTTGTTCAAATGTCAAACGGTAAAGCATTCAAGAGAGTAGAAGCTGGGGTTTTGTAAGAAAGTTTTCGAAACATAGGAACTTCCATTTTGGATTCTGGAGAAGATTTTGTGATTCTGATCTGCGAGGACGGTTGGGTTATTTGAACTTTGGTCGTTCTTTGATCTAAGGGCAGGTTTATTTTGTGCTGGAGTCGCTGGATAGGATCCTTATTTGCACTGATAAGAAGGCTAATGCAAAAGTTCCATACAATAAAAGACGAGTGTTCTGAGGAGGGCAGCAACTGCATCTTGGGTAAGAAGATGACGTATATATCCGATATTTTATATATAGTAGATGCACTTGCTTCATAAATCAGTTTATATCTGTCACTGCTGAAGTCCAAGTGTATATATGTTCCAAGGTCTTTCATAGAGGCAAAGCAGAGGAAGAAGAACACTTTTGCTTCTTCACCAATTTTGTATTTATCAATTTTTTTCAACATTGTCTTTGTTCCGAACAGCATAGATTCAGAATTGTTCTTGTTAAGCGTAAGCTAGTTTTTGTGCATGGACATACTGGTATCTTCAAGACAGTCCTCAAGGGAACACAAAGCTTCAGCATATGGTTAACCAAGCCCTCTTTCCCATCAACACATCATTTACCAAATCCTCTATCTCCATAAAGATATCATTTACAAAATATTTTCTCTCCATCAAATTTTCGTTTTTCAAACCCCCTCTCTCGATCGACATTCTGAACCGAACCCTTTCTCCCATCAACTTATCTTTTACTTACACTGTCTCGCGATTAACATATTGTTTAACAAAGCCTCTCTCCCTATCAACATAATATCATATATCAACTCCTTTCTTTTAATCAACATGTCGTTTACTAACCTCTCTCCATCATCACACTGTTTATAAAACAATTTCTTCTGATAAACGTTTCGTTTATTAACACTCTCTTCATAATAATAACTGTTCACTAAATCCTCGTTCTAAATCATTATGTTTATTATTCAACCTCTCTACTGGTCAACATGTCGTTTACAAACCCTGTCATCAATGTTTTACTTACCCCCAATCCTCATAATAATATCGTTTAGTAAACCCTCTCACCCAATCACATTGTTTACTAAACCAATACAATGTATATACTTTATTAACCATCTATCCAAATCTACTCGTAAACATATCGTTTACAATCCCTCCATGACATTAGTATTACATGTATATATATTATCAGAGAGTTTTGGAAAACTATTAAGAAATATTTAACAAACAAACAACAACAAAATAATATTTCAACTGAAGTTTGATTGCAATATTTTAAAGATCTCCTAAATCCATCATCGATTAGAGACATAAATGAATTTGACAAACATGTTCGTGAGTTTTTGGAAACACATACTTGTAACCAATGCAATGACACGCCTTTTAACGAGCATCTCTTGTCGAGCGAAATTACATAAATTGAAATCAAACTAGCACTTAATCAGTTAAAAGTGGGCAAAGCATCGGGGGAGAATGGTCTGCCATCTGAATATCTTAAATGTATCTCAAGTTTCATAATGCCCTACCTGAAAGAATCGTTTAACCGTATTTTAGATGCTGTTGTATTTCCAGATTCCTGGAACATTGGAATGATTATCACTTTACATAAATCTGGATATATCTCTGATCCAAATAATTACCGGGGTATTTCTCTCTTAAACGTAATAGGCAAACTGTTTTCTGCTGTAATTGAAAAATGTATGGCTGCATATAAACGATTGTTAACAGAATCTCAAGCCGGGAAAATACCCAGTTATTCCACAGCAGACAATAAACCAAAAGGTCGCTTTTACGGTCCATTTATTGACTTCAGAAAGGCGTTTGACTATGTTGATATGTCAAATGTATTGCAAAGTATGTATTCCTCAATTAAGGCATGTATCAACACAGAAGGTGGAATCACAGAATGTTTTAAAACTTCAACTGGTGTGAGCCCTGTATTATTCATATTTTTCATAAATGAGCTTGTAACTTAAATCTATCATTCATGTGATTATGGAGTTTTTGTTTCACAGGATATTGCTGATATAATGTTGTTACTTTTTGCAGATGATATTGCTTTATTTTCATTTTCGATAAGTGGTCTTCAAAAACAATTGAATGTTCTTCAGTTATACTGTGGGAAATTGGGCCTTGAAGTTAATCTAGAAAAGACAGGTGTAATTGTTTTCAGAAAAGGAGGTATTTTAAATAAATTTGAAAAATTGACATATTGTAGCAAAAGTGTAAACGTTGTTTCCTATCATAAATATCTGGGTTTGATTGTGTCCTCCAGATTATCATGGTCTGTAGCCTGCAAGTATCTTGCTGTACAAGCATTTAAAGCATTAATTCCTGTATATAATGTATTTAAAGAAAACAAGTTTATATATTTTAATGTGGTTTCTAATTATATATATATTTGATAGATAAATAGCACCAATTATTTTATATGGTTCAGAAATTTGGGGAGTTAGTTATAATGACTCAATTGAAAAAGTCCATGCCTTGTATTCCTTAGGTGTTGGTAAATATGCCTCAAACAAAGCTATTTTAGGAGAAACTGGTCGTACAAGCCTATTTGTTGCATCATAGTTACGGGCAGTAAAATATTAGTTAAAGTTATTGCGCATGAATCAAAACAGATTACCTCTCCAATGTAATAATATTATGCTCAAACGATTTGATGAAAATGGTAAATATTCTAGGGTGTCTGATATAAGAAATATTATATTCATGTCTTGGTTTTCCCATGTTTGGATTTTAAAGATGTTGGAAATGATAATTATTTACTTTTATGCTTAAGCAAAGATTACAGGATATATATTTGCAAGACTGGCATTGTAAAATATCTTCCTCAAGATTTTTATGTCACTATTCCAAAATCTTTATTTACTCCTGAAACAATGTAACTGAATTACAGGATATACATCTAAGAAGGCCATTTTGTAAATTACGTATATCATTACATGATTTAAATGTTAATATCCTTAGAAAAAAGGTTTGCAAGATGCTCAAAGTTTATGTCGCCATTGTAATGAAGGCTGTGTTGAAAATGAATTTCATGTGCTCCTTGTCTGTAAACATTGCGGAACTCTGAGAGACAAATAACTCCCTATGATATCAACTGCACATAAAGATAAACAATTAATAAACAATTTATTGAATTCAAGAAATATAAGTACCATAGTGTCAATGTCCATGTTCCTTGAACATGTATTTGAAATAAGACGTAAATAATTTATTTATACCCACGTGACTAACACATTGTAAACCACTACTGTACTATAGGTCATATGGCCTCAAAATACTGAATAAAGCTTCTGTTCTGTTCTGTATTATATATATCACTAACCCTCTCTCCCCATATCAACATATTGTTTACTAACCTGTGTATTAGTCAACATAACGTTTACAAAACCGTCTCTCCAAATCATGATTTCATTCTATTCCTCTTTCCCCATTAACATATTATTTACTAAACCCTCTCTCTTCATCAACATATCGTTGAATAAACACTATCTCCCAATTTTTTAATTTTTACCTACCAATTTTCCCCTTCAACATATTTACATAACCCTCTCTCCCACTAGCATTACATATATCACTAACCCGCTCTTCATATCATCATCACAAAACGAACAATAACGCCCTGCCATTTAATACTTTTTATCAACTTTCTCTTGGACATTAAATGGGAAATTCATCATCATTGAAATTAATCTTACGTATGAAAAAGTTAATATTTAGTCGATCATGTTATGTAATTAGTATCCATTTAGATGAAATGAAATGATGTATTCTCAGCTTTGGGTCATACTAATACAGTGAGCTGTTCAAGTTAAAATTGTCATTTTGGATAGTCATGAAAGATGTTTTGAAGGATTATCTTCCAAAAATTGTCTTTGGAAATGTATGAAAGCCAGATAAAATCACAGAATATCTCTTCAATTTTCGCTTGGGTTACTTTTTCTGGATTTGGAGAAAATAGACCCTATGAAATTGATCCTATTAAAAGTATATTGTACTGACCATACCAACCTATGTACATACTGATGTAGACTTAAATAAATAAAAACATATATCTTAATCATCTTAAAGGAGTCTCAGACCAATGGCCAGATCACTGCAGATATAGACTTGCTATCATATAAGGTTTTGGTTGGGTCAAAATAATGTTAACTAAAGTCTCAGTGTAAGAGTTATACTGATACTATTACCATACATGTCAGTTAAGATTGTTTCCAGAATGTTTGCAAATATTTGAACCGATGGTAATAAGATTTTTAAATATCATTCACATAACCTTGCTTCTTCCAATCGGCATTCTGATTTTGTATGAACAGAAAATGCGCAGTTATTTTATAAAACCTCCACTACACTCGGGTTCAATGTATAACAGTCCATATATACAAACAGAAAATTTAGTAGTCTGTACACAAGATTTCAGCTTTCTCGGTCTTATGCTTCTGGTGAAGAAGATGACAATAACCAATAACCATCAAATTATGAAGGTTATACAAATTTTGCCTTCTAATTGGAAGAAACAATGCTTTGTTAACATAGAAACTATTTAGAAAATAAAGCATTGCACATTTATGAAACCACAATAACACACCGCTTGAGTAAAACTTTTGTGTAACTGGCTGCGCAAGCTGCGCAAGCTGCGCAAGTTTCGTCAGTTTTTCAAGTTTAACTTACAAGTTTTTGAACAGGTTTTAACTACCCCAGTATACTACTGTGGACATACACATTATGAAATTGATTTCTTGTTAACCAGCAATGCTGAAACTATAAAGTGATTACCATTAACATGTTCATTGCTATGTAAATATGTTTATCATGGACAATGTTTTCCTAATTAGAACACTGTTTTAACATGCAATTTTTCAGCATTGAAATAACAACACTGAAACCGCACTCTGTGTGTTGTGTTATACACTTGCGGCATGCTGAATGGATATATGTAATGTTTAATAATTCAACTATCGTCAATACTAAAACTAGGAATCTTTATATATTCAGGGAAAGCAGAGAACATCGACTCGGTGTCTATCAGTCTTCTATGTTTATGAAAGATTTCAGTAACAGAAAATAAGTTTGGAAGGGGCCATCAGAGGGCCTTCCGAGTCTTTAAGAAGACTGCTATATTCATCTAGACGAACAACAAAAATAAAACAACGAAAAGTGGACTCAGTTTGCTCAATCTCATTAAAATAAGATCAAAATGTTCTTTACTGCGTTTCTCAGATAAGAGATCTCACAAAGCCTCGTTAGTGGTTGTTTTACGCCTCTTGGGCAATATTTCGGCCATTAGCGGCGTGAAATTTAATTAGATAAAAATGATTGCAAAAGCAAAAGAATAGAACAGCACTAAGGCTGTAAAACATCAGCAAAGTATCACAGATTTAGTTCGACCGTTTGAGGTAGATTTCGTCCACCAATCAAATTGTATGTCATTTAGAGGTTCGAGCGTTTCAACAAAGTGCAGTGGAAAATGATCTTTCGATTTTCAAAAAAACCCAAGGATAAATGGTTAATTTTTACAAGGTTCAATGCCTCTCTGGAGTAATAGTATAGATGTTTGTCAGCATGTCGATATAACTGCAGCATTTATATTTAAGGGAAGATGATACGGGAAATGGTCTTTATAATTGAGTTTCCTACTGGTGTTGATAACAGAAAAAGAAATACAAAATCCGAGACATTTAGTTCACAAACTTTACGTTCTAAATGAACAGTCCACAACTAGCACAGTATAACATCAATATCTTCTTCGTCACTATGTTACCTATAACAGACAACTAGTAAACCTTACATTTAAATGCTAAAACAACATATACAAACATTAAAGGGGCAGTAGCACGTTTTTTGACAATTTTATATTTTAAATTTTTCACTGATAATTGTTAGTCAATGCTAAATCTATTATTTTGACAGTGTCAACAGTCTCATTACTCAAGCCAATCATCCATAGTCAGAGGACAAAGTATAAAGATTCACATCAAATCCATTGGCGGCCATTTTTGTGTGAACACCTTTAATTCATTTTTTGCAAGAAAAAGCAACCTCACGGTTAAACTTTACGTTATATATTTGAATTATTACTGCTCTATTTAGTTTAAAAACATTGTCTTTCAATTTGAACCATTTATTTTCATTTTCCTGACATCACCTTATATTCCCCCTAAAACGTGCTACTGCCCCTTTAAGACAGCATTTCGTTAGAAGGTCAGCGATATTCAGATAACTTTATACGTATAAATGAACAATGTTTCTAAAATTAAGTATATGAGTATATTAAGTATAAGTATATTAAGTATATCAGGTTTCATACAAACTGTAATTGTGTTTTAAATGCATGTTATTACTTTTATCCGAATGAAAGCTCCTAACGCGGTTCTCTTTATCTTTATTGAGAATATCTTGTGAGAATATTGAAGGACTTTTTTGTAAACCAGGCCATGTTATACGATTACATTTTGCTGCGAAAAACGTTAATATATCTTATTAGATATTGATATACACAGTTAGCGTACATGTATTTATTAAGGGCCAATATTATGTTAAAGTTTTTTACACTTAAATCTTATTAAACAAAATCAATAAAAATAATTCCAATCGTGCATGTAGTAAAGTAATAATAAGGTAATAATAGATGACCATGTATATGCTTTTGTTCCTTGTTAAGAACTTATGTTATTGCGGAATGCAATATAAATCTCATCTGATCAAGCAGATTAATTAAATGACTATCTGATCTTTAGAGATCTTTGAGTTAAACGTTGGATCTAAAGGTGTCATATATATTCCTGGTTTTTATGTGTATTAAATTACATCGACAATTGGAAATTACAGATAAAGGCAATTCATAAAAGACTTATTTGTAGGTTATATTGTTGTTTAACATAATATCATTAGTTCTAACTTGAGAAAGGAAAGAACAATAATTCAAACTCTAATCGTTTGATATAAGCGTTCATCAGAGAAATGTTGACATCAATCGTGTTTCATTTATACATAGTGACCGAATGGTAAGACAGCACCTCTCCAAATCAACCCGACATTGCGAAAAAGCAAAAGAACGATAGAGCGATAAAGCGATATGGCCGCGCGATAAAGCGAAAAAGCGAAAGAGCGAAAGAACGATAGAGCGATAAAGCGATATTGCTGCGCGACAAAGCGATATGAAAATATCGCTTTGTCGTTCGGCCGTATCGCTTTGTCGTTCGACCATATCGCTTTGTCGTTCGGCCATATCGCTTTGTCGTTCGGTCATATCGCTTTGTCGTTCGGCCATATCGCTTTGTCGTTCGGCCATATCGCTTTGTCGTTCACCAATATCGCTTTGTCGTTCACCAATATCGCTTTATCGCTTTATCGTGTCTATATCAAAGGGCGAAAGAGCGATGGCCCGTTTCGGCCATCATAAATATGTCATATATGTTATGAAAAATCTTTTATGTTCTACGGTGAGTGCCTGTTTTGACTTAAAGATTGACAATCTTATCGCTTGCTAATTAAACATTGCTCATATTTAGTTTATAAATATTGAGAAGTCTTTAAAACCGAATCTATGAACGGCATTCTGTAAGTCATTATACATCTACAAAGAGACAATTCAAGACTACAATGTAGGTCGAATAGCAAGATAGATCAATATGACGATTGGAATCATTATGCAAGTTCATGAAAGATGACATCATTTATAACAAATAAAACGCATTCTTTAAATCCTTTATGAATATACAGTAAGTTTGTTTGTCAAGTAAATATCTGTTATTTTGAGGAATTTTCATTTTCATATTCATTTTCTTTATAAATACGTCTACATTAAGATGAATTTCAATTGATAGACGATAAGCAGTTTCATTATCCTGATTATGTAAAAAAATCATTGAAAGCCTCGTCTTTGATCTGTATAACTCTTTCGCTTTATCGCTGTTTCGCTTTATCGCTTCATCGCTCTTTCGCTTTGTCGCTTTATCGCTCTATCGCTTTGTCGCTCTTTCGCTTTATCGCTCTATGCTCTTTCGCTTTGTCGTGCTACTATATCGCTTTGTCGTGCTACTATTTGAATGTGCAGAAAACCAAAGAAATGGTCATAGATTTTAGGAAAAAGAAGTCTACATTAAATGCTGTGACTATAGATGATGGTGAAATAGAAAGAGTAACAGAATACAAATATTTGGGTACTGTCTTGGATTCAAAACTTTCTTGGAACGAAAATACTGACAAAATTTATAAGAAAGGACAGCAACGCTTGCATTTTTTGTGGAGATTGAGACATTTTAAAATAGATCAAACTATATTGAGGTTATTTTACAGAACATTTATTCAAAGTATCTTGACCTTTAATTTCTTGAGCTCGTACGGAAATCTGTCTGTTCAGAATAAAAACAAACTCTCAAAAATTGTTAAAACAGCTTAAAAAATTATTGGACTTCCAATTGAAAGTATCGGCGAGTTTTATGAGCAGCAAATTTCCAAGAAAACAAATAAAATTGTAAGTGACCAATCACATATTCTTTTTTCGGAATATTCTTGGCTACCTTCAGGACGCAGACTGCGCATGCCGACTGGGAGAACAAACAGGTTTCGCTACTCTTTTATTCCAAACAGTGTTCGTTCCTACAATGAGCAGTTTATTGATTAATGTCATATTTCTGTTTTAGTCAAGTGAATGTGAGTGTGACTAAATCGGATGTGTTCATGTTTATTTAGACAAATCTTATGCATAATAATATTATCATGTACATTTAGTTTGCTTTGTTTGTAACTGGAGAACTGTATATATGATGTAACACAAATTTCGCTTGGGACAATAAAGACATTATCTTATCTTATATCGCTTTGTCGTCTGCTATTTCGCTTTGTCGTTCTGCCATATCGCTTTGTCGTTCGGTCATATCGCTTAGTCGTTTGGCCATTTCGCTTTGTCGTCCGGCCATATCGCTTTGTCGTTTGGCCATTTCGCTTTGTCGTTCGGCCATTTCGCTTTATCGTTTGGTCATATCGCTTTGTATTTCGGCCATTTCGCTTTGTCGTTTCCAAATATCGCTTTGTCGTTCGTTAATATCGCTTTATCGCTTTATCGCGTTAATATGAAAGGGCGAAAGAGCGATGTCCCGTTTCGGCCATCATAATTAAGGGATCCTTGCCTTTCCACGGTCATGGAAGAGGGCCAAATTTCAGACTTTCACTGGCCGAAATCAGTAGCTCAGCTTAACCTGTTACATAGTGATAGCCATGTGTGTTTTAGTCTCAATGACGCAACAAGGTCAAAGCTCATGCAGTGTCTTGGAGGGCAGGTCATCCGTCACACTCGACTGCTTAACGAGCTAAGGGCAGATAATTTCAGAAAGTGACTCTAATAGCTGGTATCCAAGCTGGTTTAAACTCTGTTTTCCAATGGTGCTCGAGATGGGGATTCATATATCTATATCAAAATCAGCAGCAATGATATTTACCAGACGAAAAACCGATCCTCAACTGTTTCTCACTATTGGTGACCAGCGTATAACACTCATTCTCCATGAAAGTGCACAATTGAATATGTGATTTTCACAAAAATCGAAAGTCAATGTCAGATTCTTTTATTGATGCTATTTGAACGTCTTGTAACCCAAAGAATATGATTTTGAAGTTTCATCAAATTTATTCCAACCAGATTTATTGTTATCGCTGTCCAAACATGACATGTCATTGTCTCAGAATTTAACGTTGTAATGCTATTTGTAACGGACACCACAAACGGTAACCACACATCAACCTCCAACGTACTAACAACGATTTTAACAGGTAACACTGTCGCTATCAATATAACAAGTCAAATTTTAGTGTTAAAGCGATAATACATTTTGACAAATTTAAATTATAGACTATGTATATATTTATCAATTTCCCGCCTTTTCTAATGAAGGAATCTGTGGAAAACAAACAAAAAACTCGAAAATGTGTCAACAACAAAGGTTTATTTATTATGTTAAACATATCAATAGTTTATTCCTGAAGATGACCAAAACGTAACAACATGTATGTGTTATACTCAATTGTCATAAGCTAGAAAATATTTGACCATAACGTAAATTACATTACCAATATACAAAGTCACTTTGAAAGGATATATTCAGTTTCTATCTACATTTTTACATGCTGAAGAGTTCATGACCCTTTCAAAACAAATAGATAACCTCTCTCGCAAGAACTAAACATGATTTTTCAATAAACCTTAAAATTCAACTGTTTTAACTTTTGGTTAACAGTATTTATTATTTATAAACGAATATCACAAGTCTTTTTACCGGTAGTCTGAAATAATAATGGCGTAGTCGTGTCTTCAACCGCTATATAAGGCCTGATATAAGCCTTTAGGTTCTTATTAATACGTGTAACAATACAATCTTTACACATATTAGTTCAATAAATTAGAATTTTGTGTATGACTTTGATGAACTGGTGTTTTTGATCGGACCCGTGATCGAAGAGGTCGACCGTCAAGATCGTTTCGCGTAATCAAATAAGGTGGTATTAAGTTCACGTAAGTTTGTGTTTGTCTGTTTAAAAATTTACAATCAAACTTGAGAAACAAACAGCACTTTGAATATTATCCTATGTCGTTTAACTACTAGTTTTCGGACAATACTAGGCCTATTTTACATATTTAGAAGGCCTAAAGCGTAGATTAAAAACCTAAATCACACGTAAATTTCATAAAACATTTTTTAAAGAAGAATGTGGCTCTAACTTCAATAATAATGTTTTCTCTTACATTTCTGGTCCAACACATGTTTCGATCACTGCAATACTCCCTCGTATTTGGTAATTGTGTACATATAACGTATGCAAACATAACGTAAATTACAAAGCGTGATTTCTTCGAGTCAAAAAAATATTATGGCTGCGGTGGAGCGATTTTGTTTACTTATTTGCAAACTTCAGAACTTTTTACATCTTACAAATTATTTTTAAGGTCATTACCATTTTCAATATTTACAAGAAACCCATAACGTAGATTACAGCCTTAACCATACGCCTGCTCCTTAGTGGATAGTAATGTCAGAAATACCAGCAACAGTGGCAATGGGTTGGGTTTTCTTTTTAATCACTATACAACTCACGGGAAAATTATATTTTACTCATGTTCAGTGCGAATAACCTTGTTTTAAAACTGATTTTAAAGAACCATAACGTAAATTCCTTAAAAACAGCGACATTAACCAAATTTCATTTTTGGAAAAGTTTAGTAAGCTTTTCTTTTATGATCACTTAAAAATTTCAAGAGAACAGGTTTGTCTACATCTTGAGCATTTTTATAGCTTTCAAAACTTATACCTGCATTTCAGCTGCTTTGTCAACATAAATATCTCTTGTGGGCGACAATACCAATTTGGCATGTTCCATAGCTTCTATATAAATATGATAAGTAGAATATTTTTATTATTCTGGATTTTCTAGTGAAAAGGTCAATTTCCGATGGTATTGAAACAAAAGTACGACATAGTTACGTTGTATTTATGACATTTTAACTATTTATCAAAACGACGTCATTTTTAACAAATTGTGCACTTTCATTGAGAATGAGTGCCAAACTTTGTCCCTAATTTCAAATTTTGAGGAGCCAGTCAATTTTGATAGCAAGCTAACATGGGCTCATCATATTTCTTACTTAAGTGCAAAATGTTCCCAGGCTTTAAACCTTCTTAAATGTGTTTCTGCAACTAAATGGGGAGCTGATAAATCGTCACTTCTCCTCCTGTATAAAGCTTTAGTCTACTCAAGATTGGACTATGGGAGCCTGGCATTTATGAATGCAGCAAAGAGTCATTTAGTTAATCTAAAGCTTTAAGGATATGTACTGGAGCATTTCCAACAACACCAATTGCCGCAATGCAAGTGGAATGCTCTGAGCCCCCACTAAAGTATTGCCGCCAAACATCAGCCCTCAAAACTTATCTTTCATTGGCATCTTTAACTGACTACCATTCTGCAAAAGACGTTTTAAATGATTGCACTGAATATGTCATGTGCAACTGGAGTCATGGCAAGTTACCTTTTGGTTTAGCTGTTCAGCAATATGCAAGTCAGTGCAAAATTCTAGACATAAAACTGAATGCTTCCTTAATCTTCCTAAATCAAGCCCATGGTGCCTAATAGAACCTTCAGTAAATGCTAGCCTGGCCTCAATGGTTGACAAACAGATGAATCCAGTCATTATCAAAGCAATTGCAGAAGTTTTCATCAACTCAAATTACTCAGGATTCACACACATTTATCCATATGCCTCTAAAGATCCCGTTTCTGGGCGTGTTGGTGCGGCATTTTATGTTCCTTCACTCGATATATATGAAGTGTACAGACTACACGACCAATTAACAGCAATTTTAAAAGCATTGCTTTGGGTTAAAAACCATGACCATGAGTCAATAATTTTTACAGATTCCTTGCCCGCTGTTCAAGCTATGCTATCAGGAGTGCAAGGCCAACGAAGTGATATTTTATATGATATATTTTATTTGGAGACCTTTTTGAATACCATATATATCAGTTGTGATATTGTATGGGTTCCAGCACACGTGGGTCTCAGTGGTAATGAGAGAGCAGATCAACTTGCCAAGTCTGCTCTAACAAAAGCACAAGTCAACGTATTGGACTATTTGCCAATTTCAATAGATTACTTCACTGTTATACATAAAGCAATTTGGCAAAGTGACTGGGATCATGGCACCAATGCCAGACGTATGTACAAATTATGCCCTAAAGTCACTAAGCATGTAAAGGTTCGTCGTCAAAAGAGAAGAGATGAAGTCGTTTTGACTCGATAAAGACTCGGCCACTGTGGCTTAAATGCATACATACACATTTTAGACAAGGATAAATCTCCTATGTGTCAGGATTGTGCTGGCAATTGCCAAGAAACTGTTTCATTTTTGAATTGAGTGCGAGGGACATAATATCCATCGTCAAGAACTTAAAGAGGTGGTGTCATCAAGATCAAGTACCTTCGATCTGAGGTCTATTCTTGGAGAAAACCTGTTGTATGGTGACATTCAAAGAGCCCTTTTAGATTACGTATGCAATACGGGCAAATACGACTGCATATGAATCTTTTTTAACCTCTTGTATAATTATTTTCTAATCTTTTAATCCTTTTTTAATGCCGGGCGCATATAGGTCATTTGTTGGCCCAACGTCGCCCTTAAATTCCACCTACCTACCTACCTACCTCTAATAGCTGCTAATGTTTGCTATGTTACATCATAAAACGTTGATAGTTAAGGGCCTGAATAACATCGAGAATAACATCGAGTCTGGGTCTTAAAAATACGAATTTTTCAATGTTTTTAACAAAGTTAAAAAAATCTTTACTCTGTAACTATTAAAGTAATATAAACAAACTTTACATCAATGGATGCGCTTGTTAAAGACACACCTATTTTGTATAGTAGCTTATTATAAACATATTAACAGTAAATGTGCTAAGTTCATATGGTGCTTGTAGGTATTGTCAGTTGTTCTGTATAATAGGAGGAGAATTAAGCTAAATTATTCATTTCTTGCGATAAAGTTTGATATTTGCGACAGATGTCGCATCGTTTACCGTTTCTTCACTTTAATATAATAATATAGACAATATAGATAATATATGCAAATAAAGACAATTCTCTCCTCTACACGATGGTTATTACAATTTTGAAATATCTCTAATGGTTCGGAAAATATGGATGCGGCACGATGAGTGCCGTCGGTCAAATTGAGGAAAAAATAAAAAAAATTTACACTGATAATTTTGATTCATTTGTAACAATAATAATTTGTGTGCATCTAACAACTCATATCTTACATCTCAAATTAAATTGCAAAACGTTGTTGCCTTTGCCTTTAAATTATCTTTTCAATGAGCCTGTCAACGTGTTCATAGCTTGTATAGTAAGAAAGCTTCATGGAGAACAGTTTTTACTACGCTTCTAACTATAAATTCCTTATATGACGTTCCTTATAAGAGAGTTTGTAGCTTGCGATAGTGCTGGTTACTTTTTATAAATATTGCTTATCAAGGTTTGTTTACTTTAATAGTAAACCAAATTGAGAGGCTCAGTGTATCATTTTCTAATTTCATTCAAACCAATATCCCAATGAACACATCTCAGAAAACTTATCTCATTATTTTTCATGCATATCTTTTCGTTCATTTGAACTGATGGTTATTTTATTCTATGCTTAGATTCCTCTATTTAAAAATACAAGGATAATATTTACCCAACTCACCCGAAAGAAGTCTGTCAATGAGTTTATTCATGGATTAGATGCACGGGCATCCAGCTCACATTACTAGGCTTTGAGTAGTATTGTGAAACTGACAACAAGTGCACGATTTAAATTGGCTTGCTTTTTAATGAATTTTGTTCTGTTTTGTTTTTTAACTTTGTCTCCATAAATGTTTGCAATTATAAGACTTTTAGTGGGCTTGGTTACACTGCCATTGTGAGTCTAACTACTAGTTATGTAACACAATGTTGACTCTACTCAATGGCCTGACACTATTTACAGCTGACAGCAAATGTCGTGTTTGTACTTGACAATAAAATAAATATAACGTGTTCATTGAATTGATCGAACTTGATTTGAAATTGCTGATTAACTTCAACCATGATCTTCTAGTATATAACAGAAAAGAGGAATGTTCTTCTTTGTTTGGGAACGGAACGTGAAAGAACAAGATTTCTATCTTGCAAGTAAAGGGAGGTAACTTTAACCTACATAAAGTGAATGAAGTGACATACAATCACCACTAGAAGTCTAGTTATTTTCTGTGTCGACAAGTAAAATGTATTCCACCATGGTCAGCTTACTTTAAGATTCACAAATTCATTTCACTGAAATATTCATTTTTGACAACCAATAACACAAAAAGGTTCAATAGTAAACTTCAAACAACAGTGGCAACGTTGATTTACATTATTCCATTGTAAACTCGCAGAGACCAATTCATAATTGCCTCAGATAGAAATAGAAAAACAAGTTTGTCAACAGTTATTCATATAACTAACATGAACTTTATTTGACAGGAGGTCTCTTTCGTTACAGGTTTGTTTCATCACTTGATAAATTGTTTTGTGTCATTTTCTTTAACAAGTAAGTGCTTTTATAGTGTGACTGTTATTGGCATCGCTAAACCTTATTGGCAGAAGAAGGGTGGACTGCTAATTTGTCAGGATGATCCTATAAGTGTTCAATTGCCTGAATCATGCTAATAACATTTTTCCGCATTTGTTTGTAGCAATCGGGTTCCTTAAAAGGTTGCTGACAGGTTAAGCAGAATAACATTGAGATGTACGTGCATTGCAATATTTACTAACAAAACAGGTTTTTATTGTAGTTATCGTTGAAGTTATGTCTGAGTAACATTAAAAACATTAACTTTTAGACCAGGTTAAGATTAATCAAATAATTAGTAATTATTATATTTTTGAATGTTAAAAAGAGAGTTTTTAAAGAACCAGTTTACGTCACATGTAACACAACAGCACACAAATCCAATAAGAAGACCATGTCCGGGTTTTACAATTGGTTTTATTTTCGGTGGTACATTACTCTCCAGGCCGGTGTTACATTCACATCTTATGCCCCCCGTCCACCGAGCCGCGACTTATATGCGACAGTATGCGACCTTCGCGATCAAGTTGGTCGCAGCGGTCGTACCCATTTAGGCGACAAATTTTACATTTTTGAGTTTGCGGTTCCACCAAGCTGGCTATACGATCGCATTACGACCAAATTCTGTTCACGTGTGACATTTCATGACGAGCACGTTGAGACAGAGGTGAGACTGATATTATTAATCGCATAGATTGCAAATCTGTCTCCACAGGGTCGTACTTAGGAACGACCGAATTTGCGATTTTCTATGCGAGTGGCTACGATCATGCTGAGACCACGGCGACAGCTTCTGCAATTGCCTTGCGATCAAATTGCGAACGACTTGAGAGGTCAGCGACACTTTGTGCGAGCAGTTGAGACTAGTGCGACGGTTTATGCAATCCTTTGCGACCACGTCACGATAGTTGCGAGTGTTGTGCGATCCCAGTACGATCATTGCGACATCTTAAACGACTGCATTGAGATATATGCGACCTCATCACAACTTTGTGCAAGACTGGTCGGGTCCAAAGTATAAATATAACTGCAAGCGACTGATACCATGTCATTCTGAATCTGACTAGCATGCAAAGAAGATGGAAAATGAAATGGCCCTAATAGTGGCTTTTCTTCTTGGAACTAACCAAGAACTGCAATATATAGGCGATTGCACCTTGGCTATTATGAGACACTGTCGAGGAAGAAGGAGAAGGCGTCGACGGCATGCTGTGTGGGTACGAGAGTGGCTCACTCCTTTGGAGAGACAAGAACACTGTCAGTACTATCCACAATTGTTTAGGAACTACATGAGGATGTATTGTATTAGGTTCATGGCGACAAAACATCTCTCTAGATGAACACCCGACTCCTCCGTGTTCCTCAAAGTGTGATCATAAAGTAACAAAAGATCTAAGATAGTACCTCAAGGACTACTTCAATGACACAGCTAGAGGGGCAGTGCCGTGGCAGGACAGGATGGTGACCCTCAGACGGACACTAGCACAGGAAGACTAAAAGATATGTCATGAACCTTCTAGCATGTGGTGTGATAAACACATCGTCCCATTGTTGACTAATAAATGGCTGTCTATGGGATATATATATCTTTGCCCTGGTTAATGCGTACATTAATTAATACTGAAATTTATCGTGGGCTTGTTTGTCATTGATTGTAAACTGAGTGAGTCTTGGTGAATAGTGTGGCTGTAGTAGTCGTCTTTCAATTTAATGATGCAATCGCTTTCTAAATTGAACTTCGAAATTGACAAGAATAAGTATGTAATCTCTGTTTCATATAATTTTCAGTAGTAGTACAAAGTCAAATATGATAGAAGACAACTTCTTTATTAGTTTGATACAAACAAATACAGAAGTTATCACCCATATTTTATGTGTATTTTATAATACTACTAAAACTGATATTAGATTTGCCAGTACTCGTATTGGTGACGACAAGCAAAGATTAAGTCAGCCAATAACATCTTTGATTATGAATAGATGTAGAGTTCTAAGTAAAACTATTGTACATTTTCGATCGAGTCCTTTGCCTGGTTACACACAAACAATAATTCAGCAAATCTCTTAAAAGCCTGATATTACAGTCAAGCGTATCAATTTCATAGAACATTAAAGGGAGAGTTCTTCCAGGGTATGGTAAAAAAAACCAATGCACTTCTATAATAGAATGAATAAACAAGAATGTCTTTTCTATCTTTGATATTACTATCCTTTTTATGCAAGAAGAGCCTTGAAGATCTTTTCGTCCGTGTCATAATCACAGCACTCTTGTTTGCAGCTAGGCGATTCTTCTGCGACTGCTAAAAAACTGCTACATGTGGGTTTTTATAGAGCTGGCGTCGCTCGTGGTGCGATCGCAGAAGTGCTCGCAATTGGTCACTCATAAGCGCGGGAACGCTCGTTATTGGTCGCATCAAAAGTCGGATCGAAATTCGTAGTTGCCTTGTGATCTCACTGGATCTTGGCGGGATCGCACTGGGTCTTAGTGGGATCGAACTGGGGTCTTGGCGCGCTCGCCACTGATTGCACTATTTGGTCGCCAGTGAAGCAAAGGTGCGACCCTACTGCGATTCGACACGATCACGTTGCGAGTTTATGCGACTGACAAACGACCCTACATAGTCCTCAGTGAGACCTATGCGACCTCATTGCGACCGAATTTGCGAGTTAGCTATTAGTCGCATCGATCGCAGAAGTTGTGCGATTTTTGAAAACAGACAATCGAACTCGCAAACCCCTCTGCGACAATATGCGATCCATGGCGAGGGCGGAAGATCATTTGTGCGAGTATTGAGATCTTTCCAAGATTTCAGTGCGATGTCAGTGGGAGTGAGTGAGAGTGTACACGACCGGGAGACAAAAATCGGTCGCAGTGACGTCGTAAGCTCGGTGGAATGGGGGTATTACGGGAACACGTAAGTCATACGGGAGTCATACCCAAGACCCCGTCGTGCTGCTCTCAGTGTGTCCAGGCCTGGAGTCTTCAATTAGCCATTCAGCAATCTCCTCCTGAACTGAGGTTTCCCCCATATTTTATCAACATACATGGCAACAATTACATGACAACACAATAGCAACATACAACATACGGTAATCTAACAGGTTAATAAATTATTACTTCTTTAAAAGGAATTTAAAAGTTGGTAAGATGAATGAGAATAAGTTCTATGGATTTACAACTTCTTTATTGCAAGGGTGCGACGTTTCGGTGTAGGTACTAACACCGTTTTCAAGCAAGTGATACAGAGCATGATATGGACGTGATTATATACATAATTGGTGAATATGTTTATACAATTAATTGGATTGATGTACAGAGATATAACAAGTTTGATGTACATGGTGATTGGATTGTTGTTATAGTACACAATGCATGAGAGGAAGCCAGATGGAGTTGATTGTTGTTTCAGTATACAATACATGAGACGAAGCCAGATGGACAGAATGAGTGATTACTTAGATTTAATTAAGTGGTGATAAGCTGAAGGTAGATAATAGCCTTGATCACGGTTCATAGAGGGATGAAAGCGGTAAATTTTGATTGCCTCTAAATACTTTCTAATCTTGATGTCTCCCCAGAGGATTTTGTAGTCAGGATTGGCTTGGATGTGGTCTGATATTGCTGATTTAGAGTCATTGTGCTGAACTGATGACTGAACTGAATTTACCGCTTTTATCCCTCTATGAACTACAACTAGTCATGTACCCTTAGCATTGGTAATAGTATATATCAACGCATTCGCCTATAGACTAAACTATAACGCTTTGTTACTAATTCAAGTAATGCGAACATAACATTACTTCCAAATCTGTTTTGATCAAACATGAAAAATATTTCTATGGAAGGAATTTCATAATAAAAATGTAATGGATTAATATATTATTGTAACAATCACAGTTTGATAGAAGTTTAACTGCTCCTCAAATATGGTGATATGTATTAGTTCGATACCAAAGTCCCGCATTTAACTTTAATTTTCAACTTTCTGCTCTAGTCGTTAAATAAATAGTTCTTTGTTTTCTTTGTTAGCCATACAATGTTCTATCTTAAACTACAAGTCTTTATAATCATATTAAGTGAAAAAGCAATACCTAAGTTTAAGCAAAACACCCTAAGTTTTTAACAGATAAATCGTGAAGACAACATTTCAGGCAAACATGTAGAATTGGTTTTAAAATAAAGACCAATCATCTAGCTGTGCCTTATCTTCCATAAATGCTTTTACAATAACTAGGAATTTCAGTGTCAAAATAAGAAAAACCATATCATGGGAAGTTGGGAACTATTAATCAATCTTTATTCCCTTAATGTGATACTGTCATTCTTTAAAGAGACACAGAGTATGTTGATAGGATCACATATGTAAAATTTTAAAATCAATGTTATTACATCGGGAACCACTAACTGTTACTGAAAATAACAAGTTAAAGGTCAATCAGTACATTAGAGCGAAAATACGGACATTCAAAGTCGGGATTTTAATCGAAAACCGGACAATGTGGCTCGAATGGCGCGCGTATATTCGCCAAACGTAATTTTGAAACCTTGTCATAAGCTGACAGGAAGATACATTCGATTCGATAGTGTTTATTAGGTATATTAATTGGATGCAGAATTTCGAATATTAAACGTATTTGAGATGTTTCCTTTATTTTTCCAAAAAATCAAGCATTTTTGAGATATTATGCATAAATAGATATATGTGCAAGTCCAGTGATGAGATATGAACTTCAATAAGCATATTAGATATTTGGTAACTTATCAAAACCAAATAAAATTTTGAGAAAGATACTCTATGTCACTTTAATTGAAGTGATGCCATTACATGATTAACTGATGTTTTAAGAAAAGTAACGTGCCAACGCAATATCAACCTTATTAAACACAAAATAATGCATCTGTCAAATTGAATAAGGTTAAATCATAATTGATAATTAATATATGCTTTTTTTATTTCAAGAAAAGCATGAAAGCTTTCCAGTTCTTAAAGCACCTTTCGTATATTCTAAATTTTAAGAAAAGACAGTCTTAAAAAGTATTTTAGTGCATATTTTCTTTGATTTATGACACTAAAGACACCGTCCTTATTTTGAAGTGGCAGACTGTAAGTAAGGCTAACGCTATAACACTCAGAAGGACACTTCAAACTACACACAGTGCACAATATAAACTCACGAGAAAAAAAGCCAAACCATTTTCAAAAAGGAAAACAACAAAACACTGAATTCTGACTTTGAATGAAAAATCTTCCTTGTGTTGTAAAGAGGTATTTCATATATCACAGTATGACGCTTTTACTTTTTTTGTCTGTCCAAATTTAATTGGGGTCCTTAAATAGCTTTTTAATGGGTGTTACTAAAAGAATGTTTGGAATTAAAGTAAAGTTATATGACATTTCGAAATTTAATAAACAATGGTAATTAAATAATAGTACAAACACAATAAACGATACAAGAAACCGTTTCGAAACGTCATGTTCTCAGATAAGAGATTGTTATTCATGAATATTCGTTAACTATCAATTTATGGAAAATTTGTCAACTTAAAAATCATGTGTGAAAAATCCATTATAAATTTTCCAATAGTTGGGTCCCCAAGCCTATCAGTTATGATTGTCAGGGTTAAACTCTGATAAAGCTTTATGTAATTTAACTGGAACTTAAGAATCTCCTAGTGTCCCAAACCTGAGTCTGAACAATGTTTGACCCGTATGCAGAGGACAGGTGTTGTTAGAAATTTAGGGGGTAGTAAAGGTGTCCGGAGAATATCAGGTAAACCTCCACAAATCAAAATTTTGATTATGTACTTAGATAAAATATGGTTATGTCAAGTCACATTTTAGAGTTATACCTTGCCAAAAAGCCCAAACATAATGATAATGATTTGGAAGGATATGAGATTGTTGGTGCATTCATCTTCCCTTATTCTTCAAATGACCAGATTAATTCGCTAATATTTCTTCTAAATTCTACAAAATATTTTTGTTCAAAGTGCAATTATAAAGTCTTATCGTCCTCTTGGGAAATATTTCAGCAGATCATGTTGTTTGAAATTCGCTCTCAAAGATTTTGAAAGTTCTGCCTATACAAACTGCAGATCAACATTTTCGATGAAACAAAGCAAGCCAAAACAATAGATAACTCTTCTGGATTCACATAAAGGTATTATTTGTGAACTTTTGCTTCGATATGGATCTCTCAATGTCTGACTCGCTTGACTTCGTCAACGCTGTAATGGCGGGTGAAGTAAACAGAGCCGATTGCCGAGTCACCGAGGAGAGGAAACGTCATCTCCCTTCCAGTGATGACGATATGGACTTTCAAAATAAGAAGCAAAAAGGTGAGACACGTTCCGAGAAAAGTTCTACACTTGCACCTCCTTCAAACTCGCATTCGAAGACAGGAGAATGTTCTACTAGGTGTTCGGAAAATATGAACAATGTGTTGAAAGCTATACAGAACTTAACTGTCTATTTCGATAGGAAGTTCGACATCATGGAAGAACGAATACTACAGAAAATGAAGTGTACATTAGACGATGAAGTTAAATGCATTAGAGAAGAAATGAATGAGAAGATCGATAATGTAAACAGTGAAGTGACCTCGTTGGCAGACAGCCAAAAGGAGGTGAAGGACGAAGTTCGGAAACTGAGAAGTGACATGTCGCAAAGGGTGAGTGCTGAAAATGACATTGAACTGAACATTGTTATTAAAAACCTTCAAGAATCGGAATCTGAGAATGTTCAAAACAAAGTGGATGGTCTCATCAAAGATAGTCTTAAACTTCCAGATGTTTCAGTTGAGTATGCTGAAAGGAAAGAGTCACGAAATAGTCGATACCCGGGTGTGATTATTGCCAAATGTAGATCCAGAGACAATAAGAAGTGCATTTTATCGGCAAAAATTAAATTGAAAGACAGTCGTAACTTTCGTGATGTCAACATTGAGAACGACAAATCTGTTCAGCAGCGCATTATGGAGTCGAACATGAAAGTGTTGGTGAACACAGTCGGACGGGGACAACTGCACATGAGTGGAAGTCGTCTACAACGGGTGGATCAGCGGGGCCAACAACGACACCACAACGACTACCACGGGGAGGACAGGCGTGATCAACCCAGGCCAGATCGTCGTTACAGTGATACACGTGGTGGTGTTGATCAACAAGCATCATGTGACACGAGGTCACCCAATAGGCGGGCTCCACATGCAGGCGACCAAGGTCGTATGCATAGAGATAACTACAGGCGGGCCAATCAGAACTCCAGATAGGTGACTGCCGGGTTTTGGAACGTCGGGGGCTGGTCACGTGACCCTAGCTCTGAGAACGCTAGTCTACGGGAGAGCTGTATCATGGCGTCTAAGCGAGACATTATTGGTATTGCTGAAACACATTTAACCGGACAAAGTGTTATAAATGTAGAAGGTTATTCCTGGTATGGGCATAATCGAACTGACATTCACGTAAATGCTAGAAATGGTTCCGGAGGCGTCGGTTTTCTTATCAAGAATGATTTGATTGACTCTTGTAATGTTGTGATACTTGACAATACCTATGAAGGAATTTTATGGCTTAAATTGTTAAGCAAAGACAATCAGAATGTGTTATTAGTTGCATGTGTATGCTATTTATCTCCCGAAAATTCAACAAGGCATGTTGATGCAAGCATGTATTTTGATACTCTTTTAACACAAATTCATAATTACTATTGTAAAGGTATAACATATGTATGTGGTGATTTCAATAGCAGGTGTGGAAGGTTGCAGGATTTTATTGAAGGGATCGACGCTCTGCCAGATCGACAGGTACTCGACACAACGGTGAATTCCCATGGTCGTTTGTTCATTGACTTCCTTATCAATGTGAATTTTGTATTATAAATGGAAGAGATAATGCAAATAATGATTTTACTTTCTTAGCTACAAGAGGTACGTCAGTGGTCGATTATTGCATCTGTCCTTACGAGGATATTGACAAGTTCAACAACTTCACCGTGACGCGACCTAGTGATATTGCTAATAAATCAATGTGTGTTGGAACAATTGACCCTAATGAGATTTTAAAACTAGACCATTCCTTTCTGTCGTGGGATATGAATGTGCGCATGTCTGTGTGTCAGAATGGTAAGGAGATACCACACACCCCGAATGTGAAGATAAAGTGTGACGTCACAAATGTCCCGGATGACTTTCTCACGTCTGAGAATACTAAAGAAGTTATAACAGATATCATTTCGAATTTAGAATCATCACAAAAATGCATACACGATATCGATAGTGCATATGAACAGTTCTCGGACTTAGTTTTAACCAGCATGCACTCTGGTCTCCCTTGTAAGCAAGTCAAACACGACTCCAGACATAACAGTAGAGGAAGCGCAGTAAAGAGTGGTGGAATGGGGATCTTGACGACCTGTGGAAGGACATGTGTAGAGCAGAAAGGGAATGGTGCAAACATAGAGACGCAAGTAAGCAGGTTCTGAAAGCAGTGTATATAAGAAAGCGGAAATTTTTTGACAGAAGTGTACAAAGAGCCAAACGAACTTATTCAAGAAAAGCTGCGGAGGAGTTAGAATCCCTGTGTAAGTCCAACAAGCAAGATTTCTGGAAGCAGATTGGTAAAGTTGGTGTTGGTTGGGAGAGAAGAAAATCCATACCGATGGAAGTAAACCTTGAAGATGGATCAGTGACCAGGGACCATACTGTTATCATGGAAACATGGAAAAGGGCGTACTCTGACCTTTTAAATCCGAACATTACAATTGATTAACAACTGGAAGCGAATAATGCGGACTCTGGAGTTGACAACCTGAATAAACCTATCACTATGGATGCAATCAGGACTGCAATGAAGAATGCAAAGAAGGGTAAAGCCCCAGGAATTGATGACATTCCGGTCGACGTACTGAAAAATGAGACTGCAATATCATTCCTTTATTCTCTGTTTAATCAATGTTTCAGCACGGGTTTTGTACCCCGCATCTGGTCTAAAGGCATTATAAACCCGATTCCCAAGAATACTACAAGTGACCCACGTGAACCCTTGTCTTATAGAGGTATAACGTTAGCCAGTGCGTCTTACAAGGTGTATTGTAGTGTGCTCAACGAGAGACTCTCCAAGTACTGTGAGGACAAGGAATTGCTGAGTGATCTACAAAATGGTTTCAGAACGGAGAGATCCACGACGGAACATATTTCAAGCCTCACTACAATATTGGAAACTAGAAAATCTATGAGAAAAACAACATTCGTAGCGTTTGTAGATTGCAAGAAAGCCTACGACAGCATCAATAGAGGACAACTCTGGAAAAAGCTCCTGGATTCGGATATTAAAGGAAGGATGCTAGATGCAAAATACTCCTTTTATAGAAACGTACAGTGTTCAGTTAGACTTAACGGATACTTTACAGAATGGTTTAATGTAGAAAGTGGTCTGAAACAAGGGTGTATGTTGTCCCCATTACTTTTTAACTTAAATATCAACGATCTCATTACACAGATCAGTGCCCTCAACGTTGGAGTTAAACTCGGAGACTCACGGATTGGTATAATGGCATACGCTGATGACATAATCCTACTCGCAGAAACGGAAAATGACTTACAACTTATGCTTGACTGTCTTAGTTCCTGGTGTATATCAAATCAGATGTTGATAAACAGTGAGAAAACAAAAATTTTTCACTTTCGCAACAGTGCTACCCCAACATCCACACGTAATTTCACCTGTGGCACCGACTCTTTGGAACTTGCTGAATGCTACAACTACTTAGGACTCCTTCTGACAGAGCATTTGGACTATAGTAGAATGGCCAAGTCAGCCGCGAACTCGGCAAGCAGAGCCTTAGGCTTGCTCATTTCAAAATATAAACTTCTTGGAGGCATGCAATATGGAACTTTTACAACCCTCTTTGACACTATGGTATGGTCTGTCCTAGCATATGGAGCAGGTATATGGGGAACCAAACATTACTAGTGCTTCGATGCTGTGGTCAATCGAGCGAAACGGTTTTTCCTCGGGCTCAGGAAATTTGCCCTAAACAGTGCTATTGCAGGTGAGATGAGTTGGACCCCTCCGGTTGTGAGACAATGGTGTACAGTTATAAAGTTCTACATGCGTTTGAAAAACATGGATCAGAGTCGAACTACCCACAGGATATGGAGATGGTCTCATGACTGGGCACTAAGAAGAAAGAAAAACTGGACGTACAGAGTAAGGCAGAAACTCCGTGATATGGAAATGAATCATTACCTGGATTTACATCGTATATACAGCACAAATATTGTTATCCAAAACGTAAAAGAAAGGCTAATGCAGGACTTCGTCACACAGTGGAGATCAACGTTAACACGAGTAGAGGGAGCTTCAGGTCAGGGCGGAAATAAACTTAGACTTTACTCCAAGTTCAAGGACACATATGTAGCAGAAGCGTACTTAACGTCACCCCTACCTAGATCTCACCGAAGTGCGCTAGCCAAGTTTAGATGTGGAGTGGCGCCAATCAGAATAGAAACAGGGAGATACAACAACCTACCAGTGGAAGAGCGAACCTGCTTTGTGTGCCCAACCTGTGTGGAAGATGAGTGCCACGTTCTCCTACACTGTCCACTCTATGATGATTTGAGAAACGAGTTGCTACGTACGTGTGATAGAATGATGGAAACTCTGCCGGATCGCCAGGATATCGAAGTCATTAGCTTTATTTTAGCCAACCCTGTGATATGTGCCCCCGTTGCCAAAACCTGCCATGATATTTTAAAGGGAAGAAAATCCTTCCTTTTTAGCGCATCATAGTATAGCTATTTTATATCTACTATATTTTACAATGCTCTTATCTCAATTTTATACTTTTTAGTGTTTACCTGTAAAGTTTACATTTAATTTACTTTGTATTTTATTCTCCAAATGTTTTAGCCATGTATTCATGTTTTTAGTCTCCCATAACTCAATAATGAGTGGCTCTTTACAGTTTTTATGACTATTTATATTGTATATAACACTGCTGCTGTAACGAGGAGAGACTTGTAATAAACAATCTGTCTGTCTGTCTGTCTGTCTGTTCGCGCCTGTTAATTGACAGCCAATAATTGGCATCAGTTCATACTTCGTGAATTTTTTTTCTACATGTAATTTTTGTATTGGAGAGGTATTCAAATAGGCAGTTTGCCTGTTTACCAATCCAACCATGCATTCAATGGAATAAATATTGTTTAAACCATACTTCGTTCTAACGTCTTTTGGTATTATAAATCTTGTATAGGCGTTTTTTTGTACAAGCGTTCACATAGCAGCGTCATTTGCTAAAAGCACAAGTAATTGAGGACATGAGAAAATTTGGCATATCTGAAGTCATTACATTATAAACATTTTTAAATAATGATATAAAATAGAGTCGCCAAGCCCAAGCCCAAGCCCAAGCCCAAGCCCTTTATTTGAGCCAAATGACTTGCAAGTCATGAGCCTGAAGATCTGAGAAAAAATGTAGGGGTTAAAGAAATAGATCACTTTCTTTGCCCTGAAAAACTTCTGCAAAATAGCCAAAAATATTAAAAAAATACCCTTTCTGTAAATCTAAATACTTTCAAATAGAACAGGGATAACCCTCTAAAACTATTTGATTTAGGATCTGGGTTACATGACCTTGCTATAACATAGAGTTTTTCAAATTTGGAAAAAGTATTTCGTGAAAACCGTTAAATATCGTTCAGTTTTCTTCACTCAACTGAGGAGTTAAACAGATAAGTTATTTGTTGATCCAAAACACAAGTCCTAACATGATAAGAACAAAAGTTGAGTTAGTGAGATATGACACAATTTGTAAATACCACGAAAATAGGTGACACAGGAAAACAGGTTACTTGAGGGTATGATAGTATACCAAGTGTATAAAACAAAATTTGAACAACATTAAATGGTGTTTTTTGGACAGATTTCGTTTGATTGGTTAACAGGTGATACAATGATTGGTGATTTGCACCAGTGGATATATTTTGATACCTGTTGGCAAGTTAACATTGGATGCCGTAAACATTGGGAAAGGAAGTTATTGTCAGTGTTTAGGATTTTCAGACGAGGAAGGGCAAGTTAAGCATATTGAGTGTGATAAGAAAAATGTCTCTGATTATCTTCCTTATATCTATCAAAGAGTTTATTATATGAGAGCAAAGTTAAAATGCCTGTGATTTATAGAGCCTGTGAATGTGATGATTAATTAAACCCATATGATTGTGTGAAATTCACCTTAAAAAAGTATATAGAAAATATGACAGATAAGGATTAAATTCAGATTAACATTTGTTGAGTATGATGAATATTCACATCCGAATAGAAACAAGCAGCTGACATAGTCGAGCTATATCCCCAGCGAATTGCACAATATGTATAGGTTTTTATTATCATTATAGCAGATAAATTGTGTCACAAAAACTAACACAATTTCCCAGGATATGAAGGAAACTGTTCTAATCATAACACTAAATGATACTAACATAATGTTCACTGTTTGGCATAATTCGAGTAAACTGACAAAATCAAACAAACATAATTTCAAAAGTGTCATGACACACGTTAATGTTAGTCTGTGTCTCAATATCACATTTGATCCAAAAATGACCGTCAATTCGGTTAGGGAATTTTTTTTTAACAGAGTCCTTACTTTTCACCAGTCTCAGTAAACCTAGCCTCGATATTATTCGTTTCACTTTTATACTGAGTCTAGCAAGGCCTAGTAGAGGGTCGCGTCAGCTGACCTTTCTGCGACCTATGACCCTCCAACGTTATACGTGCGAAGGCAGACTATTGTGGTTTGGTATGATAAAATCTGATTGGTCAATTCGATACTTAAGCTGAAGCGGCCCTTTTTGAGGCCTTTCTAGACTCAGCATAGGAGTGAAACGGATAAAATTAAGGCTAGGTTTACTTAGACTGTACTTTTCACCAAAAAATAAAGTTTAAAAAATATGTTTTACATTGTTATTTATGGCACCGTTTCATATAAATTTAAGCAGGACAGGACGTTTAACAGTTGCTAACAGTCCTCGTTTTTTACCAAAAAGGCAAAATTTATTAAACTATTATCAAAATTTTCTTTATGGCACACCTTTATTTGATAATGTATCTCAATATCAAATGTGATCAAAATGTGGTGATTAGTTTAGAAGTTGTGAGCCGGACAGGACTTCTTAGATTTCTTACAAATGTTCCACTTCTTCTCCAAAATTTCTTTTGTAGATTCTCTCAAAACTGTTACTCAAATTCAAATTCTTTATTCTCTTTTCACCACCGACGGTGGTACAAGAGCATAAATATATATACAAGCAAAATAGAAATATACAATGTGAAGGTCAATTTTACATCAATTTTTTCAATACAGAGTTTACAATTGTAACAAATTTTGACATATTTTTTATAACTGATAGCCTTTTAGAACACATCAACATTGTCATTTTATGAATATTAGGGAAAACACAAAAATATTCCGGTATGTAAATTTTTCTTATATCAGCAAAAGGTAAGCATCGGAAAAGATAGTGAAATTCATCTGCTATTGTTGGTGAGTCACAGAGCGGGCAATTTCTATTTTCACGTGCGATGCCTTTCCAGCGGCCAGTTTCAATAGGTAGATAGTGGTTGCTTGTTCTAAATAGCAGTAGAGGGTAGGATATAGATTTAGAAAGTAGGAGATAAGGTTCAAAAGAAAACGCATTTTTGATAAATTTATAGTAGAATGCTTTAGAACTGCTAGAGACATCGCATTGCCAGCTCTGTAAGAATTGGTCCTTTAAAACACGGTCAATCATTTCAACAATATAATTAATGTGATAATACATGGGTTCATGAAACATCAAAGTCAATCCACAATTGTTAAAAAGCATCTTAATGAAACAAAACCAGGGATTACAGGAATGGAGTGATTCGTTGTTTCTTACAAGTCTATACATGCAATTTTACATGGAACATCCAAAGTTTCAAGTTTATACCAAAATTTTATCATCTTTAATGCCACACATATTTTGAGAGGGAATCTTCCGAGCTCGCCATATACCATGAAGTTTGGTGTTGATGGGCGTAAACCGGCAGCTAATTTCATAAATTTTAAAGGGGCAGTAGCACGTTTTTATGGGGTATATTAGGTGATGTCAGGAAAATGAAAATAAACGGTTTCAATTGAAAGACAATATATTTAAACTAAATGGAGCAGTAATAATTCAAAAATATATCGTAAAGTTTAGCCATGCGATTTCTTTTTCTTACAAAAAGTGAATTAAAGGTGTTCACACAAAAATGGCCGCCAATGGATTATATGCGAATCTTCATACTTTGTCCTCTGACTATGGCTAATTGGCTTGTGTAATGAGATTTATGACACTATCAAAGTAATACATTCAGCACTAACATAGAAATATCAGTGAAAATTTTAAAATATAAAATTATCAAAAAACGTGCTACTGCCCCTTTAAATGAACGTTTTCAATTAAATCTAGATTTTCATATCCCCATACTTCGGCGCCGTAAGTTATAATTGGTAGTATCATTACATCAAAAGCTTTAAGTAGAGAGTCTAAGGGTAAATTAATATTGCGTGATCTTTTCAAAAGTGAAAACATAGATTTTGTTGCACAATTTACAAGATCCTTCATAGCAAAAATCATTCTTCTATTTCTATGGAAATTAATTCCAAGATATGTGTAGCAATCTGATATTTCTATATGTTTATTTCCAAAACGAAAGGAGTGCTTTGATTTTGATGCTACCCCACTTCCAAATACAACAATCTTAGTTTTAGAGATATTCACATCCATTTTCAATAGTTCACAATAATCATGAAAACTATCCAGTGAAAATTGAAGTTTCACCGGAGTTTCTGCTAGAAGTACGGTATCGTCAGCATATAGAAAGATGAAAAGTTTGATACATAAATTAATTAACTCATCATTAGGGTTATCAATTGTAACACCGTTACAACCTTGCTGAATTAAAAAATCTTCTAGATCCTTTAGAAAAATTGAGAACAATAACGGTGAAAGATTTTCTCCTTGACGAACACCCCGAAAGCTTGAGAAATATTGGGATTGTGAGTCATCAACAGTAATACAAGACTTTATATTACTGTACATATTTTTTACTAAATTAAGGAATTTTCCATCAATATTATATGTTAACAGTTTTTGCCATAGACCAACTCTCCAGACATTATCAAATGCTTTAGTAAAGTCGATAAAGGCACAATACAACCTTTTCTTAGAATTCTTGAGAATTAGTGAAAGAAAATGGAGTGCAAATATATTGTCAACTGTTGAAAATTTTTCACGAAAACCAGCTTGTGCCTGTGATAATATATTATTTGACTCGAGGAAGATATTCAGTCTCCTGTTTAACACAGATGTAAATAATTTTCCAAAACAACTCAGAATAGTTATTGGTCGGTAAGAGTTAGGATCAGCTGTATCACCTTTCTTTTTATAAATAGGTCTTATAAGACCAGTTAGCCATGCCTCAGGGATATGACCTGATGATAATACTAGATTAAAGAAAGAAACATAAAAAGATCCCAAAATATCAAATGAATCTACTAGGTATTCATTTTCAATTAAATCTACACCACTGCTTTTATTTCGTTTCAGGGATTTTATTGCTTTCTGGATTTCTTCAATAGTAATGTCGCAGTTAAGACATTCATTATCATACATTATGGGTTGAGTTTCTGGGGGGAAATCTTCGGGCGAATGATTATTTTCGTTTAATTCTTTGAAGAACGCATAAAAATCATTGAGACTCGGACTGGGGCCTTTAACTGAATTATTTTTATCAGATTGTAGCACTTTCCAGAATTCCTTAGGGGAATACATTTGATAATTTCTTAACATTTCACTTGTTCTGATCTTGAATCTTTTAATGTTCTTATTCATACATTTCTTATACATTTTAGCATGGTATTTTGAATATGTTTTATTTAGTTTACTTGGAGATTTTTTGTAACGTCGTCTAGATTTTAGATAAAGTTTCCTCTTTTCTTTACATTCGGCGTTAAACCAGGGCTTATTAGGTTTCTTTTTAGGTACTCGTTTACCTGCATAATGCGATCTAGTTCCGAACGCATCACACGCTGCGCTACAAAGCGCGTGCGTGACCTCTTCAGCCAAACAGTTGACCTCAGACTGCAGGTCACCCTGACCTTCCCGTGCTAGATCAGCTTTATGACACCAATCGTTTATCGTTTTAACATCAATATTATTTCTAAACTTCTGTGAATTATCACTATCATACTTTTTGGGTTTGGTTACATTACTGGATTGAGAGGAATCTCGATGGTTATCAATAACTTTAGAATTATCACTCTCGTCTATACAAGAAGTGGTTCTAGCAAGTGAGAATGTTACTGGGGAATGTACATCAGAGTAGAGAGGAGAGAAGTCTTGAACTTCAAAATTTGTACCGTCACCCTATTAGCAAAGTGGAATGTTCCAACGGTGGTACACTAATGCCTTGTAGCCGTTCTTCCTTGTAGGCATTACTAACCCTAACACCTATACATCTATCTGCTCGTTTATTCTCTAGTGTAGGCATTACTCCAAACTAATTGGAATAGTTCACTTATGTGCAGGTAGGCGTGTCGCTGTCACAACATTCAGTGTAGGCATTGTTCCCTGTAGCCGTTCTTCCTTGTAGGCATTACTAACCCTAACCGGTACGAGGTTATGAGCCGAACACAAAGTGTAACGGTCGCATACCGATTCGTCGAATTTCTAGTTTTAGAATAGAAAATTCCATTCAACGGATCGGTACTGTGATTTTAGTTGTTGATTGGCTTACATAACGTTGGAACGTTCCAAAATAAGACAAAGGGGGTGCTTGGACTCTCATTCATTTATTTTGATCACTTGAAGTTAGGATGATGCGATGTCGTATATAATGAGTAAATACATAAAGAATTGTATGAAATATTCTCTACACTTTTGGATTTAACTATATTTGGGAACAACAGCAACATTTTAATAAATATTATAAATTCTTGTCTGAATTTGTGTTTAGACTTATGAAGAAGAATGGTACACGTCTCTTGTCAATAGTATTGTTTTTTTATGTAAATTCAAAATCTTGTGATTATCTACATATATATCGCTCTATGAATCTGAAATATAGACTGGGCCTATGGTACCCATTTTAGAGTTTTGATATTTAACATCCTGATCCAATCTTGGGGAATTTTAAGTACACATTACATGACGTGCATTGCCTCATTGGTATTCCTAGTCTGTTCAAGGAAGTTATTTCAACAAAAGGCCAACGTGACGCTATACTCGTACACAATAAGAGTTATATACGGATTTGACTATGCATAAGCATGAATACGTTTTTCAGGAATTGTTAACGCGAGTGTACTATTTTTAAGAGAGCGGCCATTGTCAAAGGTAAGCATTATAATTAGATCATGTTACAAAGAACATTTCCCGAGAATTAGTTCAATCAATACCCAGTACACGTAATAGGTTTATTACACGTATTAGGGGGGTTCACCGAAATGAGTAAGAAGGGACTTACTTATTACCTCAGCACAAATGTGATCATTTCGCAAATGAAAATGTTTCCAATATTTTCAAAATTTTCAATAAAATGATAGTCTTGGTGCTCAGGAGACAGTGAACAAGCCACCACCACCATTGCCATACGATGATAAACATACAATTTATTAATCTAATAAATTTATATTGATACTTTTAAAATGTCTGATTAAACATATTTTGAATTTATTGTTGTATAAATATCTGCATAATAAATTTGCTAAGAGATCTATTGGTCACATTTTGAGAGATTCAGTCTGTTTTCTAAAGATCATGAGAACTTTTCCAATTGCCAAGTACATAACACTTCAGGTAGAAATCTGGCCACAGCAAGCAAAAGAAAGGTGGACATCCCAAGGTGTTGTTTTGTTGCATTCCCAGTTTGTGCTGTAATGCAAAAAAAAGGTTGACTTTGATTTTTCCGTATTGTTATGGAAACATTTATAAACAAAGAAGAAAGCATTACAACTGTATAAAGAGGGTAAACGCGATTACGTTTGCTGGACACCGCAAAGGCAGAGCAGTCCCGAACTAAGCTTTCCCATGTCCCGCCTTCTACAAAGCCTCAGTAAATTTGGCAATTTCCAAGAAATATATGACAAAATACAATTGAACTTGATCTTAAATTTGAACATGTCAAAAGAATTTCAAGGGGGATTAAAATATCTAAAACTCAAAATCTTTTTCTGATTTCAAAATCTTATTTTTTGAGTGATTTAATAATTCGTAAGCATAACCTTTGACTTCGAATGTGAACATTTCAAAGTAATTCCCAAAAGGTATAAACAGTAAAACATGTACATGAGTTCGGATAACCTGTATGGGATAAAACGTTACCCAATTTACCCCAATTTGGTGTACATTGCAATAATTCATATCTCGAGACTCAAAGTCACACAAACAATGAAAACTTTTCATAGACATAACAAACATATAATGATTAAATGTAATTAGTTAAAATATAATTTTCGCGAAACCAAGTTTGAAAGTAAACATGTCTAAAAAGTTCTCCCGATGTATAGGTATAGTGATTTATGTATATGAGTTCTGGAAAGCTAATATGAAAAGAGTTATAGCCGTTAGAACGTGTGAGGCAGTGGCGGCTGTGGAAACTTCACAAAAATTGAAAGCAGCCCGACTAAAAAGTCGGGACTAGTTCCTTTTTAGCAAAGGACTTGAGCGAAAGAAAGAGCTAGGAAGAATCTAGATATACGTATCAAGGATAAAAGGTTGTGACAGAACAAGGGATAAGAGAGATTGAATGAAATTGAGAGAATCGAGATGATAACAAAAGCTAATAAACAAACCCTCTTCGTAACTTCTGATTCTCCGCTTTGTATCCAGTGGACTCTCTTCAATATCTACAGGATCGGACGTATCGCACGTCTCCCCGGACCAGCCGACTTTACAATTTGTGCAGATGACGTCATCTTGTTTGCACGTTAAGCAGTTTACAGGACAGACTTCATTACATGTTGGTCCCGTAAATCCTTCATTACAGCCGTCTATGCATCGTCCTTGCATGTTACATAGATAACTAACACAATTGGACCCACATTCTTTGTCACAATCACTACCATACAACATATCTGAACATTTTACACATTTACCAGTATTGATGACATTCCATACAGCTATCGGGACATGTTTCATTACAGAAAATCGAAGTGAAACCATCTTTACAACCATCCAAACATTTACCATTCATGCTGCCACAGCCACCCTTACAACCATGTGGACATTTTCTATCACATTTCAGCCCCCACCAGCCGACCTGACAATCCCCGATACAGTGACCGTTGTGCTGTATACACCCCCTGTCATCACAATGTTGGTTACATGGACGATAACAAGTGTCCCCCCATCTTCCCTTGTGACACCCCTCTTGACATTCTCCGTCCTCTCTTCCACAATACACCTTCCCATAGCCATTATCTCCGCAGTAAGCTGGACATGGAAGTTGACAATATAGCCTGTATCTACCCGGGGTACATTGATGACAGATTCCGGAACCGTTGCAGCCACCTAAACAGTTCTGACAATGGAACATGCAGTCGCGTCCGTACCAGCCAGACTTGCACTCCGTGCACGAATTGAAGGCGTTGTCGCATCGTTGACATCTCTCGTTGCATGCATAACCTGACAATAACAACATGATATCAAGTATTTGAATGGCATTAATAAGAGGTATAGTTATGTGTATCATATTTTTCATATTGGTAGGTCGTTAGTCTCCCACGAAGGAGGAAGACCACTAGTGGGTTATCTGTCATAAACATTACTGTTTTTAGAAATATGTTGGCAGTGTTACAGATATAGTAAAAAAACGCATATTGACTATTGTAAATACATGTGTAAGGGCTGATTTTGTTAAAGTAACTCCAAATCAACATCTTAAAAGCTATGCATCTATAGAACGTCTGTATTCTGATTTAAAAATCAAATTTCAGGACCTCAATAATCTACATTGGCAATTACAAAAGAATATTGTAAGGTTTTTATCCTGGTCCAAATACTAAACCGAGAACATATAGCTTATCTGTTAGCTTGACATGAACAACAATTACTTACCATGTTTTAGAAATATAATAAGTAAAAGTAAAGCTGTGATATCCATCTGCAAAAATAATGTCACATAAAATGAGTATTAAGTGCAGTATGATCTAGACCGTGGTATTTTTTTTCGGAAGTCAAGCAAACAATCATAAGGTAGGAAAGGTAGGAAAACACGTAATTACTCGCCCATTGAAGACGATTCTAGGATTAAGCGAGTAATGAATAAAATACTAATCTTCGTCTCGTTTAATAAGATTTCTTTATAGCTCGTGAATGGTATCGGTATTAATCGCGCTTTCGCTCGTAAATACCAAACCACTCACTTGCTTCAAAAAAACTGTTTTCTCATTACAATTGACACATAGCCTATCAAAAATTATTCCGCTAGAGTCGTTTGATATGATATAATCAGTTTCAAACAGGTAAAGAAAAGATATGTTCATTCAAATAACATTTGTTATTTTTACCATTAACAAAATCCTGATAGTTTAGTGACCAAGTTTAATTTAACGAGAATTATAAGTCAAAATGTGTTGCGTTTGTAGTGCCAATCCAGGTAAAACAATAATAACTACTTAAACAGCACAGAGAGAGAGAGTTATAGAGTTATAGAGTTATATAGAGAGAGTTACCTGTATACAAGGCGCGATCGTCCACTTCGTTACTCACAACATTTAATAACCCTCAAATGCACTATAGTATAGGCTTGACAGCTTCTAAAATCGCCAGGGGAATCACCACAGGAACCCGATATTGTAAATAAAATGTAGGTAAAACGTGGGTAAGAAAGACCCGTCCCCTCTATAAATAGAGTCTATTTATAGAGGGGACGGGTCTTTCTTACCCACGTTTTACCTACATTTTATTTATAATATCGGGTTCCTGTGGGAATCACCCTTCAACCCAACCTGGTTCCCTGGCCTCGTTATATAAGAAAATCTCTGTTATTCAAACGTAAGCAAACTCTACCCTAATATACATCTCTTCTCTTCTTGCTACCCAACTAATTCATTCATTGATGAACTCAACAAATAATATGTTTATATTTTCTTTAGAAATAATAAAATAGATAAAATCAAAATGTAATATGGAGATAAATGACAGTATTTTACATTGCCTAAATTTACATGTAACGTAAATTTACATAAAACTTCTTTAATGGATGTTTTATCAGGATAGATTTTTTTTTTTAATGAAATTGGATTTCTCACAGTTGAAGAGAAATGGTAGAAAAAGAAACATTTTTAGACCTACCGTGGTTTTCCGACGCAAGTCCTCTCGTTTAGACTACTATTCGGATATTTCCAATAATAATAATAATAATAATAACTAGGACTGCTGGGGCAGTACTTAGGTCTTCAAGATTCCTGTTTGACCTTCACATGGCTTTTTGTCTAAGAGGTAAACAGTAACTAATACATTTTCAAAATTACCATATTTCACTTGATATTCAACGTTTAAGCCTTTACAGAAAATTCAACATGGCTGCAAACATGAATCATCTCAGGTTATACAGTCTTGTTGCTGCCTGATGATAGATAAAACATTGCCTAGTGTATCATATCTAGTGTATCATAATCATTCAAAACGAAAGTAGGATTGACCACATTGAAATGCTCCGAATTTCAATGTTAATGTTTAATCTAATTTTAATGAGATTTATCCAAGATTTTATGATCTTTTATCTTTCATTTGTTATATAGAACAAGTATTTATCATGTGTCGTTGGTTTACAAGGGTTTTTCAAACATACCCACCAAAACACCTGTTTTCCAAAATGCAAAGTTTGACCCTTCCTCCTGACCGGAAATGACTGTTCGCGAGCGATGTTATTCTTTCATCTTGAAGACCTTGCTTATGTCTAGCTCTCATGCAAAAAACATTAAGTTCTAAGGCATGGTTTTTGAGTTATCTGCCCTTGAATTTTGCGATTTTGAGATTTTTGTCAACTTTGAAAGGTCACAGCACAAAAAGTATTAATGTTAGCAACATTTCACTTAAAACCTTTGTGTACAATGCTTCAGCTACATTCAGTATGAATTTCAGCTCTGTAGTGCAAGTATCTTCAGAGAAAAAGATTGTCAAAGGCGGGTGGGGTCGGAAACGGTCGAAAATGCACTAAAAGCAAGATGGCGGCCGAACCACGTGACCTACGAATTCGTCATGATTTCCTTTTTTTCATCATTTTTTACTGCGCATCTTTAAAAAAAAATTTGAGTCTCTAAGTTTATTTTGAAAAAAAAATCAATGTTAAATTTTCGATTTTGGATTCGAACTGGACCCTTAATGAATGAACCGATTTTGCCCAAAAGCTTAGCATGTCTATTCCAGGGTAAGGGGTATCAGCATGCAAAGTTTTGTCCAATTCGGAGCAGCCGTTTGGGCTGCAGTTGATTCACAAAAAAAGTACAAATAATAATAATAGAAGAAGAAAAAAAGAACTTGAAGAAATCGGATAAAAACAATAGGTCTTCCAGACTTTGTTTTGAAGACTTAAGCCTAATATCCAGTGCAAGCACTGCCCATTGGCTGTACATTATCACCCTGAAGGAATTGTACTTTCAAAGCCGCTACTAAGCGCTTCGCGCGACCACATGTAGGTCCGTACTTCCCGTATTCAGGTTCCCAATTCTACAGCTGGGTAGACTGAGTGCAATGTGGATGAAGTGCCTTGCCCAAAGACACAACACGGTGTAAAGTCCAGGTCACAAATCTTTGGTGTCTCCACCTGGATTCGAACCCGGGTCTTTGGCGTGATAGGCAAGCACGCTAACCACTACACCACCGCGCTCCACATGACGTCCATGGGCTTCTATTGTATTCCAAAGTGTGTCTTCCCTTTCTACAACACCAAAAGTTAATGTTATAACGGTATCTGTTTGCGATGTCGAAAGTGTTATCCGTGGGTTGCAAGTCCTTCTCTCCCACAGAGGCAGCTCAGTCACACCTGAATTAGCCTCTGTTCTATTACGCCAAGATCCTGGGGTTCCGGCAGATTGTCCTAGCGACAAAAAGTTGTAGCTTAAGATATCTCTCTTATTTGCAGCCAATGAAAACACCTTTTGGATATCCATGACTTTAGGAATTCTTAACGGTCTCAAAGTGACATGGAAATTATTATACCTTTATGATTATTTTTCACCAACAGTGTGAGAGGGAAAATATTTGAAAATCAGATATGGATAGGGTTTTTCATTAGATAGAAACTGTTTTATAATTGTGTAAATTTATATTTGTTTCAATTGTTGAGAAAGATTAACGCCTGATGAGCTTCGCTTGTATTTGTTGACAGGAACAGACGTCAGTACCCACCCCTCTCTCTGCTGCAACTTCAGCGAATGATTGACCTAGGTCGCATTGACCCCTCCCAGCCTGTTGACCTTTCTTCCGTTTGTAACACAAAGCTGTATGTCTCCGATCCAGCAAAAAAAACACTTTGGTATAAATCTTACAGAAGAGGTAAGTTATTTTCCTCTTTCAGTTTTTATGCAAAATATTAGTCGCCGTGTTCCAATAGTACTAAAATAATAAATTCAGTGTATTCACTTTGTTTCATGAAGAATTAAAGGATAGCGGCAATATGTTTTATATTCTACTCAAGAATATGTAAGTATGTTTTGAATGCCTGTATAAGTTATCAAAGACAACCTTAACACAGTACCACTTCAGGAGTCCTTATTTTTTTAATTATAATTCACACCACTTTAATAAGCACCCACCCAAGTCAATGTTTTGAGGGCCCTGGGCACTTATTAGGTCGAATACGGTATCATGAATTAATTTCATCTCAATAATCTAGCAATAAATGATATTATACAGATTAATCACTTTATGATATTAAATTAAATACTGAGATTTATCAATGAAAATAAAACGGGATATCAGTCACTAGTGATAAGAACAATGGAATGTGTTATCACTCAGTCACTAGTGATTGATTACAACAATAAGCGATAGACTTTCTTTTGATCCGATTCAAAGTAAATGCGCTTTAATTTTGAAGAAATAAAACGATTCAATCATAAAATGAATAGGCAATTTGTCTTATTTTGAGTAATATAATTGATCTTGTCTTGTGTGGCAGAAAATTTGACATTATGACTTGCCACTCTTGAAAATATACACTTCCTTCCTCAGTAAATGAGATAAACATGGTATTTGTCAGGAAAAGACAAATATCCTCTGAATATTAAGTAAGAATGAACTCAATGAAGTGTAATTTTAGTGACATGTTGATCTATGGGTACAAAAGCTGATCACATGTTTAAGTCAAATCATGTTTATATTGTTCATATTGCAAAAACAAATTAAAAGTTTATGCCATTTATTATTCTTTTTGAAAGTTAGTATTTGATGACCATTTTATAAACACTAAATGTTGTGACCATGTCATTTTCTGCAATGGGGATTTGTTATATAATCCAAAACTTGAGCTTTGAGTAGGTTTGTAGTCAAATTATAGATCAATAAGTGAATGATCAGAGTTTGGGATTTATATGTAAAGGGCAACCTGATTTGATAATGTCTAATTTTTTTAAAGGGTAAATGAACAGAGCAAAAAGTGATTAAGGTGGCCAATCAGGGTTAAAAGGGAAGTAACTCTTCTTTACCTGTCATTGATAAATGTGTATAGCCAAGTGAATATATTAAATTAAAATATGATTTAAGATTTTTTTAAATGAGACAGTGTTTCTGATGTTTATGAAGACAAAGTGTATTATCTTTTTTCTTTTATGATCTTTTTTTCATACCAGTCTTATATTTCAGCTTTAATAGCGTCTTACATTTGTCCTCTGTTCTGTGTTGCAGGGAGCAGATCTGTTTGCAGCCAAAATCAACATTGAGGTTCAGTGGGCATCAGAATTAGTCATTGCTGCAATTGAGAGAAATGGGGGAGTGATAACAACTCGTTACTTTGATCCTCATTGCTTGTATGCACTCGTCAACCCGAGGAAATTCTTCATGCGTGGTATTCCGATCCCACGATGCAAGCTTCCACCAGAGGATGCACTCGAGTACTACACAGATCCAAAGTTCCGAGGATATTTGGCTGATCCTGACAAAGTTCAGGAAGCAAGGATTGAACTTGCGCAGAAATATGGTTATGAACTTCCAGACTTGAAGACTGATCCCCTGTACGATATGATGAGTATAAGGAAAGATCCTCGTCAGATCTTCTATGGACTACACCCGGGGTGGGTTGTCAATCTTAGAGAGAGACATATCCTTAAACCAAAGGATGAAGAATATAAGGCTTTCTACCAGTCGTGATTTAGTGATAGTGTTTATACATCCTTGGAATTCTCAAGTGCTAGATTTTGGAATCTTCCCTCGCTATTGTATTTGGTGATGACTACCGGTACATTTGGTATTTCTGAATCATGCTGTAAGATAAAATGTTTCATATTAAATCCAAACATATTCATATAACAAATTGTTGACACTCTTCTTTGATGGAAAAAAGGCATTTGGTCTATGTTGAAAGTTGTTTTTGTGAACACAGATTTCAATGAAATCCTTGAAATTTTATAAAATTGTTCCTCAGAAATTGCATTTATGTGTGAATGTTGATGAAAAGAATGTATTATTGAATGAGAATAAATTTGAAAACTATTAAAGTATGTTTTGTTCTTTGATGATTATAATGAATTAGTGTTCAATGAGTTGATATAATGTTTTTAGACAACAAAATTTTATAATATTTGAAAGGAATCTGTTGATATAGATTCCATTGATTTTAAAATGAATTATTTTGATATGGTGGTCTATGAAGTCAAAATGATTGATATCACAATATTACACTGCTGATGGCTGAAGTATTGCCCAAACAGTCCTAAACAGTAACTCACTCTCACTTAATTCCTATTCCTGCTATTACAATGAATCTATATTAGGGTAAAGTGTTTAAAATATAGCCTGTCCGCCAGTCCTTAAACTGGCTACTTTTTGGTAAGGACTGGTAACTATTCAAAATTTTCTCTATTTTCCCTAAGGAATTGACCAAATAATTAAGGCTAGGTTTCCAATCTATTATATAAAATGCCATATATATATATATATATAGTACGGTGTATATTTACATAGTAATAGCTGGAGTAGGAGGTGAAAGTTCTAAAGAAACACTTTTTCTCACTAATTATCCCCCGCAACAACGAAGTTGCGGGGGATATTAAAATGGGTACCGTCCGTCCGTCCGTCCGTCCGTCCGTCCATCCGTTACACTTTGTGTCCTGCTCATAACTTAGTAACTAATCGACCATTTCAATTCAAATTTGTCATGGAAATGAAGAAACATGTAATAATGTGTCATGAGTAAACTTTTTCTGAAAATCTACATAAAATATTAGGATTTTGGAGAAAAAGTGGTAAATTTGTAAGAAATCTGTTACAAGTCCCGTCCGGCTCACAAGTTCTTAACTAATCATCACATTTAGATCAAATTTGATGTGAAGATACATAATCATCTGAAGGTGTGTCATGAAGAACAATTTTGAAAATATGTTTTTTTACATATGATCGAATTGATCTTGGATATCCAAATACATAAATTGTTTTGTTTGATTTTAATTTTGTCATGTTACTCAATTATGCCCAACAGTGAACATAAAGTTGGTATCATTAAGTTTTTGATTAGAACAGTTTCCTTCATATCTTTGAATTTTTTATTTATTTTGTGCAACAAAACTTAGTCAGCAATATGATAAGGAAAACCTATATATATGTTGTGCAATTTGCGGGGGATATAGCTCGACCATGTCAGCTGCTTGTTTCCTATTAGAACTATTACTTTCGGAATAAGTGATTTTATGGGGTAGATAATTCGGTAAATAAAGCCCACCGTGTCTACCGTTGTCTCAGTCAGTGTTATAATTTTTAATGTTTTTATTTTAAACTTGTAAATCTAGGACACATTATATAAAGCACACCTTAGCACGTGCGTTAACAGTTGGCCAGGGCTGTATGTTAGTGATATGCTGGCCTGGCAGTATGGGTGGTCGTTCATAGAGACCCAAACAAAATTGAGGCCATGAATAAATACATTTTGAATAACTAATATTTTTAAAAATATAATCATGGTTGAATGTTCATAAATTATTCAAACATTATTGTTAAAATTCACTTTGTTGCGTGAAAAGAAATCTATCTACGTTCTTGAGACTAAGAATAAAATATATCTATTGTAAAGAACTATTTCTTAAGGAAGCCATGTTGGAGATCATCCAGGTGTAAGGGACTTTCAGGATATGTGTTTTGTCTTTGTCATGTGTATCATTGAGAGATTTTTCTATACAGACGGGTTACGTGTATAAACATAGAACTATTATTTTTTGCTGAACTCTAGCTCCCATCTAAACAGTATCTTGTGTCCTGAGCATCTGTCCAAAAGTATTCTAAATCTTATTAAACCTGACAAACGTATCGTTAATGTGAAGTATCTAGTCTAGTTTGATGTCGTGTCTAGTTTAGATTGTGAACACCCGCACAAGTAATTCAACTAGGCCTTATGAAGTCATTGCAAAAAAATACTTTAAATTGCCTTTGTTCATTTAAAACGGCCCAAAATTTGCATATTTTCAATACATTTCGAAACCTGCTACAGCTTAAGTCACTCTCAGCAATGCGTGTGGCAATAAACCTGCAACGCTCTTTTCACCTGAATTTGCAGTTGCACGTGCGTTGCCACAGCAACTCTGCAGTTGACAACAGAAGTTATGAATGAAGTCGTAAGAATAGTAGTTTGTAACACGCGTTTATGTCTGTAAATTTAATGGAAACCACGTTCTTTTGCAATTATTTTATGAATATACAAATCATATATGATAGGAATAGTAGAGGACATAAGATATAAAATTATTGTACATTAAACGATGTAATTTAGCGAACGGTACTGAGATTACAGATCATTTGCATACTGTAGCTTGCATCAGAAAAATACATTTCGACTCTGAAATAATTTCGAGGCGTGAAAAAGTCAAATTTTTCTCTCCTGTAAAGTCATATATTTCGGGGAATTTTATAAAAACTGTTTGAAACAAAAGTTGGGAAAAACCATTGTGAATGAATATTTAGAATACAAACATCGAGTTAGTTCCAAATAAAGAAATAATCGACAAAAAGCATTTTATTTCTATTTCCGTGAGTACTATAGTCACATGTCGACATGTAACCCTCGATACGACAGCTCAAGTGTAGCTAGGTTTACATCGTAGGTAAACATCAAACGTCACATAAAAAAAAATAGAATTTAACATGTATAGGTTAACGTTTGACTGACTGCAGTTTAACATTCTGCACTCATAAGCTCCATTATAATTCATATTTGGACTTGTTGCTATTCATCATTATTGTGTTAAAAAGCTCATTCATTTCTCTTTCGATATTAAAAAAACAATACATATTTTTTTAGCAGCTTGTCATTAAAAAAAACACCAAATTCTGTATGTCTTCTAACTCCGGCTGTTGAAATATATCACTTGATAAACCACCATTGATTCAACGGTCACGATTTTCTTTGTGCAGCGCACACACAACAAAAATATTCCCTGATCGTTCGATCAGCATTAATTTGAGGCTCCGGTGTGTACTTAGATCAGTATATGTGCGAGATGAGAATTTTTTTATTGTTATCGGGCTATTTGTATAAAGCGATTTCCGAAGAATACGTCACTTGCTATCTGGATCTTTTATTGTAATACATTGGTTCAATTCCATGCGAGAAGTAGTAAAAATAAATAATGACGTGACAAGTTCCCGAGAAATAGTTGAGGCCTCCCCGAGAACAGGTAACAGGATATTATAACAGGGGGTTCCCCGAAATGAATAAGAATGGTTTAATATAGAATGCACTAGGAAGATTGAATTCGTGTATAGATCAGAAGTATTCAATGAATTCCCCATGCACTACTTCAGTTAAATTATGATTACTTCGCAAATGAACAAGTTTCCCCATATTTTTCAGATCATATCAATGCTCACTCGACAGAAAGGAGACAAAGTGAACAAACCACCAACACAAAAGGTGGAAAGGGGGGGGGGGGGGGGGGGGGGGGGGGGAGGGTCGCAGGAAGTCGACACCTAGAAAATCCAAAAAAACATATTAGTAGACGACAGGTTTCAAGAAAGAGCTGATTGTTTATTTATTAGTCAACAGTTACACATATATACATTGATATTTTTAAACATCACGTTAAAACAATCGTTTTGGGTAGAAAGTGTCACATACGACCTTATATGATATATGTACACATACAATCATGACAAATAGAACTACACAGAGTCAAACTAGTATTTATTTTAGTACAATATTTATCAGCCAATCAATACCTTCTATTTCACGTGTTCTGATCGTCTTAATGCTCACCTCGTACAATAGCTTCAGTTGGAGAAAACAATGTTTCAATGAATTAAATACTTATTTTGCGCCATTTCCACGTCCTTAGACATGCTCAAAGCGCTACATTATTACCCCAAAGGAGTGTACTTTCACAGCTGCTACTAATTTCAGCGCTTATCACGACCACGTAGGTCAGTATATCAAGTTTTCAGGTACCCATTTAACAGCTGGGTGGACTGAGTGCAATGTGAATGTGATACCTTGCCCAGGGGCACAGCACAGGAAGAGAGCCATCTCACAAGGTTGTGGCGTCTGCACAGGGATTCGAACCTTGGTCTCTGGCTAGAGAGGTCAGCATGCTGACCCGGCTACACCACTGCATGTGCTCCATTGGATATAATGACTAGGCCTAATGCAGGGGTTAGGAAATACATCTTTGACAATGGGCCGTTTTCAGGGTTTTTGTTAATTTTCTGAGTTTCAAATGGGCCATTGCCCATTATATCAATAGTAAACTTAACAATTTTAATGGGCCACATTTTCATCCAATGTGCAAAATGGCCCATGGCCCCTGCCTTTCCCAATCACTGCCTAATGCATTGTTATATATTTTTACATTGAAGAACCGAACTGAACTTATGGTTGTGCAGGGCAAACTCACTGCGTTGATGTATCTGCAATACTCCCAAAGCCCTTGCGTTATTCTACAAAGAGTAGGACAATGCTTAACTTCACACCGAATAAGTTGTACAGATGTTAATGCAGAAAGTTGTGGCATATTAATTCACCTTATCTTACTCCCATTGAGCATTTACGGGATGAAATGGAGCGGAGATAACCTTCTAGTCCAGTTAATATAAAGTTTAACCTCTAACTCTCTGCACAATAATTTTTTAACAGAAAGACAATACGATTGTATCGCTGAGCAACATGCAAAATGTCTATGTACTTTTAGCACTCAATTGTGAGTACTGATTTGGAAAACGCTGAACATAAGTACAATTTGCAGTTGTGAAGTGAAACTTGTGAACTTTAAAACAACGTTTAAAACATCATACAGTTTTTAGGACTTTCACACGTAAGAAAACACCCGAATCGTATAAAATAAGATGTAAATATAGGTTCCTTCATTAAGGAAAATAAGTAAATGCTTAATTTATCTCTTATATCTCTTATTCGGTGTTTGTTAGACATGTTGATCACTTCATCTATTATGATTTTCTTTGTAAAAACAGAAAGTGTATATAATTAAAACAGTATAACTAGACACATTTTAAAAGTGAATAAATGGACCTCACGAAAACGAATGAAAAAATCTATTTGTTTTTATGTTTTTAATCAATCGTAGCAGTTCCAAAACGCACTAGATTTGTATTCTTTTCTTAAGAAGTCCGATTTTCGAGTTGTGTTATTTTCTGAACTGCTAAATTCTATGAATCCATCATTATATAAATTAATCTTTAAAAAAATAATATCTTCTTGAAAAGTGAAATGAATTCTTAACTTAACTTTCCATTTCTATACACATGTAAGCGCCAAAAATAATTCTGTTATTCTCTATTGCTTACGACAGGTAAACATGACTGGCCAAACACTGATGAAAAGATTCCCATAAGCAGTTTGACACTCCCTGACTACAGGTCAGCATGTATACTCTCTTCATATAATAATTATTAGATAATGAGAGTATACGGGTTATTTTTATATCATGTATTAACGTCATTCAATACAACGAATAAATGTGTTGTTACAAAGAGCATTTGTAATGTGGTAGTGTAAACTAGATACAAACAGCGTTAAATGCGACTGTCTAGAAACCTTTAATGCAATGCAGCACGGACTTTACAAACAAATTCAATAACGATTGAATATCATAAGGGTCCATAATGATATCAGATATGTTCACACGACCTTCTCTTGACACAGTCGAGCTATATGCGTCAAAACGCATACACATCATAATGATTTATGTTAATAGTGGATACTATCAGTGCGACTAATAACTGTTGTGTCATTATGATGGTTTGTTTGGGAACTAGGTGTCACCGACCATTTTTTCCCTGATGACTGACTGTATGACTGAGCTGCCTTTGTCGGGAGAGAATGGTCACCGACATAAGCAGAACAATTTGTTTATCCATGGATCTATGGAATTACTCTACGTGTTGATAAGACTAGCTGTAATGTATGATGCAATTCGGGGACATACAATAACACCTCTGTAACGCAAACGTGTAGGGAGATTTAGATATACTTCAAATTAAAGGGTTTTCTAATTACCGAGTTCTTCGCAATTTGTGGGAAGCAAACGTGCATTTTGCATACACATAGATGTATAGAAAAAGCATCTAATTATGCTTGAAGTTCTCGATTAACATTATAATTTAGCCTTTATATGTTTACAGAGTAATTATAATTATTTTATTGGTAAAGGATATAACTACAAAACGGAGTGAAATAAAATATCGTAGATTCAGTTAAAAAACTTTTAATATTTCATTTTGAATTGCAATATTGATCATTACAAATCATATGTACATATCATTACAAAAATCCCATTTCAGAATTGGTTACACGTACACAATTATTTTTGTCATTGGAAAAGTGGGCAGTACAATGTATTTCCATTTTCAATTTCAGGGGTTATAAAATTAAAAGAAAATTAGTATTGTGACCGTAATGTGTTAATTAAACATTGATGAATTCTCGAACCTTCGATGCACAAGGAAGTATTTCTCTCATGGCCACTCACGAGTAAACATCACAATGACATTAACCTTTGAACAGCATTGAAGTCATCAATCGCTCATTTTATGCATATTTTCAGAGAATTCATTTTTCATGTTGGGGAAATATTTCACTGCAATAATGAAAAATAATGTTGCCTAAACTTTCTGAAAACTGAAAGTAACTTTTTAGTTAAAATTCATTTAAATGAAATCAAATGTTATACATTTAGGTTCATTAAATATTAGCATTAAAAAGGATTAAAAGTATGCATGTGGGAGGTTGATATTGCCCATGATTTGTTCCTGAAGTAGGTCATACATGTAGTTTTATGTTTAACCTTCTAAGCTAACATTGTTATATTCATGTGCTATTCTAATTTTTATTTTTATCGTTTGAATTTTTTAAAATCGGTAAAGTAACGGTTGATTCTGTAACGGTAAGGTTTTAGTTAAGGTTAAGGTAAGGTGATGGTTTAAGAATATTATAAGCTTTAGAAATATGGATTCAACAATATATTTTCAGATACAATATATGATATGAACAACGTTCTTTCAATGAATGTTTACTTACATTTTGTATTGATATTAAACTACTAAATGCCTCCTTAAATGACAGAAAAGCTTCCATCAAGAGATTTGAAAGAAGGGTACAAACGATTAATACGGTTTAACATTGCATTTGACCTGTCTTGTCTATACATAAAATACACAAAAGATCCCTTAATGTTGACAAATGAAGCAAGTTTTGACAAAATGGTATTAATGAACATAACTGCCATGGTTGCACGACATAGAAAAGTATGCTTCAATTGAACTAAGACATCAATGATAAACAAATCCTTTATGTAGTAGGAAATGATATTATCAGATCAATACGCTTTTGAGAATCCTCTACCTGTATTGTATGATTTTAGGTAAAAAGGTACAAGTTACACCAAAAACAACATAAAAATCGTCGACATTTAAGCATCAGGACTATTTTGGATAAGAAACTTACGACAAATAAAACAGTGGAGTGTATAAGCTATAAAATATTTATTATTAATTATTCAGAAAGTGTCATGACACAAAACATATCTCTTGCATATTGACAATCCCTGCAGTGGTGTGAACACCTACCAACAGGGACAAACATCGAACTATACAAATGTTCTTTCTTGTCCAGAGAAGAGTTTATTTAAATCTCTTTGACAAAAATACATAAAATGTTTCATAAATAAGCATAAGATTAAGATTCAAAGCCTAATTCACTTGCACGTGAATTTTGTAATATCGGCAATAAAAGCCTATCTGTTATCCTCACAAAGTAACTTTCTTTGTGTGGCTCTTCACAATTCTTAAGCTATTGGATCATTCAGATTCTCTGCATAGTAAATGTTATAACCGGTGTAGCAATGAATTCATTATACATGTACTCACGAATGTTGTACAGTCATATGAGAAAGAGTTTCCTCGGGAGAAGAAATTGTCCCCTAGTTGTATTCATACTTTCTAAGCTATTCTGTTATATCACATGCAACTTCGGGACCATACAATTGAAAATGGATTGGTGGAGTAGAAATGAGTCCGTATACATTTAACATGGTACATAGCCATAGTATTGACTGTGTATTCCAAATCCTGGGGAGAAGCTTATTCGACAATTTGTTTACTTATATATGCTTTACCTAGATTCAATAAGAAATATATTGAATAAGCTTTCATTGAAATGTTTATAAGTATTTTGAACATTACATGTACAGACAGTAACGATCCTGAAATGCATAATGCCATTGCAAACCACGGACAGAACGCAGCCTAATCATTATGTACTAGTGAGGCCGCAGTTTATAACACAGACGATATAAGAGGGTCTCTGTTTAAAGTTACAAGAGGAAATAGCATTGATAAACATTTAGCTAACTAAAGATTATTCAAAATATTTTTATAGGTTCTCCCTCATCATTAATCATTCACAAACACATTAAAATTAAAAAGCACAGTGAGGTATAGAACTGTCCAAGCAGGAACTCACGAAGTGGACTCTGACAGCAGTTTGATCCTTGATTCACTTCCTGCTCTTTCTGTGATATTGACTGTGGTGTATAGATGAGATGAGTCACTGGCAACGTTCGGTATTCATCAGGAATGAAGCACGTGCATGCCCATTAGTACAAACAGACCAGGAAATAAATTCGTTTGACACAGCGGTTATTCCATATTATAAAATTAATATTCGTTTCTTTTTTATCTAATCAAAATATAAAAAATATCAATACTTATCATTAACAGCCAATATTGCATCCAATAAAGTAATTAGGTTCTTTTTTCGTTCCAATTCTATATTTCATTGACCACTGATGACACAGAAAAAGAACTTATACAGTGTTAGTTGGTATCATACAACTGCATTCTGGAAAGTTCACATAACTGCATAACATTGAAATATATCATGTAATGTGCAACATCTTTAATACATCGTTGCATTGTGAAAAATGAATTCTAATGTTGTAATTTTACTTAAGAATATATTTAAAAAAATGAAACCCCTGGTCCGCCTAGGTTTTGAAATGGAACATTTTATCCCGAAATTATGGAAAATAGAATTAATTAATGTGTGACCCTTTTAGCATCACAATCTCTTAACATCGAACTGGCCTGGCAGTGCTTATATTCTTTGTAATAATGATATTCTACATATAGACAAAGGGGTTGCTTTATATGTTGAAGTAAAGCAATTGTCGACCAAAATAAAATCGAAATTTTATTTTGTTTTGACAAACAAGTGGGCGAACAAACTTTCGGGACGCACCTGTAATGAAAATTTTTTTAATTTTGCTTTTATCAATGACGATTTCAACCTTTAAATAAACTCAGTTTTCGATTATTTATATTTAATGTGAATAATTTTCATATGATATGACACGGTTGTAGATAAAATCGTACATAGTCGATTATCATTAGAATCATCAGCTTTGAAGTTTTCATTGATGTTAGAGTGGAATTTATTCATAATGACACTCAACCAGTATACATTTTCGAAACAGAAGTAAACATAGGTTTTGTAACTTGTTCAATAATTATGTACATTGTGTCCAGTCTGATGTTTGATTAGTCAGCGTTCACATTATGTTGTCTACTTGAAAAATGTTTTGGTTAATACAACTAAATGATAACTGAAGTTCATGAAATGGTCATACTAGAGTACTCACGGAAATGGCAATAAAATGGTTTTTGGCGTTTATTTCTTTATTACTCGACTAATATATGTAATTCTAACAGATGTTCAAATAACTAAGTTCTTCCCAACTAGGCCCTATGAATGAATTGCAAAAATATATTTCATATTGCTCTTGTTCAGGTAAAACTGCCCACAATTTGCATAGTTTCAATCAATTTGGAAACCTGCTATAGCTTACGTCACTCTCGGCATTGCGTGTCACAACAAACCTATAACGCTCTTTTCACTTGAATTAACAATTGCACATGCGTTGCTACAACAACTCTCTAATTGACAACACAAGTTATGAATGTACTCTTAAAAATAGTAGTTTGTAACACACGTTTAGGTCTGTAAACATAAAGGAATCCACGTACCCTTTTCAATTATTTTATGAATTTTAAAATCATATAAGATATGAATAGTAGAGAGCATAATATATAAACATATTGTACAGTAAACATTGGATCTTAGCGGACGGTACTGAGATTATAGCTCATTAACATACTATAGCTTTCATCAGAAACATACATTTCGACTTTCAAATAATTTCGGGGCGTGAAAATGACACGTTTTTTCTCTCCTGTAAACTAATATATTTCGGGGGATTGTACAATAAATGTCTGAAACAAAAGTTGGGAAAATCATTGTTAATGAATATTTAGAATCCAAATTTCGAGTTTGTTCCCAGTAAAGAAATAATCATAGTGGCAAAAAGCATTTTATTTCTATTTCCGTGAGTACTATAATGAATCATTCATATATACATGAAAGCTGATGCAATTCAATACGTAAATGTTAATTATTCATAAGCCACCTCAACCAACGTCATTATTCAATGAAATTCATGGTTATAGATAAATTTAAAAAAGGATTAATGTAAAAAAAATTCAAAATGATACAACTAATTCGGTTTCCCACACTGAGAACTGCAAAATATAAAATATCACGCGCCAAGTTAATAACATTAAAATGACATCAAACTTATTCTTTCTTACGAAATTGCAAAACGATTTAATCGTATCAGTTGTTTCATTATATTAGTTATTCATACTATGATATTTACTCAAAATCAGAGACAATGAATTCAGATAAATGCATTATCGTGGAGTTCAACAGAATTTACACAAAGTTTAACAAGTATTCTAACATTTGTCTCTGCTGTCGTTCATTGATTCATATTTATCATTCGAATCTTATATTTTAATAATCCAATATATTGACACATAAGAGGACTAATGAAATCAACCTGAGAGATTATTGAAGTGACAGTTGAAAGAATTATTATAGAGAGAAAAATCGAAACAATTATTTATTTATTTCATGCACACAAAACTGATTTCGGGACTTGACTCTATTTTCTAGTGACAGCTATATATGTTTAACAGAAGCACTCATTCTCAAAGACCTTACATTTATTCCTTTTAAAAATGACGAACAACACTTACAATACAGAAACTATGCAACGGTTTCTCGGATTTACCGATTTCGAATGAATACTCAATTGGCAAATATATTTTATGCAGAAGAATAGAAGGAAACCATCGTGAGTACAAAGTCTTATGGCGGTGTATCAACGCTAAAAATCATTTCATCAGCACGCCAATTGTATTTATTTCACTACACTGAAAATGAACAATCATTTTACTTTTGTGTAAAATAATCATTCTGAATCCTTTGACACAAACGTAAATATGTTCTTTGATATAATGAAATAAACATTAGGCATCATTTCAAAACTTCAGTTTTATTTTAATTAGAATAATAAATTTCATTTCGACCCTATCAAGAAACTGTACTAATTGACTTAGGATTAAAATAACATGTTTGACGCTGTTTGTCACATATTCAGAGAAATATTTCAAAACATTGATCATATTTATAACACTTCAACAATTTACATAAAACCAGAACGTTTGTCAGTGAGGTATTAAGTAAGACTATTGAACACTCAATCGTTAAAACTCGTTTCGTCTTTCACCACCATACGATACATCAGGACATTGAAATTAAACGATACCTAACAGACAGATAAGTGAATAAACTGTATGTTATATGCAGAGACTAGTTTCTTTCTCAAATTTATTTATAATGTACAATCCAACAGGTGAACGATTCAGTTGATCTTTTGTTCAGAGCTTTATCTACTAGCTGAAGTGTTATTGTGTGATCAGTAACTTGTAGCAGTAAAATTTCAAAGGGACAAGCAACGAAGTGCTACCCAACCGTGACTCACTGCAAGTGAGAGTATACATATATCCCACCCGATTGTGCAGTATACGTTCACTGCAGCTAAAAGTTTAGTTGAAGTGCTTCTGTGAATTTCTGAGGAACAGATTAACAAGGTAAATCAGGCAGTTTATCTTTCATAGTTTGTCTCGTCATTGAACAACGAAAATAGTTTATTGATAGTCAACTTCTTTGTTTGCGGTAGGACAAAATTCATTACACACGTATTCACCCCTACTACACTGAGTAAGGTAATTGCAGTTACCTTCTCAAAAAATGGCGGAACACCTAGACATCGCTGATTGTGACTTTTCTTCAAATGCATTTCACAACAATACTAGGTTGTTTTCAGTTATATAATCTATGCGCATGTATTAGGCATGTAACAAAGATTCATTAGATGACATGACACCAGTTATGAAGTGTGTAAATAAATCACAATCTTTGTTTTAAAAACTCAAGCGAGAGTAAGGTAACTCGGTTATTTGGAGTAAGGTAACTGTTATAAGAATTGAATCATTGAGAAAGGTAACTGTAAAATTATCTTTTCTCCCACGTGATAGCATGAATAATAACTAATGATACATATCATTTACACTTAAGAAATGATATATAGGTATTTCAAAATGATATCCTCGTAAAAAAGCACCTTATTGTTAAAAAATGTTTTTATTGTATAGGGACCAACTCAATAATAGATATCAAATAAACTGATTTATATGTAATACAACAATTTTACCGATTGCCGATTTATTGATTCCTTTCATTCATTCACTATTCTTATTCATTTATATTTGACACTGGATATTAAAGACGGACCTGATGCACTTCCATTCACTCACTCATTCTCATTGAAAGTGCATAATTGTATATGTGTTTTTCACAAAAGTCCAAAGTCAATATCAAAACTTGTTATAGATTTGATTAGGCCTATATTAAAACAAAGCTATAAACTTAACAAGTTTAAGTATTAAAGCGATCATACATTTTGATAAATGTAAATGCAAGTCTATTTTAATGTATTTATAAATTTCCCGCCTTTGCTAATGAAGGAATCTGTGAAAACTATAAATAACTAGAAAATGTGTCAACAAGACATTAAGGCTTATTATTTGAAACAAAACAAAGTCACTTTGAAGCGATATATTCAGTTTCTATCTACATTTTGAAAGCTGAAGAGTTTTTTACCCTTTCAAATCAAATAGATAACCTCTCTCGCAAGAACTAGACACATTATTTCAGTATTTGATTACGGTACTAATTATCTAAAAACACATAGCTTGTTTCCGGCAGGCTGAAGATAGCTATTGCATATTATGTCTTATAGCCGCCCCATGCCTGGAAAACAATTTCACATTGAACAAGAAACTACATTTTTTATAATTTTTAGCTCACCAGGACTGAAAGTCCAGATGGGCTTATGGCATGGCCCGTCGTCCGTCGTCCGTCCGTAAACTTTTGACACTTTCTACTTCTCCTCGTGAACAATACACACTAGAGAGCTGAAATTTTGTGTACAGGTACCTTAGCATATGGAGATCCTATTTGGGGTCACAGGGGTCACAACCTTAAAAACCTATTTTCATCTTCTTCTCCATTTCCAAAAGGTCTAGAGAGTTAAAAATGATATGTGCAGACTCCTTGGCCAATGGGGATTCTAATTTGTAACTTTGGTGACCCTGTGACCCCAAATAGGGTCACAGGGGTCACAACCTTAAAAACCTATTTTCATCTTTTTCTCCAGTTCCAAAAGGTCTAGAGAGTTAAAATGATATGTGCAGACTCCTTGGACAATGGGGATTCTAATTTGTAACTTTGGTGACCTTGTGACCCCACATATGGTCACAGGGGTCAGAACCTTAAAAACCTATTTTCATCATCATCTTCAGTTCCAAAAGGTCTATTGAGCTGAAAGACTGCATGAAGACTCCTTGGCCAATTGGGATTCTAAACTGTAGGTTTCGTGACCCCATGACCCCAAATAGGGTCACAGGGGTCACAATCTTTAAAACCTATTTTTACTTCTTCTCCAGAAGCATAACGTCTAGAAAGCTGAAACTTTGTGTATTCCTTGACTAGTGAGGATTAATAATTGTAGGTTTTGTGACTACTAAGGGGGGAATCACATTGACCACATTTTACCTAAAGCAAAATCAAATGTAAAGCCTGATGAGCTACAGAGCCAATGGCTCTATTTTTTAATTTTGTTTCAAATATAACTATTTTGTTTGAATTTGATGAACTGTCGTTTTTGATCGGCCCGTGATCGAAGAGATCGACTGTCACACGCTCATAACGTTAATTACAAGACCGTTTAGGCTTAGAATAAATATTGTGGTACCTAGGTCATGTGAGTTTGTGTTTGTCATTTTACATAATTAAAATCGAATTGAGAAACAGAGAGAACTTTACATATAATCCTATCTCGAATAGCAACCAGGTTTGGGACATTACTAGGCCTATTTATATAGTTTAGAGGGCCTAAAGTGTAGATTAAAATCATAAACATATGAGAATTTCATTTAATCAAGAAAAAGTGACTTTCACTTCAATAACATGTTCTTTCTTACATTTCTGGTCCTATACACTTCCCGATCTCTGCAATACCCTCCGTGTTTGGTAATTGGGTACAGATACCATAGGCAACCATAACGTAAATTACACTACGTAAATGTAAAAAGAGGCTTTCTTCGAGTCAATGTTTTTATGGCTACGTTGGAGCGATTTTGTTTGCTTACAAGCAAACTTAAGAACTGTTTACATCTTAGGAAATAATTTTAAGGGCATTAATATTTACAAAAATCCATAACGTGGATAACAAACTCAATCATACGCCTACTCTTTAGAGGATATTATGTTAGAAACACAAGCAACTATTTTAAAAGTGACTATTGCTTGGATTTTCTTTTTAATCACTATACAACTCAAGGAAAAGAACTGATATAATACTCATATTCCCTGCGACTATCCTTGTCCTGTTAAAGCTGATTTAAAATCTATAATGTTAATTACATAAAAAAAATAGCGACATTAATAAAATTACATTTTTGGAAAAGCTTAGTAAGATAAGAATGTGGCATGTCCCAAGGCATTTAAGGTTATTGTATAAATATGAGAAGTAAAATACTTGTATTGTTCTATATATTCTATAGTTTAAAAATATTGATATAAAAGAACGACATAATAACGTTGTGTTTTTGTTAATTGTGCACTTTCATCCAGAATGAGTGCAGTGCTTCCTGCAAAGGTCCTATAAACAAAGAATATTTACATATTCATGGGAATAACACATTCCAAAACCCCTCTCAGTTACCTTTCTCGCATTTTTAAGTTACCTTACTCATGTCACAAAATGTTTACCAAGTTACCTTACTCTCGCTTGAGTTTTTAAAACAAAGATTGTGATGTATTTACACACTTTATAACTGGTGAAATGTCATCTAATGAATCTTTGTTACATGCCCAAGACATGCGTATAGATTATATGACTGAAAATAACCTAGTATTGTTGTGAAATACATTTGAAGAAAACTCAAGATCAGCGATGTTTTGCTGTTCCGCCATTTTTTGAGAAGGTAACTGCAGTTACCTTACTCAGTGTAGTAGGGGTGGTATTTAAGAATTGAATGTCTGTTTGTGTGTTTGCACTGGAAAATGAACGATGTAAAAGCTACATTCAAACTTGTGTGAACCAAGCGAGCTTGCGAGCGGGTTCACATGAAAGTTTGAATGTAGCTTTTACATCGTTCATTTTCCAGTGCAAACACACAAACTGACATTCAATTCTTATAATTTCGCACCAAATATGGAATGGAACGGCGGAGTGATATGAATACTGTTTTTTTTCCTTTGAACGAGTAACACTGCGACATGCGACCAGAAATAATTCCAATTTGAAAAGAAACTGAATATTTATCAAAATAAGTCTGTGTTATATATGAGATAAGATAACATGATGCACAAAGAATTTCTAAATGAAGCGCAAACTTGTATAAAATCCCTTCGTGCAAGGACAAGAGATCAGAGTTATCTGCCTTACATTTATGCATTAGACGTCGTGTCATGCTGGCCGCCATTTGCAGGGGTATCTTCGTCAAAATATGTAAACAACAGTAATTAGTGACATGTAACTGCTCTGTCGATAATTGTCATCTCTTGTGTATACATCGTGAGTATGAAGACTGTCTTTGTTACGCTTTACAGTACTCAATAATGACCGTAATGTAAATATTCATCTCGTTCCGTTCGATCAGATCTACTAGGCTATTTTGCAACAAATGATTAGCCTATCAAATGATCTAAAACAAATGATAAAAGTGAATGTTTTCAAATCAAAATAATCTACTTGGAAAATAAAGCTATAATTACAATTCCATTGGTAATTTTTACTAACAAATTCTTGAATAACGTTTGGTTTGATGTTGGACGGAGAATCAAAGTAGTTCCGGTCAACGTTCACACAAGTATGAACACTGTTTTTGTGAGTTCATGGGAAATGAATAGATGAATCTTCGATCACATGCGAAAGCAACCAAATCGACAGCTTCTAATACTAGCTTAAGATGCATAAGGACGTTGTTTTTTTATACTTTTCGAATATTTTTAATTATATGTTGTCCAATTGCTAAAAAAATTACAGTTATAAACGCATACCTTTTTTATTCCCCGCAGAGCTGAACATTCTATAAATGTGAACTGTGACATCTACGATTGTGGTTTTCCTCCATAAACCCTATAAATGATTACTGACTATATTGCTATTTGAATGTAACATTCTTGAATTAGTTGTTATGTTTGTTAAATTTGATTGATAAGTTTAGGCATACAACAACAACAATTTTATTTAAAATGCTAATTTCGGGAATGTATTTTCTAAATCAATAACTCTATTCAAACTTAGTATACGTCTCTTGGTCGATGTCCAATGAACAAAATTTCATTGCAACAAAAGACAAATATATCTAAGAGAAATAAACAAAATAAGAAACGTTTATTCATATAAAATAACTTGAATATAAAACACAAGCTAACATTTCAAAGCCCTTTTTTTTTCATTATCGTATAGCTGACAAAATGATAATCATTTAGATTTTAAATTAATATCAGTCATTGATTTGTATTGAGCCCTGTTCCAAAAGTATGCGTTGAGTCACACGCCAAATATACTTCTATACAGTTTAAAAACAAATTATACAATTTCAAATCCAAACAAATATTGATACTTCGTTTATTTACAAGTCAGCGTAAATGTACAGTGCATACATATCACTCAATGTAGAAGCTACAAAGGCTATATTTTTAAGCATTGATTACAGAGCGTAACTTAGGGAATTGAAAGCTTTTCAGTACATAAACTGTAATGAAAATAAAGAAAAAACAAAAAAAATCAACAAATAAATCATGCATATTATCATTTAGGATAGCTAACAATATTTTCTTATTAAATCGTAAATATAAAAAGTCTTCAAATTAGTTAGTTGACTGAATGTTTTACTAAATTGCCTCTCCACTTATAACTTCTAAACTATACTGGTGGATACTGTATGGAAGTATCAGGAAATACCAATAGTAAACTCCTAACCTTTTAGCACCCTCGCCGAGCTTACCGGTAATCTTTTGCCAGCCAATGGTAAGGCGTTATTTGTTATGTACACGCAGGTAGTTTTCTAAAAGTAGATATGATCCCGTGACTGTCCCGTTGAATTATCCCTCTTTCTGTTACTGTTACTGATCGCATTCTTGGTCACACAAGTCAAACTGTTCCATTGCTCGACACTACCTAAAGGGGACTACCGTTGTACTTTTCATTCAGCGGAAAGCGGTACATAATTCTTAAACTAGAAAAGTGTTGTCCATGGGACACAGATGCCCCCGCTAATAAAACAGTCCCCAATGTTTTCAACCATAGAATTTAAAACAAAATAAGAGCTGCAGACCTTTAGCGTCATTTATGTTCAAACATCCATTTAAAATTCCCAAAACATAATATAAGATGCACACCTTTAGGATACCTATAAAGCATGTTTGAAAGATCAGCGCAATCTATCCAGTACTTTTTGAGGAGAAGTGGATAAACAACATCCCTTATCATACCAAAATGGCCTTTGTTCAACATGTCAGCAATTTGAAAAAAAAATTAAAAAATTGAAAAACAAAATAGGAGATGCACACCCTTAGGATGCCTATAAGCCATGTGTGTAATTTCAATTAAATCTGTTAATGGTTTTTGAGGAAAAGTGGAATATCGATACCCTGTATAGAGCGGTAACGTACGTATGGGCGGACGGACAACCAAGAGTAATCCAACATGCCCCTGCCATATTAGGTGAAGAATATCGCAACATTAAGCCCTTTTGGTGATCGAGAACGCCTTTTAAATACTCTTTACAGTTTTAGACGGTTGTGTTTATGAATATTAAAGTTCAGCACGAATAAACAAGGAAAAAGCGAAAATATGAAACGATCAGCTGAAAACTTACAAAGTTATGTCTCGGTCAAATCACCAAGAAAATATGTACATCACTTATTCATGTGAACTGTAGCAGTGTCAAGACCCTTTTTGGCACCTGCACTGTAACGAACAAACATAACAAACAGGACACGAAATATAAAGAGATTGAACAAATGTGACTAACCGCATACCCAGTAGCTTAATTTGTCAAAGACGAAACATGCATATGCTGTTGTCAAACTTTCAAAAGTAACATAAGTTAACAAATCATAATTTAATGATTGAAGTACACTAATATCAATATACTTAATACATCAATAAATATTTCAACTTCCTTAATTTTGATTTACGATGACATAAATGAACTATGAGGAAGTATATACATTAATTTATAAAAATTGTGATCATTTATATATTGATTACAATCAGTTTGACCACTATAGCAAATTAGTTCTCCACTCGAAAGAACAATGACAGTTTTGATTGTTTATGGTCGTCATACCTAGATAGTTACAATACCATTGTTAACACAGACATACGTAGGTCCTTATAACACTCTCAAAAAGACAAAAATAACATTTTGGAATTGTATCTTTGAATGTCCTGGATCAAGTTGCTTTCATTTTGAAATCACTTGACCTTGCCGCCCACCACATGCATCTTACAGTCAACATCAGTATCGCATCAGTAAAATCTAAACGCCTTAGCATATTCAACTTCTATACAGAAGTCTCAATAATCTCTTTTACAATATTGTCAACATCATCGGCATCAGTAACAATGGCAGCAACAGCTGGAGCTTCAACATCAGGATAAGCTGGAGCAGGAGCACCACCCACTGCAACTGGATGCTTGAGATGTTCCGGTTCCTCCTCCAGTACCATCTGTTCTTCCTTACCCTCCGCCGTAGGAAGCACTTTTTCTTTGTTAGGAAATAGAACTTCATCTGCCGATTCATATATCACATTTTCGAAAATGACGTCACAGTCGAAATGATAATTAACTCTTCGGGGCCGTGGAGACTTAACTTGGTTTTGTTGGCATGGTAACGAGGTGTGTAACTCGAGATCAACCTCTTGTTGTAGTGGAGGATGATCTGGCGGTTCACGTTGCCGTGGTAACGGGTGAGGTAAGGGAGGACAAATATCTTGCGGTATCGCCGGCAGATCTTGTTGTCCAACGAACAAAGGACGTAATTGAATATCTATATCTTGTTCAGGTAGAGGACTTCGTGGACTTTTTAACAGGACAGGCAGACTACCATCACTTCTTGCTCTCACCATTCGTCGGGAGTCCTTAACGAGGTTATCTTTATTTATATCATAGTATCTGTGTCCAGTGAAAGTACTTGCGCTGTTAATACTTGACTCGAAGATAGCATCAAGGTAAAAGTCACTGAAATATATGATACCTATATGATACATATTTACAATAAAATACAATACAATTATAAAATACACGGAGGGTTTTTATCTAAAATAAATAGAAAGAAAAAATAGAGTATATATTAAAACAATAACACAGCTTGTTAGTATATATACAGCTGCATATCTAAAGTTTGTCCACTTATCTTCGTTTTTAGTACAAATATCATGTAATTTGGAATGTATTTGGGGCATCCTAGCAATGCCAAAACGAAAAGATAATGTTGAAATTTGAGTACGTAAGTTAACATTCAGTTTGCGTTAACATATTCGTATGTCATACCTAAAAGTTCACCATAACTAATTTGGCAGGGCATTGAAATGACCAGGGGTCAACATTTCGAAAACGCTATTTTGTATTTTTCGCTACAAAATCATTCTTTAGTGATCAATAGCTTTAGACCTAAGTCATATTTGTTCCTTTGCATTAATGCAATGTAGTTGTACTGATTTCTTTCTTCCAATGTTTATATGGAATATTTAAATCGAAATTTAATAAAATCGGAATTTCACAAATATGACTCCATCTGTCTATTTAATCATGATAGATATCTCAATTCAGTACCAGTGACAAAACGATACCGAAAAAAGGTTTGGGAATGATTATTTTACTAATGGACAATTCGTTGTCCCTTGTAGGTGCCATTGGAGTTATTTTATGGATGTCAAAATGAAACCCAATTTACATTATATTTGCACCAAGGTACACAAGCAAGTGAACAAACTTTAGATACGCAGCTGTAGTTTGAGGTACACTCTAGTCACATCTAAGTCACATAGTTCATCAGTAATAATCATTAAGTCTGAATTAGTAATAGTTGAGAATCAAGGCTGGAGGCTTATCGAAACGTTTATTTAAGATTATCAATGATTAAAATCGACTGCCGTTCCAATTCCTCTGTTTCCTGTGCCTATTTTGAGTACTGGCATATTATTTTACCATACATGTTCTTAAACATGAAACCAAGATAACACGTCACATTTTGATACGGACAAGTTATCACTTGAGCGAACTTCAGTCAATCTGTCAAACCTGAAGACACGACAAAGGTCTATTGACTATGATTCATTTTTATCATAATACTCCGTACCGGAGAGCTACAGTAAATAACACTCAAGTCGTCAGGCAATCATAATCAAATTGATTTATTTAACGTTAAATCGATATTTTTCGAAAACACATTTACATACCTATCACATGAAAATGACATGTTGACTGACGCCTGACAAACTCACAGACAAAATCTGACTTGTCTACTATCAAGCTGACAACTAGGTATATGTATATACATTATCACTTAAGCTTACTTCAGTCAATCTGTCAAACCTTAATGCAGAACAAAACTTTTGAAGCAACGGAATGCCCGGAAACTAAAATCGGAATAGACTGGATCTGTGTATGCTCAGACGCTTAACATTTCAAAATCTACATACCTGCCCAAAGTTGATAAGATCCCAGATGTTTGGGGACGTGACGTCTTAGCTTGGACCTGTTGGCATGGTGACGGACAAGGTGACCAAGGATCAACATCAAGTTGAGTTAAAGTAATCAATGGCGGTTTTCGTTGGGTTTGTAACGGAGGAGGCAGCCGTAGATTCACATCTTGTTGAGATGGAAGGCTTCTTTGAGGGATTCGTTGACTTGGTAACGGGAGAGGCAGCCGAAGATTCACATCTTGTTTAGATGGAGGGCTTCTTTGAGGGATTCGTTGGCTTGGTAATGGGGGCGGCAACCGAAGATTCACATTTTGTTGAGATGGAAGGCTTCTTTGAGAGGTTTGTGGGCTTGGTAACGGGGGAGGCAGATTCACATTCTGGTGTGGAAGATTGTTGCCTCTTGCTGTCACCATTTCACGGTTGTTGATGAGATTATCGTCAACAATTTCGTAGTATTTGTGTCCAGTCGAATTACTTTCTCTGTCGTCATTTGCCTCGGGTATAGCATCAAGACGGGCCCGTCTATTTCTGAAACATAAACATAAAATTGTATAGATTGGATATAGATTTTCAGGTCCATAATAAGAATGAACCTCACTTTGAAACGTCAGATATTACCAGTTCCTTTACATGAGTTATACATGCAATTTAAATAAAAATATTTACTTTCTACATTTACCTTTCAGAAACAAATAACAAACATAATCGTACTATATTGTCTCGTCAGATTAATTCACAATAGATTCAAACGGCCTAATCGGTAATGTCCATATCCCTTCCAACAGTCATCAGGTAAAAAATAGTATAATAGTATAATACATATTTGTTGAACAGGAGCATGTTTTGCTTCACGCAACTTAAAACTTAATACCCAACTTCACTGATAACTGACAGTTCATGTAAGTAAAAAGTTCATCGTATACATATACTTTCGGAACAGGAGAGGGCTTGTTCTGGAAAAGCATTGCTCAAAGTCAATATGAACATGTCCCCAATTTGATATAATAAATAGAAAAGGTCTTTAATACATTCCACATGAGTTATATCTATGTATACATTTTGGAATGTAAACCACCTTAGATTAACTTTCAGACTAATTTTTGCTTTTTCCGCAATGGTTAAAACTTCAAGCATGATCCTGCATTGTTATCTTATCTTATGACCCATACCGAGGAGATACAGAAATATTACAGAAGTCAGGCAACAATGTCATATTTAACCTCAATTTAATATTTTTAGAAAATACATTTACATATCTCCTCTCTTTTTACAATCAGTACAATAAGTAAAATGCCAAAGAAACTCGCTGCCCCACCCAATGATATTTTAAGGATAAAAGTTAAAATTGTTGATAAGAGTCTGTGTCTGAATTTCACTAACTCTTTTGCTGACAAAACTTTCTTCTATTTCATAATCAAAACATGTGTCAGTCCACATGTTATTAACCGCTTCTACCCTGATACACATATCAGAAAACTCAAATATTCTATTCAGGTCACACTTAACTACAGATGACTCATTAATCTCAATTACGATGTATTCATCACTTTTTCTTTGTTAGGAAATAAGAATGCGTTTGTGGATTCTAGTTAGCAGTTTCGAAAAGACGTCATAGTCGAAATGATTATCATTTCTTCCGGGACAGCTTGGTCTCGTTGTCATGGTGACGGGGCATGTATATCTAGGCGAACATCAGGTTGAAATGAAGGATTCTCTGGCAATTCTTGTTGACTTGGTAATGGGGGAGTTAGACTAACATCATGCTATGAACAATTACTGGTTATTCCTGTCACTATTATTACACGAGAGTCTTTAACAAGTTTATTATCGTAAATTTTGTATGATTTGATCCCCGTAATAGAGACACTGGGGTAGTCAATTTGATTTCTGAAATGTTTTATTGATTGAACGCCGCCAGTCTCTCACACCTCCATGAGAAAAAATAATTAAAATTATGCTACAAAGTTAATATAAACTTTGAAGATAATAGGAATATTTGAATTGAATAGGCCCTTGATTTTGCATGGCACTGACACACCAACATTAGACACTGTGCCTTCAACTGGTTCTAACCGCGCTAATGACAACATAATACGCAATTAAATCACTTTGGATTATATTATGAAAACAACATTGCTACGTTGATATAGACTATGGTCATTGCTCAAGCAGTTTAGAATATACTCCCTTAAATAATTTGATCGTGCTGGCATCATTCTCTCCCCACAGAAGCAGCTCAGTCATACCTGAGTTAGCCTCTGTTCTATTACGGCTAATACATGGGATAGAAAGGTAGAAATCTGATTGGAGGCAATCGAAGTTAGTTGTGAAATCAGCGACGCCGTTTCAAAAGTGGTCATTCTTAAAACCTCGGCCATCTCCGTGTGGTTCGTCAAAGATTTCGTTGAAATTTAACATCCAGGGGAGGTAATTTTTTCTTTTACAAACCATCGCTTTTTACCTTCTCAGTAGTTATTATTTGGTTGATTAGTAAAATAAAATTGATCATAAAACAAATAATTTACTCAATTATAAAACCGTTTCTATCTAATGATAAACCCTATCCATATCTGATTTTCAAATAGTTTCCCTCTCACACTGTTATTGAAAAATACAGGTAAAGACATAATATTTTCCATGTCACTTTACGACCGTTAAGAACTCTCCGAGTCATGGATATCCAAAAGGTGTTTTCATTGGCTGCAAATAAGGGAGATATTTTAAGTTATAACTTTTTCCGCTATGGTAATCTACCGGAATCCCAGGATCTTGGCGTAATAGAACAGAGGCTAACTCAGGTATGACTGAGCTGCCTCTGTGGGGATAGAAAGTGCTGGCATAAAATTAAAAAAAAGAAAAAGAATAAAAACACAATATGTATACAATCAAAAAGAAAAAGAACTAATCAAAATTGGTTCTCTCCAAAGATCGGATTAGACATTATGTGGTGTTTTATCAATCTACAGTTGCTATTTCTTCGAAATTATTCGAATTATCAATAGCCTCTGACTCTTATGATACCAAAAATAGATCTTCTCTGGAATTTCATCTATTTCATCAATATTAACAACTTTTATATTTCTGTCATCTTCATCCACGATGGCATTTGTCAAAGAGTCAGGAACATCATGGTGATCAATTCCTATCCTGGGACTTGCTATGGCCTGATACGCTGTAATCTTCCACCTCAATTTCAATTTCTTTTGGTGCCATTGGTGCAGCATTCTCGATAATCCAGAGTTTACGTTCCGATTAGATCTCCACTAACCTCTGGAACCAATATGGGCTCAATGCGATTCATAAATTACCTCTCCTTAGTTGCATTACCGTCTTTCATTAGCCAATCAGATAGACCTTAAGTCAGAGTCAGAAATAGGAAAGAAATCATCGCGGCAGATTAACGGCGAGTGAGTGAGTTGGGGTTTAAAGATACAATCAGCAAACAAACATGTGGATTTGCCATCCATGAGACAGAAGATCGGAGAGAAAGAAGTTCGACAGGATGAGAGAACAGACGAAAAAGAGGGATAGAAAGCAGGTTTTAGAACGACACAAATTTTGTCTGATTTCTTCCAATTGACTTTTAAAGCTTGGGTGACCCTACCAGGAGCATACCAGCTCCATTTGGCATAGCTCAAGGGTCGGTGAAGCACACAAGCCACGACACCGCAATAACGTTTTGAGTCAAGTGGGATGGCATAAAATCAAATCAAAAACATTCCATAATACATGAAGTTACTAAATCTATATACCATCGGTTATTTATGCAAACTTGTGTTGTAATTTTCCTTACACAGTTTTTCTTTCGGATCTGTCAACTCTCTTAAAGTTAGATTGCAGCATCTTTTATAGCTGGAATACTGCTGACAGCACGTTAAACCCCAACTCACTCACTATTTCATAAATAAAATCAAAGGCCATGCGATAAAAAAATTTGCAGCCCAGAGGTATTCTTCTGGACGAGAACTGGGAATGCTAGGTAACAATTGATATACCCCACCCGTTTTGATAGACAAAAACACTAAAATACAGTCTTGAAATCCATCTCTTTGGATGTCATTTCTGTTTATTGACGAAGCGGGGGGTGTCATGAAAGAAGCCATGCGATTGGTACGCTGCTGAAGGCAGCGTAGATACCTCATTGAACAATATGCCTCTAAGGGCAGGTAATTTGTGAATCGCATTGAGCCTATTGTGGTTCCAGAGGTTAGTGGAGATAGTGGTAAATTCTGGATAATCGAGAATGTTGGTGCAGTTTGCCTTCTCTTCTTTCTTTGGATCCTTTCCATCCTTTTGTGCTTTAACTTCTCCTGCTTCATGGCATCTTTTGTTTTCATTTCTGTTCCAATATTCTCAAGGCTCCTCAATCGATTTGCCTCCTGTTGTATTGGTACCTACCTCAGCGTCACTTATCGGTACTTCTTCCTCCACAGAAGCTTCATTTGTAGTTGTGATTTCATCAGTATCTACCCGGCTACTGTAGTATGCAACAAATTCAATATCATTTTCTTGTTTACTGAAATTCAACAGATAGTTAAAGGGAAACATAAGAGGTCTTATAGTGAGGATTTCACATTGCTTCTCTGCTATAATACTTTATGAACAGCGTTCCTGAAAATATATCTCTGCATTAGGTTATCCACCGAATTATCTAAAATAACTCTCGGTTATATTCAAGATTCATTGTATGAAACAATGTTAAAATCAATCCTTTGAACTGGTCTGTAGATAAATGAACTTACTGCAAGATTATGTGCCTTCTCTTCTTCAAAATAATAATCACCGTTATTCCAAACACAATCAAAGCTGCCCCCAAGGCTCCACATACGACTTTTAGGATCTTGTTTTCTAAAACATATTTAATATTCTTCTATTCAAATAGGTTTAATCATATCCAATCAATATTTCCAAACAGGTATTTATAGTAAAACAACCGAATTTGTTATTCTTCCATTATTCAATGTTGTCATTTACTTACATAAACACTGCATTTAAATCATATAAATACACCGGAACTAGCGAGGTGAACGGCGGAGAGATGTTGCTAGCGAGGAGCCGAAATCGAAAGTAATATTTTACTTCTTAACTTTCAAATAAACAACATCCTGTGTTAATTTAGCACACATACTTAGCAAAATGTATGTGCTTGTTATTCTGTATCCAAAGGACAGTAACAATGACAGTTGCGTGTAATGCTTCTGTTAGTAACATATTTGCTATCTCTGACTATGAACTGGATATGACATTAAATAGTTATGTCTCGAAAAGCTATTGACATGATAATAACACCGAAAAAGTTGATGAAACGGCGATGATTGCTTTTTAAGTGATCCCGTTTGCGATTATGCTCCTCACTCAGTAGCAATATTTCTCCGCCGTACACCTCGCTAGTTCCGGTGTACGGTTATACACAGTGATAAATGGATACTAGACACAATCGTGGCATTCATATTCTGTTTTTCTGTAATTGTTACTACAACTTGAAACCCATCATAAGTAAGAAAGCCAATTGTGCCACACAAATCCTTATGTACTACAAACAATGATATGATATAATATGATATGATATAATACCACAAATGATAAAAAATGACTTAATACAATACAATGTAATAGGAAACTCATAGGCGCTCAATACCTTTTACAATATATTTTCATCTGAATCCAAAATCATATTTGAACTTAGTATTAAGTTACTTTTATTTGTGTGCTATCAACCCTGCATTTAAATCGTATAAATACATACTTACCTGTTGCAACCACTGCACATTCCCCCGTGTTCTGGTCACAGTTTCCGAGACAGTTGGTGGGGCACATTACATTGCAGAATCTCCCTGTGTAGCCATCAATACACCCGATACATTCTCCTGAGGTCTGCTCACAGTTTCCGAGACAGTTGGTGGGGCACATTACATTGCAGAATCTCTCTGTGTAGCTATCAATACACCCGATACATTCCCCCGTGTTCTGGTCACAGTTTCCGAGACAGTTGGTGGGGCACATTACATTGCAGAATCTCCCTGTGTAGCCATCAATACACCCGATACATTCTCCTGAGGTCTGCTCACAGTTTCCGAGACAGTTGGTGGGGCACATTACATTGCAGAATCTCCCTGTGTAGCCATCAATACACCCGATACATTCTCCTGAGGTCTGCTCACACTCGTCTCTGCAGTACCGGGAACAAGTCTGATCACAGAACACACCAGTGAACCCAACTTTACATTTCATACACTCCCCAGTGCTTTGATCACATGCATCTTTGCAGTTCTCGCAAGAATCATTACAAAACTGACCCATTAATCCCGTTCCACAAGATTTGCAAACTCCCGTTGTTTGATTACAACCCCCATTACATTTTTCAGAACACTTCTCATTGCATTTCTCACCATGAAATCCAATGAGACAACCGAAGCAATGCCCTGTCTTCTGGTCACATTTGTCTTTGCAGTTAGCAGGACATTTCTCTGAACACCTTTCGCCGCTGTAACCCACTCTACAAACATTGCAGGTTCCTTGGTATCTGTCACATCCATTTAAACAGTTTACTGGGCATGCTTCATTGCAGGACCCCCCTCCAAATCCTTCAGCACATTTCACACACTCGCCAGTGTCTCTGTAACAACCGTCTCCACAGTTCTCTGGACATGGTTCCTCACATTCATCTCCGTAGGTACCATTATCAAGACAGGGTCTAATACAGTTTCTGTTCAACTGGGTGCAACTTGAACATCCGGATGGGCAGGTCTCATTACAGAAGGGTCCAGTGAAGCCTGGTTTACACAGGTGGCATTCCATCGTTTTTATGTTACATGATTTTCTACAGTTAGTCGGGCAAGGGTTGATACAGCGTGCTCCACCATAAGTAGGTTTACAGTTGATGCACGATCCAGTTTCCTTATCACAAGTACCACCACACATCATTGAGCAGGTCTGATTACATAGTTTACCGAAATTATGTTGATATTTACACGACCCTGTGCATTCTTCAGTTACTCTGTGACAAGTTATACACGAGGCCCGGCAAGGTATATTGCATTTCTCCCCACTCAGTCCATCTGTACATTGCTCAACAGGTGCTTTGGAAGCAACTGTCACCAACAGCATCATCAGAGGTAACACACGGGTAGACATCCTGTTCTTAAAATAACCAAGGATTGGTGATGCAAACTTTCAAAGTAAAAGTCAAAGAAGTCTGTTGTACGGCCCGCTTACAATTGGAACAAGGTTACAAAGTAATTTGCATATATTTTACAAATAAAATTTATAATTTTGATAATAGTTTGTCTCTTAAAATAACAGCATGTTTTACAAAGAGCGCTAGATTTTTATTACTTTTTCGTTTCTGGAAAACATACATGTAATTGAAATATAGGCAGTAGAAGGGTTCTAAGATAGGAAATGATTTGAAATACACTTCGCGGCAAAATAAAGTATAGGTTAGGTTTAAAGTGTAATAAAGAAAACAAAACAATTCATATCAGTATACAGTCTAGTTTATAAAAAAGAATGACTTGAGATCACCATTAAGGCACATTATGATAAGCATTCAAAATACACATGATAAGTGGTTGCTCATTGAACAGAGATGGGGTAAGAAAATCGTACTTTTCAGCGATATCAGAATCAACATGTTTGAATGTAACAATCCTCAAACGTTACATCACGAGTTTTAGCAGCTTGTTTATCCACCTTTGGCATCAGTGCAGGCAGTGATATATCTCTTCCTCCATGGTGACGTCAGTTGAAATTATTTGCAATTCTTCCCTTAGAGACTTTTCAATCATATTTATGGTCACAGGCGGCCGCTGACAGTTTCTAACTTTGCTGTCAAGCTGGTCACATAGTTGCCCTATTGGGTTTATGTCAGGGGAACAGGCAGGCAATGGCATAACGTGAACATTTTGACTCCCATCGTTGTCTCTCACGACATTTTCGGGCGATCAAGAACATTCCTCTGATGGGACAGAAAGGTCTCATGCCTGTGGCAAAAAGTCTCTGAAGTACTGTGCGTTGACTGATGATTGTCCTAGAGCTGTTGCCGTTGACGCCAATGTTAGTAAACGTTTAGGCAATTGACTGCGTCGTATGTGTAGACCTTCATTAGGTGTTGTGACACAGGGCCTCCTGTTCTGGGCTTCTGAGTCCTGCCTGTTTGCTGTTGTCATCGCAGGAGTCTGGCCGCCGTTAAAGCCGTGCACAGGAGCCTTCTTACAATCTGCACCTGTGTTGCCCCCATTTCTCGCATACAAACAGTTCGCTCTAGCTCCCCTCCTGTTAGTCTTGGCAGTCACGTTTAAACTTTCATCAGCTATGTTTCCAACCTCATGTTTTGTCATATATACGAGGGGCGTTCAATAAGTGTTGCAAGCGGGGCATTGGTGTTTACATAAACAGTGTCAGCTTATAGCAGGTGTTACTATAGTCAAAACATAACATTGACACATGTCAAAACAATTTCTAGACATAACGATTATTTAGATATAATAGCTGCGCTGACCTAGGTGTCTCCATAATCATGGATTCTCTCAAACATGAACAACGCGCTGTGATCAAGTTCCTTACTAAAGAGGGATGCAAAGCTACAGAAATACATAATCGTATGTGTAATTTGATAGGTAAGGATGCTCCTAACTTTTCAACAGTTTGTCGCTGGTCTCTTCAGTTCAAGCGGGGCAGGGAGTCCTTAGACGATGACCCACGGTCAGGCAGGCCAGATATCAGTTGGAAGTGTTGAAAAATAATTCATGACCATCTTGGTATGTCCAAGGTATCTGCAAGATGGGTACCCAGAAACCTCACAGCACAAGATCGCCAGAAAAGAACCGAAAGTTGCATGGAGCTCCTGGATCGGTTTAATGCGGATGAAGCCAGGTTTTTGTCTCGTCTGGTGACAGGTGACGAAACCTGGATCCACCACTGGGACCCGGAAACTAAACTGGAATCCAAGCAATGGAAGCACCCGAGTTCACCGCCTCCCCTGAAGTTTCGCACTCAACCATCAGCTGGCAAGGTTATGGCGACAATCTTTTGGGATGCAAAAGGCATATTATTAATTGATTACTTGCCAACCAAAACTACAATGAATGGTCAATATTATGCCAACCTAATGCAAGAATTGCGAAAGACAATTCGACAGAAACGCCGTGGAATGTTGACATGTTGAATGCTGATTTTGCATGACAACGCTCCAGTCCACAAGTCAAGAGTTGCACAGGCCGCTATACGTGATTGTGGATTCGAACAGCTTAACCACCCACCCTACAGCCCAGACCTAGCCCCCAGTGACTACTTCCTGTTCAGAAACCTGAAATCCGCCCTACGTGGAAGGCACTTCCGGGATGACGAAGACGTCAAAGCTGCCACAGAGGCGTGGTTAGGGGGGCAAACGGAAGACTTCTACAAAAGCGGCATCAAAAGTCTTAAAGAGAAATGGAATAAGTGTATTGAGGTGAAGGGTAACTATATTGAAAAATAAAAGTAAAAAATTGACTACGCGAGTTGGTTTTATATTGAAGTTGCAACACTTATTGAACGCCCCTCGTATGTAAGACTCGAATCCATGGCAGGCCTCAAATTCGTTGCGGATTTCAAAATCCATCGCGGATTTGCAAATGCGTAGAAAATTGCCGTACCTATAAATCAAAATCTATAGCTGATTTCTTTTTGATTGTGAAGAGAGAATGGCAGCTGGGTAGAATTGTGTTAACAACGTTCAATTTATGTGTTTTCCTACATGTACTTAACTGTTTTATAGGCCTAAGTCTGCAATTAGTCAATAAGTAATTCAATCAGTACAACAAAATCTTCGTCACTGAATTAAAATACACTTTACGCTTTATACTGACTTTTTTAGCACTAAGATATTTGTTGGCTATCCTTTAACCCTTGGATACGTAGCCTATAGACGAAATTTAAGGGCTAGTTTGTCTAGTGTACGGGTCGGTAATGTAGGCTATTGCAGATAAAGTGGAAAACATATTGTAAAGTAAACCTTACGCTAACCCTAACCCTTACGGCTAAGAAATCACTTGATTTGAATCCAAGGGCTAACGTAGACATTTACTATTAAGGAATTAAGGGCTAAGGAAGATAGTTGCAACGAATTAAGGGCTAAAGAAGACAGTTACAATGAATTCAAGGGCTACAGAGAAGAGTTGATAATATTCCAAGGCTTAAAAAGACCGTTTGACGGGTATAAGTAACATATTGCAACTGGTATTATGCTAACTTGGACATAGAAGGTTGAATTATTTTCTTTCTGTTGGAAAATATTTTGCCTCCTCAAGGAATAGCGGTTTCGCGATGCGAACAGTTGGTGATTATGACGTCATCCTCAATGACGTCACTTAACATGACGTCAAGAAACAATCAAACAATCAAACTCGCCACGGATTAAAGACCCGCCACAGATTAGAGACTCGCCACAGATATGAGTCCTACATATATACTCTTCGTCAGTACGTGCATTAAGAAGTAATGGTTTAAAACGTGTTTTACCATTTCAACGTGAGCCGTGACACCAAGAATAATGATCGATGTGATAACCACCGCATTCTACTCAGACAATGATTTTCTGAACAATTTTGTTTTCAGCCTTTATGGAAGTTTATAAAAAAAATAAAGCCATTGGCTTTCTAGTTCATCAGGCTTCACATCAATTTTGTTTGAGGGGTTGGCAAATGTGGTTCCCCATTAGTAGGGACCACAGGGTCACCAAATGTACAATTTACAATCCTCCTTACCTAACTTTGGTGTCTGTACACAAAGTTTCAGCTTTCTATGCCTTATTCTTCTGGAGAAGGAGATGAAAATAGATTTTAAGGGCGTGTCCCCTGTGGTCCTTATTTGGGGCCACAGGGCCACGAAGGCTATAAATTATACTCCTCACTAGTGAAGGAGTATGCACACACGGTTTCAGCTTTCTAGGCCTCCTGCGTCTTGAGAGAAGATGAAAATAAGGTTTAAGGGCGAGGCCCATGTGGCCCTTATCAGAGGTCAAAGGGTCACCAAAGTTCATTTTTAAATCCTCACTAGTTGAAGAATCAATTGTACAATTTACAATCCTCCTTATCTAGCTTAGGAGTCTGTACACAAAGTTTCAGCTTTTTAGGCCTTATTCTTCTGGAGGAGTAAATGAAAATAGGATTTGAGGGTGTGACCCCTGTGGCCCTTATTTGAGGCCACAGTGCCACCAACGTTACAATTTTTAATCCCCACTAGTCAAGGAGTCTGTACACAAAGTTTTAGCTTTCTAGGCCTTATGCTTCTAGAGAAGAAGTCGATAATGCACATAGTTTACAGATGGACGGATGGACGGGCGCCGGACGCCATCCCCTGCCATAAGCCCATCGGGCCTTACAGGTCAGATGAGCTAAACATATTTTATGAACCTTTACTTTATTTTGCCTCGTAGTTTATGTTGTTTTCTTAAATCAGCATAATGTGAGCAAACGAAAGCAAAATGTACTTCATCTTCTATATAATTGACATATTCGTAATTTTGCCTTCTATTGAAAGTTTCTTGCCCTTATTTACAGACAAGTCAAACAGACCCAATCCCAAAAATTACCAACGTATGTCTTTAATTTCGTGATATCAAATTAGAAAGGTACAACTCGGGTTGGATAAGGGTCTTGTGGCATCTGTACAGTTGATATATTGTACAATTGTCAAGAATGAAATGCAGTATTGATGAAACATATAAACAGACTGTTGTCGAAATTCACTAAGAAAAATGTTAACATTACCGTAGATATTCCGTAGAATACACGATCGAATAAGCTTCAGATGAAGTGAAACTTGCATAAGTAAAATGATTGAAAGACGCTTTCATAGTTCAGTAGAAATCGACTTGAAATTTATTTGACCCGGACATTTAGGATATTAAGCAAATTTGTTCCTAAACTGTTCTAGGGGATCAAGTTATGCTGTGAAAAATTCAACCTTGGGCAGACTTTATAAGAATCTTTCTCATGCATGCACTGTGACTCCTAACATACAACATCAGTTGTATAGCTAATATCACCAGAGTTATCTCTTTCATAGCAACAGACAAAATGGCTGACATTGTTGTTGACAACAAAAGTTTGTAGGCGGTAAAATGTGAAAAAAACACCCCGCTAAGAACTGTGAGTATTTTAATGGTAAGGACATGATGGCATTAAGATAAAAGCATAAGTCTATTAAATTTTTACATAAAAAGGTCAAATTGTCTAAGTTTGATAAGAAGAGGGAAATTTATATTGATTAGGATTCAAAACCATCTAATAAAGTGCCAATATACCCTTTTCATATGATGATTTATAATGAAACAACTATGTAAGTGATTACTTGACCGTAAAGGAGGAATTTCAAATTTAGTTTTAAGCAAAAATGCAGTAAATGAATTGTAGTCCTGGCTAAGAAGCTGTGACTGCAAATTAACTGATACTGCTACCTGGATGACTCCTTTCTTATGTATACTGCATCTGTTGATCAGAAATCATTAATTAATCACCTTGTGAAAAATAGAACTAGTGGTCTCCCAGTACCACTTAAATCTATGCACCTTCTATTGAGATTGATTGATTATTGATACATATGTTCATGTTTAATTTCTATGATTTGTCAGCTTTCTCTAAATGTTAATAACACACCAATCATTAACAAAACTATTTCCCGAGTATTTGAAATACGTTTCACTACTATATTTAACTTTGAACTTTTAAACTTTTTTAATAACAAGCAAATAATTGCCATAAGATTACACAAGACAATTGTCATTAATAATCGTACAAAACAAGGTTTACAATTTTCGTGAAATTGAACTATTTTTTAAAGGAAATTCACAAGTCAATCTACAAGTTATCATTTGTCAGTGTCCTCAATGTTTCACAGAACAAAAACTGAATCTCAAGTAGCTCTATAGTTAGCCTCTGGTATCAGACGACAATATTCAATATTTTAACTGAAATAAACATTACACAAACATTGGGAAAGACAGAGGCCATGGGCCATTTTGCACATTGGGTGCAAAAATTGGCTCATTACAATCTGAAAGTTTACTATTGATACAGGGGCTCTTCAAAATTCAGAAAATTACTAATAAACTTAAAATGACTCATTGTCAAAGATGTCTTTCCCGATCCCTGCTTACAATTTAATTGAAAGTATTTTTCAGCATTGTAAGTTATTTCTGTTTCAATAATTGAGGTACCTTCACTGGCCGGGATATTTAATCAAAATCAGTCGACTTCATGTCGACCTATGACAATCATTATAGCCTACAAAACCTTGAGGAGTAGTGTAGGGGATGAGGAGTAGGTATTGAGAGAGCAAACTTTTAAAGAAATATTAGCCTTGATAACATTAAAGTAATATGTACGTGAAGAAATTACATAATGATATATGGTAAGCAAAGCAAAACAAAACTCAGGTTAGGAAAATCCATTCATCACTAAACAAGAAAAAGTTGTGCTCTTGAATTTAGAAATAAATCAAACTTTGCAGCAATTACCTTGCCATACCGATATGTCTTTTTTTGTCCAGTCTTGCACACAATATTTTACACTATTTGAGAAAATAACAATATATGAAAAGGTTCATCTCTTTAATCAGTAAAAACACCATCCTAAATGACACACACACAAATACCCGTAGGTATCAATATTGATAAGTTTAGATATGGGAATTAAGTATCCCTATATCTGCAATCTTCAAAACGAAACCTTGTCTCAAAACTTTCATTCTGGCGTGAATTTAAGCTTTTATGGCTAACATGTAATTATGTTGAGGCTTGTTTTCACATTGGACGTTGTTGATAAGTTACTCTTTCTGTCTTAAATTCTTGTATATACAACTAAAACAAACCATTTGTCAGTTCAGATATGACCTTTTCAATAGTTGATGATTGAATGATTTGAACAATTTGCCTAATGTGGCTATGTGATATACTAGTTGTTTTTCCACAATAAATAAGTTTGTGGGTTTTTGTTTCATTTCTTCGCAAAATTTGCTTGTTCTGCTTTGTACTTTGAATAATAGTATATTTATTCTAGTTACTTTCTTAGGTTTTCAAGGCTGAATACCTAACCTACAAAAGCTCAAAAATAGAAGTGAAATTGCCTTATCAAAGACAATGTTATTTTCTTAAGAAAATATTTTGCTCATTGTTTTTTTAAAAATTGTGTACAAAAAGTTTTACAATTTCCCTAAGGTTGAGTTTGACGCAAGTTTATTCAGTCAATAACAGTCACACAGGTGACCTGTTTTTTATATTGATAAATTGTTCTTTTTTGAAGATTTTATCTCAAATATACATATTTCCAATGTTGATTCTGGTATGAGTATTCGTTATGAATAAGTATCCTACATGGGTTTATCTTTTCCAAACTTTTGTATTGGTTCCAAATATCCAAAAATGTCCTCTCCCTATCCGACCTCCTCGGTCCGCTCCGCCGACTATTCGGCGAGTCCACTCCGCTGCCATGTTGATTTGTTATTTTGTCAATAACTTCGTAGTTTCTGAACCAAATCAGTTCAAGTTGCACAGAAATCTTTATTATAACCAAACACTGATATGCGCGACAATATGTATGAGATTCAAGGTCGTTAAGGGCATGAAAAAAGGCATTTAAAAGTCTCCTCTCCGCTTCGAAAATGAAAGTGAGATAAACATCAACTTGACATCTAAAATACGCAAATTTCTTGCAGTTTGTGAACCAAAACTCGTAAGGAATGTATTCGGAATTCTATTCCTGATTATCACAGTTAAAGGTGACCATCTCAACCTCGTCGATTAGGAGAAGGGAGCACTGAAAGCAGACACCTACCTCTGTTGACCTGTCACGTCCACCATTTTGAAAAGTCCCCTCCTTACCGGGTACACGACAGTGGTCACGTAACATGCGACGCTCCCTTGGAGCACAGGTAAGAGGAGGAGCAGACAAGACGGAAATGCGGAAACCCCGACCCAGTAATCGACAAACTAACGGGTCTAAACCTAGTTGCTCCCAGTTGCTGACAAAGCCGTGACTGAAGTCATTCCCTGACCGGGCCTTCCGACATTGGAACAAACGGAGGAGAAAGGTGAGGAGGTAACCACGAGTCATTCATTCCACTTCCCCTTCTGAGGGGTATGACTCTCGGACCCTGGTTGGGGGGACTTGAGGGTTTGCTGACCCGTGGATCCACGGCCACGTCCTCCACACTGAGAGTCTGTCTTGGCCTGACCCTGATCTTGTCGATAGTTAGCTGCAGAACGCCAGGATTAGCCGATTAGTGAGGTCTTACTGCTGAGCCTCCTGTTACGCTAGCTCTGAGTACCTGCGAGACTCCGAGTCAGACGGAGCCTGCAGCAGGAAAGACTTCCGGTCCGGGTTGAGGCCAGAACGGTGATCCCTGATGAGATACAGAAGGAGGCTAGTAATATATGTGCGAGATTCTAAGCCACATTGCGATTGCTTTGAAGAACCCCGGGTCTCCCGACTTCATGCCCGCTTGCTTTGCACAGTTGAGAATTGCCTGACAGGTGAACCCTACATAGATACCCAACCCCAAGATTGAGATGAGTGAGCTGCGCGTCAGTGATGCAATGGGGTACCTCGGGCGAAATCTCGGAGATGAACCCTGATCTAGAGCAGGCAGGAGAAGCTGAAACGGAGCCAGATGTATAGGCAACTGACGACGGCGCTTGTCTGACACTGCTAACGGAGGCAGGAGATGTTCGGGGTAGCTCCATATCCTAAGCGGCGTCCAACAGGAGCCTGTGAGTGGGTAGGGCGAGACGAGCGAGAGCTGTCTCTCCTTCACTGCAAAAGGAAGCCCATCTGGCTACCGACGAACGGGGTCCCGAGCACTGGACCTGGTTAAGTGGAACCTCCGCCAAGGAAGCCACTTCAGACAACATGGCGACTGAGTCTGCGACCGGTGGGTCATCGAAGTGCCCTTTATGCTCTGCATCCCACACTATGTTGATGAAAAGAGGATCTTTTTCGGAAGGGTATCCTCCTTGGCTATTTACTAAGCATAATTAGCATTCGTAGACCCGGAAATCCGGCGTCGCACAAGTTCTTGCACTTCCAACAAAGGAATTGTGGATCCTTGAGCGCAGACTTCCGATCCCGACAGTGAGTTCAAATATCAGAGAACATGGGAAAGCATTGACAAAGGCGAAAGACAAGTAGATACGTGAGGCGAAGGCCAGAGGCTACGACAAGCGTATGGTACACACAGGTGAGTGACAAGACGAATCACCCAAGCGAGACAGACGTAACCCTAAAGTGAGAGCCGCCCAAACCTAAGTCCCGACACTCTCGAATGAAGGGAGACAAAACCGCCAGCATAGGCTTTCCGAATGCTAAGGTAGGTGAATCACCAGAAACACATAACTCACAAAACATCTGACGACGAGACGCTAATACCCCCATTCCACCGAGCTTGCGACGTCACTGCGACCGATTTTTGTCTCCCGGTCGTGTACACTCTCACTCACTCCTACTGACATCGCACTGAAATCTTGGAAAGATCTCAATACTCGCACAAATGATCTTCCTCCCTCGCCATGGATCGCATATTGTCGCAGAGGGGTTTGCGAGTTCGATTGTCTGTTTTCAAAAATCGCACATCTTCTGCGACCGATGCGACTAATGGCTAACTCGCAAATTCGGACGCAATGAGGTCGCATAGGTCTCACTGAGGACTTGGTAGGGTCGTATGTCAGTCGCATAAACTCGCAATGTGATCGTGTTGAATCGCAGCAGGATCGCACCTTTGTTTCACTGGCGACCAAATAGTGCAATCAGTGGCGAGCACGCCAAGACCCCAGTGCGATCCCACCAAGACCCAGTGCGATCCCGCCAAGATCCAGTGAGATCACAAGGCAACTACGAATTTCGATCCGTCTTTTGATGCGACCAATAACGAGCGTTCCCGCGCTTATGAGTGACCAATTGCGAGCACTTCTGCGAATACTCCACGAGCGACGCCAGCTCTATAAAAACCCACATGTAGCAGTTTTTTAGCAGTCGCAGAAGAATCGCCTAATTGCAAACAAGAGTGCTTTGATTATGACACGGACGAATAGATTTCAAGGATCTTCTTACATAAAAAGGATAGTTATATCAAAGATAGAAAAGACATTCTTGTTTATTCATTCTATTATAGAAGTGCATTGTTTTTTTTACCTTACCCTGGAAGAACTCTCCCTTTAATGTTCTATGAAATTGATACGCTTGACTGTATTATCAGGCTTTTAAGAGAATATGCTGAATTATTGTTTGTGTGTAACCCGGCAAATGACTCAGGACTCGATCGAAAAGGTACAATAGTTTACTAAGAACTCTACATCTATTCAAAATTAAAGACGTTATTGGCTGACTTAATCTTTGCTTGTCGTAACCAATACGAGTACTGGCAAATCTAATATCAGTTTTAGTAGTATTATAAAATAAACATAAAATATGGGTGATAACTTCTTTATTTGTTTGTATCAAACTAATAAAGAAGTTGTCTTCCATCATATTTGACTTTGTACTACTACTGAAAATGATATGCAACAGAGATTACATACTTATTCTTGTCAATTTCGCAGTTCAATTTAGAAAGCGATTGCATCATTAAACTGAAAGACGACTACTACAGTCACATTATTCACCAAGACTCACTCAGTTTTACAATAAATGACAAACAAGCCCACATCAGTATTTATTAATGTACGCATTAACCAGGGCAAAGATATATATACAGCCATTTATTAGTCATTAATGGGACGATGTGTTTATCACACCACATGCTAGAATGTTCATGATATATCTTAGTCTTCCTGTGCTGATGTCCGTCTGAGGGTCACCATCCTGTCCCGCCACGGCACAGTCCCTCTAGCATTGTCATTGAAGTAGTCCTGGAGGTACTGTCTCTGATCTTTGGCTGCTTTATGATCACACTTTGAGGAACACGGAGGAGTCGGGTGTTCATCTAGAGAGATGTTTTGTCGCCATGAACCTAATACAATGCATCCTCATGTAGTTCCTAAACAATTTTGGATCTTCTTGCTTCAACTTTTGGACGAGATGATAGTACTGACAGTGTTCTTGTCTCTCCAAAGCACTGAGCCACTCTCGTACCCACACTGCATGCCGTCGACGCCTTCTCCTTCTTCCTTGACAGTGTCTCATAATAGCCAAGGTGCAATCGCCTATATACTGCAGTTCCAGGAAGCAAAGCAACAATCAGGGCCATTTCATTTTCCATCTTCTCTGCGTGCTAGTCAGATTCAGAATGACAAGGTATCAGCCGCTCGCAGTTATATTTATACTTTGGACCCGACCAGTCTTGCAAAAAGTTATGATGAGGTCGCATATATCTCAATGTAGTCGTTTAAAATGTCGCAATGATCGTACTTGGATCGCACAAAACTCGCAACTATCGTGACGTGGTAGCAAAGCATTGCATAAACCGTCGCACTAGTCTCAATTGCTCGCACAAAGTGTCGCTGACCTCTCAAGTCGATCGCAATTTGATCGCACGGCAATTGCAGAAGCTGTCGCGGTGGTCTCAGCATGATCGTAGCCACTCGCATAGAAAATCGCAAATTCGGTCGTACCTAAGTACGACCCTGTGGAGACAGATTTGCGATCTATGAGACTAATAATATCAGTCTCACCTCTGTCTCAACGTGCTCGCCATGAAATGTCACACGTGACCAGAATTTGGTCGTAATGCGATCGTATAGCCAGCTTGGTGGAACCGCAAACTCAAAAATGTAAAAAATTGGTCGCCTAAATGGGTACGACCGCTGCGACCAACTTGATCGCGAAGGTCGCGTACTGTCGCATATAAGTCGCGGCTCGGTGGACGGGGGGCATAAAGGCCTTACACTGGAGGGTGCGACTAACGTAGGGTCAAACTACGGCAGGCTCCGGAATTCGGAGGTCCGAAGTTTGAGACACTAGTGTAGGCAGAGATGAAAACACAACTGAAACAAACGTCGAATGATCGGAAGAAAACCACCTTACACTAAGGATGGTTGACTCACTGGACTGTCGGAAGGTACGAACAATAGACGCACCAGCCGACGAGACGAAGGAGAGAGAATCACAGGTCTGTTCAGGACAGGTAACAAAGTAATCGCCCATTGAGCGGTACCTTTGCTACCCATCCAAAACGAGCGCTAAGTAAGCGAGGCGAGCAACCCGAAATCATGCTAGTGTAAAGGACGAATTACAACGTGTGAAAGGAGATATGTATTGTAGACGTGCGAATTGGAGCCGCGGCTATCACTTGATTGCGCTTTAATGTTCCTAGACTTTTGGTATATATGAGAACTTAAATAAAAACGTAACAACATAGTCAGATATATACTCAGATGCACTGAAAACGCACCACCGATTAATGAATACATTGGAATTTACATCAAACGCAACAACAAATCACAGAGACTTAAAGGACTGTAATGAAAGTGACACATCTGCACAAGGGGTAGAAAATGAAAATCCAGTAACGGGTGTCTCCTCCCTGGCATCAATACACGCAGTACTACGTCGTCGCATGGAGGTGATGAGCCTCTGAATAGTCGCTTGAGGGATCTTTTGACACTCTCGCTGCAATGCTGCTACCAGTTGAGGGATAATTTTTCAGTTGGGGACCCTGGTGCAAATGTGTGCTAATAATGTCCCAAAGATGCTCATTCGGTGAAAGATCGGGGAGAGAGCTGGCCATTCGAGCAACGGAACATTATTCGGATGCAAGAATTCCATAGAGACGCTGGCTGTGTGCGCTCGAGCATGTGGTTACGGTGATCCCAATGGCGTTGAGTTAGTATTGGTCCGACATACAGTCGTCTGACATGAAGTCCGGCCAAGTGTCCACGCTATTGTTCCCTCGCCCTCCCCCCCCCCCCCCCCCCCCCCCCCCCCCCCCTGACAGCAGCAGCAACACGTGTGGTCCTGTAGATGCTGTCGCACAATGTAGCGGTCTTGTCGAGCTGTAGTTCGCATCCTGGTCGTAGTCGATCTCTGGTCGATCCTGTTAGCTGAAAATGATGAGCCAGTCTCACGATGGTTGAATGATGACATCCAAACCTTTTGGCAATGGCTCTGCTAGGCAATCCTGCCTGAATTAAGGCAATGACCTATTCTCTTTACTCAGGTTTCATTCTCGGCATATCGGCATGTATTCCACAGAACTAAAGGTAGTGTCCTGACCCTAGTTTCAGAAAGGCCCCAATTTATACCCCATGTTGGCATGGAAAAGTAATGCATCTCAAAAGCCCAATGTAACAAAACTTACATTTTCGTGTTTTGGCAGTTTGTATTGTGCTGCGTTTCGGAGATCACTTAAGCATCGTTTTTAAATGTTATCGCAATGATCTAAGTTGCCTCACAGAAATTAACATGAAAGATGAACAAAACTTTTACAATTTGAACATTTTCCAAATTTTAAGGCCTGAATAATTACTTCCTTATTCAGATGATATTTAGATGATATGAAAGTAAACATATCAAACGCCTTATATTTTTTATAAATTGAAAAATGCAATACTATCTTTTACTATGGACAATGTATTTGAATTATTTTCAGAAAATTATATTTTTTACATAAGCAACACCGTCGAAGTGACTTTTAAGTCACACTACAGTATCTGTATTAACAAGAGAAAACATGACTTTATTATTATATTGAGCTTATTCTACTTATTTGGTAAATGATTTTAATAAAATATGTAAAAAGCGAGTTATAACAAATTGAGTTTTAAAAAGGATTGTTTGGTAATCTAATTTTTTAGCGTTTTAAATTTTTTATTAATCTATAAATTAAAAATAGGTAAAATGTATCAACTAACAACACATTAGGTATGTTTAAGGATATTAATGGACTTTGTTTTGGCTTTTCCCTGTCTAATGTACATGTAGTACCATTCATGCGCAGGAAGTATGGAAGGGGATGTGTGCCAAAAATGAATTCATGTACTTTCGTAACTTGCAAGATGTAACATGTTGTTCTCAACCATGCAATTCTTGAAAAGACAAGTCTAATCGTGCAAAACTAACATTTCAATCCTGTAAGACTCAACTTGTTTTTCTCAACTTTACAAAGTTCAAACGTTATTCTAGAAATGTCAAAGACAATACCCGATTTTATATCTTGGATAAGAGTAATATTCACAATAAGCATTGCTGAAAGTTACGTTTTACAAATGGAAAATTAAGAGTTGTAAAATCAGCTTTTGAAAACCGACTTTTGCTTTTCGAGTTTTACACGATTTCGCATTGACGGGGGATGTGTGCCAAAAATGATATGCTATGCTTGATTCGTTAAAGCAGACATTTGACCGGTGCTTGCTGATTCTGCAACAGTCAAGAAAAAGGAACACGTTTAGCGGCTGACCTGGCTAACCGAAACAAATACCTAAATGACAGAATAACTGACCAATATACGTATTTAGAGTAAGCAGGAGTATACAGCGTTCATATTGTCCGTCCTTCCTTCTGTCTGACCGTCACAAAATTTGTCCGGAGAATATCTAAACAACTATTTACCTGCTAGCTTCACCAAACTTCATACACTTATCAAACGTGATCCCTAGATGTGCCTTTCCAGGGTTAGACTAACAAGTTATTTTTGTTTTTGCAGTTTCCATGGATATAGGACAAAAAAGATTATTCGATAATAAATTTCTTTGTCCAGATCATAATATTATTATCTGAAATATTCATCTCCGCTTCACCTCATTTGGTACACATGTCAATCATCATTTTGGATATGCCTTTTGAAAGTTACAAAATATGTTAATGTTCTTTTCTGTGGTTTCTTTGTGAAATATGACTAACAAAGTGACTCAACGAAACTATTTTGTCCTCAGCACATCTCGTAGAATATTCATGATGACTACCTCAAGCTTGTAACAAAAGTCAACCACTATCCCTAGATGTACCCTTTTAATGGTAAAATATTTTAATGGAGATAGTTAATTTTGTGCTTTCAGTGCAAAGGAGACTCACACAATGACTTATCTTTAAGACTGTATACTCGACTATCATACAACTTTAAACAATGTTTATCAATTTTACTGTTTGAAATTCTTTGAACAAATTGGGGAGCATGGCTATGTGAGCTCTACTCGGATCTTCACTTGTTGATAAAAGTAATCCAAATTATTGTGAGGGTAATATTTGTATGCCACTATATTGGCATTCTCTCCCCACAGAGGCAGATCAAGTCATGAAATACGATACAGCCCCTGTTATTTACGCCGATTTGTGGGATAAAATGGGAGATGCCTGATTTGAGGCAATCAAAATTATTTGTGCAATCAGCGAACGCTGTTCTAAAATCATCAATTTGGCTATTGATTCATGGTGATGTATTGTGAAATGAACCACGATTTCCTTGCGAGAAGCGTTGTCATGTGATAAAGAAATTCAAATGGATTGTAATGCATATTTTCCGCCGGGGGAATCTGCCAGTACCCATTGATTTCGGGTAGTTAGAACAGAAGCTGTATCGTCAACATTTCATGACTTCATCTGCCTATGTCGGGAGAGTACGGAACCGTAGAGGGGACATTGAATGATAGTTAGTCGTGGCCAGGGGTATTAAGTTGTGGCCACGAGATGATATGTCTTGGCCACGAAATAATATGTCGTGGCCACGACTTATGTTAACCATTAGATTTTAAATATGAGTCGACCAAATTGTTGAAAGATAAAACGTAGCAGAGAGGTTATGATTGGTGCTTTAAGCCCCTCAAAAAAAGGGCAGGGGTGTAAGCACGAACATAAAATAAGGTTCTGCTTCCCTCATAATGAGAGTAATTTTATTCAAATCATAACCTCTCTACAATGGCTATTTTAACGAATATATCAATTTTGGTCATTTATTTGTGTGTGTTCTCCAAAACAACTTTTTTTATTTGAATGAAACGTTATCAGTAAGTCTATGAAACCTGTCTTACGCTGTTTGTCGTTCATATCTCATTCCTTATTCAACATCTCACTTTACGAGATAGATGAAAGAGCACTACGCATATGACTTGTTCAACTAGAAAAACTTATATAAGTCCTATCCTATATACAGGTGCATAGCTTGCATTGAATACAGAATATCAATACAAAAGGCTGGCAGCTATCTATCTGCACAGCATGCATCTATAATTATTCTAATAATTTCCTCATTTATCTAATCCAATCAACCAATTTTCTCTTTTATTAAGTCTAGATTTTCATAACAGTGTTAATATTCAAATGTTAATAGAAGTTCAAGATATAAAGATGTTCATCCGTCATAATACATATAGAGGCGGTCAAACCGTAACATACCAAAACCCATTATTAAGTACACCCTATATTGTAGTAGATATCAGACTGTTTCAACAACAACTTCTGAAGGTATAAGCGCATCGCAATATATTAGTATTTCTTTTATTCAAGAATGTGCACACTATCTTGTCAAAAATGAGCGTTAAGAGCTATCATAATTTCTCAGCTATGAGCCGTTTTGGAAAGTGTAATGGAACGGAATAATAACCAGAGGGATAGGGCAAGGCGAGGGTTATGGTTTCCTATACAATAAAATAAGTTTATGTAAACAAGTGATGTTTAGAGGGGGGGGGGGGGGGAACAGTTGGGTATACGGTTAGTGAGGGTTATTGAAACCGTGGTTTACAAAGAAGGTTTGGGTTGAAAGAGGTTTAAATAATTAAGTAGCTTGTTAACATAGAAAATTTCGAAAATTCGAACATTTTCTTGTTTCTGGATTTTATCTTTTTTAAATTGATAACAATCTAAAATGTTACAAGTCCATTTGTACGTGTTGTTGACCATCTTCTTACTGATCAAGGTAGTTGAAATACAAAGGTTTAGGGCAAGGCGAAGTATTAGATAGGTATAAATTAAAGTGTTATACTGGTAGTTATGATATGCACGTTTATCATAAGTGATTGTGAAATTTTAATTGGTTATTGATAAATCCTTTTTGATTGAACTCACGAGAGAGTAACCAAACCAAATATACTTGGTGCATTGCTGGACAATGTAGTATTTGCAAACTGAGTATGTATTTTTGAAACACAATTCTTTGTTACAACAAATCATATGCGTAGTGTTCTTTCATGTATCTCGTAAAATGAAATATTGAATAAGGAATGAGATATGAACGACAAACAGCGTAGGATAGGTTTCATAGACTTAATTAAAAAGTTTTATTCAAATAAAAAGGTCTTAAACAACAAAATGGCCAACTAATACTTAAAATCTACTGGTTGTGACCACGATTTAAAAATCTCAAAATAAAATTCATTCAGTGTCCCTCTAGGTTCCGTAGTAGAGAGTGCTATACTGGTACTTAAATATATCACGTTTTAGAAATGAATAGATATGCGATTTTTATGATGGCCCTTGCTTTTATGTTTGAAAGTGAGAAGCACAACCACGATATTTGTAAACTTAAACAAATCAAGTGAAGTACATTTAAGTGAATGTAACTTAAAATTGAATTAACTTTAACGAAACAAATTTCTAAATCTATTTCAGTATATAATATCGCAATGAAAAAAATGTATGGATTTTTAAAACCTTTTTACTCTTACTAAAAATGGTTTATTAAATAAATATATGCCAAAATCGGTGAGGTTATTGCTACTTTCATTGCATTAAAATTCAAAGGAATTTTACATATATACACCCAACTATACATAGTTATCGCTTCAAGTTCAACTTTCAAATACTCACTTAAATCTAATATAAGAATATTCAATGCAGCCTTACATTTATTGTCATTTAAGTTGACTATTTTTGTTTCATGTTTATGTCCATTTTATATAAAATGCAACAATAGTCAAGGTAGCAAGGAAGAAAATATGCTTCAAATGTAAATTGGCCAGTTATTCTGCCATTTAGGTATTTGATTCGGTTAGCCAGGTCAGCCGCTCACAAAAAGTAAACGTGTTCCTTTTTCTTGCCTGTTGCAGAATCAGCGCGCACCGGTCAAATGTCTGCTTTAACGAATCAAGCATAGCATATCATTTTTGGCACACATCCCCCGTCAATGCAAAATCGTGTAAACTCGGAAAGCAAAAGTCGGTTTTCAAAAGCTGATTTTACAACTCTTAATTTTCCATTTGTAAAACGTAACTTTCAGCAATGCTTAATGTGAATATTACTCTTATTCAAGATATAAAATCGGGTATTGTCTTTGACATTTCTAGAATTACATTTGAACATTGTAAAGTTGAGAACAACAAGTTGAGTTTTACAGGATTGAAATGTTAGTTTTGCACGATTAGACTTGTCTTTTCAAGAATTGCATGGTTGAGAACGACATGTTACATCTTGCAAGTTACATAAGTACATGAATTCATTTTTGGCACAAATCCCCTTCCATAAGGAAGTGCTATTCAAGAGAATAACTAGCATGATGATATGCAGTGTAACTACATGTATAACTTGTGGATAAGTTATTTTGCCACAAAACATCGACGTAGTTGAAAACATTATGTTTAGGAATTATTTTCAAGAGATATATATTTCAAACACTATCTTAAAATGCAGAAGGAAGTTATGGGAAACTAAACAACAACTATAGGTATAAATGAAAGAAAAGGATCCATTAAAAAACTATGCATGCAAGAGTCATTAACGCATGACTAAAAAAAGCTATATCAAAGATAACTGGGCAAGACTATTGTGGATTGGTAGTATTTACATGAGTGCCTTTGCTTTGGCAAGTAACAAGATGTGCAAGATACTTTTAATGAAAGTTCACTTATAACATTTTTTTGTTGTCAATTCCATTGTTACAACATAACGTCATAACTTTATTTTGTTAATTACTTTAAATAACATTGGATTTTGAATTGACTTTCAAACTTTATTAATGTTTACCCCTTTTAAGCTATACCAGCTGTGTAAAAAGGCTTTTTATCTATTCACAAAGACGAAACAGTAATTCATAACATTAACACATATAATTGAAGGTGCGTGTGTTCTTAAAATATATTTAAATATCTCTGATAAAATCTAGGAGTTAACATTTTATTAACATTATATGATGTAGGATTAAACATCACTATCCCCTACGTAGGTTTTTGGACTAAATGCTTTGTTCGCATGCACTGCATGCATGTATCATGGTGTATGCAATATTACTCATGTGTAAATTTATACTTGTCTGAATAGTAAATTTGTTATGCGTTCGCCGGAGTTGTAGGCAGGGGTTGGTAAAGATACTGGAAATCGAATTAATATTAAAAGGATATACAAAAACAAACCGTCATGTATGTAACAGTACTCCTCCCCAATACATTAGATTAGAATGTTTTAAAGGGGAGTTGGTACTTGTATTATATATCATATATATGTCATAATATGGATTGTTTTCAATTTCCTGTGCTTCAAGACACAATTTTTAAAAGGTAAATGATAAATTTTTTAAATTTTGCTATTCACCTATTTAATTTCTATCAGTCACAAATCTGTTGGCATACCGCCGCTGCTAACTGAAAAATAGACTATACTAAATTTAGTTTGGGACTGTTATTTGGTCTCCATGATTGAAATAAAAACTAAGGAAAATGTACAGAAACTTCGATACATTGATGACAATGTTATCTTCGACAAACTTCGAAAAAACATCTGAAACCTCATAGTATAATAGATGTCCCAAATGAAATTAAATACTGTTTGATATGTTATATCTTTATTCTATATTTATTAACAATGTGTTTCATAATGGTGTGTGAAGTATAACAAAACTTATACAATCTATATCTCTATATAGCTGGCCCAGTCAAACTTACGTTTATGAACGTAGTGATGCAGAACGTACTTTACGCAGTTAACTGTACTTAATGCTAAGGTCACACTTACACGATGTCATAGACGTGCTTATTACGACGTGGAATTATCGTAGCAAAAGGTATTTTATACTGTTTCCAGGAACAAGATACGATGTAGCGCGAGTGTATCACTAACACATTACGTTCACATCAAGTGAGACCTACGTTAGTATTCAGACTTGCGTGCGTGTTTGTCAAGAAAGGGGCGTGTTCACAACGCGTGATGTAAGAGCTGCTACGTGCTTAACACGTTGATAATACGATGTAGCCGTGTTTTATACGACATAATACCAGCACAGGGAAAGTGCGATATCATGGATGTCGACGTTTAATCTCAAATTAAGCTATTAACAGTTGTTACTGTCGCCACCAAGCATTTCCGAAGGTAGAAAAAGCAAAAACGACTAAAACGAAAATGAAATATCTGGACAAGATCTTGGCTGTTGCGGCGTGGCATATTGGGGTTTTACAGAACATTGCAGTAAGAGCTTTCTCTGTAAGACAGAGCTGCCTTTTCAGAGGGTTTTACTTCGGGTGGAACCTGAATTATTTGACACACTGTTGAAAAACACGTTTATGACACAAGCAATCGATCCAACAATACGTATCGCTAATACCCTTCGATATCGGGCAACCGGAAACTCCTGCAAAACTCTCCAATATCAGTTCAGGGTGGCAAGCAATACGATTTCTGGCATTATTCCTGAGACTTGCAACACAATAATCGAAGCGTTTTCTGAGGAATTCTGAAAGTAACGTTTGGCTTATGCTTTTGCGTTGATTTAAAAGTCATTTCAATGAATCAATAAGCACTTGCAAAATGATACTTTCATATTTTATAAAACAAATCTCCCTTTTAGTTTGTATTATTCTTCCAGTGTCCATCAATTGAGGATGAATGGAAATCTGTTGCTGATGGATTTTCCAAAAGATGGAATTTCCATAACTGTCTTGGTGCACTAGACAGTAAACATATAGCTATTAGAGCGCCTTCTGGATCTCGTTCCGTCTATTTTAACTACAAGGGTAGCGTCGTCCACAGGTAACATGCAAACTTGAGTGATAACAGACATGGGGAGACCGGGCCAAAACCACGCCCCCTTGCATATAGACGTGTTTTCTGTGCATCTAAATATGTTCAGCATGCAACTTGCAGCATATCTTTTATGCTTATCAGATAGACCATCGTATGGCAAATGCTTTTTAACTTACAATAAGGATATATTGAACAAATTGTTTTTCGACAAAGGCGGTGCACTTTGCCGCGAAGGTTAGGGCAATGCGCCCCATGTGAAAAGACACAGAAATGTGATATGTCAAACAACTGTAATAAGCCAATACCATACCAAATTTGTATCTCCATAGTGCCATGCAACTCAGGTATCTAAATAGAGGCTAAACAAATGATAAAAATTTAGTGTTGTATGCAAGGACGGACACAATATTTGTTTAATGTCATATACCTAGATTTTCTTAGTTATCAACAAATAATATACTATGTTTGTTACATAGGAATTCTTTGAATTATGAGATTTTTGACAATCAAACTCATTAACTATAAGAGAACAGTAAATATATGAAGGAACGAAATTGATTTATTTCAAAGTCAGATTTATTTTGCAAACATCTAATCACTTTCGGGCTTGCCCCCGTGGCCTATATTGTTAATTGTTTTGGGAGGAAATAACGTATATAATAAATATGAGACTTATTTTTAAAAGCAAAGAAAATGAATGTGTTTCTGACTGTTATTTTCGTCAATTTAATAGGAAACAAACAAAAAGGTGAGCACGGCTCACTATTACCCCGACAGTGCATCCCTGACCAACTTAATTATTTTTCACTTCTCATGTAGACGTCTCTTGCACAGAATGTGTGCAGTCTTTCTCTTAAAATTTATGTTACCATGTCTTAATAAGTTAAAACGAAATGTGCAGAATTTGGAAAGAATATTAGGATAAATAGTTTCCCGCAATCAGTCAGAAAAATTCTGATATTGGAAAATGAATACCAATAAGTTCAAACATAAATATTTCAACAAATAAAAGATTTAAACCAAATTGGTTCTTATTTAGCAACATACCCTTCCTAGTGGAGTAGATTGCATAGCAAAATTGGAAAGCAAATAGATGAATAGTTTTTCTGCTATAGGTCGGACAAATTCTGACTGAAAATGTTTAAGTGTCTAAAACAAACATGAAAATTAAACATTTTTACAATATTAACGAAAATTGGTGACATTTCGCACTGCACCCTTCCAAGTAGGTAAAAAGATATGAAAATTTTGAAAAGAATCAGACATTTTTATTCATATTTTAGCATTCATGCTCTTTCTCATACTTTCAAATTCATTCTTATGATGTCAAAATACAGGAAAGTTGTAAAGTGAAATAATATTTCTACTTTATGACACTGGCTTGTGAAAAGTAATTGATAGCTCTGACACTAATGTGTTCTGAAAAAATATATTTTAGATCACTCGGGGCAAGGCGCTCCCCCCTGCTCACTTTGCCCCATTGAGGGTAGCATTCGATATGCCAAAAATACATTGTTCGTAAAAAGCACCTGCATATCGTTGTAAACACTTAATGGTGTCTTGTTAAAGACGCTTTATGCTCGTAATCAACTCTTTTAGTGAACGTAATACATTCGCATTTAGCACTTCCTAATCGTACAGTGGACCGGAGCATCGTAATACCAATTTGCTCACGATAATGCTACGAAAAACAGGAGTAAAATACGATGTAACACTTATGCACCACGTGTATAGTGCGTGTATTTCGCGATGTTTCCCGATGATCGCGAAAGTTTTGAGCATGTTCAAAACTTTTTACCCAATCGTAGCTCATTACGACCTTCGCCGAAAAGCCACGTGCACATCAAGTCCGTTGTCAGTGTGAATGGCGTGTGTATCCAGAACATATAGGTGCATATCAAGATGAAGTTGCACGTGATACATCGCGGATGACATCGTGTAAGTGTGACCGTAGCATAAGCCTACTTATCCGTAGTTATACTTAGTTATCCGTGCTCAAAACGTAGACATAGACGTGAGACAAACGTAGTTTGTGATTTAACTTTTGGACATGTTCACAGTTTAGCATTTCCAAACTAGTTTCCAGAAACGTAGTTCAATGTAGTTGGACGTAGTTAAGTGAAAGTGTGAACTAAGTTCATCGTAGTTAAACCTAGTTAAGAACGTTCTTTTAACGTAGTACAACTTTTCCACGATTTATCACACTTTACTAGGTGTCCGAGTACGTTTTCGTACGTTTAAGTACATTCTAGAACGTTATACTACGTCTGACTACGTTAAACTACAATAAACTACACTAGAGTTGAAGAACGGTTTAGTACACAAAACTAGGTATTAGTACGGTTAACTACGATATCAAATACGTGTAACTACGTTTTGGTACGTTTCGTATTTAGACTTTGACGTTTAAGTACGTCTCCCTACATCTAACTACACTTAAGTAAGTATAACTACGTTGATCTACGATAAACTACGACTAACTATTTATATATTTGTACCTTGTGGCACAAGTGACTGAGACAAGGTATGCGTTTCTAACACTATGCATTTCACAACTGAGACAGGATGAGTGGAAGGAAGGTGAAAATGATACAGCATTTAGCTGCTATCAACAGAGAAATGATATGTTTTGCTCACTATATTAACAAAATCGAAATGGACGACGAAACGCAGAGAAAACAAAGATGGTGGGCCCGTTTTACCCATAGTTGATAAAATGAACTAATACTCTTGTTAGCTTGACAATTAAGAGAAAGAATGAAATACATAAACGTGTGTCTTTATATACCCTACCACTGTAGTGCCGTGATTTACCCTACTTTAACGTACTTTGACGTACCTAAACGTGTTTCAACGTAGTTCAACCTACTTAGTTGTACTAATAAACGTTCTTAAATGTAGATCAACGTGGTTAAACGTAGACGAACGTAGTTATCCGTTGTTAAACCTAGTAAAACGTACTTATATGTACGTAATCGTACTTACACGTAGTGAACGATCTTATAATGAAACGTTGTTTTACGTAGTTAATAATATGCACTCATTTACGGCACGTTAGCGGTTTTGTGGCTACGTTCAATGAACTACGTTTAACTAGGTAAATGAACGTAAGTGTGACTCCCCCATTAAGCCCCAGTCACACTTGCGTCTATAAACGTAGTGATCCCGAAAGTAGCTAAGCGTAGTTAACTGTACTTAAATTTGGTTGCTCGCAGTTTTCCGTGGTTATCCGTATTCAAAACGTAGGCATAGACATGTTCGAAAGTAAGCGTTTTTGAAGAACGTTTTAAGTTACGTGGTTAAATGTAGTTGGGCGTAGTGAACGTATTGCGCTACAGTGAAACCTAGTTATGAAAGTACTAAAACGTAGTAAACCATGTTCCCGAATAACTAGGGTTAACAACACTTCGTAAGGTATTCCATTAGGTTATCTTTTACGTTTAGTTACATTTTAGTACGTTATACAACCGTATACTACATTTAACTACATTGCTTTCATTTACGTTTAAGAACCTTTAAGTACAGAAGACTAAAGTTTAGAACGTCAGCATACGTCTTATAAGTTTCATTTTAACAGTGATGTTAAATTAAGTTATTCAACATATAACTACACTTATGTAAGTACTTACACGCTGAACTTCAATAAACCACACCTAACTAGGATTTCAAGTGAAAATGTAATTCATTTTCAAATTTCACTCCAAATTTAACAGGGTCTTTGGTGTTTTTGATAATCCACTAAATCAACCAATGAACCTATTTTAAACAGTGTTATTCTACGCTTGCGTCTTTAGAGTTCCAAACAAATTTAATGTATTTTCATACAGAAAAAAATGTTAAATATTTGTCAGTTTCAGAAACCGTATTTCGCAGAGAACAAGATAAAGACAATGTCACATAACATTGTATTGTTTATGATAAGTAAATAATCCTTGAAAAAACAAGATGTGTTTCTGAAACACTGATGCCCCTGGATATATATGTGTCAATCTCAATATATACCTGATAATTTTCTGAAATATCAAAGGTCTATCGTTATCCAATCACAAGTTATGGACAAGGTTAAAGTTTTCAAAGAATGCTTGCAGCGCCAAGGTCAATGACAAGAGGTCATCTGAAAGATCTTCTCATGATAGATGTACATGTGACATATCAATGGTGTATCTCTCTCCAATCACAAGTTACGGCCACGGCTGAAGTTTTTGAAAAAAATGCTTGATGCGTCAAGGTCACGAGGTAAAAAATTATGACCTCATCTGAAAGGCCGTAGACACGCTCCACTTTCATACCCTGGGTGAAGACTATCTAATAATACTCAACCAATGACAGCGTCTGAAAGGCGAGTCGGTATTAGCAAAAACGCGTTGCTAAGAACGCCTTTTGTGCTTTGTCTTACTTTAAAACAAATGATCATTTATGACTCAAGACAACACTGAAGCTAATAGAAACGACATATCAACTCCGACAATCAATTTTATTTTTTTTGTCAACGAAATTAAAAGTTGTCAATGAAAACTTCATTTGCTTGATTAGAATATTTCACGTTTAAGATCGTTCTATATAATGTTTCATATAAAGTTCCAAAACATACTGTACTTGTGGTGTCAACCAAGCAAACGTTGTAAACGATATTTTTTTAAAACCCATCTTGGCTACAGTAGCGCAGATTAAAAGGGTTCTTTCAAAACTTAAATGGTTAAATTCAAATTATTTTTTCAAAAACAACATCCAGTGAATAGAGACCTAGTTTATATAAAACAAATAAACAAATTGTCTCGTATCAATATTAATATTGCAAAAAAAAACCCAAAAAACAAATCGGTCATTCCTAAGATATAAAATTGTGTAAGGTTTGTGATGCTTTTTGTAAATGTTGTTTAAAAGGCGGTCCGTAATTGGCTGAAATTTTATCGCGAACCATCGCAATAAAACTATATCATTGGCTTGAGGTCACAACGCGCAGCTTTCAGTGGTGTCTTCACCCAGGGTATGAAAGTGGAGCGTCAGCGTATACGTTTTACCCTGTGACAGGATGGAAGAAAGAGTACGAGTACACTTCGCTTCCTTACCACTGGTGACAGCTACACAAGAATACAGTACAGCTTCAGGGTTCCTGTTTGTAGTATCTGTAAGTTCTTACCAGATGTTTGCAGAGCTATCATTGGTGTTCAAAGCGGAAGTACTGCGTTGTCCCAGAACTCCAGATCAGTGGAAGGAAGTGGCTGAAGGTTTCAGTTCGAGGTGGAACTACCACAACTGCCTTGGGGCTTTATATGGAAAATATACACACCAAAATTAAAGTTAAGCACCCCCCTGATTTTTCAAAGAGGGGTGTACTTCGTTGCAAGCTCTTGAGGTGTGCAACCCGCTCAAAGCAGTTTAAATAAAGTGAATCAGTGTTTCACGAATCACCAAACATCAGTGAATAACTTGCAGCCACTAACCAGGTTCTTGTATTGTTCCATCAGGATCCGCTGCCACTCATCGTGAAGAGCGGCCTCCAGTTCCCTCAGGTTTTATATAGGAGGATCCCTTCTTTGTATCCAACGACCCAGAATGTCACAAACATGCTCGTTTGGGTTCATGGAATTCGTGTTACACCATTATTTTCCAGATGTTGGTTTACAGCAAGTGAACGATGAAGTCTGGCATTGTCGTCCATGAACAAGGGTCTTGTGGCAAGTCTGTGGTCATCGAAATGATCAACAATTACAGGATCCAGAACCTCCAGAAAAGTAAACGACTGTGAGTGAACTCCTACAGTCACCAAATCGAATCTACAGTTGTAGGAGAAGTCTCTCCAAACCATCATACTCCGCCAAATGGTATCCTTGGCAAAATTTTCCTAGGGGCAAGACGTGTATTCCTGGTCCTCCATACGCGGGTTTGGCCATCAACAACATACAAGAGGAACAGTGTACTCTCCTAATGGTCTCAGGTTCCACCTCTGCCTGTCAACACACCATAACCTACGCTCACGTCTGTGATGATTTGTGAGCATTGGACGCCTGATGATCCTTCTGGCCTTAGATCCGGCTGCTTTGAGAAGTTTTATGAAGTTGCGAGCAATCGGCAATGAAGTAACCATGCCTGTTTCAGATGGGTGCTTGAAGCAAACGAAAGGCGTAACAGAATTCTATGCTCCTGGGGCGGGATAGCTTTTGGTCTTCCTGATCGCGAGGGTCCCTTACATCATATGTTTGTGCATGCTTCCTGACCAGACGGAATTCATGAATTCCTATTTGATACAAAAATTAAACGTAGTTTCCGAAATCGAAATACCAATAATTTGCCTATATTCTGAAAATTTATTCATTCATATATGCGAAATTTATTACATCATTACAGTATTATGGAAATCAGTTTCCAAATTTGTTGACAAATATTTCGTATGACCCACTTGGTCACGTTGGTAACGATTTGCTATAATAGGTCTGGCCATTGGTCGTTCGAAAAAGCAGGATGCGCTTAATACAAATATCATTTGCTGAAACTTCTCGTTAAAGTTTCCAAGAGTAACATAGAAAGAACCTTCTCCAAATGTTAAATACCTTTGGCCCCAAGCAATATAATTGAGCCATCAAAGGGACCACTACATGAATTTTGACTTTCTTTAGAAATCATAATGGCCAAAAGGGCAAACTCTATTAACATATGCTCTGAGATAGAGTTCTTAAAAAGCTTTAAAAACTGATCAAGCTTTAAAAACTCATTATGCCTTTATTTTTTATTTTCTATGGTCATGTCCCATTTCTATAATGTTTTCATTTATCTATTTCATGTTAATCGAAAGAAAAAGAAACACTGTCACCATAAAGGAGTTTATGCATTTCATATTAATTTCTTGTTCTTTAAATAGCGCAAGGCATAACAAAATATGCATATATCAAGTCTGAACGGGTGCTTGTTACTCGTTTGACTCAGGTTTTATCTTGCGTGAAGAGCTACAACTGAACTAGCATAAAATAAAAATCCATGCACGAAATTGGAAAAATTACCTTTTTGTTTTCGTAAAACCCCTCAGAAATGATATTTCCATGTAAAGGGTTCATGGAATAACCCGATCGACTAAATACCTGAAACTAAGGTGACCGTATTTATACGATAACGGAAATATTTTCAAAAATGTTTCCTGTTGTGCCTCTGCATGGTATTTACTAATTGTAACAATTATATTATTGCGTTTGACTTGCTAAACTTCCCGATACTTGTTTTAATATACACCCTTGTAGCTGAAAAAGATACAATGTAGGAAAATTGTCAAGTTTTCAAATTTGCTTTTTATTCTCTTTCAGAATCAAATGGGTTTCACAGGTCTAGCATGTCTGTTTGTTTCTTTCAATCTCAGACTTGCAGGTATGTATGAATAAGTAAATACATATTGGTATCTGTTTATGCAGTTAAAGTAGTTATATCGTAAACCATTCTTTAACTGTTTCTCATGCAAACGGCTGTGTCTTTGAAAGGCTATAATATACTCTCTCTGTAGTTTACGCGTACCGTTTTCCCGAACGTTATTGGTGGAGAGCATACTCATGTGATCTCATTTTCAGAGTTTCATTTCTCCTGAACTCACAAAAATATCGTTCATAATTGTGTAAACAGTCACCTGAACTACTTTAATTCTCAGTCCCACGTCAAATCATATGTAATTCAATAAATACTTAGCTATGGAACTTTCATAAAATTTAGATTAACCAAAAACATATGGGATGCCAAACGGGAAATTTAATCGCTTTTTAGAAAGCTTACTAAATCGATTCATTTATAGTAAGCTTACTAAATATCTGCCCGAATTAGTAAGCTTACTAAATAGCGATTAAAGTCCCGTTTGGCACCCCATAAAAACAATTTTTGTATGTGGAAAAAGTCTAACCATTTGCTAAATTTGTAATATAATTCTGAACGGACGCGGCGAGACGCATTGCTTACTTTTTTTACATTACAATCAATATTGAGTGCTATGACCCCGAAAGGTCCAACAGGTTTGAGCATTGGGTCTTATGTGAAAAAATCTGAATATTTAAGTCTTACAAGACATACGTGACTAATTCTTCGCTAGAGGGCGCTACAGTCACGACTCAGCAATTTTTATTCCCCAACTCTACCACTGGAAAAGTTGATTTCTTTTGTTATAAAAAAACATTAAAGGCTAACAAAGTCTATATCAAATAAGAGCTTATATACGTCATATATATCTTTCATAAAATCATAATATTAGATACATTTGTTTACATGTAACATTGTGTAAATGCATAGCAAAAAAACATAGTCGCAAAGCGACGGATTCAGCCGAACATTTATCATATTCAATACATAGCTGATAATGTCAACAGTCATTCCTGAAAGTTTCATGGCATTTTCATAACGTTTAAAGCTAGACCAGCATTGGGAAGGATCAAATGAAATTTGTCTGTTGGAGCTGAGCCCATGTTAGGAAAATGCATCATGGCGACCGGAAATGACTGTTCGTGAGAGTTTTTTTTATCTAAAAGACTTTAGACTGTCATTTCTAGCTATCATGCTAAAATCATGAAATTCATCATCAAGTTTTTGAGCAATGTGCCCTTGAAAACTGATATTTTTGAAAATTGTCAAATTTTGAAAGATAACAGCGCAACTTGTATTTTGAATTTACAAATTCTATAACAATGCTGTTATGGGTCAATGTCGCAGCCATATAATGTGTGAGTTCTAACTCTCTAGTACCATTATTGGACGAGAAGTGTTTCCTAAAATGTGGATGGGGTCCAATTTTCTCAAAAAGTGCAAAAATTCAAAATGGCGCCGAAATCACGTGACTTAAATGTGCGAATTAGTCACGATTTACCTTTTGTGCAGTATGTGTTAATGCGCATCTTTTGAAAAAAAGTTTCAGGTCTTTAACTGCTGTTTGAAAAAAAAGTAATGTTATGTTTTCGATTTTGAATTCTAATTCGACCTTAAATGGATGGGCTGATTTGGCAACCAGTCTTGAAAGTTTGAGATTATTTGCTTTAGCCGTTTTGGCTGTATCTTAATCAATATTTTCGTATAATTATGATAATAATAAACATGCCAATTACAATATGGACTGATAATCCTCAAAATTGGTAAAACGGACATCTTTCGTTTATTCCTATTCTCATCATTTTCATCATGACAATCATTTAGGCAAACACTATGAACAATAATTGTATAGAAGTTTGAAACGCAAGTTTAAGTCCTTATTTTCAGAAAAAAGAGAAAAATACCAAGCCCAAGAAAGATTAAAACTAATGGAGTCCAGAAATGATCCTAAAACTTTTTGGAAAATTCTAAAAAGGCATAAACATAAGATTGATTTGCCAAAGGATATAGATACAGCTCAGTGGTTTAATCATTTTCAGAAGCTATTAAATGTTGGTCCTATTATTGATAATGATATTTCTATTTCTGTTACAGATACATTTTCAGATTTATGTTATGAAGAAAATAATTATGGCATTGATACTGATGATATTTTCATTGATGTTCAGGAAGAACTAAATAGCTCTTTTACTGAAGGAGAAGTTGAGTTGAGTTTGTTTAATCTCAGACAAGGGAAATCTCCTGGTGAGGATGGCATTCCTAGTGAATTTTTGAGAAGTACAAAACATTATATTGTTCCTTTATTAACCAAGATTTATAACACTTTGTTTGATAAAGGTTTATTTCCAGTACAATGGGGTAAGAGTATTATCTGTCCATTACACAAGTCTGGAGACAAAAAGGAAGTGGATAATTATAGAGGAATCTCATTAATTGATACTTTATGTAAAGCGCTTGCTACCATACTAGATAAGAGGTTGAGATCATATTGTGAAAAGATGAATGTTATTTCAGAGTTTCAAGCTGGTTTCAGGCCAAACTATTCTACTGTTGATCAGATATTTTCTTTGCAAGGGATGATTCAGATATATCTCTCCAAAAAAAAGAGGAAGGTTTTATTGTATATTCATTGGTTTTAGTAAGGCTTTCGATTGTATAAACCATAGAGTCCTGTTCAAAAGCTTGTCTGATATAGGCGTTAAAGGTAAATTTTTGAGATTTCTTATTTCCATGTATTCTGCTCTTTCATCTTGTGTTAGAACATCAAATGGGATAACAGATTATTTCCAGTGTAATATTGGAACAAGGCAAGGCTGCATTTTGAGTCCTATTATATTTATTATTTTAATTAATCAATTATCCTCAATGTTTGAGAGGAACGGTGGAAATGGTATTTTCATATCTCAAGATTGTCCAAATGTGATTGCTTTATTCTTTGCTGATGATGTGTCTAGTGTTAGTGATACTGCTGTTCAGCTTCAAAGAAACATAAAAGTACTTGAAAAGTTCTGTGATGAAACAGGAATGAAAGTAAATTTAAATAAAACCAAAATTATGGTTTTTAGGAGAGGTGGTCCTCTAAGGTCATATGAAAAGTGGTACTATAAAGGTAAAATTATTGAGGTTGTTAATATATATAGATATATTGGTCTTGTGTTTACTCCCACCTTATCATGGACTAGGACACAGAGTTGTTTATCATCCCAGGCTAATAAGGCTCTACTCTCATTTTATGGCTATCAGCGCAGATATGGAATTGTTTCTTGTACAGATGCTTTCAAGGTTTTTGATACAGTTGTTATACCTATAGTCACTTATGGAGCAGAGATATGGGGTGTTCACTATTCACAAGTTATTGAAAAGGTACAAACGTCGCTGTGCAAGAGGATTTTGAAATTAAATAAATATACATGTAATGTCATGGCCTTAGGAGAATGTGGCAGAATCCCCCTTCAATATAATTATATGTTAAAACCAATAAAATTTTGGTGTAAATTGATAACTATGGAAACCAATAGATTGCCTTATCAAACTTATTGTATGTTAAGGACACTTGATGATGCAGGAAGAAGAACATGGGTATCACATATTAGAAGTATTTTATTTCAATTTGGCTTTGGTGTCCTTTGGTTAAGCCAAGATATAGGAAACATTAAAATGTTTATTTCACATTTTAAACAAAGATTGTTTGATTGTCTGAGCCAAGATTGGCATAGCACTGTTTCTGAAATGAGTAAATGTCAAACCTACTGTCAATTTAAGACGATGTTGCAAGTTGAAAGATATCTCTCCTTAGATATCCCATTGTACTATAAACATATTTTGAGTCAATTTAGATGTAATAATTTCAAACTTGCTGTTGAAACAGGAAGACATAATGATACAGAATATTGTAATAGAATTTGTTTATATTGTCATAACAAAGGAATATCATTAGTTGAAGATGAATATCACTTGTTAATGGTTTGTGAACTCTACACGGATGCAAGAAAAGAGTATATTCACCATGATGATTTTATCAAACCTAGTAAGGAAGATTTTGTAAGACTTATGTCTTGTAATAATGTTAATGTTATAGTGAATATTGCTAAATTCCTTTTGCAGGCTCGTAAAATTAGAAATATGTAAACTTTCATTCAATAGCCTATATAGTTATAAATTTAGAAACTTGACTGTATAGAGTAAAATTCATGCAAATTGTTGAAACCTTCCAGATATTTTACGGACGTTTCGTCCAATTCTTGGATTTTGTATTTTGTGACTACCAGCAGCACATAAAACTGTAATATTTTTGTAATATGGGCCATGGCCTTGAATACTGAATAAATACTGTCTGTCTGTCTGTCTGTCTGTCATAATTTTAAATAACAATGAATATCAATATTTAACAGATTTATAAGGGATTTGTGAATGTGGTGTCAAGTCTATTTTAAGCCTATTAAGATTTCTTACAGGTTCATAAAAAAAATTTATATATCCCATTCCAACTGAATTAGTTCAAAGAGATTGCTTGTCGCATTTGGACGCCTAGATTGTCTTACTAGGCCTGATGTAGCCAATGATTAAATTACAACTACGATAAATTTAGATTCAAGGAAAGATGTGAGTGGCCACGGAGTGCGTGCAGAAATTCATATTAATTTCTTGTAAATGCATATCTCGCGCGATGCGTTGGAGATAATTCACTTAATTAGATAATAAACCTATTGCCACCTGTCAATCAAATTTATTTTCCGACCAATCTTAGAAACCTATCGGGGATTTCGTCTATTGTTTTGGAGGTCTCTTGTATTCCCGTAATAACCTCTAAGGAGGGTTTACATTGGGAAGTCAGGGCATTATATTCACATGTAAGACCTACTCGGGGGTTGGAAAGGTTTTATATTCATTTGTAAGACCTACTCGGGGGTTGGAAGGTTTTTATATTTCAAAGTGAAAGGGTTTTATATTCCTATGTGTAACCTAACCCCTAAGTCCACATTATCTTGAAAAAACTTACAATGCTTCCGATGTGCGGGATTCGAACCCTCAACCCTCTGAACCGTAAGCTAGCACTATAACCACTACTCTAACGGGCCAGTTAGAAGTGAAGGTTATGTTAAACAATCTATTGATTGAAGATCAGATTTCGGTACAAAAAATCGGCCCTAAAGCATTAGGAAATCCAATTGCACTTTAATTCCAATTTTAAATGCATACAAACATTCACAATGGATATTAACAGTGTTACACCTTTTCATTTGTGATAAATTTAAAGGATCCAAATACGGTGTCAACCCCAACTACGGATCTATCCCATCTTAAGATGGGATAGCTCTTGCAGCTGTCCCAACTGTGATTAAAGCGTTATTCTAAGTTGGGATATCCCATCTTAAGATGGGATAGCTGGATCAACTTTTGCTTTTGAAAGTACTTTAAGATATAAAAATTTCAACTTTAATAAATAATTTTGTGTGTGGAATATTTAGTAAAAACAAGAATTTGAAAAAAGGGACTTTGGTTGATATTTGACGAAATATTGACTTTGATGGAATTTGTTAGTGTTTTTTTTTGCAAAAATAGTGTTTTTATAAAGACTTACTTTGATGACTTTGCACGTTTGATTAAATATAGAGTTTGATGAATAAAATGTCTTTGCAGAGAAATCACATTATAATGGTAATTTTGATTAAAAAATTATCTAATGGAAGTTGTTACGGGTAAAATATTAACTTTTATTTGGAAATTTTTTATATTAAAAAAAACATTATGTAATACAAAGTGAATTTGGATTTGAAGATTAAACTTTAGAAAATTGTTGTATGTGAATGAACAAATATTGACTTTGTTAGAAATTATGGAAGTTACCTTATTGAAACATTATTGTTGAAAAGATGGGCTTATGGACTCATGGGCTTATAAACATTGCCATTGCCTGATTTGAAAAATGAATTTTATAAAAAATAATTTGTGAAATGTGAATCCATTCATGTCTTTTCATGAATAAAATATGTTTAAATCATACGAGTGTTAACCTTTTAAGTTTTATCAAATCGCTTTGAAATTTTAATGACTTTGATTAATCTAAAACTATTTTTTCTTCAAAGGGATATCGGTGATATATCCATGTTTGTGTTTGCCATTGAGATTCTATTGTGTTTATCTATCTTTACCAGTATAAGTTTAATGTTTAGATGATTATATCAACTTTGAATGTTTGTGCATTTTAGATTCCTGTTTGAATTGAAGTGTTCTTACGGGGAAATTGTTGCAAACATATGGTTCCCAGATTGTGAGGGGCTTTAAACCCGACTATGAGTCCTACTGGTCGACTATGAGAGACGATTCCCAGATTGTGAAGGGCTTTAAACCCGACTTTGAGTCCTACTTGTCGACTATGAGAGACGATTCTCAGATTGTGAGGGGCTTTAAACCCGACTTTGAGTCCTACTGGTCGACGATGAGAGACGATTCCCAGATTGTGAAGGGCTTTAAACCCGACTTTGAGTCCTACTAGTCGACTATGAGAGACGATTCTCAGATTGTGAGGGGCTTTTAACCCGACTTTGAGTCCTACTAGTCGACTATGAGAGACGATTCTCAGATTGTGAGGGGCTTTTAACCCGACTTTGAGTCCTACTGGTCGACTATGAGAGACGATTCCCAGATTGTGAGGGGCTTTTAAGCTACTTTGAGTCCTACTGATCGACTGTGAGAGACGATTCTCAGATTGTGAAGAGCTTTATACGCGACTTTGAGACTTAATGGATAACTGTAAGGGACAATTCCCAGATTGTGAGGGGCTATGTGTGGGTTTTTGAGTCATTATTTACAATATTCAGAGACGATTCCTAGATTGTGAAGGGCTTTGTACACGACTTTGATTTCTACTGATCGACTGTGAGAGTTTATAAATACATAGGTTATGTATAAAAGTACATATGGATTAAAGTACATGTAACGTTTCATTATAAACGTGCTAAAATATACATGTCAATAAAAAGAAATATGATACATTGAATTACATTAAAATGGGAAATTACTGGAAAATATATTATAGAATAACTCACAGCAGAAGGGTCAAAGTAAAAAGTCACAAACTATATCATATGCTGAACAAAAGTATTGTACAATATCATAAAAAATTAGATGTGTTTGCTTTGTGCTGACAAAAACTTAGATGGTGTTAAGTACTGTAGCTTAGTATGACCTATGATTGTAAGGTGGTTCTGTTAAATATTAATTCCCACATCAATGCGTTTTTTTGTTTAGAAAAGTGAGAAGAATCCTCTCTATTTTCAGGTATTTATTTATTGTTTAATTTTGTGTATAGATTTATCTTAAGTCATGTAGATTAAAGTATCAATGTTTATTTATGTACATTGCTTTCATTTCCTGAAAAATTCTTTTACGTATTTTATTTCATAATTCCATTTAATCATCAAATGCTATCTTTATCAATCGACCAGTAAAATGTAGAAACTCTACACCGGATCTACACCGTCGCCAAAAATGACCAATTGTAGTGTGTTAATCAGTCCTTTGTACTATCAACTAGAAGTGTTAAATCAATACAAACCGTGACATATTAAAAATGGACAAATATATCTGTTTTGGTTTAGATGTGTGATCTAATGAAAAAATATGTTCTTGCTCTTATTGATGAGTTATAAAAATGTTGTGACATTTGATTTAAACAGTATTTTATTTCCATATAACATATACAAAATACACAACATTCAGAATATATATAATAGGGAAAAAGGATTAGCAAACAGGCAACAAATGCCTATATAAATGCTTCTCCTGAAAAACATAAAACGATTCAGATATCAAATGCATTGGTGGAAATACAAAATTTGCAATTATTCATAGAAAACTCAAATTAATATTCAACTTTGTCTACATTTGCATTTGGTACAGATTTAAGGAGAGAAATTTAAAATTGGTTGGTATCATTTATGAAATGGTATATAGATATTAATAGGGATTCATTCACTCTGTGACAAGGATTTGTTGTCGCTTAGGACAGATTTAATGTTATACCGTTTTTAACAAAGTATTGATTTGATCGGAATCTATCATATAATGGGCATTTAAAAAAATAATGAAAAGGATCCTCCCGAATGTTTCCACAAGAACAGGCACGGCTTTTTGACAACCCTCTATCAGATAAATGTGAATTGAGATAACTACAACCGAGGCGCATCCGGCAAAGAAGAATTTGACTGCGTCTTGGACCATGAGATGTATAATTCTTAAAAGTAGGTGATAAAGTCCTATCACATGAAATCAAAGTTTTAAATTGTGACATTTTAACTGGTTTTGTTTTGGTTTTTTTCCATATTTTACTTTACAGGCATACGTCATAGTACAGGAAGTGGCAAATAATTCAGTACAGTTGCATACAAAAGATATTAAACATATACAAAATCAAAGGGAAAGTGTAATTCAACTTAACAACAAATGCAAAGTTGACCAAAATCTAACAAAACTTTGCTCAGTGCCATTTGATTTAAACATATTTTATTCATGAAAAGACATGAATGGATTGGCCAACAAGCACAGAGGTGCTTATATTAAGGCCGCTCCAAAATAATTACAAATGAAAAATATACAATGAATAATTACCAGTCACGCATGTCATACATTTTATAAACTTCAAAAATAGTGATTATGCATGAATAGGATTGTTTGTTCGGCAGTCAATATATAGGTGCTTATGGAATGTCAAATCGATCAGATTTTATTATGAAATGATGAATAGATTTCAATAATTTGTCTAGATCATTGTTTGTGAGCGATGTACATCCCCTTAATACCGTGTTGATAGTAAATCCTTTCAAATAAAAGAATGATTGCTGTCTTAATTCTGTAAACTTATTGCATGTGAAAAAAAAGTGTACAGCGTTTTCAATTGGGTGACCACATTGGCACGCGGGGCTGTCAATAATATGTCTTTCAAATTTATCAGCATTCAAGTCACTACAGCGGAGCCTAAGGCGAGAGTGGATAATCTGACAGATTCTTGAACCGTGGTTGAGATTGAAAGAAATAGTTTTATTTTTAGGTCCGCAAACCGAATTTTTGAAGCCGGATAACGAATCGCTATTTTGAATGTCGGGAGTTAATGAATTCCACAGTTTTATTGTATCAGGTAAAAAAGACTTAGCATATGTCGCCGTTCTGCATTTTACTGTTCGCACTGATGAATTATATCTTAGGTTGTAGTTATTAGTATTGGGTGTGGTAGGAAGGAGGTTAGAGAGATATTGAGGCGCTAGATTATTCTTCATTTTATAAAAAGTTGTTAGTTTAGATATGTATCTACGTTCAGATAGTGGTTTTTGGTTAGTTTCTGCATATAATAGGTTGTGGCTTGTACCACGAACTGCTCCACAAATTGATCTTAGCGCGTCTAGATTAATTTTTTCCAGTAAGTTGCATTGTTCCTGAGTGCAATTATCCCAAATATGACCGCAGTAATCAAAAATTGGTAATATGAAGGATTTATAAATAATTTCCAGACTTTTCCGTGATAGACGATATTTCAGGCTTCTTAAGCAGTTAATCAGAGGACTAACTTTCTTAATCATAGAATCTATATAAATATCCCAATAACAGTTGCTTTGAAGGGTTAATCCTAAGTGCTTATGGTGTTCTACTTCTTGAATTGTTTCACCATCCATTGTAAGATTAGGTTGGTTAATCCTATTTACTTTTCTACTAAACTGTATTGATTTAGTTTTTTTAGGATTAAAGGAAACCTTCCATTTTTTAGCCCAATTTGAAATCAATAACAGGTCATTATTTAAACAATTTGCAGCTGTGATAGGATCGTCAATTATAACGTAGAGAGAAGTATCATCTGCGAATAATCTAATATTACTGTCAATATTATCTACGATATCATTAATGTATATTATGAATAATAAAGGTCCCAAAACAGAGCCTTGAGGGACGCCTGCTAAAACTTGTTGAGGATTTGACGCGTGTCCATTAATAACTACTCGCTGGGTTCTATTGTTTAGATAGCTTTCAAACCACTTCAATACATTTCCATCAATTCCATATGATTTTAATTTCTGCAGTATTCCTTGGTGCCAAACTTTATCAAACGCTTTACTTACATCGCAAAATACCGCTCGTACTTCTTTTCCATCGTCTAGTGCTTTGGCTATGAAATCATATAAGTAGGTCAATTGATTAGTTGTCGAGTCGCCAGATGTAAATCCCGATTGAAGATTTGACAGAAGGTTATTATCTCTTAAAAAATTATTTACATATTTAAAGATACATTTTTCAAATACTTTAGCTATACAACTTGTTAATGCTACTGGTCTATAATTTGAACAATCGTATATATTGCCATTTTTATGGATGGGGATTACATTTGCTTCTTTCCAAGAAGAAGGGAATTTAGCCAACTTTAGAGATTGATTAAATAATTTAGTCAGAATGGGAGCTAATGAATGAGCACAGGACTTCAGTATTTTATTTCCAATTTTGTCAGGGCCAATAGCTTTAGTTGTGTCTACAGAGAGTAATATATCCTTTACTTCCCCGATCTCCAGTACTATATCACTTAGAGTATTATCGCAACGTTGATCAACAAGAGGGGGGTCGTCATCAGGGTCTATGACTTGAGACTGACTGGTAAAATAGTTATTCATTATTTCTGCTACATCGTTCAGATCGTCGTACAGAACATCATCATCGATGACTGAGCGACAAGTAGTTTTTGCTGATTTATTTTGCAAATAGTTCTTAACTAGTTTCCACCATGTTTTTGTGGCAATTGATTCACTTATCACACAACTTTGCTCAGTGCCATTTAGTAAATGGAGACATTTTGTGACATCATAGTAACTGTTACTTAACTGTTAACTTACAAAATTGTTATACAACATGCATGTATGCATGTGACATTTTATTTTGATTTGTAATGCAGAAAGGTGATATAAACAAGCAAGAATACATTCATGATAGAAATATCGTATGTGTATAGTTTCCTCAAAAACGTGATATGGTGTTACTGTTAAGATAGCTAAATGTTATTATTATAATGATATTATCGATTGGCTTCGGCGACAATCCATAGAATCGCATTCTTCTATATGCTGAATTGAAGCTAAACTTAAAGATATATTTAAAAAATATTTCCACTTTAAACTGATGAAATAGTTTTATCTATCAATAATAATTTATACCGTGTCATGTTATATAATTAGACCAGCCGTCTGACGGTTCTTCAGATGGTTATCACAACAACGTGTCACTGTGTCGCGTCCATGTCTGACTTGAGCTGCAATCTCGCACAATCACACCAACTTCCTCCTTCTAATTGAATGTATATTCATTTCAAGTACTCATTTGGGATTGATTAAACGTTAAGAACGTAACAATGCTATGGGTAAGGATTAATCAAGCATTTGCCACAGAGATCACAAGATTACACATACATGTATTTGAAAGAGTATGACATTTCACATAGAAATGATAAAAAATTTATTCAAAATTTCAAAACAAGTTTCTCTTAAATGATATAGTCAAATGTGAAGTCTTTTATCAAATACATGTATTGTTGGCACATGTCACTGCTCTATTGAACTGGTCTTTCTTCATTCCGCCAAATCAAGGTTCTTAAATTAAAATCCTAAAAAATTTGAATTTGAAGTATATCTATAATGATAACCAGTAAATGTCAAAGACGGTAAACAGAGTACAGTATTCCCAAGAAACTGCATTGAAAATTGTTAAGTACCAACAATTTATTTGTGCCTTAAAAATTGGCTCTTAAAAGGTATTTACTTAGGTAAAAAAAATCCTAAACACTGAAAAAGTAATACAGACGGGCGTTGATAATATTAATAATAAGGTTTACTGCTAACTATCCTTTCTATCAGACAATATATTTTCGATCATTGATTTCAATATTCTAAAATCTGTCTTTCAAAAGACACACACATAGCCCTTCACAATCCCAGGATTTTACCATAATAATTAAATAGTTTTTGTTCTAAAAAATATGCACACATTCCTTCACAACCTGGGAATCACCCAATACACCATTTCGTGAACAAAGAAAATAGCTCCCAGTCCTTCACAATATTGCAATGGACAACACCTCTCCGTCAGTTGGACATCATGACAAGCTAAGAGCCCTTCACAATCTAGGAATTTACCCCTATATTGCTTGAAATGAAGACGATTTGGGAATGGACCATACTAACCCGTCAATTGGACACTAATACCAGCGATGAGCCCTTCACAATCTAAGAATCGTTCTCTATATTACATAAATTGATGATAGAAAACCGCTCATAGCCCTTCACAATCTGGGAATAGAACACACTGCCCCGCCAGAGAGACCCACAGACTAGGTAAGAGCCCCTCACAATCTAGGAATGTAACCCTATACTCCATAGAATGAAGATAGAAAGTCGCTAAGAGCCCTTCACAATCTAGGAATATACCCCTATACACCATAGACTGAAGATAGAAAGTCACTAAGAGTCCATTACAATCTGGGAATAGACTACACTGCCCCGTCAGAGGGACCCAAAGACCACATAAGAACCCTTCACAATCTAGGAATCGTCTCCTTTATTCCATTCCATACACAGTTGCTTTTAGCCATTCACAATCTGGGAATTGACAACACCACTCCCTTAGTTGGACCAAAAATGATCATTCCCAGATTGTGCAGGTCTCACAATCTGCAGATTGTTTAAACAATCTAGGAATATGTCACAATCTGCAGATTGTTCGAACAATCTGCAGATTGTGATATACCCCAGATGTAAAAACATTTCATCAAGATCAATCATCGAATCATAAAACACATTGCATAATAAATGTTAATAAATGTATATGTAATATTTCTTTTAAATCATCAAACACAATACAATTCCATTAAAGTCAATATCTCTTCAAACACCATACAATTCGATCAAACTCAATATTTCATCAAACATGTAAATCATTTCATCAAGGTCTATATTCAAATGAAATAATTGCATAATATTTTTAAATATTGAAATATTTCATCGAAGTCATATTTCGAATCAAAGTTCACGTTGCATAACTAACTTACTATTCTAAAATCATTTTTTATTATCAATGTCTCTTTTTTATCAAACACGTAACAAAATCTAATCTTTTCATAAAAGTCTTTTTTTTTCAAAAGGTAACTTCTCTTTAAAAGCACTTTTTCATCAAAATCACTTTTTCAAGGTCAATATTTTATCAAACACCTCACAATTCCATTAAAGTCAATATTTCGTCAAACCCCATACCATTCCATCAAAGTCAATATTTCATGTAAAAATATTTCATAAAAGTCATTTTTCGAATCAAATTTCCCGTTGCATGAGATACTTATTTTAAAAAAAAATTAATATCAAAGTCACTATTTTATCAAACATGTAACAAATAATTCCAATTTTTTAATCAAAGATATTTTTCATAAGGAATTTCTCTTCAAAGTCACTTTTTCATCAAAGTCAATATTATCAAACACATACAATTCCACCGAAGTCAGTATTTCATCAAATATGTAAATCATTTCATCAAGGTCTATATTCAAATAAAAAACTTCATTAATTTTTTTTTTATATTAAAGACAATATTTAAAGAAATAAAAATATGTAAAAGTACTTTTAAAATCAAAAGTTGATCAAGCTATCCCATCTTAAGATGGGATATCCCAACTTAGAATAGCGTTTTATCCACAGTTGGGATAGCCCGAGAGCTATCCCATCTTAAGATGGGATAGCATCCACAGTCGGGATGAAACATCAACCACCTGACTTGTCGATTGTCATTTGTAAAACCTTACACCTCGAAGAATGCTTTGCACGTGCATTATGTGCTATGTCAATATCAAAAAGTCGTCTGAACACAATGCTTTTTTTTAAGGAAATTCATTTTAATCTTTTATATTCAGAATTGAAGCGACAGTATAAAGTAATGTAATCCAATAATAAATGTTAAAATTAACCGACGAACATGAATCCTTGATATTTGTTGTTTTTTTCTCAATTTTTATGATCAGTCTGAAAATATTATTACAAATACTACAATATGGACAAATGATTACGGGTTGTTAATAACGGCATCTAAGTTAGTTAAAACACTCGAACTCGGTAATGCTTGGGTTTTCAAAACCTTCGGAAAGAAAGCCTCGCGGGAAGTAAGACCTCAAGCTTCGCTTTCGGTCTTACTTTCCGCTCAGCTTTCTTTCCTCAGGTTTTGAAATCCCAAGCATAACCTCGTTCTCGTGTTTTAACCCTAACATAGAGCGTTCAAGTTGGACGTTTGAGGAATAAATTTTATGCTTTAGCTGAACCGGGGTAGTAGTAGTAGGCAATTTAGGCACATCCCATCTGCTTTCACAAACGATAGATGTAGCATGCACTTGACAGAAGTGCTCATGACGCTAAAAGAACCTGTGGGCTGTCTGTAGAATTTCGGATGCGTACCTTCCCCGTCACACTTGTGATGATATCCGAACTTGGCCATTGTACTTGTTGTGTAGTACTTGGTGCGTCTGTGCGTGGCTCGAGTGGAAAGACGGTGTCGATCGGTGCAAACTCCTGTGATAGAGTCAGTTCGACGAATTGTTAAGGCCAAACAGTTGTATTCCTGGCGGGTGCCCTCAACAAATTTTCTAGTCCTTTAAAATGCTTGTCTTTGTCATGATTGTCACATCCAGCTCGTTAGTTCAACTCCGGATATAAATTAAACCGTAAAACAGATTGACCATATATATGTATATATGTATATTTTATATTTTATATACATTTTGTAGTATATCTGTGTGTGAGGAATGGGGGTGAGCGGATTTCCTGGTGGGCGAGAGGATATATTGCTGAATGTGTAGTGCATATTATGTTCGTTTGGAGTAAAATATATGATTGCAAGAGGAGCTAGGGTGCCTGAAGTGCTGTTTGAGGTGCATGCATGTTGTGTTGATGGTAGGGGTGTTGATATGGGATATGGCTGCGGGTGTTTGTATGGAGTGTGTATTAGTCTAGTATGTATGCTGAACGTGTCTTTTGTTGTTGTGTTGTTTATTTAATGTATATTTTATGGAAAAGGTCTCCCTTAACCCTTTTGGGTGGCCGGTATGATAAAAAAATGTTTTTAATTTTTATGTATTTGTATTTTGTATTGTATTGGGCGAGACTGTAATAAATAATCTCTCTCTCTCTCTCTCTCTCTCTCTCTCTCTCTCTCTCTCTCTCTCTCTCTCTCTCTCTCTCTCTCTCTCC